>OY728136.1:1808769714-1810019714 GCA_963277665.1 Viscum album | reverse complement strand
CATTCAGTGGTGGAAAAGATGTATCAGGACCTCAAACGATAACACTGGTGGCCGGGTATGAAGAAGGATGTAGCAGAGTTCGTTTTATGATTTATCACTAGTCATCAAGTGAAGTCAGAGCATGAGGAAACAGTTGGCTAGGTATGGCCCATATAGGTCCCAGAGTTGAAGTGGGATGGGATCTATATGGATTTAGTGACAGGGATTCCACATACATCCAGAGGACACGACTCTATTTGGGTGATTGTGACTGAGTCACCAAGTCGTCCCACTTACCACCAGTCAGAGAGAAGGGCTCATTAGAGAGCTAGGGATGCCTCTACGTACAAGAGATCGTAAGGCTTCATTGTGTTCCATCGATGATGATCTCCAATCGGGATGCACTCTTTACTTCCAGGCTTAGGAAGGTGTTGCAGGAGGCATTTGAGACGCAGCTACATCTGAGCACCGCCTTCCATCCTTAGGTGGATGGCCATATTGATAGGACCATTCAGAATCTTGAGTACATTCTCTGTGCATGTGTCCTCTATTTTGGTCACAGGTGGGAGGACCACTTACCCTTGGTGGAGTTTGCGTACAACAAAACCAATCAATCTACCATCGGGATGATATCTTTTGAGGCACTGTAAAACCGACCATGCAGATCACTTCTGTGCTGGACAGACCCAGGGGAGTCATCACTTCTAGGGGAAGAGATGGTTCATGCTATGATGAAGAAGGTGCAAATCATCTAGGAGCGGATGAAGGCTGCACAGAGCAGACAGAAGTCCTATGCTGATAGGAAATGGGGAAAATTGGAGTTTGATGATGGTGACCACGTTTTCATACGTGTCTCACATCGACGAGTTCTATAGAGATTTGGCTAGGGTGGAAAGTTATCTCCACATTTCATTGGACCTTTCCAGGTACTAATCAGGGTAGGCGAGGTGGCTTCCCTTCTGGCCCTTCCACCTTAGTTTCACAGGGTGAATGATGACTTCCATGTATCTCAGCTGGGGACATACATGCACGACCCATCCCACTTCATCGATCATGGAGAGCTGGACATTGATGACATGGTGACTTTCATGGAGGTCCTGGTGGTGATACAGGATCGACAGGAGCGGGTCCAACATGGATGGTCGATTCCTCTTATGCACATTCACTGGAAGCACGGGAACCTCCAGGAGAGCCTTTGGGAGCAGACGGCTCATATGCGAGCTCAGTACCATCTTTATGTTTCCATAGTGTGTGTTTTAGCTTTAAGAAGACATAAATCTCTGAGGTGGGGGTATTTTAAAGACCCAAAAATATCAAGGAATTTTTTGAAATACTTTTAATTTTATGTGCCACAGTTTCTGACGGCGCCAAATTTCGAGGCCCGGTGTGCCCATAATCAATTTCTGATGTTTTGTTTGGGTACGTTAAGTAAACGTACTGAGGACACCAATGAAAACATATCGCATGTATTGTCGTATGTGGACCTTTACTACTGTTGAATTTTATGCGAGATGAATGTTGTAATTTTTGGATTTATCTTAAATTAAATAAAATTGTGGTGATACACATTTTTATTTTATGAGGAGGTTATTTCCTCCAAGGGGAAGTTAGGTGTGGGGCCCACACCCCACCTAACCCCTTATGAGAGGATTTAGTGTGGTGGGGCCAACACGAGCCCAAACCCTTTCACCTCCCCTTAACTCCCCATTAATACCCCTTCTTTATTTTGACAACTACTCATATTTATTATGGTTGAGCCTCTCCACCATCCATCAATTGAATGTTCCAACCTATCTAATTAATATCTGCATTAATTAATTGGCACCTCATTTAAATTAATTTGAATTTAATGGAAATTATATTAAATTGGGAGAATTTTATGTCGTTTGCATTGACAAGTTTACTATTGTAGGAGGCTCTAGAGAATTATAAGATATGTGAACCTTTTTTAACAAAGAACAACGTTCTTCAATGAAGAACATCTCGACAAAGATCAATAAGGACTTCTCCCGATGATGCTTCTTCCTCGGACGATCCCAGATGTCAGGGAATCTACGTCATCTTCGGATTCTCTTCTCGCGTCATGACAATGACTCTTACCCCCACTTTGATGGGAAGACCCCATTATCTGCGAAGCCGTCTTCCGGGACACCCAACTACCGCAACTATCTTCTTTCGCAGCTCATCAAAATGTGCATTCAGTTATGAGGTAGGGGTTTTGTTTTTTCGTTATGTGATTAATTGTACCCCATTCTTCGTTGATTGTTCTTGGATTCTCATCAGCCACCTGCTACCACCTAACGCTGATGGTGCAGGCCGAACGAACACGACCCGACAACCCTCTGTTAATCCTTTTTTATTTTTGTGATGGAGGTTGAGATGGATGAGGCGGCGATGTCCAAGGTGGCGACGGAAACGACGTCCATGCACTGGTCTATTAGAGGGCCGCGATAGCAGATGAGGCGCAGAGAGGGGAAGACCACAACCCAGAACTAGATCGCTCGGCCGAGGAAAATCCAGCTAGCCGTAGCAGGCCAGACATGAGGATCGCGGCTCCATGTGGAGGCATGCTGCGGAGGACTATGGCTCGCGCTCCGCGGGAAGCTTTGGTGGGCGAACCAGCCGTAGGGGGGACGGCCATGTTGAAGAAGGCTGCAGCACCCGAAGGTGCCACGTGGGGAAACAACGGCTTAACCGTGTGGGGCGCTCACTCCAGAAGAGCATGCTGTCTTTGGCCAGCCGGGCAGGAGGGGCGGCGCCACTCGGTGCCATTGTTTCGGAAAGCCGCGGGCCGCACCCCCCTAACTGTTCGGCCATTTGGCTGAGGCACGGATAACCTTCGGGCCTGGCTGCGCACCGACAGGTCGGGCCTCACTACGCTAGGCTGGGCCGTGCTCCACCGGGCGGGGCCAACCCCTCATCCGGGTTGGACCCGCTGAGCCAGGACATGCCGACCCGCCGACCCACTAGGATTGACGGGTCTGTCCTGTTTCACATAAATGCAAATAACTTCATGACCGTGAGTCTGATCGACGCATCGTCTACGACACTGGGACCCTTGAGACGAGGTTCTCCTTTTGCGACACTCTAAGTGAATTTTGGAAAACATTGGAAAATGGCCAGGATTGGAATGACCGTAATTACAACCAGGCCCCTAGAATGGAAAATCCAATATCTCTCAGACCGAGCATCTGATTGGCATGCCATCTATAGCGTTGGGTTTCTTTTGATGAGGCAGAACATTGGGATACATCAAATAGAAACTTCATGATAGTTGATGTATCTACCGCTTTTTACTCGAGGAGAATACCCTCCCTGAATCGAGTGTGTTGTGTGCGGGAACCCTAGTGCTCATTGTGACTGTGTTGACTACTGAAATGGAATCCTCCGTGGGTTCACCAGCGATGACTACAGTACTAGGATCCTCCATGTGTTTGACATCGATGACTATCATACTGGAATCCTCCTTTAGTTCGACAGTGATAACTACTATTCTTGTATCATGTATGGGCCCAAAAGTTTTAATTCTATACTTGTATCCTATGTGGGTTCGACAGAGTAGATGGTCTTGTATCCTTTATGGGTCCGACAGCTTAGCTGGTCTTGTATCCTATGTGGTTCCCACAACTTAGATGAATTAGAGACTACATCTGATCATCTCTATTGATATTTTAATTATGTATATCTGTATGAGTTGAATCTTGAATTTCAATCCTTATCATCGATGTGATTGAATTATTTTCTATGTGGACTGGGATATACTTTGGTTCGAGAGTTGGAGCCGTATTCTGGTTGATAACTTAGGTATTTGTTTGGGAATATACCTATGTAGGGTTGGTTGATACTTCTTGTTTGTATCTATCTTATGTGGTTTATCCATTGTGGATTTTGGGGGACCTTTGGGGGTCTCAGGGTCCCTACTGAGTATCGTATACTCACCCCTACACGGGATTTTCCCGCACTACGTTGTGTTGGATGCAGACGATGGACATCACCGATTGAGGTAGAGACTTGTAGAGATAGACTGTACCCATAAGTGGAACACTTGGCGAGACGTACTCAGGGAGGACGGATGTACTTGAGGTGCTAATGAGGCCATATGTACCGACCTTTCAGGTGGTATTCCGATAGTATGACTCAGTGGTTGCTATTTTACATTACTACAGTTGTGCTAGCTTTCAGTTGTACTATACATTACGGTTGGGTTTCTATACTGGCCTATTTACTTTTTAGCACTTACTTTTGTACTCAGTTTACTTAGTTCTTACTTCAGTTGTGTAATCTATTGTGTTTTTTTACTTTTATAAAGGCAATGCCATCCCAATATAGTGATTTACGCCTTTGGGTGTAGTCGCCACCCCTTAGCATATCGAAGGCGGGATTGGGGTAGTCAAGGTACGGGCCCCGAGGACGGGTCGTGACATTAAATTTGATTAGGATTTTCACATTCCATTGGTATCATTTTCTTATAACAATACCTTAAACTCTAGCATTCGTATAGATCCTTTTGAAGAAATCCATGGTGAGAAGTGAAGAACCCCATCCCGCTAGAATGATGTTCGAGAAGAAATTATTTTGGGACATGATCTTTTTTTATGAGATGGTATGGATGGTTAGATCCATTAATCAACACATAATACCAATTCTAATTCGACAAAAATGTTATACGAAAAAGCATTAGAATGATATGATGTTTGAAGTAGGTGAAAATGTATTCCTAATAATATATACATGTAAGAGAGTGATGAGTTTTTTAATGATGGAAAAGCTAACTCCATGGTATATTATTCCATGTGAAAGTATTTATTATATAATGATGGTATCTTACTAATTGGTTCATACATCGAATCACTCTAAATTTCATGATGTGTTGTGAGATTATCTTCTAAGGAAGTACCGAACACATAATTCAAATGTACTAAAATCATATGTCATACCACCAGAACATGGACTTTCTTATGATGACCAAATAACATATATTATTTATTGTAGATAGAATTTTCTAAAAAATAGGGCTACTCACTGGGATCATGTTCATTGAAAAAAAAATTAGAAATTTCATTTGGGAACCTAATTATTTTATAAGGCATAGAAATCTTCATATATTTGAATATGAGGTAAAAATTGTGAGGATTAAATTCATTGTAAGGCTTTATAATCTAACATAGTTATTTTTTATGAAATATTTTTCTCTCTAATTATTTGGTTTCATTGATAGTTTTTATTGCTCACAAAATTGACTTCAAACAAACCATGTTATACAAATAAAAAATTATTAATTTTACACTACCTATATAACATATTAATTGAAATGGTGGGTATTAATAGGAATAAACATATTGTGAAATAAATTTTATTGTTATATTTTTTGAAAAATTATTTATTATCAAACAATAAAATTTTTGTTAATCCATTTCATTCTACACCTTTTTTTCAAATAATGAATTTAATTTAATTCTATGATCAAGTAAATTCGTTATTTTTAATACATTTATATAATTTATTTTAAAAAATTAAATTCTCTTTTGAAATTAGTATATAAAAATTAACATACTATGAATATTTCGGACTTTTCTGAAAAGATTAATTTTCAAGTGAATTATCAAAATACTACTTTTTATTTAAAAATGAATTTTAAGTTCAAGAATGTTTAATGTAAATTTATTTAAATATTTTAAATTAAAAATATGTTTTCTTGTATTTTTTTATAATAACATTTTCTTCTTTTAAAAAATTTTATGTTTTGATTTGGAATAAAAACATTGTTGTACGAAAAAATTCATTTTTTCTGAAAAATAGTTATTCGTTTCATATTTTGGGTTCTATTTAAAGTAAATTATTCAACATATATATTTTGAGTTTTAAAGAATTTATTTAATAAATTTAATCATTAGGTCCAAATTTATTTAATAGTTCCCTTTTTGGAAAATATGAATAGAAAACACAGTAAATTGTTTTTCCATCGAAAAAGATAAATCATGTAATTAAATGTACTAAATAAAATGATAAGAACTATTAAATTACCCAAAACATAAGTAAATATTATTGGATAATTAAACATCAACCATAAACATACAATGATATAATTATTTATATTTTCTAATCCACATTGATAATATTATTACATTAATATTGATTTATTTTATTAAAAGTCAATCATGTCACACTCTTGTTTTTATTAACTAAAACATATAAATTTTGTTCTAATCTACTGGATATTGGTGAATGTAAATTGTAGTATTTAAATATAAAATATTTATATTCATATATTTTATTTATTTGTAAATTTTTTATAATGAATAATTACCTTAAATTCTTACACAACACAGATGCAATACATATTCACCTAATTAAAAACTTCAATAAATTATATTAAAAATATTTAAATAAATATAATCTATATATTTATTATAATTCATTAATATTTTATATTTAATTAACATTTATAAGATGTAATTAATTTTTTTATTTAAATTTTTATTCATGATGTATTTAAAAATAACGTAATGAATAGTATCAAAATTAATAATTATGTTATTTTAAAGGATTATTATATTATTAAAATAATTAAAATTAAAAATAATATTAAATAAAAATATTTTGGATGATATATGGTATAAAAAATCATCCCATATGAATATATAGTCTATATGTAAGCATTTGGATATATAATGGTCATATTATATTTTAATCATTAGAAAATTCCAATGGTTCCCCTCACATCCAGTTTAAAATGACATCTCCTCCCTCAATTAATTACACAACACTAATCCTTATAACTCCACCGTAATGTACCAAATTATAATATAAAATTTCGTATATATATTATATATGTATTTCTCTTCTGAAAATACCTTCCTTGGATCTATTTTGAGGATTTCTAAATGAGCCATTTAAAAGAAGGTTTATCGCCCAAGCCGATTATTTTATTTTTATACTATTAATTAACAGAAATAAATAAATTATATTTTTCATACAATAATACATTATGTATCTAAAATATTTTTAATCATTATTATGATTATTAACACACCATTAATGAAATATTTATTATCAAATATGAAATAAATGTGTCGCCCATGCGTACATAGGGATTATTATCTATATGTTGTGATATAATTGATTTATCACCACCATCTTTAATGAAAGGTGATTATGATGGATATAATGTTTATATATATTATTTATGATATAATTATTATTTTAAAATAATAATATCATGTCTGGTATATTATCATCCAATATTTTGGGAAATTATTATGTCTCTCATGCATGTGTGTGGACTATAATCTCGACAATGCGATGTCATTTTTTTTAATTTTTTTTGAAGTAGATTGTAATAAGGATGGGTTTTTTATATAAATGATCTAAATATATATAATTTTACAATTATTCTATAAATACGTATTATTATATACTTTTATTTTCATTTCATCGATATAAAAATGGAAAAATAATCATGCGTACATACGTCATACCATCTCTCTTTACGGTGTAATTTATTTTTCAATCTCTACTTATTATAAAAAATTACAAAAAATTATATAATAATTTTTTTTTGAAAATTATTATAATTATGTAATGGAAGGTATGATGTTAAAATAATATGTGTTTGGATTACCTAACGAAATCACACAAGGAAAAGGAAGGAGTTTCCACTCATGATAAGGATTTTAAAAAAATTTATAAAAACCTGATACGTAACTATAAATAAATCATTCATGGTAAAATAGAATTAATTTTGTGTAATAAATTTATTTTTAATCCATATTTATAATACTATAAGTTTTAATGGGATATGGGAAAGTAGAGACTTGAGCTAAGGAATTTTCATCTCACTTTTATTTCTATGGGACACATGCCTTATACACAAATTGTTTCTTTTGTGTTGTGTATATACTTCCCATGAATATATTTTATGATTCATGTTATAAATATTAATATATTAACATATCTATATAATTTTTTTTCTATCTTGTGTCATTTTATTCAAATGATAATATAGTGGAAAGGCTTTATTTCACAATATCATTATTATTTGGGATTGTTTATGTTAAAATATACATTATAGAGTTTTCCATTTATTGGGAGATGCTTTCAAAATATTTATTCAATTTTTTTAATATTTCACTAAAATTATTTAAAATAATTCTCTACCAATTATAGAATTTTGGGATATATTAATTTTATTATTTTCTAAATTATGTTCATTGTGGCACATTGGAAAAAATATGAAACAAATGTTATTTTATTTATACATAATTAGAGTATTTCCACACTATCATTAAATTGAACATTAATTTTAATGTTTAAATTTTTATTTTCTAATAAAATACATTCATTTGTTATAGATCATATGTTTTAAAAGATATATCATTTTAAAAAGTGAAATTTATTTTTCTCAATTATTATTCCATGTGTCATTAAAAATAAATTACTTTATAAGATAAAATAATTTATGGTTACGTATGATTTTATAGCTATATATTTCATTAATAGAATCATTTTACATTTTATGTATGTGTTTTCTTTATGAAATTATGACATATTCTTTAAACCATTTTCTTTTTCGTGGGTTATGTTATGATAAAATGTTTATGATACCTTTTTATTTTCATAGTTCTAGAATGATAAGTCAATTAAGTTATTATATGACACACATATATATATTTGGTTTCTATTATGTGATGGGGGACCTATATCTCTCTCCAATTAAATTAAAAATGATTTATATATCATGAGATAAACCTAAATAGAATTGGGAGTGAACATAGTTCGGTATGGGACATGGTCCAATGGGAATGTATTTGGAGTGAAAATTTACTACAATAATGGTTTGGGGAATGATCTCATTCCATTATTAATGTATTGGTAAGTAATATTTAAAACTAATATGGTTTTTGGGGTTGTACCAATCCCACATTGATATTCTTGTCAATGTTCAATAACTATTAAGTAAATAATGTAATATGCCTATGTGAATACCAAAATTCCATGACTATTATAACTGTTATTATTTACTATTTAGTGATAATTTATTATGAATATTTTATTGCACAACTATGATTTATTCCTTGTCTCAAGATTATGATATTTGATATGAAGTGTATAATTTTAAAAAGTTTGGTTCATTTTCTTATGCCCTTGTACTAATATTATACTAATGAAATCATTGGTATCAACATAGTTTAACCTTACTGGGAATGTCAGATAACCATATTCTTATGTATCTTTTTCCAATGATATAAAACATTTAATAATTATTATATTTAAAAAAGGATCTAGTAATGAATAAATAATTGGTAGAAAATGTAGAAATTATAAGAACTTGTTTTTTATGTTTCAATGTTTCCATTGGAATAATACATTTATGATCCCCTAGAATGTGGTTATGTATTGTAATGAATATTTATATATAAATATTTAATATATATTTATGATTATATAGTTTCATTAAACATAAATCAATTATTTTAAAATATTTTAATAAAATATTTAAATATGTAATTAGTTATGTCTACATATTTTTTTGATGTTCGGTTCATTTTTTAAAAATAGATTTTTTTATTGTGTTAAAACAAATCATTATTTTAAAATATAAAAGAAAATAATCATGAAATAATAATCAATTTTATGCAATATATAATTCTAAAAATAATAATGAAAAATTTTAATATTAAATTTACTATGTTTCAATCATGGAGACAATGGGTTGTACGTAAACATGGGTAACATTTCATTTTATAATGATCATTATGGAAAGAAATTAAGAGTTATTTTATCTTTAAATAATTTTTAAAATATCACATGTACCATATTATTTATGTAAATATACTTTTATATGTCACCCATGTGATGTGGTGAGGAATATAGAATCACATATCTTTTTGGAGGCAACAGTCAGCGCGTACGCACATACGACGTTTTCATTTTTTAGTGAGGGGTACAGTACGCAATTACATGATATATATTATTTAATAAACTTCAAATACGTCACTATTATAATAATTACAAATTTTATATCACATATATTTATTAAATGTTACCTTATTATCTCCATTGTAATGCGTTAGTGAAAAATGAATCACATCATTTAGTGAGGCAGTAGTATGTTGTACAGCTGAGTAATATTATTATATCCCATGTGAAATCAAATTTAAGAAATTTTGTGTGAAATATAAATAAAATATGTATGACTAAGTGATATATATAATATATATATATATATAAATCTATCATTATAATTAATTTTAAGAGGAGGTGATGTAAAAAATGTTACATTGGTTCGTGAGATGGATGTCAAGTGTACCCAAAATAATGCTTCTATTTTCCATTTGATAGAAGAGTACGTGGATTTATGATACGAAATTAAAATTATAACATATAATTATATGTGATATAATTTTGTGACTATATCATAATAATTTCTTGATTTTTGAATGATTATGAAGCATAAATAAAATAAAAACACATGAAGAAGCATGTTACCCTTCTTCAGACACCGTACATAGGTTATGTCTAAAGTACATTATATGATGGATTTCAGATCAATAAAGGAGATATAGTAAATGGTTATGTAATTAATGAATTTAATTTTCTAGTTACTTGAAAAAAAAACTTTCAACATTGTATAATAAAGAATAGGGGATCACCTTTTTCACGTGAGGTTAGTGGCACACATGTATTTTATAAAATTAAAAGTGATACCCACATTTTCCCAAAAAAATGTGAAACATTGCACTATTATCAAGGCTTATAAAATTAAAAGTTCTAAAATTTTCTTCCCAAATAATTTACTCACGTGTTTAGGTTATCTAAACCCTTATCATTTTAGTTTAACCCCTCGATAATGTTTTTTTACATTAACCACAGTAATCTATTTTTAATATTTTCACAATTTATTATGACAAAAAATAAATAAGAAACTAGTTTGATAATATAAATTATTTTGAATTAAAATAGATAATTAATTTTTCTAAATTAAATTTCCATAATGGTCATACTTTTATTTAAAATAATTTCCACAAACCAAGTGGAAACATTGTTTTTAAAGAGGTGCATTCTTCATGAAAAATATTATTTTATATAAAATCTATGAATGGTAATTATTAGTATATTCATTTTTTAAATATTTATTGAATTATTATATATATATTAATTTTAAATCAATCACCTACAGTTAATTTTTAATTAATTATAATGGGGAAACATTATTCAATTTAAAGATATTTTCAAGAAAAACCCGATTTTAATCTTCAAAATAAAAGTATGCTAAAATAAAATATAAGAAAAATCCATAGTTTTTATTTGGAATATATATAAATAATTTTTAATTTTAATTGTTTAAATAAAAATCAAAAAATAATGTGAGTTTTTAATTAATTAAATTATTAAAAATAAATGATATTTAAGAAAAATTTAATATTTCTCGTTATTCACTAAAAATAAAATATTTTCTAGAAAATCCATAATATTCCCCTAATTATATTATTATATAATTATTTAAAATTTTATTTTAATTTTATAAAATAATTTTTATAAATTTTTTTAAAAATTAATATTATTATTTTATGAAAAAAGGGAAAAAATTAATTTTTTAATAAAATATTTCTTTTCAATAAAATGACATTTCTAGAAGTTGATCGATGATTTACTAAGATTTCATCAATTGATTTTTATTGGGTAGGAAATATATATTTATATTTTCTAAATTATTTAATAATATTCATACAGAGTAATTTATCAATTTGTTTTTAATAGTAATATTTAAAATAAAATTATGTAACTGTTTATTTAATCTCAATGTTGCAAGTGTTACACGATATCAAGAAAAAACATTTAAAAAATAGCATTGTTACATAATAATAAAATTTTATAGATTGTATTATTCATAATAATAATGAAATCATAAAATTATATGAAAGTATAGATATTGAATATTACAAAAAGTCACATAAATTTAATATTAAAAAATAAGGTCTTTTACAATTCTAAAAGAAGATTATGGGTTTCAGATAAAAAAAGTTGAAGAAAGAAATATTTTTCTAGTATCATTGATAAGGATTTTAACTTCCTCTTCGCATCACAAAAATATGAATAAAACATCAATAACATTTTTAATGGGAGTGAATTAAGAAATATTTTTCAGATTTTACCATGAAATTTTTGTATTTTCAATAGGATAATGCCAAATATCTATTCCCAGTATGTATTCTTCTTCCATTACAAAACCAAAAATATAAATGGATGAATATATAAAATAATTTCATTGTGTGATTACCAAATAAATATTTAGAAAATAATGATATTTGGGAAAATGATATTCAATAAACGTAATATTCTCATTTTATTCTAATTGGATATAATATATATTTGGAAAGACATTGATGACATTATAATAAATGTATAATTAGATTAAATATTGTACCTCATACAGCATCGTGGAATTGTGATCTCAAATTCATGTCATATTTTAGTTGAGGACTTCTAAAGTCATTGGCAACTAAATTAAATATTAGTACGCCCTTTCATCCACGATCTGATGGAAAGGCTAGTGAAAAATACTCAATCTTTACAGGATAGTATCATAGATTAAACAATTCATTATTTCCATATTTTGTGTAAAAATTATAATTTTAATGAGTTTTATTGTAATAATAGTGTTCCTTCCAGTAAACATATGGAACCTTTTGAAGAATTATATAAAAATTAGGTTTATACATGAGCTATTTGGTTTGGATCCAGAGAATGAAATTTTTTTAGAATAGATTTTATAGAGTATATTGGTTAATAGGTGAAGATTATAAATCATCACATGAGGATATATTAGACGATGAAGAATAGTTTAATAGATAACCAATGGAATTATTTTTTTTGAGGTAGAAGATCATGCTTTTCTAAAAGTATCTAAATATAAATGTGATATGTGATTTTATAAAAATGGAATTTTAATCACATGGTTCATTGTGTAATATGATATTATACCTAGTATTAAATAAATTCACTAACAAGGGATTTTTTTATGAGTTAATATCTGTTACAATATGTATTTCCCATTTCATTGTTATGAAATTATGTGTTGGATGCATCTGATATTTGGAACCGAAGTAGATTCATTGGATTAAAAATGTTCTCATGACAAACAACTAGTATATATTATTGAGGAAATGGATAAAAGTTTATGTAATAAATTGAAATAATTTGTTATGATTTTTTGGTAGAATAATATGATTGTATAAGAATCATGGGAATCGTAAAATTTTATAAAGGGGTCAAAATCCACTGAATTTTTTTAATTAATAAAATTGAGAGGGTGGAACTTATAAAAGGGGTAATAATTAAATAAATTGATTAGTATTACAATTAATTATTTTCATGTGTTATTAATATTTATTTATTATTTTCATATAGAGCTACATTCATTATAAAATATTATCTAATTTTTCAATGAAAATGAAAATAAAATATTTCTCACCTAATATAGTTTTCATGATTTATAGTTTGTATTTTAAATCTTGATTTCAAATTTATTGAATTTTAAAATAAAAAAATTATATACATTTTTTTAGTTCCATCATTAAAATTTATATTCTGATAATTTTTTGGAAAATTTTCATAAAAAATTTCAGTTGTAATTGAATAGTTGAAAAAACAAATTGTTAATAAAATATTTTTAGTCATTTCAAATATTTAAAAAGTTGCATAAAATTTTGGAATTATTTTAGAATTAAATTAAATACATTTGACCAAAAATTAACAAATAAGTTTTATTAGAATCAATATTATAATATTTTTTTGTATAAAATCATTTTTATAGTTAAATGTGTTTCGAAAATCAGTTTTTTTACATTTTTTGGGTATAATTTTATAATTAATTCTGAAACTAATTTGAGTAAAATTTGTTAAAACATATTTTATATTTTTAATAATAATAGAAAATATTATTTTATACTTTCAAATTACTTTTTATGAAGAATAAATTGTACAAAAAATAATAATAAAGTTAAGGTTAATACTGGTTTATAAGAGATTAAAATAAATATATAAATGATAAAATAACATAAAAAATTTAATAAATATTAGTATATATCAATATTTATAACATATATAATAGAATTATCTTAAATAGTTTAATTGGGATCCATTTTCTATACGTAATTCATTACGATATGTAATTCTTTTTTAAAAAAAATCCATTATGCCCTCTCCCCCACTTATAAAAGGTCACATCTATAATATACAATTCATAATTAAATATCTTCTTTTTATTTTTCAATTCCTACCCAAATCCCTTCCTAGCATCCATCCCCACGTTCTAGTGGCCCCATATTGATCAGAAAAATAAACTTGAAAGGCATTACATATAAACCGAAAGAGGTTATTTAAAGATGATGTATAGTTCTTAATAGAGCATTTCAGTATTATTTCTCCTTCAACCTCCTTAAAATATTATTCTACCATTACTAAATAATATATCCAATTTATTTAGAATAATAATTTTTTATTTTGTTAATTTCATAATATATGTCCACCTCCTTAAACATTACATAATCTTGAATTAAGTTAGTAATTCACATTTTGGATCTTTTCATGTTTAGAGTTTTAGAGTATTAGGTCATAACTATCATAATACATTTTAAATATTAAAAATTATACAATTTTACTTAGTACACACTTTTTCATAATAATTATTAAAAATTAGGAATTATTTTTTTATATAAATCTTCTAGAATTCATCATTTCGCTTACCATGCCTTATATCATGTAAAAAATATTTTCAAAACATGGGATTAGCATAAAAAACTCATTAAGGGTAACAAAATAAAGAAATAAAACATTATTATATCATTTAATAAAAAATATAAGCTATTTTACACACCTCATGAAATCCTAAGATTTATAAGTAACACATTTTAATCACAAATCATAATGGTAACATCTGGCATCCATAACATACTTACGTTTTATCTTTCACATCAACGTAGTTGTAACATTTGTAATAACCATCAAATTATTTTACAAAAATCACTTAGGAGAAACAATAAATTTTACCTCTATCACATTACCAATGCATTGAAGAGCTATCTTAGTCTCACACGCCCTAGGTTTATCAAAGCACCACCCATATACGTATAGAATTCCCACGAACCATTACATAATCATAACCCATAAGACAAAAATACAAGAAATATCACATTTCTACGAGGCATTAATAATATATCATTAAAATATATTTACATATACAATCCATTATCAAAATAATTTTCAATAACCAAATTTATAAACACAGTATATTGTAGTTATTTTCCTTTTAAAAACATTATGGCTTCTTAAGGAAGACAAATATTAAATAATTATCGTGGCGGCAGAAAATTCATTGTCACCAATAAGTTAAAAAGATACATTCTTTTTTAATTTAGTAATTTTATACATAGTGAAAATATTCCCTTTAAATGAAATAAAGATTAAAAGAGTATTATAAAATGTATAAAATAATGTCATGTATAAATCAAAGTATGCCTCAATGAAGGGAGATTGAGACGATTCTCGTTACCTCGTGTCCGATATGACTCATTTGTTCATTAATATCATGAATAATAAACATGTGTTATTTTAAACTTTATCAGGAACCTTGTTCATGTTTATTTTTCTTTTATATTACTTATTACTAGGTTATAATCATTATAAAATCGTTTGTGTTTATAACGGTCATTTTGTAGATATTTGGTACTTGTGTCAAAAATGAACTACTTATAATTACATGTTGTCCATGTGGTCTAAGGTACATTATATCCAGAATGATATTCATTACTTAGATATCAAATATATCACATATATCCATTATATATATATATTTATAAATGTACATTACATTTTCCTATTAGAAATGGAATGCACTGTTCAGGGAGATGGAAGTTTTTATGTACGCATTAATGCTACATTAATTTATATATCATATTTAAGGGAATGAAAACCCAATTATACATTGGTATATTATAATTACAGTATAAAATTATATATAATTTCATTAATCCATTCTTTTTATGTTACACATTTGGAATAAACGAGTTAAATTATATTGAAGGGATGTACTCCGCACTTCATCAAATGAAATTATCGTATTTACTGATTATCAAAAAAATAAAGGTACTCTAATAATGGTAAATAGAGAATCATAGAGAATATATATATATATTATATCACTTATAAATATAGTTCCATTTTAATGTCCACCATAAGAAGAAGTATGATATAATTAAACAATCAATGTTTCGTGAGGAAGTAGTTCACCTTCCTTAGAAATAGTATGTCCGTATCCATTAGATGGAGTTGTGTGGATGTGCAGCTCTAATCATCCTCATAAAAACATCCTTGTATATTGAATATAATATTGTTTCATAAAAGTATGCAATAAATTGTGTTTAAGGAATTAGAGAAGTAAAATAAAAGAAAATTAATTGAGATATGATGTTACCTTTAAATAGGGTATCTCTCTTAGGTTTGAACCAAATGGTATTCTTGGAGTGCCTTCTATATAAGTTAAGTCATCTAGGTGGAAAATGGAGATTTGTGGAGCTCATTTGGGGAGAGGATTTATGAGGCAACGTGGATGAGAGGTATGAGTAAGGGATAGAGGTTATGGATTTTTATAAGGGGGAGGAGGGGCTCTATAAGAATGTTTGAAAATATTATTTTATGATAAACCTATTTTGAATTTCAAATGGTCCCCAAAAAATTTATTTTGGAGATAAGGTTTGTATTGTTCGAAATAATATCATCCAATTGGTTTTATTCCAGTTTAGGGAAAAAATAGACCTTATCATTTATCATTAACATTTAGTTAATATAACATAAATCTTACCATATCCTATTGTATATTCGTATTATATGGTTAATATATTTTTATAAAATGTAAAGAGGCCAAAAAATTGATCATTAAAGACATTTTTTACCTCAAATATTTCATTTGGCTGATTCATAAATTTTTTAGACTATTCTATCATTTAATTAATATTGATTGATTTAAAAACACTTTTATATCAATTTATATACTATTCATTTCGAAACATTTAAATAATCTATAAAAACATGATAATTTCAAAGAAAAAATAATTAATTAAAATATTATAAGTTATAATCATCAATAATATTCTTGGAAGGCATAAAAATATTTAAAATAAATTTATTTTATGATTTATAATCTATTTTATTTAAAACATTCAATCACTAGATAATAATTACCCCATCATTGTGTCTTAAATAAATTTATTTGTATGATTTTTAAAAACTATAAACAAAATACCAGTATGTATGGAATATATTTATATTTCTAATGAATATTTATAGTAAAAAATATCACTTATATAATCCATTTTAATTTTTTTAATAAGAGATATATTTTTAAGATAAATTTTCCTTAACTATAAAATAATTTTTATAAAGTGTCATTTTCACATTCAAGTGGATTCATGGCATACCAAAATTGACCAAATGATTCACATGGTCGTACAGGTATCATCCAATATGATTAGGACATGTGTTAGTGTAATTTAATATTATTATAGTATTATTTTTTACCCTTATTTACCAGATTCAAAAATTAACAATGGTAAATAAAATAATTAATGACATTACTATTCATAATGTCTATAAATAAAAGTAACCAATTTATACAAATTGGACCTACTAATTCCAAATATAGAAACAATTTTTCTATATTCAAAACATAGAATTTTCATAAATTAAATTAAAAATAATTTCTGTTGTCTAAACAAAAAATCATGTTCTAATGAAATAAAAACTAACAAAAGATTGACACTTGTTTATAATAAATATTAAAGTTAAATTAAAAAAATGACCAAAATTATATTACAAGGTAAAAATATAAACTAATTAATCTTTAAAATTAATTAAAAAGAAAATATAACCATATAAATAAATTCGATTAAAAGGTAGTTTTGAATTAAAATTCATTTGTTCAAAATTCATTAAAAATGACCATTATAATAAAAATACCAAAATTTCATCCAAATAATATATTGATGTACTAATTTTAAACAAGAATACAATTTTTTCAAATAGAAAATATAAAAGTGACAAAAACTAGATTTAAAATGGGTTCTCCTTCAAAAAGTTGAAAATCAATCTTTTAATGAATATTAGAGTGTTTATTCTTAAAATGGGATTCATTCACATTTTTAGCCACTAAATATTATGGGAAAAATGTAAAAACCATAAACAAACATGTATAATCATATTGTTGTTAGTTCTGTTCATTCATGCCAATACAATGGGTAGACGTTCACTACCTTTCAAAATAATATTATAATATTATAGTTTTTTTGTATAACTCATCAGTTTGTGCAGCATGAGATCTCAGAGAAACCCATTGTGGAATGTCGAAAATGCTATATAACATAGCATCTCTTTTAAAGTAAAATTAAAATCTAATTCACAAATATTAATAAATATGAAAATTTCATATTTTTAATTTATCTCGAATGTTACATCCTTCCGCATTTTTGATATTTGTGTCCCCACAATTCTATTCAAATTTAAAATAAGTTGGGGTATTTTTCACTCATAGCATTTTCATATTACCACATCACCTCTTAAACTGTGTGTTTTTCCAAAAAACCTTCACATGAATAAAAAGATTATTTTTCTACACTTTCTCTTTTTGGTTCAAGAATCTGGAGGGGTTGATCCTCATAATAAAGATTCTCTTCTAACTGAACTACTTCTAGACTAAAAACATGACATGGAACTAGCATATACATTCTCAACATTGAATCATGAAAAACATTATGTACCTGGGATAAACATGGATGAAAACCCACTTTGAAGGCAACAGATCCAACATTCTCTACGATCTCATAGGTTTAAATGAACTTTATACATAGGTTTCCCATTATACCAAAATTCATCTCACATTTCCATGGGGAAATATTGAGAAAAAACTGATCACCGACCTTGAATGAAATATCATTCATTTGATTATTCACATAAATTTTATTCCTCCTATTTGATGTTCTCATATGCTTCTGAATCAAAAGATCTATTTATTCCATCTCTTTTACCAATTATGGTCCGATCAACATCATTTCATATACTTCATCCCAAAAAATCTAGACATTGAAAACACATTCCATATAATTCCTCAAATGGTGACGTCCTTATACTCAAATGAAAACACTTATTGTATAAAACTTCATCCAAATAATGATGTTTGTCCAAGCATCATTGATAATCCATTGAGAATGCACATAACATATCATCAAATTCTTGAATTTCTCATTCTGACATCTAATATGATATTGGATGAAAAGATGTAACAAAATTTAATTTAGTCCCCAACAACATCTAAAGTCATTCCAAAAGATACAAGTAAACCAAGGATCACAATCAGATACAATAGAGAGGGGAACTCCATGAAAACTATCTATCACATTAGAATACAACTGAGAATGTTGATATAGAGACAATGTATCTTGAATAAGAAAACATTTATCCGGTTTTTTCAATAAATAAATAATAACATATATCACATTATTACCTCAAGATGTCTTTATTAATCCCACAATGAAATCCATGGAAAAAATTTCAAATTTCCTCTATGGCACCAGTAATGAATGCAGTATCCCTTTTGGAAACTACGGCACTATATTAACAAGTTTACAAGTCAAACACATCCTAGCAATGTGAACAATATCTCTTTTCATTCCATCTCACAAATAATACTCTCAAATATCTATGTACATTGTATTACTCTAAGGATTAATTGAAAACAATGAACTATTTGCTTTACATAACAACTCAATCTTCAACTCTGAATCAAGAGACACACATAATATCTTCTTAATCCTAAAAAACTATCTTTATTAATCTTAAATTCAGGAATCATAACTTACCGATCCAAATATACCATTTATTACAACTCATAGTCTTCTTTATGCGCTTTCATTATTCTGTCTACTATGGATGATTTCACATTCACCTGAAACAAAACAGAATAATTTTCTACACCAACCACTTCTCTACCAATGTTATGAAAATAATTATTTAGTGGATCTTTTTCCAAAATTAACATGGTTAATTTAGCACCATCCTTTCGACTCAACGAATCATCCATGTTATTTTCCTATCTAGTAAGTTAATAAATCGTGTAATCATTATCCTATATTAATTCCAGCCATCTCATCTATATCATGTTCAATTCATTCTGAGTGAATATATACATAAAACAATTTTGGTCCGTATTTATGTCACCCATTACTCTTTAATGATGATGACACTAAATTTTTAAATAAAAAATAGCATCATCTAATTCCAAATAATGAGTAGGGTAATTTTTCTCTCAAGGTTTCAATAGACATGAAGAATAAGTAATTACCTGATCATTCAACATAAGGACAAAACCAGGTCATTTCAACGAAGTGTAACAGTGGATATAAACTCACTATTTGTTGAAGGTAGTTCCAAAACATGAGCATTCACCAATCTTCTAATCAATTCTTAAAAACAATCACCACATTTTTTTTCCTAATGAACATAACTCCTTTTCAAGTAATTTTATTTATTTTTCTAGATAACCAAGATGATTTCTCAAAAAACCATCTATAATAGCCGTCCAAACCAAAAAAACAATGAATCTTGGTTTTATTAGTAGGTATATTTTATTCTTTTAAAAATTTTGTTTTAGTTACATCAAAAGTTATTACATTTTTTGAAACAATGATCAAATGGAATGAAATTTGATGCAACCAAAACAGACTCTTTCTAAATTTCCCATATGGTTTCTTTTCTTTAGTGGTTTGCAAGAAAACCAATAAATGACATTCATTTTCCTATTTACTTTTGTAATAAACCAAAATATCCTCAATAAACACAACCACAATCAAATTCAAAAACTCATGGAAATTGCAATTTAAAATATCCATTAATACTGTAGGTGCATTTGTTAACCTAAAAGGAATAACTAAAAACTCATAATAGAAATATCCATTACCAAACATGGTCTTCAGAATGATTTCTTCTTGTACATTAAACTTATGGTGCCCCGACCTCAAGTCAATATTCGAGAAATACTGGGCTCCCTGGAGCTGGTCAAAAAAATTATCTGTATGAGGTAAAGGATACTTGTTCTTAACAATGGTGTTATTGAATTCTCTATAATCAATTTAATGTCTCATTCATAAATAATTATTTTTTATAAACATGATAGAAACACCCCATTGTGATGTGCTAGGTCATGTGAAACCTTTATATAATAACTCATGCAATTGCTTCTATAACTCTAAATGTTCAATTTGAACCATTCGATAAGGGAGTTTTTCAATTTGATTAGCATTAGGAACTAAGTAAACAGTAAATTAAACTCACCTTTTTTGAATTATACCTGTCAACTCATCAGGGAAAACACATATAGTATTAGAACAACGTAAATCAGAATAGTTCCATTATGTTCTACAGTATGTACAAGGTATCATTCACTTCCACCTTTGACTAGTTCCTCAGCTTCCTAATATGTTATCAAATGTAAGGGTTTATGTATGTAGGAAAAATATAATTAAATATAAAAATAAAACTATTTACATATGCAGTCAATCATTCCATGATAAACGGAATTCAACTTCATTCCCACAATAACATCAAAATCTACTAGAGGCCACACAATAATGTTTGCAGGAAGATTCATTTCGCACACAAGTAAAAGAACGTTTTATAATTTCTTTATGGCTCATCATTTTTTCCCGATTTTATTCCATAAGAGCATGATTCATATCTTGAGATGGAATTCACAATTTAATAGAAAATTCTCAGAAATAAAATAATGTGTAGAACCTGAATCAAACAAGTCATTGGAATAATATGATTAATCAAATAGTATATTTAATACTAAATCATTTGATGGCCAAATATCTCCTAAAGATGTTTCAAATGATATCCCAACTGCTTTAGGCTTGTATTTTGACGAATTTCTCTTATTTCAGTTCATAATTGGACACTTATATACATAATGACCATTTTTATTGCACATAAAACATTTTACAAACTGTAAATCATATTTTTCCTTACCATTTCCTTGATCAATTTCAGTGCAATTTAGATCCTTAGGTCCCATATTACCACATCGATAGCACTAAACAGAATTCAGAAGACATTCCACATCATTATTTTTACCAAAATTTTAAAAAATGAATATGTAAGTTTCCTACCATAATATTTATTCAAAGAGTTATTCCCTTTTTTATGCCACATCATCCTCTTATTCTATTGTTTTTCAAAGATAATCTGATCATAGTAAAACTCCATTTCCAGATTCTCTGCACATCAAAAAAAATCTTCCATAACTTTTTAACTGACATTATTCTAAAACCCTTTAATAGTTTGGAATTAATCATTATTAAAAATGGTTGATTTTTCTATCAAGACCTCTTATGAAATTTAGAGAATACCCTGCCAGTCGAGTGCATTTTTCTTCATATGAAGCCACTGGGTCATCCTCCTGCCCCAATTCTTGGAATTGTTTTTTAATCCTAAGATAAAAAAAATTAGGAAAATATTTCCAATGTAACACACCTTTGAATTCATCCTAATCAATTCCCTCAATATCCTCACTATCGTAGATATTTTTAACCATCGACCACTACTAATTGGCTTCATCTTCAAAACGATAAATATCGAGACTAACCTTTTATTGTTTTCAACACCCGATGTAATCAAAAATCTTTTCCAGTTCATTAATCCACCCTTCCACTTGCATAGGTTCTGATGATCATCTGAATAATGAGGGATGTTGCCTCATGAAATGCTCCACTACTGACGTGTTCCAATGTTGTTGGTCCGACTAATCTTATGCATGGATAATACCAACATTTATAGAATGAGTCAAATATTCTATCACTACAAAAACTATTCATTTCTAATTCTAACAATCTCATGTTTCTGATTTGGATGGTTTAATTCTCCTGAATTCGTCCCATTATAGCCGCCATATTTCCTATGTGGAAAACAATTTTTATCAGAATAATAACATATCCTAAGCAACATGGTAATACACAAATGAAATATAATTTCAATATTAACATAAATTAAGTTATCTATATTAGTTTAACAATATCTGAACTCAAATAGTTACCTATACTAACCTCTTATACCAACTATAATTCCTCGACCATAAACAATACATAATGTTGAATTATGTTAATAATTCATATTGATGATATTTTTGTGTTTAGTGTTTTAGTTAATTTTTCCATAACTATAAAATTACATTACAAATAATACCAAGTTGAATCTTCTACACAATATCCATTTTTTCATAATATAAAAACACATTAAAGAGAACATGAATTCTTTTCTTGATATAAATATTCTTGAATTATTCCTTTCTCTTACCCTAACATATATCATGTGAAATACAATTCAAAAACATGGGATGGGAATAAATTTTTTTAAATGGTTATAAAATAAATAAATAAAACATTAGTATAGAATTACATACAAAACATTAGCTATTTGAAATTCCTAATGAAATCATAAGATATATTATTAACTCATAAAAATCAAAAATCATAAAGGATTGTCGTGGAATCCATAACATAATTATGTTGTACATTTCACAGCTAGTTAGGGAGTTACATTTGGAATACCCATCACATTATATTTCCTAAATCTATTAGGATAAATAATAATGATTACATCCATATTGTTACCAATTGTGTTGGAGAGCTATC
Source organism: Viscum album (assembly GCA_963277665.1). Lineage (NCBI taxonomy): Eukaryota > Viridiplantae > Streptophyta > Magnoliopsida > Santalales > Viscaceae > Viscum > Viscum album. The sequence goes on along the minus strand of OY728136.1, from coordinate 1,809,995,997 downwards.
TTGTTCTCACCCTCCCTAGGTTTGTAATGGAACAACCCATATATATAGAAAATGCCAAAAACCATAACATAATCAAAACACATAATGAATGCATAATGGAAAGACTAAATTTACATGTTTCAATAATAATATTCCATAAAAACATATATATATATATATATAATAATTCCATTTCAAAAAAATTCTCGATAAAAAAATACATAAAAAGTGTATAGGGGATTTATATTCCTTTTAAAAACATTACGACTTATTAAGGATTCTAAATATCAAATAATATCTATGGCGGCCGAAAGGTCATTATCACCGCGTACAATTAATAGAAAACCACATATCATCATTTTCTAAAACTCTTCGTAGAGAAAACATTCACATTAAATGAAATTAAATGTCAAATGGTTTTTTAAAACATATAAAAGAATAGAGTGTATAAATCAAAGTATGCCTCAATGAAAGGATATCGAAATGAAGTCCCTAACCTCATATCCCGAATGACTCATTCCTTCATTAATATATTAGAAAAAAACTAATGTTAATTTATACTTTCTTAATAAACCTTTCATGTTTATTATTCTTTTTATATTACTTATTAACAAGTTATATAAATTTCATAATCATTTATGTTAATAACTTGAATTTTTTTCGATATTTGGTACTTGAGTCAAAAATGAACTTCTTATAATTACAAGTTTTCCCTATAGTTAAAATTCTATTATCTCTAGAATGGTATTCTTGATTTATAATTCATATATATAATATGTATCCTATATATATTGGTATTTATAACTGTACATAACATTTATTGATATGAAATGAAATTCATCGTTCATTGATACGGTAAGCCCTACGTATGCATGAACGATAGTTTTAAATTTCAATTTTTTATTTAATGGAAGGATAAAATAATTATACAATGGTATATCATAATTCCAGTTAAATATTATATAATATTTTTTAACTCCATCCTTTATACATTCCACGTATGGCATGAACGAGTCATATCACTTTGATGGGGTGGTAGTATGCACTTCCTCAAGTGAAATTATCTTATTTTCCCATAATGGAAACCATAATGGATTGATATAAATTAAAAAATACATAATAATATTGAAAATATAAATATAATATAGATAACATATAAATTAATTGTCATCTTAATGACCACCATAAGTGGTGGTAGGAAATAATTTAACAATCATCATTTCATGAGGTAGTAGTTTTCCGTCCAAAAAAACAGCACATTCATATACATTATATTGATGTGTGTGAATGTGTAGCTCGAATACAACTCATAAAAACATCATAGTATATTTATGATACTGTTTTTGATATAAATGAATGAAATTTATTATGTTTATGGGGTAAGGGAAGGAAAATAAATTAACAAACTTAAGAGAAGATGTTAGCATTAAATTGGGAAACCCCTTTAGTATAAACCCAATTTCATTCTTGAAGTGCCTTCATGATATGTTAAGGAATCTAGGTGGAATATATGGATGTTGGGAGTATATTTGGGAAGATTGGGTATGATACATGCGTGCATAAGAGGTGTGATTAATGGTTAGTGTTAATGGATTTTTATACAGGGGGAGGGGCTCTTTAAAAATGTATGAAAATTTAATTTTATTATAAACTAAACATCAAATTCAAAAGGACCCAAACTATTTTAATTCTAATATAATGCTATTATTTTTTATATACTCGTATAAAATGGGGTTGAGACACATTAGGTGAATAAAATTAACCGTATCATTTAGATTTAACTAATTAATCCTTTACCATTTCCTATTGTATATTTATACTATATGGTTAATTTATTTACAATACAATTCCAATAGACCAAAAAAAGAATCTTTAATGAAATTAGTAACATGAAATATTAAATTTTTTGGAATCATAAATTTTTAGTACTATTTTATTTATTTTTTAAAATATTGATTTATTTAAAAAGTCATTTATGTAAATTTCTAAACTATTCAAATAAAAACATTTTCAAAATCTACAAAAACACAATTCTTTAAAGAAAATACATAAATTAGAATATGATAAGTTATAATCTTCTATAAGATTCTTTTATGGAATAAAAAAACTCAAAATAAATTTATTTTATTATTTATACTCTAATTTATTTTAAAAATTCTTTAATGAGGTAATCATTACATCATCATTGTTTCATAAATAAATTTATTTATAATATATCTAAATATTATAAATAATATACCCGGATGTATAAAATATATTTAGCTTTATAATAACTATTTATAGTCAACAATATCAATAATATAAGCCATTATAAAAATTTGTCTGCAATGAGATATATGTTTATGTTATATTTTCATTAAAATTAAATTACTTTTTATAATGTGTCATTTCCGCAACAAGGGCCTCTATGGGGTCCCAAAATTGACTGATGTATGCATATGGTTGGACTTTTATCACCCAATATAATTATCACACATGTAAGAGTAATTTAATATTATTATAATTTTATTGTTTGTATCATTATTTACCAGATTTACCCATTAACCACGATATAAAAAATAGTTACTCATGTTACTATTCATAATGTCTAAAAATAAAAGATATTTATTAAATGTGGTCCTACTGATTCGAAATCTGAAATCCTTTTTTTATTTTTGAAAATACAGAATTTGCAGAAAATAAATTAAAATTAATTTTTGTTTACCAAACCAAAAACAAGTTTTTATGAAATAATAACTTTCAAAATATTGACAGCTTTTATGTTCAATTTTGAAGTGAAATTAATTCTAATGACCAAAATTGGAATAAATATTAAAAATATAATCAAATTACACTTTAAAACCAATAATAAATACAATATAACAATTTAAATAAATTATATTAAAATGTCTTTTTGAATTAAAATGCATTATTTTCCAATGTTCATTAAAAATGAACATTTTCAAAAAAAATAAAAAAATTTCATAAATATTAAAATTTGATGCCCTTATTATAATGAAAAATATTATTTTATGAAATATAACATATTAAAGTAAAAATATATATTTAAAAAGATTTTTACATCATATTTTTCTAAATCGACATTTTAAAGAATATTATATTGTTTACACTTAAAATTGAATTCATTCAAATTTTATGCCACTAAAAAATATTGGATAAATGTAAAAACATTTTTCCAAACTTTTATAGTCATATTATAGTTATTTCAGTTCATTACCACCAATAAAACATCTATACGTTAACTACCATTAAAAATAAAATTTTATTATTATAATTTTTTTAGTATGGCTCAACATTGTGTGAAACTTGAGAATTCGGAGAAACACATTGTTGTTTGTCGGGTTTTCCATCGAACATAGCATCTCCTTTAAAGTAAAATTAATATTATAATCACAAATATTAGTTAATATGAAAATTTAATATTATTTATTTATTTGGGATGTTACACATAACCTATGTCTATCACTAGTATGATCAAAATGAAAATGAAACCATCGTTCATGCGTACGACGAACTACCACAACATGAAACGACGTAATTACTTTTCTATAACTCACTCTAATATTAGGTTATAATTATAGATTTCATATAAAAATATGATACTAAATAAGTAATTATAAATTTATTAATAAAGAAATATCATATATTTTATTAACTTTATAACCATTAAAAAATAAAAATATAGTACATTTGAATGTGTGGATTACCAACTCCAAGAACTGATGTGATTCGTTTTTCATCACCAAACCACTTGGATGGTATTGGAATGTTAATATAAATATATAGTAAGATAGTAATTATATAATCTTCATTCTTGATATTCAATTTAATAATTACAATCAATCCATCATGTTCATTGAAAAATCGAAATATTATTCTTCCGTACGTATGATCGATCACCTATATGATTCAATCATAATTAATTTTTCAGATCCATTATTCATGGACGGTATAAAAAAGTATCATTATTGAAAAATAATGATAGTTCCTTTTTATTAATATTCCTTTGAGGATATATTAATTTCCACTTTGACCATAGCCATCATACATAAGTCCTTATAAGCATATATCTCAAATTCCATCAAAACGTTCGATGTGAACATAATTGATTAATTAATTAAATATCAAATGATAAGAAATTAAAAATAAAAGTAATAATAAACTTGAATAAGATTATTATGATATTAAATAATAGACATATTTTTATTTTTAATGATTGTAAATAATGTATGTGATGATTCATAATTTGTGTAAGAAAAAACATACCATAATACCTTTATTTTAAATGTTTTAATGATTTAATTAATAAATGATTTTCATACTTAATATATTATTAATATAAAATTATGTTTGTATATAAATCTGAATAAATTAATTATAATTTAAATTTTATATAGCATTTTAAATTTTTTAAAATCTTTTAAAAAGAAATATTTTTATTCATTTTTTGCAGAATATTTTGACAAATAGGAAAAACAGAATATTTAATCTCAACTTATATTGAATCATTTTTTCCCCATCATCATTACAATTAATAGATATTTGGAATCCCTTATATTATTTGACATTTAATTCGAATAAAAACCCTTATTCCATTGGTTCATAGTATTCTCATAAATGGTAACAGATATAATAGATATATCAATATCTTCAATTGTTTTCTTATAGGAGAAGAGAATTATTTTAGGAGTTAGAGGATGAAAATGAATATTTTTATGTGTAATGAATATGTTATGGTTCACAATAATTTTTTATGATATTGGGTTATCTCAATATATCTCATCATGTCGGTGGATCCCAATATAGTTCTCAAATTCATTGGGAAAAGGGATGGAGTAATCTAGTCATAGGTTTATCCTAAGATATTATTAAAATTTATTGGGTAGGTCATTCATTTTGTAAGAGTGATTGTATGAGTGATATTCAAATGGATACCCATGTAGCCTACATGAATAATATATTTTTTCTATTGATATTTATGAAAAAAATATTTGTTCATATAGTATACTAATATGCATAAATTTAAAAGTAGTTTTATACTACATCTTATGTGTCAACTGTTTAAATTTTTTAAAAAGTTTTTATCGGTTTTTTATTATTGTAAATAAAAAATTATTATTTTTATTTTATCCTTATTATTTCTTATGAAATGATTTATACAAATATTGGGGAATGGAGTTTCATTTATTAATAATGAAAATGATTATTTGAATCTAAACTATTATTTTTTTAATTGAAATTTATATGAGTTTTCATAGATTGAGGAAGTTACATTTTTCTTATTATATGTACATTAATAATATATCTATGTGAATCCAACATTTTCAAGTGTTTTTAAATTTGTATTAAGGATGAGATGGTACAATGATTGGTTAGGATTTAAATTTTTAAAATTTTTCATGAAAATAAAACATATTATATAATAATTATATTATGTTCGGAAAATAGGGATACTAATTGTAAGGGTGCAATTTTTAAGGTAATATTTATTGATATATGTCTGATGAATAAATTTTATAAATCTATAATCTAAAAAAATATATTCATGAATGCATCAAAATGAATTCATGAGTAAAGATTATATTTATAGATTTATTATGGAGGGGTACATATATAATGATTTCATTTAAACTATTTCTATAAATCTTTATATGATATCATACTTAATCATGAGTGATAGACCCATTATTTCCTATTTTCATGGATACCGGTGACCTAATTGATTAGAAAAGTGAAGGAAAACATCCTCACTAAAATTAATTTTTAATGTTTTCTATTATTTACATAAAAATAATTTCCACATATTTCAGTATTGGAAATATATTACACTATTATTTTCAAATTATTTTTCATACATAAATTTTTGTTTTGCATTATCCAAGATAATTCATAGATTATAGTGAAACACGAATGGGAATGATACGGGATACCATAGTTGTTCTAAAATAGAGACATATGAATAAATGAAGAATAATTTATTTGTAAAAATATTATATAATAAATAATAGATCATCCCATGATCCAACATGATGATAAATAAAAATATTCAATATAACATATAGAATATAAAAAATCAACGCATACCAACCTTTATCCCGAGGGTAATATGTTCTACTCAGTTTCAAAGGAGTACCGAGAGCCAATTACAAATCATTCTAAATGTGAGATGAAATCCACATATCTATGTAAAAGGTAACATTATATAGTATTTCATGAATCATTATAATATATAAATACTATATATTCCCTATATCAATGATGAATATGTTTTTTTAAATGTCAAAAAGTCATCTGATTATTCATATTGTCCATAATTGACCATAAATAGTTCTCAACCACTTAACAACCATAACAATATTGTCCAATGCCTTCTGTGATTTTTCACATTTATATATTAGATGAATACGTTTCTAAATGAAACCTATAATGAAAAATCTCATGCCATCCAAGATCACCTAATTTGATTGACCAAATAGCTCGAGGTATGTTTTGGATTACCTTGTGCTTGAATAAAGAACCAAGGTATCATAATGAAATTGAGTTTGAAAATTTTGACATTCAAATTATAACAATGAAAAGAATAATTTAACATGGAATATAATATGGTATTTTTATACATTGGACATATATCAAAAATAAATAATTTATTAAAAACAAACAACCAATCCAAAGGTTGAAAATTCAATAATTTTTATTATTAACATATCTGAATAATATATAGTAATAAACACAACATTAACGTATATAGTACATAGTTGAAGAAAAAATTTTACTATAATAATCCCAAATATGAATCAGTATACATGAAAATAAATTTGAAAGTGTTTCTAATATATATGTCATGACCCGTTTTCAGGGCCCATGTCATGACTACCCCAATCCTGGCATCCATATGTCATGGGCTAGCAACAAGCACCAAAGGCATAATCTCGATAAAGGGAAGGCATTTCCTTTTTAATCAATAACACAAATATAGACTGAACACAATATGTAGAGGCAACAAATACTAAAAATAGATAACTAAGATGTGCGGAAAGTTAATGGGTTAGTATACAATCCCAACTGAACAAAAAGTACAAGTACAAGTAAAAGGAAAAATTGATCAAGGATCATCCGCCCGTGGATCCTACATGAAGGGTAGGTGTAGAACTTGAGCTACTCGCCCCTATGGTACTTCCCTCTAGTCCATCTGAGATCAGTCTCCCATCAGTCACCCTCTGCATCGATCACTATTGTCTTTCATCTGCACAGAACACAAGAAGGTGCGGGAAAAGCCCGTGCAGGGGTGAGTATAACAATACTCATTAAGGGACCCCGAGACCCCCGATGGTCTCCAAGAATCCACGAAGGATAAACCACATTATAATGATAAAATAATGAAGTATCAACCAACCCTACTTATGTATATTCCCATACATACACCAAATTTACCAGTCACAGTCTGGCTCCAACTCTCGAGCCCATGAACAACACAATCCACACAGTAAGAAAAGACAATCACTACGATGATAATGGTTGAAAGACATGAATCAACACACACAGGTATACATCTATCATATAATGATAATGATGATCATATATTGTCATTTATTCATCTAAGATGTCGGACCCACATAGGACATAAGACCACCTATGTTGTCGAACCCACACAAGATTCAGGACCAGCTACTATGTCGGACCTACATAGGATAGAGGAACAGAAGTCAGAACAGTCGAACCCATGGAGGATTCCAGTACAGTAGTCATCGATGACAAGCCCACCTATGATTCTGGTACAAGATTTACCGCTGTCGAACCCACATAGGATTCTGGTACAGTAGTCATCGTTGTCGAACCCACATAGGATTCTAGTACAGTAGTCGTCGCAGCCAGCTCTAGGATTTCTGCACACAACACGCTCGATTTCAGAATGATTTGTTCCTCGAATCAAGTTTCAATACATCAAATATCACGATGTCCTTAGTTGATGTCTCCAGTAGTTCCGTCTCATCAAAAGGAACCCAACGTGACATATAGCGCGTCAATCGAACGCCCAGTTTGAGAGTTATTGATATTTCCATTCCTGGGGCCTGGTAGGATTTACCCTCGATCCAAACCCTGCCGTTTTCCAAATTTTTCCAAAACACACTTAGAGTATCGAAAAAGAACAGACTTTTCATGACGTTCCATGTGCCACAGATGGCGCGTCGTTCGGATGCGCGGTCTTGAAGATATTTGCAATTAATCGATGTCAGGCCCGACCCGTCAAGCCCAGTGGGCTGGCGGCTCGGCCTGACCCGACTCGGCGAGTACGAACCGGCTCAGTGAATCCGACCCAGCTGGGAGGTCGGCCCGACCCGGTTGGGCAGGTCCGACCCAGTTAGAGGGTCGGCCCGACCCAGTGGGGTGCGGCCCACCTGCGGACCCGGCCGGCGGAGCGGGCCGGTCCGGTTCCCCCTGCGGCGCCACTACTCCCCTGCCCGGTCGGACGTAGCCGGCCGGTTCTGCCCAGGTCAGGTGGCCTGCATTGTGGGCCGCTATTTCTTCCACTTGGCGCCAGCGAGCACCGCGGCCTTCCAGCCCAGCCGGCAGGTTCACCCAGCAATGGGGCCGTGGTTGCGATCCACGATCCTCCTCCATGCGGTACCTTTGGGAACCATGATTCTACCGCCCAACCGACAGATGGTCGGCCATTTTGGTTCGCCCGAGTGGTCAATGGAAGCGGGCTACATCCTCCACCTCCACGCATCCAGCGTGATGGCGTCGGTCCTCCACCGGCACAGTCAGGCCTAGCCGCGGCCATCGGCTTCGCAGCGTGGCGCAACGGTGTCACCCCTCTTCATCCGCCGCGGTTTTTCTGGTCATGGATATTCCTCGGCGAGGTAGATAGACACCACGCCTTTTTGGCTCCCCCTCCAATGTAATAAAACAAGACACAACAGAAGGGCATAGGGCCGTGTTTGTTCGACTCATGCCCTCCACGTTAGGTGATATAATTTGGCCACTTCCAAAGAATGATGATATAAATCATATGTAGAAACAATCCAAAATTTCCGCTACCTTGATTAGATGTTCGTTCGTTGAAAATGGAATCGATTCGTTGATGTCGAGGTGCATCCAAAGAGGAAGCGTCATTGTTGGCGATGTTCTTCATGGGCAGCATATTCCCTAGTTGCTCTCGGTTGGAAATAAGGAAGAAACGTCGTTGTTCTTCAGTGGAATCATCGTTCTTCGTCGAGATAATATTATTCCTTCAATGTTCCTCCCATTTCTTCCCAACCCCAAACAATATTATACCAACTCTCACTATAATAATATCACTTATTATTATGTTGGCATATTGTATTCAAAATAATTCAAAATTGATGAGTCAACTAATTAATTGCAATTTAGATAATTAATTGAGAGAATGTTGGAATCACTATAAGGGAAGGTGGAAGGTGACAGGTTTAACCCACATTAATGGGTGGGTTCCATAGGTTTCAAGGGGTGTTTAAGGGGGTTGAGCTCATGTGGGCCCCACCACATAATATACACTCATGGGAGGTTATGTGGGGGTGGTCCCCACCTCCAACGTCCCTTTGGAAGAATTAATCACCTTTTAAATAAAATTACACAACACATTATTTTATTTAAATTTTACTTAGAAACCCAAAAAAATTACTACCAATCCCGAAAAATGCAACTGCAATAAAGGTCTCCTTAAACGAATACCGGTGCTACGAGTTAATCGGTGTCCTTAGATTTCAATTCTGAGCATCAGTTCAAAAGATGGAAAATATCGCATGTACGTTTACAGAATGTACCCGAACAACACTTCAGAAATTGATTCTGGGAACAGCTAGCCTCAGAATCAGGTTCCGTCATGAACTGATGACTCGTAAAATTCCAAAGTATTTAAGAAAATAATTCCATAGAATTTCCGGGACATTACATTCATCCGACCTCAGGGATTTATGTCCCTGTAAGTTACAACACACACTAGGGGAACAAATGTGTGTACTAAGCATGCATCTCAGCTTCCCATTCCCATGTGCTCTCCTGGAAGTTCCCGTGTTAACAGCGAATGCGCAATAGAGGAATCGCCCGTCGACATAGGACCCGCTCCTGTCAATCCCCAATCTCCACTAGAACCTCTGTAAATGTATCCTCGTCATCTATGTCTAGTTCCACATTGTTGATGATGTGGGACGAGTCGTGAACGTATCTTCATAGTTGATATATGTGGTAGACGTCGTGCACTCAGTGCAACTGAGGTGGAAGAGCCAGGCGGTAAGCCACCTCGCCTACTCTGTTGAGAACCTGGAATGGTCCATTAAATCGTGGAGATAACTTTCCACCTTAGACAAATCTTTGTAGACCTCATCGGGCTGAGACCTGTAGAAAAAAGTGTTCACCATCCTCAATCTCCAATGGTATCCATCTCATATCAGCATAGTACTTCTCCTTTCTCTATGCAATGTTCATCCGCTCCTAGATGATCTACACATTCTTCGTCGTAGCCTATACCATCTCTGGTCCTACAAGTGATGACTCCCCTGGCTCAGTCCAGTACATGGTGACCTGCTAGGTTGGTCGTACGGTGCTTCGTAAGATTCCATCCCGATGGTGGAGTGGTAGCTTCTATTGTACGCAAACTTCGCCAAAGGTAAGTGATCCTCCCAACTGCATCCAAAGTCAAGGACACATGCATGAAGCATGTCCTAGAGAGTCTGAATGGTCCTTTCAATACGATCGTCTGATCCCATGAATGTAGATGCATCCTAAGATCTCTACTAATCCTTGATCTCTGATGGGTAGGAAGTGTACCGACTTGGTGATTTGGTGGACAATCCCTTAGATAGAGTAGTTTCATCTGGATGTACGTGGATGTTCTGTCATGAAATCCATTGATATCCCATCCAACTTCTAATCTAGAGCTTCTAAGTGCTGAACCATGTCAGCTGGAACCTGGTGCACCACCTTCACTTGTTGACAAGTGAGGCCTCGCGAGACAAACTCTACTACCACCTTCTTCATACCCAGCCACTAGTGTTGTCGTCTGAGGTCCTGATACTTCTTTGCCACTCATAGATGTACTGCTAGAGGGGAAGTGTTGAACTCCCTCAACAACTCCTCTTATAGTGCAACTAGTACCATGGTACGTCCTTGGAATATGACGATGTGCTCTCCAACTTCAGAAAACCCATTAGGTTCATGCCATAATGATATCTGAGCACGTCGCATCTCACAGTTATAGACCTCACGTTGTGCCTCTCTTACTCGCTAAAGTAGTGGAGGAGTGAATGTTTGAGACTGAAAAAAGGATGCACTATCTCTATCCACAATGGATAACTGCAACATAGTCAGCTGCTCCATCACCACTCCTATTAGATGAATTCCTGATATCCTACTGAGAGAAACTTATACAATTCCCCCTTTCCATTACTATAGACTATCTCGAAGTTATAGTCCGGAAGGATTTCATGCCATCGTCGTTGTCTCAGGATCAGGTCTTTCTGTGAAAAGATGTACATGAGACTATTGTGGTCAGAGTATACTCTGAAACGCTCTCCCATCAGATACTGCTTCATATCATCAAGGCAAAGACCACTACTGCTGACTCCAGGTCATGGGTAGCATAGTTATACTCGTGTCGTCACAACTTCCATGAACCATACATGATCAGTGCTTGCTCCTGCATCTGGACACACCCAGGTCTGGTCCCTACTGCATCATAGTAAACTACATACCCTACTCCCTCCTCCGGTAGGCTCAATATGGGCACACTGGTCAACCTCTGCCTCAGCTGATGAAAGAACTTCTAGCATCTCTCTGACCACATGAAGGGTTTCCTATTCTTCATCAATGCAGAAAGCGGCGCTACAAATCTGGAGGACTCTAGCACAAATCTCCGATAGTACCCAGCCAGTCCCAGAAAACTCCGAACCTCTATCACACTCCTGGGTGGCTCCCAAGCAAGTACTTCCTCGATCATTGCTAGATCCACAGAAAATCCAGCCTCTGAGATGAGGTGTCCCTGAATGTGAAACTCTCGAATCCAGATATGGTTTTTTGAGATCTTACCATATAGCTGGTGCTCTCAGAGTGTATCCAATACTACCCGCAAATGGTAGGTGTGCTCCTCCTCAGAGGTCGAGTAATTTTGTATGTCATTGATTAAGGCTACGACAAAACGATTGAGGTAAGGCGGTAATATCATGTTAATGAGACTAATGAAATCTGCTAGTGCATTGGTTATTTTGAAGGGCATATCTATGAACTCGTACTGGTCATACTGACACCTGAAGGCCATATTCTGCACATTCTTGTCTCGATTTCTGATATGGTTATATCCTGACCTCAAGGTCTATCATCGAGAACCATCGTTCTCCCTTGAGCTGAACAAATAGTACGTCAATCCTCAATAGTTGGTACTTGATCTTCACAGTCACCTGATTCAGGCGACAATAGTCAAAACACAGTCACAAGCTCTCATCCACATTCTTGGCGATCATAATCAGAGATACCCAGGGTGAAACACTAGGTCAGATAAATCCCTTCCCCTGCAAGTCCTCCAGTTGTACCCGCAGCTCATGATGCTCGGGGAGATCCATCTGATATGCTGGAGTAGATATCGGTGATGTCCCGGGGTACAGGTCAATGTAGACGTCTACCTCTCTACGAGGATGTAGTCCTGGAATGTCGTCAATAAAAACATCTACGTACTGATCCACCACAACTAGAAAACTCGGACTTCTCACATCAACCACTCTGAGGATGAGACTAGCCAACTGATATGTGATCGGCTACACCCTCCTCTGGGTAAGTCCTTCCTGAAATGAAAAGGAACCCTTCTCACTGATGAAGGTTAACCTAGTCCCATCCATGCAGATACACCGCACTTTGTGCCTAATAAAAACAATATGAGCATGAACTGGGGATAACTAGTCCATACCCAAAATGACGTCGTAAGGCCTCGATGCCACTAAAAGAAGATCCCAACCAAATATCTCACCTCATAGAGTAAGATTAGAGTGCCAACACCAGTGCGTAATCGTCGAGTCTGCTCCCGTAGGAGTCTCTAGCTATAAGGATCGAGCCAACAACTTCATCGGAATCTCCGAACTCCAAATGAACGAAGTAGCAATTAAATAATGACTCGCACCTGTGTCTATAAGCACTGCAACAAAGGTGAAGTAGACAAAAATAGTACCTTGAATCTTATCAGGTGTGTCATATTCATTGGCCTCAACTTCATGGATCTGAGCCCACCTATGTCCTCCATTTCCCTATGGTCGGGGTGGATCTCCTAGTAGTGGTGGTGGTAGAGCCTCGAAACATCGTCCACCACCCGCAGCTCGGCCAGCTCCTCTATCACGTCCGCCTACTCCGGGAGGACCCCCACGGTCAAAAATATGGATCTGCATGGGTGGTCTCTCTACTATCTTCTACTCATCTTCCTGGCAGGTCGGACATTCACAATCCATGTGGCCCTGTCCGCCGCATGCATAGCACTCTCTGCTCCTCGTATATATGGCTCTGTCTCGTGTGCACTACACAGCCGAACCTGTAACCTCAGGTCGCCCACCTGATGGCCTGGTCCGCTTGGACCTCTGATTAATTTGACTATTGCAGGCTGCAGAAGACTTTGCTATGTGTCACCTAGTGGTGGGTCTCAGCACTGGTGACTACTCTGTGAGAAAACTCTCTACTAGAAGGTCTTTCTCCAGCACCACTGCATGCGTAGAAATGCTGAGGGGAATCATCAAAGCCCTAATCTCAAGATTGAGTCCCTACTCAAAGGTCTGGGCCCTGAAGAATAGGTCTTGTATCATATCTGTGGAGTAGCTAGAGAGGGTGGTGAACCTCAGTGAGAACTGACCTACTGTCATACTGCCCTGCTGTAGATGAAGTTACTATTAAATTCGCACCGCACGAAGGGTGGATGGAACAATCTCCGAGTGAAAGATAATCTCGAAGACTTTCCTGAGTAATGATGCCTTGTCATGCACCAAGAGCATCAGGATCTACCATCTTCCTTCACTGTATGCATGAAACTCATAGAAAGGATCCCAATGAGGTCAGCTAGTGTCCCTACCAATCTGAAAACTCTCACGACAGCCTCCAGCCAATCCTCAACTGCATGTGGGTCTTTCTCTCCCTCGAACCTGGGTAGCCTCTATTGTTGGAACTCGTGCAATGCACTCAAGTGGTGTGCACACACTGCTGGTGAAGCTGGTGGTATCGGTGGCCTATTGGGGAGTGGTACCGCTTGTACCTCTATTGTGATGGGACCTTGTACCAAGGACTCGTCACTCGGTGGGCTACCATCTAGTACATGACTCAGAACCCTAGTTGGCTGCCTTCGTGGGGCCATCCTGAAAAGAAACATGCGAGACATGGTTAAAACAGTATACCTGGTGAGATGACACAATGTAATCACGAAGAAAAAATTTTCAAAGGAAACACACATACAATCAGTGTTTTTTTACACTGAGTCAGATATCAGAAGTCAGAGTCCTAGTGTATGGATATGTCAGCTGCCACACCAACACCAGTTTCCCTAAACTGATAACCACACACCAAAACCATAAAACAATTATCGTTAAAAGAATCAGTGTCCATGTTCTGCGGTAGAACAGACTCCTCTGATACCATTTTTTCACAACCTGTTTTCAGGGAATATGTTATGACTACCCCAATCCCACCTTCCATAGGCCAGGGGCTGGCGACTTGCACCAAAGGCATAATCCTGATAAAGGGAAGGCACTGCCTTTTTATCTTGTAACACACACACACACACAGACTGAACACAAACAGTATAGTCAACAAGTACTAAAAATAGAAAATTAAGATGTGCTAAATGTAAATGGGCTAGTATACAAACCCAACTGAACAACAAGTACAAGTACAAGTAAAAGGAAAAACAGCTCATCTATCGTCCACCTGGTGATTCTACCTAAAGGGTAGTTAAAGAACTCGAGCAACTCATCCCTGAAGTACGTCCCGTCTAGTCCAGCTATGAGCCATCTCCCTTTTATCACCCTCTACCTCAATCACTATTGTTCATCGTCTGCACAGAACACAACATGGTGTGGGCGAAGCCCGTGCAGAGGTGACTATTACAATACTCAGTAGGGGACCCCGAGACCCCCGAAGGTCTCCCAAAATCCAGAAAGGATAAACCACAATAGAATGATACAATCACAAAGTTCCTACCAACCCTAAATAGGTATATTTCCATACATTTACCTTAGTTACCAGTCACAGTCCGACTCAAACTCTCAAGCCCAAGCACAACCCTGTCCACATACGAAGAAAAGTCAATCGTCACGATGATAATGGTTGAAATACAATACTCAGATCACACATTTATACATCTTTCATAGAGTGATAGATATGGTCAAATTTATTCACTGATTCCTCTATGTTTTCGGAACCACATAGGATACATGACCAACTATGTTGTCGGACCCACACAGGATTCAACCCAACTACTCTGTCGGACCCACTTATGATATAGGAACAAAAGCCAGAACTGTCGACCCCATAGAGGATTATGGTACAATAGTCATTAATGTCAAACCCACATAGGATTCTGGTAATGTAGTCATTGCTATCGAATCTACATAGGATTCTGGTACAGTAGTCGTCGCTGTCGAACCCACATAGGATTCTGGTACAATAGTCGCCACAACCAGCTCTAGGGTTTCCGTACACATTATGATCGATTCCTAGAGGGTCTTCACTTCGAGTAATGTGTCGATACATCAACTATCATGAAGTCCTGATTTGATGTGTCTAGTAGTTCTGCCTCATATAAATGAACCCAACATGACAGACGGCATTTCAATTGGACACCTGTTCTGAGAGCTATTGGCATTTCCATTCTAGGGGCCTTGTTGGATTTACGCTAGTTCCAATCTTGTAAATATTCCAAATTTTACCAAAACTCACTTAAAGTGTTGCACAATAACCGCCTCATCATGAGGGTCCCAATTCCGCAGATAGTGCATTGTTCAGACGCACGGTCATGAAGATATTCTCAATTAATCAAACTCGGGTTCGGCCCGTCAACCCCAGTGGGCTGGCTGGTCGCCACGACCTGGCTCGGCTAGTCCGACCCAGCTGGAGGGTCAGCCCGACATAGTTTGGCTGGTCCGACCATTCTGGGGGGTCATCCTGGCCCGGTGGGGCGTGTCCCACCTGTGGAAATGGCCCGCGGAGTGTGCATGTCTGGTTTGCCCAGCAAAGCGGACCACGGTTGTGGGCCTCGGTCCTCCTCGAAGCAGCACCTTCGGGCACTGCAGTTCTTCAGCCTAGCTGGTAGGAGGCCGGCCGGTTTGGTTAGGCTGAGGAGCACACATACATTGGTTGTATCCTCCACCTCCACATGGTTGGAGCCACCGCGCCGGTCCTCCACCGCCATGGTCGGACCTGGTCACGTCCTTCGGCTTCACAGCGCGGCGCGACGGTGCTGCACCTCGTCATCCGCTGCCATTTTCCTGGACATTGATATTCTATGGCGCGGTGTGACAGCACTGTGCCCTTTCGGCTCCGCATCCAGCATCATCAAACGAGACTCAACGGAGGGACGTCGGGCCGTGTTTGTTCGGCCCACACCCATCGCGTTAGTTGATAACATTTGACCACCCCCGAAGAACGAGGATATAAATCATACGTAGAAAAAATCCATCATTTCACCTAACCTGATTCGATGTTTGTTCGTTGATAATGGAATCGATTCATTGACGTCGGAGTGCATCCGAGGAGGAAGCTTCATTGTTGGTTATGTTCTTCACGGGCGACATCTTCCCTTTCTAGTCCCGGTTGGAAGAGAGGAAGACACGCCACCGTTCTTCGTTGGAATCGGTGTTCTTCATCGAGAGAATATTATTCTCTCAAAGATCCTCCCAATTCATCCCAACCCAAAACAATATAATGCCAACTCTCACCATAATAAAATAGCTTATTATTATGTTGTCATAATTTATTAAAAATAATTCAAAATATATGATCCAACTAATTAATTTCAAGCTAGATATTTAATTCAGAGAAAGTTGGAATCATTATGTGGGATGGTGGAAGGTGAAGGGATGAACCCACATAAATGAGGGGGTTCCAAGGGTTTCAAGGGGAGTTTAAGGTGGTTGAGATAGTGAGGGCCCCAACACATAATATCCTCCCATTGGAAGTTATGTGAGGGTGGGCCCCACCTCCAACTTCTCTTTTGTAGAATCAACGACCTTTTAAATAAAATTACGCAACACATAATTTTATAAATTTTTTAATTAGAAACACAAAAAAATTAACTACCAATCTCGATAAATATAAACTACAGTAAAGGTCTCCTTAAACGAATACTGGTGCTGAAAGTTCATTGGTGTCCTCAGATTTCATTTCGGAGCACCTGTTCAAAAGATAGATAAACCCGCTCTTACGTTTAATGAACCTACATGAACAAAACATCAAAAATTGATTATGGTCACAACGGGCCTCAGAAGCAGGTGCTGTCAGAACCTGCGAACTCGTAAAATTCCCATGTATTTATGAAAAAAAAATTAATGGGATTTCTAGTTCTATACAATATAATCCTCCCAAATAAATCATAAACCCGAGAAACCACTCAAATATCACCATGTGACCCCTAGTCACTAACCATTTTGGAAATGATCAACAATGGATCAAAAATAATTTATCTAAAATAGGATCCAATATCCATGAACCAATAAAAAATTTGAAAATCAATATAGAGACACATGATTGTGTATTAAAGGTGTGATCTATGTACTCAAATAAATGATTCACCAATGAGTCTTTGAACTTAAATTGAAATGAATTTCAATAATTATTTCTTGAACATATATATAATTGAATCATATTTTGATAACTAGAAGAATAATTATATATACAATATTATTGTAATTTTTATTAAACATTTACCATTTTCTTATAGAATAATGTTGGAGTCATTATTTATAATATAAAATCATTCCAACCATTAAAATATGACAGTTTTTTTTAAAACAAAAAATTTTCCTTTTTTATTTCAAATACTATCAGAAATTACCGTTACTACCCCATGTGTAAAAACAATTTGAAAAAAGGAAAATTTTCACCCTTAAATTTTATCTTTTGATACCACTTTTGAAAGTAATTAAATATAATCAAAACCATGATATTAGGGAACCAATACTCAATAATGAACTAAAATATGTAATTATAATAACCAATGTAACCCAAAATAATTATATAATTAAACCAAACTCAATTTGGTATAAGAATATACAATTGATCATGAAGTAGAAATCCTATAGAATCATCCATTAAGGATGATGCATCTTGTTAAAATAAATAATCTATAATATAAAAATGATATTGGAAATCACTTTTTGAACACCTAAAACAAAATTATTTGATTTATGATGAGCTTGGTAAATCAAATATCCATAAAATTACCCTTTGGCCTCACCGATTGACCTCTTTTCTTTAATGTGAGAATTGTACATACAATAGTTATATAATGAACATACTCTATGAAAGTATATCACTCATATATATCTTCAATATAGTTACATATGGATCCCATTATATAAATAATGTACATTGGAGAAAAACTAAATGAAAATATAAAAATAATGATTAATAGTAAATCATAATAAATAAATAAATAATATCACCTATTTCACCATCAACAGAACAAGACTTTTTCACATAATTCAATGAAAACATAATAATAAATATTATACATCCCATAAAATATAATAGGGCCATTATTCGGGAATAAAAAATCAATTAAATACTTTTTCTTAAGTGATAATTTTTCATTAAATAGTTGAATTCTATGTTAGTTTTCATCTTCTATAATCCATTTCATGAAAATAATCATTATATTTGAATTAGAACACATTGAATTCGTATGAATCCATAATATATATACCTACACATTCAATATAATAAAAAAATATCCAACCAGAATTTTGTTTTATAAAACAACTCATTTTGCAACCACTCATTAATCCGTCATTTTAAAAAAAATTGTTCTATATCCTTTAGAGTCAATAGAAAAAAATGAAATTTTTAGTAAAAAACAAACCCTTTAGAAATAGTTTCATATTTTGGACATAAATAATAGGATAATAACCATAAATTTATCATCATCACAATTTCAAAATAAAGATATATTAATTGTAAAAACAAACTTCTTAAAAACAATTTAGTTTTGAAGTTATATACAATAAATTGATTGAAAAAACCATTATAATCTATATATATATCCATAAAATGATTATAAACCCTTCATGGCCTCATAAAATGATATAAAATGATATTAATATAATTATAAAACACAAAACATTATTAAAAATGTTAAATGAAGCAATTAAAAACAAAAAACTCCCCTTTAATCAAGAGGATACAAGTTAGCCTCATCAGTAATAGAAAACGATGGATGAGAGAAGTACATATATGATCTACACAATCCACATCGCAAATGAGAACTGTACCAAACAATATATTCAATCTGCATTATCTCTTCAATTTTTGAAATAATGGAAAACAAGTAGATGAGTATATTAGATAAATAGTAGATAAACGATGTGGTCTTAATTTGTGGAAATCTCAGTTAAACCCCAATGTGACAAATATTTATGAATATAGGGATCATGGAGGTGGTGAAGCCCATGGGTGGGAAGCGTTAGGTCTAATTAATCGGATAAATAGATGGGGGTGTAATAATTGAAAAGGATAAAAATAAAAAATGAATATTTTAATTTATTGGGAATATTATATGATTTTGATACATATTCTATGAAGACATGAACCAACCATGTGGAACCCTTTTTCAAGAGATTTATAATTAAACAAGGTATGTCCACATATTTTCCTCTATACAACGAATTTTTTTGACCTATAATCAAATATAAAAATTTAAGTAATTTTTTTCAAGGTAGTTTCATAGTTTTTAGAAACATGTGTTAATAATGAAAATCCGACAAGAAAACACATACTATTTCATTATGGATCTAGTTCAAAGATAGAAGTTACCACGCACTAACTATACACAAAGAATTGTTTCCCCTATTTTACTACTCTTTATAATATGACTCCCAAAATAATAATGATTATAAATTAATCCAAAATTATATACTTTTTAACACAACTATTCAATATGGATTTCACACTAATCCCAACCATACCGTGATATTCTACTAGAGACTGATGGTAATAGTAATTGGTAATGGAATATCAATACCTCATTTTGGATCTAAATGTAATGATTATACACAATAGGTTGGGTGAATTGTGTATTTTGAAATTTTTCGAGAACACTTTTCTTGAACGAGTTCTTTCCTTTATACTTTATCAGATTTGATCGTGCAGCGGAATAAGAAAAATAAAGAACACAAAGATGTATAGTGGTTCGGGGAACACAAGGCCCCTAGTCCACTACAGTAATGATCAACTCCATGAGCTTGGTGATTTTCACTACCTGGTCCTCTTTTACACAGACTGGTTCACAACTGAGTACAGGTAGTTGACACCTATACAATCCAACGCAAAACAATGCTTTCTGGTTCAAAAAACGAACCTACACATCTTAGAACAAGAAGCTGGTTACTCAAGAATAAAAATAATTTCCGAAAGAAAGTTCCAGTTGATCTTCACAATTTCAACATAATGCAATTGAAAGTAGATTGATCAAAGTCTCTAAAAATATTGATCTTCAAGACGAAGAAGTTCTGAGTTGATCCTGTTGCAGTAGATATAGAGATATAGTTTACAACCTCAGCAATAGTAGATCCACGGTAGATATTCGATATAGAACAGGTGAATATTTTATCTAGTTCCTTATTCATGAACAAACAGAGATTTTACGCCCCTTTTGAATCAGCAGATCAATTGTGAATAGTTTCAATCTCTGTTTTCCACCTTTTTCAACAATAGATCGATCGCATCCCCATGTACATGTTGTTTCTAAGAGATTATATATAATAAAGCATATCTCCTGCACATTTAGATCCATAAAAGTCGCCTTCTGATTCATGATATTCAAAAATTTGAATTTACAGAGAATTTCTAACTTCCCTTAAGACTCTACATAAAAAGACCTTTTTAATTTGATCTTAAATCCATTAATAAAACGGCTTTGAATCAGTCAAAGTCATACTTTAAAAACGACTTTAAATCCTGCTTGAAATCCGCCCAGAAATCATCTTACTGAACATTGCACATAAATACCATCTGTCAAAATATCTTACACCAAACGTAAGGTTGATGACGTGACCTCCAAATGTAGGGTTAATAACATTTCCTTCAAACGTAAGGTTAACAACGTAAGGTTTAGAACGTAAGGTTAAACGCAAATGTAGGGTTGACAACGTAAGGTTGAATACAAACATAGGTTTGATCATCCATACTATTTCTTCTACACTCAAACATATGGTAAAAGATCCATACTTTTACTTGATCCATACTTTTCCAAGAACATATGGTTGTTTACAAAAGTAAGGTTGATGAACCATACTTTTGAGAAACCAACATAACGTTTAGAATTTACGAACGGTTCTCCTTCCATACTTTACTGATAACCAAAACGTAAGGTTCTTTCCTAACGTAAGGTTCTTCTTTCATACTTTTCTGAAAACATATGGTTGTTTAACCATACATTTCTCTTATCTCAAAATGTATACACTATTTTCATCCTTACGCTACATTTATCCACGTATGGTATGAATAGTGATTTAAAACGTGCTAAAGAAGATTCCACGCTAAATTTATCTACGTAAGATGTGAACTGTGATTCTAGAATGTGCTAAAGAATATTCCGAATAAGTAATAAATTCTAGTTATTTCAAGAGTAAAATAAATTAATAAATTCATGCTAAATACTATATAAAATAATTAGAAAATAATTAAAGGTATTTGTGAGCATCAAAATTATCATAATGATATAGAGTATTACTTTCAATAATCTACCCCATTAAATAACATTAACATGTATTGATGAAAACAATACTTTTCTCCACAATCTCCACCTTTTTGATGATCACAAAACCCATAAAATAATTAAAATTATTTAAACAAAAATTAACTTTCAAAAATAGTTATAATGTTTTAAATAAAAACTTCTCCACCAAAAAGATAATTATAAATCCAAATTTCTCATATAATTTTCTCCCCCAATAAAATGAATTATCCCCCTAAATAAAATATAGGTTTTAATTTTGTGTTTATCCAAATTCTCCCCCTTTTCGATATAAAAAATAATGAAAAATCATGGATTTTCACACTATTAATATTGACCAGAACTGTTAGAAAATGCTATTATGAAATGTTTATAAATTTTTAAATATGGAGTACTTGAATATTAAAAATAAATTCATTAAAACAAATAAAGAGAGAAAAAAATAAACAATTAAGAATATTTTCATTCAAAAAACAGTAGTATATACATGATAATGATATACACAGGAATCATGGTTTGGGTAAGATAGGAAACCGGGTCTATCTCCTCGAGATTTCAGACTTGATTTCTGTAAACTATTCTCAAAGTCTCTTCATCATCCAATATACAAGATTGATAATGAGATCCATATTCTATTGAGTCATATGAATATACTCAATTAAATTTACTCTGAAAAAACTCATTCATCCTTTCCTCTTTTTCAACAAATACTGACAACTTCTCTGATAACTGATCTAACAGAATTTTTATTGATGGCTCACTAGATGTCAGTTGATTCACTAAGAACTTCTGATTGTCCAGCAACACTGAAAAATGAGCAATGTTACATTGAAGATCTTGTATCCTTTCATTCATGTTGCTCAAAGCATCTGTGATAGGCTGAAACCTTCTGATTAAATCAGGTGAAGTACCCGATCCACTAACAGCATTATTTGCAACTGATGCAAGTTGGTTCTCCGTAAACAACATCATATCTAATAAATCTGACTACATACCCATTTCAGATTTCAATTGTGTAACAATAGTCTGTATATCTTCTTTGAACATTTCAACTTCTTGCCTTGAAACTATACACTCTTTTAGCTTTTGAAACTTCAAATGTTCTATGTCAAAGGAATTTCTTAGAGAAACATTCTACAATTCCAATTGAGATACCTTTTTGTACAGTTCTTCAACTTCTTCTTTCCATGAATCAGATGCACCCTGTTTTTTATTCAATTTCTCATGTTAATGCAGCAGTGCCAAAGGAAGTGATTCAACATCATATTTCTCTTTTTATTTTTCCTGAGAAGGTTGGCCCACAGATTTTTCCTTAGAGTTTTCAAACTCCTCCATAGAAAAATCCTCTTGAATTTCCTTTGTTTGAGCTTCAAAAGAATGCTCATCACATTCATCTACATCTTTTTCTTCCACTGGAATTTCAAGAACAAAATTTTCAGAGGCTTCCTGAGGTCTGGCTACTTCTTCACCAGGCACTGCCTCTATCTCTTGTTCCTGTTGAAGTGGTACTTCAACATCAGCTACAATCTGTTCCTGATTTTCCTTTTGAGTTTCTTCTTGAGATCCTGATTCCTCTACTGGTGTTGTTATTTTTGTAACATCTTCCCTGGGCTTATTGACAAAATCTACTCTCACAAAAGATTAATAAAATAAAGCTTCTATGGTTGGTTCCAAAGTAGAGGAAGTGACTTCTTCATTTACTGGTCTCTTTCTTTTTGGTTGAAGCCCCTACAGGATTCTGTCTTCCTCAACATCTGCCACTTCAAAGAGAATCATTAATGCTAAATTGTTGACTCTAGATTCTGCTTGTCCCTCCTTAGACATAGCAGGTTGAGACTGAGCACTCTCTGAGTCTTCCTCAGCTCCTACTGGCAAAAGTTTTCCTTTAATTATGCTCCAAAGATATCCAACTTTCCTCAATGTTCTAGCATTAAACATATTACTGTGTTGACAGATAACTCTATCATCCACTAATCTCACCATTTCTTTCTTAAACAACAGTTTAGAAATAAATCTACCAAAAGGGTAGAAATTCATCTTGGCCTCAATTTGACAGCAGTAACTGAGATACCTTATCATGTATCTTGTAAATATTAACTTAATATCACATAACATAAGAAATATTATATACATATTAGGGTACAAAATGTTCTCCATTTCTAGCATCCGTGGAGCTATTCCAGTCTGAATAAATTTGACCAAAATATTCTGATCAGGCTCCAAATCATTGACAAACATTTTCTTTATTTTCTTGGTACCAAAACGAAAATAAATGATGTCTTCGGATTTATGCATATAATCTCCAATATTCATCAAGTCAAAATTAAAAAATCCCTCATGTGGGCAGTTCAGAATCTGACTAATCTCTACTGTAGAGATTGAGAAATCCTTATCCTCTATCTTAGCCGTCATACTATCCTTTGTATCTCCCAGACTAAACTTTATAGATTTGAAGAAGTATCTACATTCTACATCATACAGAAATTATGTATTTTCACTATTGAACAACTATTCAAGATTCTGAAATGACAGTGCTTGCTTCAATACCAGATTTTTCTAAAATAACCAGTCGAGGTTGATTACCTTGCCCTGTATGATCTTTCTTCCCTCGATGCATTGTCTCTTGGCATTGTTTGGCTCAGCTTCACCGGCTCTTTTAGTCCTTACAATTTCCACAAGAGTCTTTGAAGGATTGAAGGTTAGTGTTTCAGATGTTCGAAGGTTAGGGTTTTAGAAGAGGAAGTGTGATTTTCGGATTTCGAAAGGGTTTAGATAGAAGTGAATGGGTTTAGAAGTCGAAAAGACTCTGACAACCTTGATTCCCATGTAATCACTAGCCATTACATATATTTAAATTTTTTTTTCATATTATGAAAGAAAGAAAAACTTAAACAGTATTCAACAAAATTTACATAAATAAATAAAAGTAAATAAATATTTAGAAATTATTTAAAATAAAATAAACCTAACACCCCCTTAATAAAATCCAACCTTGCAGTGGGAAGTGGTTTAGTAAAAAAAATTTGATAATTCAATTTAAGTATTTATAAATTCTAAAAATATATCGTTTTTAATAACATGATCTCTTAATATGGGATGCCTTATATCAATGTGCATAGTTCTAAAATGACTAATAGGATTATTTGAAATATTAATTGCACTCATATTATCACATAAAATAGTTGTATTATTAAAATACAATCCAAAGTCCATAAGACTGTTTTTCATCCACAAAACTTGTGCACAACAACTGCCAGCAGAAATATATTCTACCTCAGCTCTTGACAGGGCAAATGAATGTTGTTTCTTACTAGACAATGATACTAAAGACCTTCCTAAAAAGTGGCATCTACCTGATGTACTTTTTATATCTAACCTAAAACATCCAAAGTAAGCATCTGAATATGAAATCAAATTGAAATCAGAATTTTTAGGATAAACACGAGATTGAAAAACAGTTCCTTTTAAATATCTAAAAATTATTTTAACAGCAGTTAGATGATATTCTTTAGGATTTATTTGAAATCTAGCACAAAGACATACAGAATACATTATATCTGGCCTGCTAACAATAAGATATCACAGACTAAAAATCTTACCTTTATAAAACTTGATGTCAACTGATTTCCCAGTATCATCCAAATCATGTTTTATATTAGTACGGATAGGAGTTGTAAATGGATTGTTGTTTTCAAGACCAAATTTCTTAAGTAAATCGGTAATGTATTTGATTTGATTTAAAATATTTCCAAAATATTTTTTAAATATTTGAAGACCCGAAAAGAAATTTAATTCTCCCATGATAATCATTTCAAATTATTCTTGCATGAATTTTGAAAATTCATGACAAAGAGATTTATTAGTTGATCCAATGATTACATCATCTACATAAATTTAAACCAATAAATATTTATTTTTCACAGTTTTCTTAAATATTTTTGGGTCTTCCATACCAACAGTAAAATAAATTTTCAAAAGAAAAGAACATAATCATTCGTACCAATCTCTAGGTGCTTGTTTAAGGCCATAAAGAGCATTAGTAAGTATAAAAACAGAATCATGTTATAGAGAGTTTTCAAAACCAGGAGGTTGCTCAACATAAACTTCCTCCATTAAATAACCATTTAAAAAGGCAGATTTAACATTCATCTGAAATAATTTAAAATTCATATATGATGAATAGGATAACAAGATTCTAATGGATTATATCATAGCTACAGGTGCAAAAGTTTCATCATAATCTATTCCTTCTTCTTGATTATATCCTTTAGCTACTAATCTTGCTTTGTTTCTAGTCATTGTGACATGGTCATCCTGTTTATATCTAAAGACCCATTTGGTTCCTATTACAGGATAATTCTTAGTCCTTTCCACAAATTCCCAAAATTCATTTCTTTTAAACTGGTTTAATTCATCATGCATTGCTATTATCCAGCATTCATCATCTAAAGATTCTTCTATAGTCTTGGGTTCTTGTTGATATAGGAAGGCAGATAATTCCACTAAGTTTCCTAAGTTTCTTCTAGTTTGAACACTACTTTCAAGGTTACCAATTACAATTTCTAATGGATGATTCTTTAGGGTTGTTGACTATATAGGAAATGTATTTAAAGGTTCTTCAGTTTCATATTCCTCTGAACTAGACTGAATTTCTTTTATATCATTTTCAAAATAATTCTTTAAATTCTCAAATCTCATCTTATCATTAGAGTCACGTTCATCCATTTGTTCTGCCCTTTTCTAAAACAGATCAGATTCATCAAATTTCACATGAACTGATTCATAAAAAATACTTGACTTCTTATTATAAACTCTATAATCTTTGGAGGTAGCAGAATATCCTTTGAAAATGCCTTCATCAGATTTTGGATCAAACTTTCAAGATTATCCGTGGGGTTTAAGATATAAACCTTGCATCCAAAAAAACATTATAGTAATTTACTTTAGGTTCTCTATTATTCCATAGTTCATAGGGTGTCTTTTTTAAAATAGGTCTAATTAAAACTCTATTAATTATATAACAATCTATAATTACAACTTCTGCCCAGAAATATATAGGTAGGCTATATTAATTTAACATAGTTCTAGCCATTTCTTGAATTGTTCTATTTCTTATTTCTACAATCCCATTCTGTTGAGGTGTTCTGGGTACAGAAAAGGTTTGTTTAATACCCATATTTGAGCAAAAGGTATTAAATTACAGATTCTCAAATTCTCCACCATGATCACTTCTCAATAAGATTATATTGAACCCTTTTTCATTTTGAATAGATTTGCAGAAACATTCAAATATAGTAAAATATTCATTTATAAATATCAAAAAGAAAATCCATGTAAATCTTGAATAGTAATCTACTAAAACATATACATATAATATTCCAGCTAAGATTGCTACTCTTGAAGGTCTAAACAAATCCATATGAATAATTTCTAGAGGTTTAGATGTAGCAAACATATTAACAGATTTAAAGGATGATTTTTGTTGTTTTCCAAGTTGACATGCATCACAAAATCTGTCACTTTCAAATATGAGACTAGGTAAATCAGAAACTAAATGTTTCTTAGATAACTTATGTAAAAAATATACATTGCAATAACCAAGTCTTCTATGCCAGATCCAAGATTCAATTACATTAGTAGCCAAGCATTTTACTAGTTGTTTACACAAGGAATTTAAATCCAATGTATAGACATTTTCAGTTCTTGGTGCTTTAAATTTAAACAGTTTAACATTAGAAATAATACAACAATTGTTAGTAAAATCAACAGTATATACATCATCACAATGATGGGAGATACTTATCAGATTGTGTTTTAGTCCATGTATATAAAGTACTTTGTTGATTGAGACTGTTTTTGGATATCCAACAGTTCCAATGCCAATGATTTTTCCTTTGGTATTGTCACCAAATGTGACAAGTCCTCCATCCTTTTTAGTGTGTGAAGAAAAATTCAATGAGTTTCCACTCATATTTCTTGAACACCCACTGTCCATGTACCATATATTTTTTATTATCTGGTGACCTGCTATCTACAAATACATTCAAACAAATTTCTTTGGTACGCATATTTTGTTGCATCCAGAAGTGTTAGCTAGCAATGATCTGGGTATCCATATTTTCTTTGTTCATTTAAAATAATATGAATCATATAAGCCTTTTGAAAAATATGCTTTATTAATACCACAAATATGAGGTTGTCTTTAGAAATGGTTTTTAGCTACATGTCCCTTTGTCCCACAAAAATTACAATTAACCTTTTTAGAGCTAGGAACAAAATAATTTTTATATAGCGTTGGTTTTTCTCCTTTACAGCCAATTCCAAATCACTCATTTTCAATGACAGTTTTTCGAATAATTTCATTTAATGAATTCTCCCCTTTTGTAAAAACCAATTCATCCTGTTTGTAAGATTCTACTTCATTCTGAAGTGTTTTTATTCTTGATTCAAAATTAATATAGTTAGTGTTAATCGAATTGCATTTATCAGTTAATTGATTATTTTGTTTCAATATTGATCTCTTTAATATGAAATGGATTTATGTATATTTTTTAGTGACTTATGTTTCTTAAAAAGTGATTCATATCTTTCTTCAAGCATTTTGCAGTAAGCTGCATGTTTTTCATTTGTGTAGCTTGATTCAGAATTTGTTTCAGAAGAGTAATATGAGTGTAACTCATCAATTTATGCCATAAAGAACATGTTTGCTTTTAGATTGACTTCTTCTTTATCTGAGATTGATTTAGAAGATCTACTGGAGTCTTCAAATACACTCCAAGTGGCTTTCATAGCTTCCATCTCTATCTGCTCAAATTCATTTCTTTTGAAGAATTTCTTCTTCTTTTCATCCTTAAATTGTGGGAAATCTGGTCTGATATGTCCCATATTTTTGCATTCATAACATCTTACTTATTTATCATCTCCCTTAAAGAATTTTTTAAGCCTTTTTTCTTACTATAGAATTTTCTAAATTTTCTGTATTGTTGAGCCAGTTCTTCATCTGAGTTGGATGAGTCAGTGCTTTCTGATTTATCTTTGACTTCTTTGCTCTTCATATTTGTATTCTTTTCTTGTGAAGTTACCTTCATGGAATTATCTTGTCTTTTGATAATCACTTTATTTTCATTAGCCTCATCTTGCATTTTAGCTGCATACATCAATAGTGTACCAATCAGCTCTCTCATAGTTGAATCTTTGAAAGGTGTTGATTGTCTGATTGCAGCAGACACACCATTCCATCGAGTAGGAAGTAATATTAGTACTTTTAATGCTTGATCAACCTTCATGATGGGTTCTCCTAGAGTAGTAATGTTATTTAAAATTTCTATCAAATCTCCCATTAATTTGGCTAATGCACTAACCTTCAACCATTCTGAAAGTATCAAATTTTAATTTGGCAGTTGCATATCTCATTTACCTCACATTGTATGTTCCTTTATATGCCACAACTATTGTTTTCCACATATCATATGATGTCGGGAACTAAGATACTCTATTAAATTCATCTGGTCATAGAACGTAGATAATTGCATTCATAGCCTTTGAGTTCATATCGTACTCTTCCTCTATAGAACCACTCCATGTCTCGGGATTTTCAGGAATTTCTTAAGGAGTCAGAATCATTGAATAGACTCTATATCCATGGTTTTTCAGATATATTATAATGCACGATTTCCAGCAACCATAGTTTTCTCCATTAAAATATGGTTCTCTAACCATCGACATCCCTTCTCTTGTATCAGTCATGATGCTCTGTTGTATAATCCTTAAATTCTTCTATCTTTCAAACGCTCTATCCGAAGCTCCACTTCTGATACCAATTGTTGGATCTGAATCTACAGATTATACACAAGAGGGGGGGGGGTGAAATGTGTATTTTGAAATTTTTCGATAACTCTTTTCTTGAATGAGCTCTGTCCTTTATACTTTATCTGATTTGATCATGAAGCAAAAAAATTAAAATAAAGAACACAATTTTGTATAGTGGTTTGGGGAACAGAAGGCCCCTAGTCCACTCCACCAACGCTCAAATCCATGAGATTGGTGATTTTAACTATATGTTTCTCTTTTCCACAGACCAGTTCACAACTGAGTACAAGCAGTTGACACCTTTACAATCCAAGGCAAAACAAATCCTTCTAGTTCAAACACAAACCTACATAGCTTAGAACGAGAATCTGGTTACTCAAGAATAAAAATAATTTCATAA
This sequence comes from Viscum album, assembly GCA_963277665.1. Lineage (NCBI taxonomy): Eukaryota > Viridiplantae > Streptophyta > Magnoliopsida > Santalales > Viscaceae > Viscum > Viscum album. Next base: position 1,809,965,881 of record OY728136.1, on the reverse strand, counting down.
AGAAATTTCGAGTTGATCTTCACAATTGCAACAGAATGCAATTGACAGCAGATTGATCGAAGTCTCTAGAAATATTGATCTTCAAGACGAAGCAATTTTGAGTTGATTCTTTAGTAGTAGATATATAGATATAGTTTACAACCTCATAAGTAGTATATCCACAGTAGATATTCGATGTAGAACAAGGGAATCATTTATCGAGTTCAATCTTCTTAAACAAACAGAGATTTTATGCTCCATTTGAATCAGCAGATCAATCGTGAATAGTTTCAATCTCTGTTTTACACCTTTTTCAACAATAGATCGATTACCTCCCCATGTACCTGGTGTTTCATAGAGAACATATATAATAAATCATATCTCCTGCACATTTAGATCCATAAAAGTCACTTTTTCATTCGTGATATTCAAAAATTTGAATTTATAGAGAAGTCGTAACTTCCCTTAAGACTCGGCATAAAAAGATTCTTTTAATAAGATCTTAAATCCATTAATAAAATGTCTTTGAATCAGTCAATGTCATACTTTAAAAACGACTATAAATCTGGTTTGAAATTCACCCAGAAATCAGCTTACTGAACATTTCACATAAATACCGTCGGTCAAAATTTCCGACGCCAAACGTAAAGTTGATGATTTGACCTCCAAACGTAGGGTTAATAACGTAGCCTTCAAATATAAGGTTAACAACGTAAGGCTAAGAACATAAGATAAAACGAAAACATAGGGTTGACAACATAAGGTTGAATACAAACGTAGGGTTGATCATCCATACTTTTTATTCAACACTCAAACGTATGGTAAAAGATCCATACTTTTACTTGATCCATACTTTTCCAAGAACATATGGTTGGTTACAAAACTATGGTTGATGAACCATACTTTTGAGAAAAAAATGTAACATTTAGAATTTACATACGATTCACCTTCCATACTTTGTTGATAACTAAAACTTAAAGTTTCTTCCTAACGTAAGGTTCTTCTTCCATACATTGCTGAAAACGTATGGTTGTTTAACCATACTTTTCTCTTTTCTCCAAATGTATACACGCTTTTCTTCCTTAAGTTACGTTTATCCATGTAGGGAATGAAAAGTGATTCCAGAACGTGCTAAAGTAGATTCCGCACTAAATTTATCTACGTAAGATGTGAACATTGATTCCAGAACACGCTAAAGCGGATTTCGAATAAGAAATAAATCCTCATTATTTCAAGAGTAAAATAAATTAATAAATTCCTGTAAAATACTAAATAAAATCATTAGAAAATAACTATGGGTATTTGTGAGGATAGAAATTATCATAAAAAGACAGAGTATTATTTTCAATAATCACCCTCTTTAAATAACAGTAACATGTAATGTAGAAATAAATATTTTTCTCAACAACTCAAAACCATTATAAGAGGTGGTATGTATAAGAAAAATTAAATGGAGTGTATTGAAAAAATATTACATGAAATACAATATTATTACTCAAAATAAAAAGATACAAATTATTTAATTATCACAATACATATCCAACCTTATTATAATTATCAATTGAAAGGAAAAAAATCATCAATCATGGAGTCCTAAGATTGGCCTCCCCACTATTTGAAATTAAACTAAAATGGTTACACCAAGGATACAAATTCATATGATAAGGATATCAATATATATAAACATATCTTTATAAAATATTAAAAAAATATCTTTCCTCCAATAAACTATATGTTACCCTATTAAAACATGTTTAGAATATTATAAACCTTATATATCCCAAAAAAATTAGCAGCTTATCATTTCATAAAACACTATAAAGGAAAATATATCCTATGAAAAAGAATCCTAAAAATTTAATAATGTTTATATAATTTTAACACCCACAAAATTTAGTGTAAAATAATAATAAACTTTTATTGATTTCATAAGACCCAACATAATGATTCAAAAAAATTGAAATTTATTACAAAAATATTATAAATTAAAATTGGCATAATCATTAAATTTATATGTTTTACTATTATTAACAAAAATTCTGATATATATTTATATAATTCCAACTCAATAAATATTTAGTGTCTAATTATTGAGAAATAAACAATCAATTTTTATTAATGTCATTTCTTATTAAAAATATTATTTCATCCATATTTATATTAGTTTAATTTTCTCTGTGAATTTTAAGAGTAATTTCAAGAACTTTTTTTAAATTTACCAGAGAAATTTGATATCAATTTTTAAATCATAATTTAAAAATTATAAAAAATTCAGTTTGAGGATTTTATGAAAAAATTCATTATTTATAAATATTGAATATTACTAAATGATACTGAAAAATGTATTTTTTTAAATGATAAAAAAGATCCAGTTTATATAAAACTTATTCAAAGTAATGTTAGTTATATTATAATATTATTAATATAATTATGTTTACTGTAATCAATTTTATGGTATAATGTATTATATAAATATTATATAATTTATATAGTGTTTTTTTTAAAACGATTTTTCATTGAAATTTTAATATTCTTGTTAAATTATATATTAAAATTCCCAAAAATTGAATCATAGAAATTCATTTAAATATTTGTTATCAATATAACCATATTCGGTAAATAGGGATCATTTATTTTTTATTATTATAAATAGTATCCTAAAAAAATGTTGTCACCCATGTAATAGTAAAATGAGTTTTATTTGGATAATACCATGTGATAAAACCTCAAAATAAACCCAAAACATTCATTTATCTTATTTGATAAGTTTATTTTACACATTTTTATAAAATTAACAAATATATGGATAGTTTTCAATTATTTATTTTATTATGACAGTCATAATATTTTTAGAAAATAATTAATAAAAAATGACATTCTCTTTCATTATTTATCTATAAAAATATTATTAATGTTAAAATAATAATAAGTTCCATTATAATTTTCTATTTGATATATAAATTAATATTTTTGTCAAGTTAATTTATTTCAAATTTTTGTTGATAAGAAAAAAACATAATGTCATATATAAAACTGGTACAATGCCTATGAAAGTAGTAGAAAAAGCATGTAAATTTATTTTAAACCCACTAAAAGTTTATTCATGGGTGATTAATATTTACTCATGAATTTTATAGATTAATATATCATTTTATATAATTTTTAATGATTTTTATTTGAGCAACATTTTCAATAATGTATCATTCTTAGTAAAACTGTAACGCCCCGACCCCAATTAACCAATGTCGGTGCATTATTACATAACATTGTCATGATCAAAAAGTATCATGTCTCGAAAGACTGATTAGTTTTGTAGTCTTGGAAACACTGGGTATATTAATAGGTCTTACATTATATCATAAGGTAAAAAAACTACAACAACATCTTGTCTTTATATCCCATCATACTATCTCTACAGGTCATTCAAAAATTACTTCTTCAAATCCTAGGAAAAATAAAACTTTGAAAGGGGTGATCTCAGATGCTCAGTAAGGATAAAAATATATCAGAAGCTTTCATAGATAAGCATACTCACTAATGGCAATGTGTAACTAAAACTAAAGCATTTTAAACTTGAACATCAGCATAATATGGAAAAGATAAAACGAAATAATGCCATTTACTTATTCACATGGTTATTCTACTAGTATAATAATCAAGTCAATATCAATAACCACTTTCATAATGATCGAATTCATAATTCAAGACTACCATAACCATGTAGCGAAGGCCTTGTGCCAAGACTACAAATAAGATTTTGTCAAGGCCTCATGCCAAGACACTAGTTTGTCTTATGAGACCTACCAATGCATCGAGGAGCTACAGAGAGCTCCACCCATCCCTTAATAAGTCCAATTAATTCCACATATAAATTTTTTGAAAAATTACATAAACATTTGTATTAAAACTACCATACGAAATGGCAATACTTTAACCAAAAACCATAAATGGTATAAAAATTGCACAACGAGAGTATAACATAACGCATTCGATACAATATAGAAGATTTTATTGTATCATATTAACCTAAATTGAGAATAATGATGTATATTGACATAGATTAAAATAATCATTAAACTATTGAGAGAAATATCCCCCTTTTTCTTGAAAACATATAATATTCACACTGTCTATCAAGAAGCTGTTTAAAATAGATTTTTGTTTCAAATTGTCCCATAACACATTGAAACTATTAAAAATGAATTTTTATTTTAAAACTTTAATTCCATTATAAATAAATACTTAAAACCATTTTTAATACATGGACATTAATGCAAACGATTTAGAATAATAAATATTTAAAACATTTTAAAATGATATTTCAGTTAGAGTTCCTAACCAATAGAGAGACAACATAATACAAATAATTTAGGTAATAAAAACTTTTAAATATCATGAAAATAAAGGTATTCATGATATACTATGTCAAAGTACATTATATACACCATATAAAAGTTATTTGGTGTATTACAACTAAGGATTCTCAGTGGAATGTAAATTGAGATGAAAGATCTCATAATGGCTTTATCCTTAAGATAAGGATAAATTAACGACATAATTATTTGTGACAAATATAAAGACACTCAATATGATTATATATCCAGTGTAAACCAATCAAAGGACATTCACACATATTCTTGTAAAAACAACACCAATGAATTGGATGTTTAACTCAACAAATCGAGATTGAGTAAAAATTACTCGTATCAAGTTCATACTGATGACATGAGAATTTATAAATGGAGTGATTATGTGTATCAGAAGTATATCCACATAAAGGGGAGTGGAAATTATGACATAATCAAATGAATAGTGATTCCACACATAATCATGGAGTAAAATAATCAATGAAGTATGCGTAAAGCCGAGTGAATGGAAATTGAAATTTCAAATTCCATTATCGATTTGGTAACATACGAAACGTACACCCATGAAATAAGGATAATAAAATGATTATGTAAATATCCATAAATTGAAGTATATTACACAATGAATACAATCACGGGCAGAACACACACCACATGCAATAAATAAGTGGTGAACAATGGAAATCTCAAGAAATTAAAAGTGAGATAGGAAACCCCTTACTTTGTACATTTTCTTTGGTCGACGGTAGGTTAAAATACTTTATAATGGTGGAATAATTATTATTGAATTATAATAAAATTATTAAAATTAATATGATATCATATATGATCTTTTAACATTGATTTGTTAATAATATCTTATTATTATCATAGTTTCGGGTGTTAACGGATTCATTTTCCTTTATATTATTTGTTATGCGAGCTCTATTTGTTATGGATGGGATGTATCTTTTTCATATCTAGAATTATATCATATATATTAATATTATTTTTATTCATAAAATGAAATTTAGTCTTGAATGGATATGATGGGGAATGAATCTCATCGCATTCGTGGAGACAGTAATCCGTACATATGCACGAGCGACAATATCATTATTTTGATATAAAAATAATGTATAATTGGACGATATATCATATATACAGAATAATTATCATTTTATATTTATTATTTACATTAATTAAAAATCATTATTATACCCATCCAAATTATAATATATTGAATAACAATTACACCACGACGTGGAGACGGTAGGCCGTACATACGCATGTATGGTGACATGTCATTCAATGGATGGATAGAACACTGAATATGGTTGTAAAATATTTATAATAACATCATAGTATATATAATATACTGGAGTAATTATTTTAGAATGGAAATAACCTTGAAAGAAGAAGTGGAAGAAGAAAGGAACTTGAAAGAGGGTGGTGAAAACATTACCTCTTCTTCGGGATCTTCATTATGATTTGATCAAAAGAGCTCCTTAGGTTGTCTTTTTGATCAAACTAAGGCCCCTAGGTTGAATTTAGGAAAGCTAAGAGAATATTTAGGTACGGTTTGGCCGATCGAAAAGGCTTTTATGGGGTGAATAATTAGTTAGAAGTGGTTTCCTTTTCTAAGGGGGGGGGGCTCTTTAGAAAAAACATAAAGTATTATGTTATAATAATTTCAAATTCGGTTTCTAATGGCTCAAAAGTGGATTATTCAAAGTATAATGTGGGTATGGGTCGAAATCCTTTCAATCAATAGATATTATGCAGGTTTGAGTCATTATATTAACCGTATCCTTTAGTTTTAACTCTTAGTTAATTAGTTTGACGTTTACCATATCATAATGTATTTTATATTATATAGTTAATGAACATACTATATACATCCAAGAAACCCCCAAGTGTTCCATTAATTATTAAAATATCATGATATAAGTCCTTTGGCAGAACCTTATATTTTTGGAATAGAATATCAATTAATAATATAATATTTCTTTTAAAAACTCATTTATGTCAAATTTTGACACTATTTAATAATTGATTTTTGTTAAAGACATAACAACTTTATTAATTCGAACCAAATTCAGTTAAGCAATCCTAACATGTCATATTAACAAATAAAATTCGTGGATGGCATCAAAACATTCAAAATATATTTATTTTATCATTTATAATACTAATTATTTGTTTCATTCATTAATATGGAAAATACTACATCATTATTGTGTCATAAATAAATATACGTATTCAATGTATAAAAATTATAAATAAAATACCATTATGTATTAAATTTTTTTAGATTTATAATGAATATTTATAGTCTAAAATATAGCATATATAACCCATTGTAAAAATTGTTTTGCTAAAAGATATATGCTTATGTCATTTTTATATCTACTTTAACGTAATTAATATAATGTGTCATTATCACTTACAAGCGGATCCATGGGGTCCCAAAATAGATCCAAATATGCCCATAGTCAGACATATATCAACCAATAGAGCTATGACACGTTTTAGTGTAAATTAATATTATTATAATATTATTTTTGTACCCTTATTTACCGGATTAACCTTTTAACCATGGTAAATAAAATCTTTACCGAAGTAATGATTCAAAATGTCTAAAATTAAGAGTTAACTATTAACATAATTTGGACATACTGATTCAAAATAAGGAATCCATTTTTCCAAATTCAAAACAGGGAAGTGGATGAAATTAATTTAAAAATAATTCCCGCTGTCAAAACAAAAAAGCGTGTTTTTAAGAAATAATAACTATCAAAAGATTGACACTTGTTAATGTCTAGTTTAAATGTGAAATTGTGTCCAATGACAAAAATTGAATTAAATTGTAAAAATATATTCTAAATATACATTAAAACCAATCGTATTCATCATTTATCACTATAAATTATTTTGATTAAAAAAGTTGTTTTTAATTAAAATTTAGTAATTTTCATTATTCATCCAAATATAAATGTTATCCGAAAAGTACCAAAATTTCACCCTAGGAGAATTTCAATATTCCTAATCATAAAATGAAGTCCATTTTGAAGGATAAAATGTATAAAATTTCAAAAAGTGGGTATTACTATTCATAACGGCAAGTTTTATTGGTTGTGGTGTGTGTTAGAACATGAAGTTGCATACAGCACACATTAATGTATTATTCAGCGAGAAGTGTACCATGGAAGTTTAGGGTGTATATTCTCCACTCGTTCAATAAATTGCATCCTAGAAATTTTTAAAATTGTTCTTGGGAATAAAATGGAAATTCCCACATCGGAAAAAGAGTCAATAAAACTATAACTTTAAAAGAAAGAAAGAGAATTATAAAGGTCACCCGAGAAAACCTATACTAGGATTCCATGTAGAAAAAAATGGATATGTATGATAGACTAAGTGTCAGGTTCTAATGGAGAGGGATAGAAATAATGATTATGAGATAGTTGACAACATGAAAACCACAAACCTGTGATGGGACAAACGGTCATTATTTTCTCAGTAAGAAAATTAAACGGACAACACTTTTATTATTTTTTTATGTTACATTTCATAAAGATGAGGAATTCATTTCTGAGATTCACTAAGAACATAAAGAAATATTCTTAATTTTTATGTAAAGTTTCATTCGTTAATAAATTTCTACTACTAACTCATTTTTATATGATGAGTATTCCAGAATACTTGGTCACACTAGAAGAGCTATGATAATCTTCTTATAGAATCACATGATCCACAAAGAATAAGCTATATATTTACCTTGTATTTAAAGATTAATCAAAACCAAAATGGTTAGTATAGGATCTGATGATCCCTCAAATGTTTATTTCATTAGATAAAGAAACACTAAGATAAATTTCTAAAATTAATCCAAAAATACCCCAAAGTTAAATAAATAGAATTCAATAATGAATTTTATTTAAAATCCTTTAATAAAATTCCAAATTCATATTGAGACTCAAAATATATATGAATTTGGTTATGAAGTCTTCAATAATAAATGGTATCTCCAAATGACATCAATTACTCTTAAAGTTACATACTTAAAATTAATTAATCCAATCACATATTCTCTATTATAGGTTAATCCTTTCCACAAATAACCCAAATCACATTAAATCCACAATAAAAACATAGATAAAAATCCACCATTACTCTTCAAATGAAATCCCATACTATTCTATTTTCCTTGGGCATATAGTTTTCCCAACAAAGCGAACATCTTCCAAAATAACATTTATCACTTAATCACCAAATCATTTTACTATACAAAGGGTATTAATTTGATAAGACATAATATCCCAAAACAAATTATTATTGATCAATAAAATCATTTAACTAAAAATAATTGTCACACTAACCAGGGACTTCACGTAGACTAGTGGTAGGCGATAAATCCCAATCACACTTTGGTTGTGGGTTCAATTCCCATAGCTTTGTCCGCCGTGATGGGTTGTCACACAGTCTGCGTGTTGTCCTTTTTCAAAAACTATTTTTTATAACATTACCAAAATGAGATAAATTCCTCAAAATAACCATAACATAATTTAACCACAAATTTTATCTCATACCTTGCATTTTAATCCCAAATTATAATAACTTGTAATTTTCCCAAACCCAATGATCGTATAAAACCAAATGGTTATTTATAACTATATCCACAAGAGAAAAGATAATTCTTCCTCAAATATCATTCTCACATGGAAAACTGCAGGGATACAAATAAACGAGAAAATTATTCAAAAGTAAACCCATCAACAAGGAGCACTAATACTTTTGAAACATTTCTGAAACCATTTATTTCCACATATCTTCTTCTTTGACAAAGAAAATATCATATAGAATAAATAATTCACTCGGGTAATGGCCAAGTCCCCTAAATTTACGGAAAATGACTTTAAATGGATTATTGGGACCATTTTTATCTTCTTCTATAGTACTCTACATTTTTCTTCTGCAATTCTTCACTTTAGATCCTTCCTTCCCGCATGTAAAGCATATCTTTGTCCCATTGAGACACTTTCCCGGGTGTCTCCTTCCCCATTTCTTGCATGATGGAAATTGAGGATTCCTTTCTCCATGGTCTCCACTTCTGGAGCTCTTATAATTAATCACCTTTTTCTTCATTGTTGAGTATGGGAATTGGTTAATATATATATTGTTGATCATAATTTTGGAAAATTGATTTGGCATGAAGAGGATATCTTTTACGCCTACCAACATTAAATTTTGTTGCTCATTTCCACCACCATTCCCACCTTGTACATCATTCTAAAAGTCACTATAACTTCCTTGGAATCCAGCCATTGACTAAAAATAGAAAGCATTGTGTGAGTAACAGTAGTCATAAAATCATTTTGAGAATATCATGTCACCATATTATGAATTTGAAACACATTAGGATTAACCCAGGTCATTCACTATCATCTTATATATAATACGTCAAATCGGTTTTTAATGAAAATGTAAATTATCCTAAGCATATCCCCAGGGAGTGTCTTAACCAAGAGTGCAGCAAGGCACATTGTTGTGCACCAGTTCCCGTTCGAGTCTAGCTCAAAGCTGTGTTTTCGGGTTTTACCCCTAGGTACATCTGTGCTAGAGCCTCTTCTCCTTGCTCATATCAAGACAGGGATGTATTGCTCGGAAAAATCAAAAAATATCCACAACAAAGAAAATTTATGAACTTATTTTATTCTAATCCTGAAAGACTATCTTAGTGATATATGCTCTAATCAGAGTTTATCTAAATCGTGCTCCCAAGGTTTGTACTAAACTTTCTCTGATAACAACAATAATGCCCCGAACCCAGTTACCTAGAGTCGGTGCATTATTACATATAATTGGCATGATAACAAAGGATCAAGTCCCAAATTACTGATTTCTTTAGTAGTCTTCGAAACACTAGATATATTAATAAGTCTTACATTACATCATAAGGTTAAAAAAACTACAACAACATCTTGTCATCATATCCCCTAATAATATCCCTACATGTCTTTCATAAATTACTTCTTCACATCCTGGAAAAAATAAAACATTGAAAGGGGTGAGCTCAGATGCTTAGTAGGGATAACAATAAAGTGGAATAATTCATAGATAATAATAAACACATAAGGCAATGTATAACTAAAACAAAAGCCGTTTAAACTTGAACTTCAGCATAATATGGAAAAGATAAAATGAAATAATGCCATTTAATTATTAACATCGATATTCTAAAGGTTGAATAATCACTTGCAATATCAATAGCCACATTCATAACGATATAATTCACAATTTCAGACTATAATAACCACGTAGCCAAGGCCTCATGCCAAGACTACAAATAAGGTTTTTTAAGGCCTCGTGAAAAGATAGTAGTTTGTCTCATGAGACCTACTGATGCATCGAGGAGCTATAGCGGGCTCCACCCGTCACTTACTGTGTCCAATGCATTCCTCATATGAAAAGTTTGAAACATAACATAACCATTTTTATTAAAACTAGCATACGAAATGTCAATACATTAACCACAAACCATTAATGGTATATAAACAGCACATCCAGATTCAAACATAACTCATTCGATACAATATTAAAGATTTTATTATATCAGATTAACCTCAATCGAGAATAATGAAGGATATTGACATAGATTAAAATAATCATTAAACAATTGAGAGAAATATCCCCATTTTTCTTGAAAACATTTAAAAGTCACATTATCTGTCAAGAATCCATTTAAAACATATTTTTAAACCAATGTGTCCCATACCACTTTGAAACTTTTAAAAAGAAATTTTTATTCTAAAACATTAATTTCCATATAAATCAATCCTTAAAATCATTTTTAAAACATGGACATTAATGTGAAACATTTAGAATAATAAATCATTAAAACATTTTAAAATGATATTTTAGTTTGACTTCCTAACCAAAAGAGAGACAATTGAATACAAATAATTGAGTTAATAAAGACATTTTAATATCATGAGAATAAAGGTATTCTTGATATACTATGTAAAAGTACATTATATACACCATATAAAAGTAATTTGGTGGATAACAACAAAAGAGACTCAATGGAATGTAAATTGAGATGAAATCTCTCATAAAGGTCGTATCCTTATGTTAAGGATAAATCAACGAAATAATTATATTTGAAAAATATAAATACACTGAATATTATTGGATATTTAGTGTAAAACAATCAAATGACATTCACACATATTCTTGTAAAAACAACACCAATGAATTGGATGTTTGACTCAAAAAATCGAGATTGAGTAAAAATTACTCTTATCAAGTTCATACAGATGACTTGAGAATTTATGAATGGAGTTATTATGTGTCTCAAAAGTATATCAACAGTTAGGGGAGTGAAAATTATGACATAATCAAATGAATCATGATTCCATACATAATCTTGGAGTAAAATAATCAATGAAGTATGTGTACAGCCGAATGAATGGAAATTGAAATTTCAAATTACCATATAGATTTGGTAACATACTAACATAAACCCATGAAAGAAGGATAATACAATTATGATGTAAATATCTATAAATTAAAGTATATTATACAATGAATAGAATCACGGTAAGTACACACACCACATGCAATAAATAAGTGGTGAACAATGGAAATCTCATGAAATTAAAAGTGAGATAAGAAACCCCTTACTTTGTATGTTTTCCTTGGTTGATGGTAGGTTAACCTCCTGTATATTGGTTAAATAATTTTTGTTTAATTATACGGAAATCATTTACATTAATAAGATATCATATATGTTCTTTTATCATTGATTTGTTAATAATGTCTTAATATTATCGTCGTTTCAGGTGTTAACAGATTCGTTTTCTTTCATATTATTTGTTATGCAAGCCGTATTTGTTATGGATGGGATGTATATTATTCATATACAGAATGATATAATGTCTCTAAAAATTATTTTTATTCATCAAATGAAATTTATTATTTAATGGATATGATGGGGAATGAATCTCATTGCGTTTGTGGAGACGGTAATCCGTACGTACGCCTGAGAGACAATATCATTATTTTGATATCAAAATAATATATAATTGGTAGGTATATCATATATACAAAATCATTATAATTTTATATTTATTATTAACATTAATTAAACATCATTACTATACCCAACCATATAATAATATATTGAATAACAATTACACCACGACATGGAGACGGTAGGTTGTACGTACACACCTATGGTGACATGTCATTCAAAGGATGGATATTATAATGAATATGGTTGTAACATATTTATAATAACATCACAATATATATAAGATATTGGATTTATTATTTTAGAATGTAAATAACAATGAATGATGAAGTGGAAGAAGAAAAGAACTTGAAAGATTGTGGTGAAATCATTACCTCTTCTTCGGGTTCTACCTTTTGATTTGATCAAAAGGGATCATTAGGTAGAATTTTTGATCAAAATAAGGCCTCTATATTGATGTGAGGGAAGTTTAGAGAATATTCGGAGAGAGTTTGGCCGATCCAAAAGGCTTTGAAGGTGTGAATAATTTATTAGAAGTGGTATCCTTTTATAAGGGGTGGGGGGAAGGGGCTCTTTAGGAAAAACTTAAAGTATTATTTTACAATAAATTTATATTCGATTTCACCAAAGTGGATTAATCAATGTATAATGTGGTTATGGGTCGAAATCCAATCAACCAATAGATTTTAGACTGGTTTGGGTCATTATATTAACCTTATCTTTTAGTTTTAAATCTTAGTCAATTAGTTTGTCATTTTCCATGTCACATTGAATTTTATATTATATAGTTAATAAACAAACTATATACATCTAAGATCCTCCCATGTGGTCCATTAATGATTCAATTACCATGATAGAAGTCATTTCCCAAACTTTAGATTTTTAGGAATATAATATTAATTAATAATATAATATTTTTTTAAAAAACCATTTATGTCAAATATGATAGTATTAAATAATTGACTTTTCTTAAATTCACACAAACATTATTAATTCAAAAAAAAAATCATTTAAGCAATAATATCATGTCTTACTAAATAATAAAATTCTTGGATGGCATCGAAACTTTCGTAATATATTTATTTTAACATTTATAATACCAGTTAATTGATTCATTCATTAATAAGAAAAATTCTATATCATTATTGTGTCATAAATAAATTTAATTATTAAATGACAAAAAATTATAAATAAAATACAATTATGTAGGAAATATTTTTATATTTCTAATGAATATTTATAGTCTAAAATATAACATACATAACCCACTGTAATTTTTTTTTTCTAAAATATATATGCTTATGTCATATTTGTATTTACTTTAACTTAATTAATATAAAGTGTCATTATCACTTACAAGATGATCCATGGGGTCCCAGAATCCCCCCAAAGATTCCCATTGTCGGACATATATCAACCAATAGGGTTTGGACACGTTTTAGGGTAAATTAATATCATTATAATATTATTGTTTACCCTTATTTACCGGATTTACCCTTTAACCATGGTAAATAAAATATTTACCGAAGTAATGATTCAAAATGTCTAAAAATAATAGTTACCTATTTAAATAATTTGGAAATAATGAATCCAAATATGGAATAAATTTTTCCAAATTCAAAACACAGAAGTGGCAGAAATTAATTCCCGCTTTCAAAACTAAAAGTGTGTTTTTAAGAAATAACAACTATCAAAAGATTGACACTTGTTTATGTCTGGTTAAAATGTGAAATTATTTCCAATGACCTAAATTGTATTAAATGGTAAAAATATATTCTAAATATACTTTAAAACCACTCAAATTCATATCTTATCACAATTAATTATTTCGATTAAAAAAGTTGTTTTTAATTAAAATTTTGTAATTTTTACTATTCATCAAAATATGAAAGATATCTGAAAAGTACAAATATTTCACCCTAGGAAAATTTAGATATTACTAATCCAAAAATGAAGTCAATTTTTAATGATAAAATGTATAAAATTTCAAGAAGTGGGTATTAATATTCCTAACTGCTAGTTTTATTTGTTGTAGTGTGTGTTAGAACATGAATTTGTGTACAACACACACTACTGTATTATTCAGTGAGAAGCGTACCATTGAAACTTTGGGTGTTACAAAAACTATTCGAATGGTTATTATAATAAAATAAATAGTATTTATGGATAAATATTTATCATTAAATTATTTAAAAATAATAAAAAATATAATTAGGGCAATTAGAATGATAAATAGATTAAAATATCATCTCTTGGTAAATTTTGTGTTAATTTTTACCTTTTATGTAAACGTATAACCATTTCATATTTAAAAATTAATTACGAATGATAGAATTATAATTTGTATACGAAGGGGTTAAGCCCAAAGATATTATTTTAAATATCAATAATATTATAAATTTAATTAGATAGTAATATTTATAGCATAGAAACATTTTCTCAAAATATAAATTCATTTTGAATAATTATTATTGATAATAAATTAATTATATTGTAATAATTTTTGTAATTCCATGTGTTCCATTTCCCACCATTAACAAACGACACCACGTGTATCTTCTCTTTATACCAATTTAAGGAATCAATCATCACTTTAAAATTAATACTTTCATTCTAAATATCCTATAAACTATTTAGTGATTCTTTTATCCAAAAAATATTATTCATAGGGTCCTTAAAAATTTATATATTTGAGGTTTACGAAAAATGTTGAATGAGTCTTACCCAACCATTTTCAATTTATTTATTATTCTACCTCCATTATATAATTGGTATTCTTAAAAAATATTTAATTAGTTCTCCTAAATATAATAAATTTTATTATTATTATGTAACTATAAATTTGAACCCTCTATTACATCAAATTGGAAGTGAATGTATATCTTGTGTTTATGTGTGGACTATCACCATCATGTTCTTATATAATTCATTTTCCATCTACATCTTTCATGGATGATTATTATGATATATTTAATATTTATAAATAATATTTATGACAAAATTATGATTATATAAATATAACATAATATCCCTTTTCATACATTTTAATCCATTTGAAAACAATAATGATGCTCCTGCATACCAAAGGACTAACACCTCAATGAACCGATACTATGTTTTTTTCGATTCCTCATTTCATGTATAATAACAAAGATCGAATTAATAAAAATATATTATATATATTATATATATTATATAATAATTTTTGAAAATGTTAATTACTATTAACCATTAATTTTATCCATCATTACAATAGATAAAATTGTGTTCATTTGTATGTCTTGTTTACCATCTCTCGGAATGGTGTAATCAATTGATATATATATATATATTATGGATAATTATTAATTTATATGTATTGAATATTCAATATACTATTATAATTATTTATATCCTAGATATTATAGATCCATAATCAATTTATAAAGATTGGAATTACCAAACTGAAACTCTTATAGGAAATGAAACAATCGATAACCTAAAATAGTGATTTTAATATTGAATTATTAATAATAGGTGGTTTAAATGATATAAGTGGATCATATATGATATTATAATTTTAACATGAATTTTATTTTTAAATATAATAAATTCAAATTTATTACCAAAGAGGATACAAAACATTCTATTTATTATAATCTCGGGGAAATGGATTTCCACCTCACATCTATTTGTATGAGTGACCTGACAAATTAACCACATGATAAGTTTATGTAGTGTATATACATATCATAATGGATTCTAGGTATTTATTGATTAAAAAATTTCATATATAATAATATTTATTAATATGTGATTAATTTTATATTAATGGAGACACTTTTTCTGATAGCATACTCGATTTGCAACAATATGTATCTCCAAAATCTCACATTGCATTGAACATTGACTAATTGAGAAAAATATTTTAATATTATTATTATTTTAAATTGTAGTTAATTACAAGATGTTATATTGATAAGAATGAATATAACTAAAAAAATATGATTATACATATCTCTTATTTGTTTTTACATTTATCCAATAAATTTTAGAGGCTCAAAATGAGATTGAATCCAATTTGAATCATAAAATACAATAATATTTTTAAAAGGGATGTTTAATTTATTTATATGGGGAAACATTTTAAACATTAGTTTTTTTAACTTTTACATGTAATATTTTTCTAAATAAGATTCTTATTTTCATGTTCGAAATCCAAATTTACCTTGTTATATTTTTTTTTATTTTTTAATGAAATTCCAAAACATTTGAAATAATAAAAATACTGCAACTTAATTCTTAATATATTTTTCATATAATTTATTTATACACATATAATATCATTTTAAATGGTATTAAAGTGAAAATAAATTTTTTTGTCATTTAATCTAATATTTGTCATTGAAAATATTTTCACATTTAAATTGTACATAAAAACTTGTCAATATTTTTATAATTTTTACTACATAAAGACAAGATTTTTTTTTTGAAAATGAGAATAAATTTTATATTAATTTAAACAAATTTAGTTTTTTAAATTTTGAAAAATTTATTAAATATTTGGAATCAAAGGGTCTAAATTGTAAAAAGAAGTACCTTTTATTTTTGGACACAATGTATAAACACTTTGTTAATTTTTATTTTCAAATGTAAATTGTAAATCTGGTAAATAAACATAAAAAATATTATAAAGATGACAGAATCTTCTTAACACCATCGAAAATCCTATTGGATGAATAAAAATTGACTCGATTAATGTATGGGTGGGAATTTATTCATCCAATGTTAATTTTCCATGGATGTGATGTAATGTTTATTAACACTAAAAAGTAACAAAATTCAAGTATCTTATCTTTTATAAGTATAATCATTTTATTTTAGAGATAAAATTTATGAAACATATAAACTAAATAGTCTCTATAAATGTAATGAAATTTATACATAATGAGAATTTCTTTGTTAATTTTTATAGATAAAATAATTAAGAAAAATATAGACATAATTATGATATAATAATTATTTTATTAAGAGAAATATGTAATTTATATAATTATAAATAATATAAAAATATTACCTGAAATAATTTATGTTATCAAATAATTTTTGGGAAGAATATGACGTGTTAATATAGAGTTAATTTATTTTTTTCGAGTTAATAAAATTGTAATAATTTTTTTGAAAAAGTAAGGTATGAATAGTGTTAATATTGACATAATGTGTAACATATAATATAAAATTGTTTATTAAAAGTTATAAAATTATTAAAAATATGAGATTCATCAAAATGATTATGATTAGTCCCAATATGTAATAAATCAATCATTTTGGGATAGTTTAACATGTTATAGTAAATAAATTTCCCAAAAAGGTGTAAATAATAAAATATCATGGTAAGATTAGAAATGGTCCAATAAAGAAAAAAATGAAAATATAAGGGTTAAAAAATATTCCAAACATGTCTAATTTTTTTAGGATAATGTTAATATGGCTCAAAATCATCTTATATTTTAAATTAATTAGTTTGGGATAATTATAAACTGAAAATCAATTTATAATAATAAAATATTTTGAGACATTCCTAAAGTGCCCCAATCCCTCTTATAATAGGCCACTAAATCTACCCACATATTGAAACCTCTCAAGATAGTAGGCTCATCCAACCTATATTAAAATAATCTCCCAACATACATCTCTTCTTCCTAGAATCCTTATCATGGGATGAAGGAAACTCAAGAAGGCTTTTTGTCCTAAATCAAAAGATGTTACCTGATCTAGAAGTATGGCCTTCTAACAAGTTCCAATCGTTTACATTTTTTCTTCCTAAACTCTGCTCTTATTATACTATGGTTACCTAAATAACAGTATACTCAATATACTAGTATTTTGTTTATGATAAGGATTTTATCCATACTTACTCACACATCAATGTAATGTAAATGAGCATATTGTTTCTGTTTAAGGGGGACTGCTACATAACAAAAAAAATGATTGATAAATATTATCCGACCACATATCATAGTGCACATTATGATTTAATAATAATTATATAAGATATACGTTATATTTATATTTTCCCTATTATTCTATAATATTTATTTTAAACATATCTTTATGCCTTCCACAATGCGTATATACGATAATATCATTTGAGGAAGTGTGGGCTTCCACCCAAACAAAGTGATATGACTAAATCATTCCATATATAGAACATATAATTGATGGATTTAATGAACATATGTTACATATCTAAAATAATATATTTTACTCTAATTATATCTTACATATATATCATTTATTTTTAATTTATTTAATATGACAATGAAATGAGAGTGTTGTTCAAGAGTACGTATGACTTAATGTCTCAATGAATGAATAATTACACGTAAAATCTATAAATTTTATATAATCTTATTAATAAATATATAATCTATATATATGATATTTACATCAGGATTATAATTATAGAGATCATGGACTTTTGACTACATGGACAATTTACATAAAATTTTTCATTTTCGACTCAAGTGCCAGCTATTGAAAAAAAGTCTGATATGAATTTGAATAATTATTTCATTAATATATCAAGTTAATAAGTGATATAAAATAAATAATAAATATTAAAAGGGTTATAGAAAAGTATAAATTAAATTTCATTTATTCTTCCAGAAGAACAAGGACTATAACTGTTCATTTGGACTAATGGTTAGGGAATTCATCTCAATCTCCTTAAATTGATGGATATTTTGATTTATATATTTCCTTCATCTATATATTCTATAATCATACCTTTGAATTTAAATTTCATTCAATTTTTTTCAAAATGTGTCTCCTATTTTTTGATGTATATTTTTAAATTAAAAAAAGTAATGATTGTTTTTAACATATGCGCTGACAACGACCTTTCCACCACCGCATGAATAATTTGATATTCAGCTACCCCTATAAGCTATATTGTTTTTATAATGAAAAGATAGTAACAAATTCATTTTTAGGTATTTTTTTATTTAAAATTGATTTTGGAATGGATTTACTATATCAATAAAATTAAATTATTTATTAGGATTTAAATGTATAAATTTTATATTTCATTTATGCATGTTCATAAGTTATAATTATGTTATGGTTCTTGGGAAATGATTAAGTACATGGGTGGTTCCATGCTAAACTGATGGATGTTGGGGCCATTATAGAACTCTAATGAATTAGCAAACATAATAGAGGAAAAGGATTAGGTTTCTCCAAAGATATTTAAGTTTTATGTGGTGATGGGTATTCCCAACATACCCACGATGGTTACTCCCTATGTAGCTATGAATTATACAATATTTGTATGTTTTTGATGCCACAATTTGAATTAATGATTTATGAATTCTATCATATATTCATAAATAATATTATTTCATGAGGTATGTTATAGAGATTCGGTTTTATTTGTTAAAAGTCCGATTTCATTAATTCGTAATTATTCATAGACTAATGATTTAATTCCTTATTGTAAAACACATTCAACGATGTTTATGATCATACCATGTTTTTGAAATGTTTCTTACAAGGAATAAGGAAGGGTATGGGAATGAGAGAATTCAATAATATTTATATCAAGAGAAGAAATAATTTTTATTTCATTTTATTATTGTGAAAAAATTTGATAGAGTAAAAGTTTTTAATTATCAATATTTGAGTTGTAATGTAATTGTCATGGTCTAATTCTCTATTACTCTAATCCTGAATATATCCTCAATGTTAATTAATGTGAGATTATTGACTAATCTAAAGACTACGAAATGTTTTAAATATATGTAATTATATACAATGAATGTATTTAATAGTTATTATCATATAAATAATGGTATTTTTATATCTATATAAGGTTCTCAATTTCATGAGGTTTTTATTTTGTTGTTCCCAATGTGGTAAGGGATTTATCTTCCAATCTCATTTTAAACTGTGTTTTTAGGCTTGAATTTCTATTGATTTAAATTATATGATTCCTTATTAATAAATAACTATTATTTTATTAACCACTATTTTATTTTAATAATATATGTTTTACATTATTTTATCCTTAATTTATATTCTGAATATACTGAAGTATAATTTTTAAGGAAGAAGGACTTTATTTGTCTATTCAGTCAAAAATAATTTTACATCCACATCATATTTTCATAAATAAATTAGAGATTTTTTTTACTATTGTCCTATGATATTTTAGAATCAATGTTAACCATGATTGGATTATTAAAAATGGTTTAAAAGTAATCTATATATTTTTTTTATAATTGATATAAATTTTTATTTTTATTGATGTTGTGAAAATAATATTTTTATTAATGTGCATTTCATTAACAGAATACCACACTATCAGGAATTTTTGTTGATTTCATGCTTATTTTACTTGTTTGTAACGTTCTTTAGAAGGAATGTTTTTTCCATCATAGTTGGTAACTTATAATATTTCAATATATGTTTTAAAAATGAAAGGTTATTTTCCTCAATAAATATTCAATAGATAATTTGAATAAATTTTCATCAATGATAACTTCAATTGGTGTAACTTATGATTCCATTGATTTATGATCCGATGATACAATCTTTAGTAGTTTATCACATTGAGTGTTACCATATGAAAAACATGGTTTGACACTCTCATGGGATATACATGAGTTAATTCAAAATTTTCATATGAACCATCACTATGGTCGTTTTATTCCTTTTTGATGAATCATTAGTAATGGCTTCCCTTAACTTATTACCATTTGTGATGGGAATCCATTACTAACACACAAATATATAAAAAATCATTACAATTTTTGTTTTTTTGTGATGTCTATATGCAAATAATAATTAAATATGATTCATCTAGTAGTTAATTAAATTAATAGAACAAAAATTATTTTAAAAAAATTCTTATGGAATAGTTAAAATAAAAATTAATTGTGACATGATCTGAATATGTCATAAATATGTTTCATAAAATATCTAAAAAATTGATATAAATTCAGTAATTCATCCCAATTGGAAATTTAAAAAAAAATAAAACATTTAAAAAATAATAATAAAAAATATTAAAAAAAATATAAATAAAAAATCATTCATTATATTCATATATAATTTCACACATAGTATGTTTGAAAACCCAAAATGAATAACCATTATAAAAAAAACTGCGCATTAATTAGTATCTGGTTGAGAAGGATCACTCAAAGAGTCATTGGGAGTATGCTCCATACCGACACAATGTGAAAGACAACACATATACTCCATTGCATCAAATTTCTCTAACACTTATACTCATGGTCCTCCTCCCTCTCTGTCTACATTTATTGTATCATCTCATCATAATCTCACAACCACTAATCATACTGGGTATAGGACGATAACGATGACTATTTAGGAGATTTCATCAAGATGACCAATAACAACACAATTGTAACATTCTAACTACATTGTTTCCGTCGAAAACCAATATCGGTCACTCGTACTTTATCGAAACTATGTATAGTTTCCCATATCTGAGCCCCGTAATTAAAACCTAGATTGAATATAATATATCCTTCCCACTCATTTCAATTCTCTCATAAATGATAAATAACATCCTTATAAACATCCTTATAATATAACTAGATATTATAATAAAAATAAAATTAACATCAATAAATCTTAAAAAAAAATTACAAACATTTGGTTATAATTGTCAACGACATGTTATCCTATATTGGGATATATGTACTAATTCTTGTAAAATATATACTCTGTAATATATTTTTCATTAGAAACTATATATTATAAAAAATTAAATTTAAATAATATATATATTTTAATAGGTAATATTACATTCTCTATGTCATTTATGTATACCAATTATATGACTCTTGACCATACATGTGACCTCCTTCCTCACCCAGTTTTGATTGCCAAATTATAAAATCCTAAAAAAATAGTCTCATATCAAGTAGGATAACGATCCATAAAATACTTAAGCTATGATATATTCAGGTTAATTGGAGAAGCAATACTGGTCTAAAATATTAACACAAACTCTATCTATGGCCCACATTCTTATGTTGTTTAAAAAATGTAGAAAACATTCTCAAATATAAATATATCATACTTCTTAGATAGTATATATTGAGATAACATATATAGGTTACCATAAATTTATCAAACAATCTAAAAACAGTAGGTTACTGGATTCATAAATAAATTAAAATATATATAATTTATCATTGTATAACCCAATTTTCAAATATATGATGTTTATTTGAAATGGGAACCTAATCCCATGACACATATGGTACAAAAATATATTTTCATAGAATATAACTATCCAGTCCAACATCTATGTCAAAAAAATATACAAATGAAAACAAATAACCATAATATTACTACCAAAATTGATAAGAAAATATAAATATAAAGAAATAAATAATAAATGAACAGACGTCAAAAAATGATGATAAAAAATTATGGATGCATGTATATAGGAATTGGGTATAGAAAAATATATTATAAAATTACATGTCCTCTCTTAATAGGTGTTTAATCCTAGGAATATATGAATCAGACTTATCACCGGTTGGTTTAGAATCGATATTAGAATGAAAAAAATATTTGGAAACATCTTCTACCATATGAAAACAATATTAACTAAAAAATTATTATTATATATATATATAATATAAAAATCTAAAAATACCTTATTATAATGATCATTTATGTAAATATTTATTATTATAAATATCAAATATAAATAAATAATAAATACTAGAATATTTTAATTGGACATAAACTAATCACAAAAAATAATAATCTAATGTCATGAAAAAAACCCAATTAAACCATGTTGGTCATTAGAGAGTATAACCAAAACTACCCTAAGCATGCCTCCATAGTGCAGGGCTGGCGATATGTATCAAAAGGACTAACTAATATTTTAGTCATTTTCCTAATGTAAATGTACACTTTAACCCAATAATCACCATGTATATTTGAAGAGGAACAAATTTAAAATATAGTAATATCTATAGTATCTAATATACATCCAAAAATATTTAGGGAATAAATGAGTTTGAATTAATAATATGAAAATTAAATGGGGAAAATACACACCCAACATGTAATATTTCCCAATCTAACAATAACTATAAAAGAAAATGATGAGAGATTCCTCCTCCATATCTCCATGCACCATCCACTATACATGGTCAAATTCACAAGGTTATCCCTATAATAATATGAAATCACAACTGACCTACCTATCATATACATAAAAATGACATTTGCGTTAAATTCCCTTTTATGGGTGAGTATATAGATACAAAATAAGTATTCTAGAATGCTAATGGGGATGAAATAGAATTAAAATATAAGTGAAAAGATCCATCCCTTGAAATATATAAATGAAAACTAATCTATATGGATATATGACAATAAATTAATCCTAGAATAGAGATAAATAGTATCTTCATCGCATAGACCCATCGCATGAAATGTGTTTTTCTTATAGATCCAAAGATGCATCAATGATGAGTGGAATCACATGAATTTATCTAATTAAGTATACAAATGTATCCATAACACTCAATTATGTCCAATAGTTGATTAGAAATAAACTCTATGTAGATGACTCAAACCATGGTACATTTGGGGGATCCACCTTGATGGTAGAGGACACATTCTCTAACTCCACAGGTGGGAGTTACTCAGTAAATAGATGAACCTTTCCCTAATCCAACATTAGGTAAACACTCAGTAGATATTTGACAGATTCCCTAAATCCACAGGTGATATCCAATTAGTAGATAGTGGAACCAAGCTATAACTTTATTGGAGGGTTCGACTCAAACGAGGGAGGAAACATTCCCCGACTCTTCAATATTGTTCCACATTGAAAATAGAGAACCCATGCTCTATCCCTATATAGGGGTTATAATTAGTAGATCTAGGACCTATTGACCAACTATATATGTGGGTTTGACTCAAATTAATTATGTACCTATTCACGAACATTATTAAAGGATTCCACTCAGATGATAGAGGTAACATGCCTTGACTCCACTGGAAGTTTCCACACTGATGTATCGAATGATCCTTCCCAATCATTATCATTCGGATGCATCGCTTAAAGAATCATCAATCACGTAACATATCTCACAATATATAACTATAATATATGGATTTACCATCATGTTCTACCTAAAAAACACACTAGATATGATAATATTTAGTCAAAATATTTGTCCAAATGGAGGTGATATGAGGGGTTGAAGTTTCAAAAAAAAATTAGGTACATGGCATGTAGGGAACCCAAAAAGAATGTATTCCCATTATAAAACATGTCTATGTTCTCACTAGCACATGGATCACTAGTGACTTAGTACTACATTTTGGGTAATGGTAATACATAACCTGTCTCAGACTCCCAGGGTTGATCCATGTTCTCTTGGTCATGAATTTGTGCATTAGGATGTATCTGTGTAGTTCAATCAAGTTCTAGTAAATGACTCTTTCCTCACAACACAAATCATTTTAGGTTCATCTTCTTAATCTATTTGTTCCCTCTTCTCATGATTATATACCCTCTAAAAACTATATCCTTTGTAGAAACTAGATATAATTGTGTGTGTTCATCCTAGCACAAGATGTGTAGTTTGGATTTTCATAGAAATTATTATCTACAATGACAATACCAAATACGGATCCTCCAACTTGAATCACACATGTATAACACATGTAGATGGTGGAATCCTTCCCAGTAATCAATTACGACCCTCTAATAGACATAAATGGTGATCTGATTATCCTGTATAAAGATGCCTTATGCCGTTGTAGATCATGGTTCCTCCCATTTCGTTATAATATTCCCAATCCATAGAGGAATCAATTAAATTTATCTCAAACAACCTCCTAATACATCTTTATATTATATATTTGTTTATCACACATGAATATTCAATGAATTAGGGGTTTGATCACGTTCGATCCTTCCCAGAAATGTCGAATTGTGGCACTGTAGGACAATAAAAAATATAATGAAAAATGAAGGGTGAATAGAAAAAAATAAGTGTGCAACCATAATAAGACAATTGTTAATTTATAATGAATATATATTTGGGAGAAGTGGTTGAAAAATCATGGAAGATCATAGAGATAATATAAAAAAAAATATTTGTTTTGTGGTTCATGGGAAATATTAAATCAATCACCTCTCCATTAGATTATTGATAATCCTAGATTAAATTGAGTAATAATGAGGTTAAAACCCACAAATGATGAGTACTAAATTGATATTTTATTAATCGTTGGTTGAAATCATGGTACCCAGTGATGGGGAGACTATCTTTTATATTCATCGCTCCCTGATTTTCCTGGATCTGGAAGATTGTCATCGTCCAAAATCAATTTTCCAGTGATAGGTTCAAGATTATCCACTCAACGATCACATGGTTATCCGACAAACCAAGGATACTCACCAAACACAACACCTATAGATTGAATATGGTTTTTATACATTAAATGATTTAAATAAATATGTTAATTTCTTAATTGGCTTATTGTACATGGCAATAGTCTCCTTGTCCAAACGCATCATACTAAAAAAATTTAGGTCTTTCATATTGTGTATATTAGACATCGAATTTAAACATTATATCATATCCTTTGTAACAACCCAATGTTTTTCAATGGAAATTAACTTCTTATATTTATGTCATAAATAATCTGAAAATAAAAAATAATGAAATACTATGTGATATGTGACCTTTAAACATAAGTTTGTCACTTCTATGTTTGGAATTTTGAAAATCTTACATACAAGGTTGTGTTCAAGATGATTTGTAGAGCCTAATGAAATAGAAATAATTTTCACTGAATAGTAATGTACCCTTGCAAATAGTAACTTACCATTATGAATGGTTTTATAACATTTATGAATAGTAAATCATCCATCATAATAGTAACCTTACAAATGAATAATTAAATTAAATATAGACTTCTTAGAAAGTGAAAATTTGACCTTAGTAAACAATTTTGAATTTTGTAAGTCACAAATAATTATTTTTAATTAATTAATTTAAAATAATATGTATATTATGAAAATGTATTAATTTTTTATCAAATCAATGTCTTATAGTTTTTATATAATTTTATAAGACCCTACATATTTTTTTAAAGCACTATAAAATCAATTTTAATCTTACAAGATGTTTTTTATATAAATTATGATTTTAATTAAATATTAGAATAATAATATTTAGAAAATTATTTATGAAAAATGGAAATCATTTTTTGATTCTACACATTGAAAAATTGTTGGGGAAAATTTTTGGGCATTTTCTAAAAAACTAGAATTTTTTATGAATAGTGAAATACCATAATTTACAAAAATAAGCTAAATAAGCTAATTATAGAGTCATGTGTGATGTTCTGATGATGTAAGCCCACATGCTTTTGGATCACATGATACAATTACTATTCTTGTTCATTCAAGACTCACCATTACTTATCTTAGGGGTAATTAATAAACTAATGAATTTTATATTAAGGAATCCCCTCTCCCTCCACTATAAAAACCACACTTCACACCCTCATTTCCTCACTCCTCTCAAGATCCAAGCCGTCTCTCAACTCTACCCAAACATCCTCCCTAGCCCCTCTCCAACATCCTTGTGCTGTTGGTCTCATCAAATGGCCAATCATAGCTTCCTTAAGGCGAATCTCTAGTGGAGGATTTAAGAGGAAATTAAAGAGAAGGATTAATTTAGAACCAAATTATGGGTAAATTCTCGAACCCAACTTTCATCTTTCGAGTTCTCACTCTTTAAATCCATATGATATGGTTACTCCTTAAAAATCATTTTTTTCATCATTATCTCTACTCTTCTGTGAATTACATGTTTTTCGCTGGTATTTATGAAAAACAAAATGATTTCCAAAAGAACACTTCATTCAAGAACACACCTTTTACTTCCCATTCTTGATTAACGATTCTTGTAACATTTATGTTATTTCGTCATTCTTTTGGGAACCTAATTTTTAAGAAAATGTTATTAAGAGATGAAACCCATTTCATTTTCATGGGTTCATTATGTTAATTTTTGTAATATGTTAATTGTGCAATGCATGATAAATGATAATGTTATGATGTGACGGGTGTGCCAGAAATTTATATAGTGCAATATGAATGTTTAAATGTGACGGGTGCGCCTGGAATTATACAGAAATCCAATGAATTGGGTAAATTGATTAACTTCATGTGTAAATGTGAAATTATGTGTGAACAAGATGCTATCTTGGTTCACAAGTATGTGTGGTCGTTAACCACTAAGACATGACGATTCAATTTCTTATGCATTGCCACATTTCAAGACATATATATGCTTCCTATCATGTTCATGATATTTTTTCCATGTCATGATTATGATCACACAATGATATATTGTTCTTATCTATCATCTTAATGGGATTATAGATCAACCATTTTGATGTATATCCTTATGTGGCTACATGCACTAAGGAGAGGACAAGTGCCAATAAGAAGCTAGAGAAGAAGAAATTAAATAAATGTTTATTCTTGATGTTGTATTTGTTATGTGTGGTCCTAGTTTTCCCAATATACTAAACCTTTGGATACTCAATGTGTAATACTATTATTTTTTACTCGTTAAAATGATGTAATAGTAATGTAATAAAAGTCTCGGGTCTCTATAGTTGGTATCAGAGGCATGGTTTAGTTAATTTGGGAATCAGGATTATTAAATCCTAGAGGAAACCTATAGCATGAGACAAAGTACTAATATGAACACAAGAATATTGACCTAGGGATACCATATGTTATGTTTTTGGAAAAAAATTAACTGAATAAGTTATTCAAGACATGTTAACTTATGTTTTGTTCTAACCTTTTCAAATTTAGAAAATGGCGGGAACCAGGAGGAATCAGGACAAAAACTCATGTGAGGGCCAATGCAATGATCGCCCGAATGACATCCCCAATTATTTGGGAGGAGGATTTCAAAACATCATGAAAATTCATAACATATTATCTAAAGTGATGAATATTAACCATAATAATTGGGAACGACCGCTTTCAAAAAAGAGGGAGAAATAGGCTACTGAATGTTTTATGCGGCAACGACCACCGATGTTTTGTGGAT
Source organism: Viscum album (assembly GCA_963277665.1). Taxonomy (NCBI): domain Eukaryota; kingdom Viridiplantae; phylum Streptophyta; class Magnoliopsida; order Santalales; family Viscaceae; genus Viscum; species Viscum album. The sequence goes on along the minus strand of OY728136.1, from coordinate 1,809,937,385 downwards.
CTTCCAATCCACTATTTGCGGAACAGTTTGTCAACTCCCTGGAGAAGATCTCTTTTGATCTTCACTATTCTGAGATGGAGAAGGTGACTCTAGCAGTTTATCATCTAGATAGAGAGGCCGATCAATGGTGTGCATTGATTAAGAACACCAAGACAAGGGATGAAATAGAAGAGATGGAATGGGAAGACTTTAAGATAATGTTTCTTAATAATTATTTCCCACGAACACTTCATCTGATGACGGAGAGAGAATCCATAGAGCTCAAGAAAATAGATATACAATCTCTGACATCCTAAGAAGCGAATTTCACAAGGCTTACAAGGTACACTACGGGTATTGTTATCAATAGTGATATAAAAATTGATAGATTCATTAGTGGATTAAAACTACACCTTCGAAAGGCTCATGAAATTCCAGACTTTGGGAGTTATGTAGAAGTCATTCGATGTGCCGTCAAAGTGGAGATGGTGTTTGGAGAATGTTCACATGGATATGGGGATAATAAATGAAATATGAAATTTCAAGACGATGGATCTAATGATAATCGTTGGAAGAAAACACAACAACCCATATGCCAAAAATGATGAATGTTTCACCATGGGAACTACCTCAATGGGATGGGGAAGTGCTTTATGTGTGGGAAAAAGGAAATATTGCTCATGAGTGTCTAAAAGACACAAAAAGGAAGGAGAATGTTGCTGATGAAAGGAGATGACCACTCATGGTTCAATGCTACAACTGTAGGGAGATAGGGCATTATGGAAACTAGTGCACCAAAACTCGAGCTCTCGAGGGTAATCTGCGTCAGCAGCCACCGAAGCCAAAGGAACAAGGGGTGTCTTATGCGATCACTAGTGTAGAGGTGGGGCCTAATAATGAATTCATACTAGGTACACATCTTATTCACTCAAGAATGGAAAATGTCTTATTTGATTTAGGTTATACGCATTCCATTATATTTTGCATGTTTGCAAGAACTATAGAATCGATGCCCCGAAACCTTGAATTAGAGATATTTGTAAAAAAACTAAGTGGTGCAATCAATGAAAAACATGTGTTTGACCCTTCTGTTATTGGCGTATGTGGGAAGATTCTTCCGGAAAATCTCGTAATACTTACCTTGGTGGAATTCAACGCTATAATGGGAATGGATTGACTCTCGTTATATAGAGCACATATCAACAGTTAGGAAAAGGAAATATCTTTTCACATTCCAAACCATCACATACTCCTCTACAAATGCAAGGAAGATCATGAATATCCTTTGAAAATTCCATAAATGGTGTGGGTGTTGATTCCCTATGAAGAATCATACCTCTCCCAAATGGTTGAGTCAATGAAACTGCCAACATTGAGAAAATACCCATCGTGATGGAATACAGCGAGGTATTTCAAGATGAGTTACCACGAATTCCACCGGATCATGAGGTAGAGTTCTCAATTGGACTCATACATGGAGCTACTCCTATCTTGAAGTGTCCCAATAGTATGGATCCGATCAAACTCAAGGATTTAATGAATCAGCTGCAAGAGCATCTGGACACAGGGCTCATACGCCCTAGGGCATCACCTTGGGGGGAGCCAGTGCTCTTTGTGAAGAAGAAGGATGAAAAAATGTGGTTGTGTATCGATTATTAGGAACTCAACAAGATCACCATAAATAACAAGCATCCTCTCCCAAGGATTGATGAATTGTTCGACCAGTTAAGAGGAGCTCAATACTTCTCAATGTTGGATCTTCGATCTGGATATCATCATGTAAAGGTGATGAAGGATGATATTCAGAATACTATCTTCCGAACAGGGTATGAGAACTATGAGTTTTCAGTGATTCCCTTTGGACTTACTAATTCCCTTGAAATAATTATAGATTTTATGAATATACTCTTTAGAAAGTACCTCGAAAAATTTGTGGTAGTGTTTATCAATTATATTCTCATCTACTCCAAGAGCAAGGAGGATCATGAATAACATCTAAGACTTGTTTTGGTGACATTATGAAAGGAAGTGTTGTAAGAGAAGATCATAATGTGTGAATTTTGGATGAATCAAGTCACGTTCCATAGAAATGTGATCAAAAGTGAGGGAATTTTTGTGGATCCGTCAAGGAAAAAGACGATTGAGGAATGTACCATGCCCAATATTGTCACAGAAATCCGTAGTTTTCTTTGATTAGCTGGGTACTACGGTCGTTTTTAGATAAACGTCTCATGATTGTCAAGCCTGCTAACTAAGATTACAAAGAAAGGGGTAAAGTATGTATGGAAGGAATAGTGTGAGGGAATATTCAAGAATATAAAGAGAAGGTTGATCATTGCACCTGTACTCACACAACCAAAAAGTGGATAATGTTTTGTGATATATAGTGATTCCTCAAAGAAATGATTGGGTTGTGTACTCTTGCAAAATGGTAATGTGATGGCCTACGCCTCACAATAGTTGATGATCCATGAGCAGAACTACCCGACTCATGATCTAGAGCTGCCGGCCGTGATTTTTGCCATGAAAATCTTGTGGCACTACCTTTATGGACAGAAATGTGAAATATACACCGACCATAAGAGCATAATTTATATATTCACACAAAAGGATATCAACATGCATTAATGGATATGGTTAGAGCTAATCAAGGATTATTATTGATCTATTCACTATCATCCTCGAAAGGCGAAAAAGGTATCCGATGCTCTAAGAAGAAATGAACCTACTACTCTATCAATGATGCGGATTGAGAAAGACCCTATGTTCTTAGATATAAAAAGAATGGATTTTTAAATCATAAGGGTAAGGGATACATCCTACCTTTCCCAAATGATTATCCAACCATCCATCCAGGAGAAGATTAAAGAATCACAAATAGATTATGTGGAGATACAAAAGAGGATGAATGCAGTAAAGGAGGGGAAGTAGCATGACTTCCATATCCATGATGATGGTGTGATTCGGTTCGGAAGGCGAATTTGTGTGCCTTCATCACATGGGATAAAGAATAAGCTTTTGGATAATGTACATAGCTCAATATTATCTATCCATCATGAGAGTAAAAATATGTACCATGATCTCCGAGAACACTTTTGGTGGGATAACATGAGGAAAGAGATTGCCGAATATATATCAAGTTTCATGGTATGTCATACAATTAAAGCTGAGAAACAAAAGTCCAAAGGTAAGATGAATCCATTGCCTATAACCATGTGGAAATGGGAAAATGTTACTATGGACACTGTCACGGGTCTCCCGAAGACGTCAAATGGAAATAATGTGATATGGTCTGTGGCTGACTGACTCACCAAGACTGCAAATTTTATCTCTATTCGGAAAGACCTCTCGCTTGAAAACATGCAAGGATATATGTGAAGGAAGTGGTGAGACAACACGGTGCTCCAATATCAATTTTCCCTCACTGTGATCCAAGGGTCACATCTAAATTCTGGAGGAGCCTTCCACATGCTTGGAGTACTGAATTAAATTTCATCACGGCCTATCACCCCCAAACATATGGCCAATATGAAAGGACTATTCAGACGCTTGATTATATGCTAAGAGCCTGCTCTCTAGAATTCAAATGATGATGGGATCAACATCTCCGATAGGTTGAGTTATCATACAACAATAGCTTCCACTCGTGAATTCAGATGGATCCATATGAATCTCTGTATGGAAAGCGATGTTGAACTCCAACCTGTTGGGATAATGTTGGAGAAAGAAAGCTTCATGGACCCGATCATTTTCACGAGATGATAGAGAAGGTTCAAGTCATCCAGAAACACATCAATTATTCTCAAATTATGAAAAATTGCTTTGCTGACAAACATCAAAGGGACTTGGAGTTCGACATTTGAGATAATGTCTTTTTTTGAATATCTCCATGGAAGAGAGTCATGCGATTCAGGAAGAAAGGGAAGCTAAACCCAATGTATATTGGCCCCTTTGATATCCTTAACCGCAATAGGAGCCATGGACTATCTCATTTCACTTCCACTAAATATTTCTCATGTTCATGATGTATTTCATGTATCATTATTGAGGAAGTACATACTAGACCCCTCACATGTTCTAAACTCAGAGGTGGTGCCCTGGAAGATGATCTCTCATATGAGGAAAAGCCCGAAAAAATTCTGGATCAGATGGATAAGGTTGTACGCCACAAGACAACCCATCTTGTCAATGTTTTGTGGAGGAACCATAAGTTTGAGGAAGCGACTTGGGAACCAAAAGACACAATGAAGGAGAAGTACCTCACCTGTTTGTGTTAAGAGAAATTTCAGGGGCGAAATTTATTAAAGGGGGGAAGAATGTAACAACCCAATGTTTTTCAATGGAAATTCCATTCTTATATTTATGTCATAAAATAACATGAAAACATAACATAATGAATTAATTAGTTATAACTGATCCTTAAACATATGTTTGTCACTTATGTGTTTAGAATTTTGAAAATCTCACATACACGGTTGTGTTCAAGATGATTTTTGGAGTCTAATGAAACAAACATAATTTTCAGGGAATACTAACGTACCCATGTTAATAGTATCCTACACATATAAATATTAATATGACCCATATGAATAATAAATCATCCATCATAATAGTATCTATACCCAGGAATAATTAAATAAAATTTAGACATCTTTTTAAGTGACAATTTGACCTTAGTAAATGGTATAGAATTTTGTAAGTCATAAAGAATTAATTATTATTAATTAATTAAAAAGGAAATTTATTTTCTTAAAATGTATTCATTATTTATCAAATAAATGTCTTATAGTTTTTGGATAAATTTATAAGACCCTGTGTAATTTTTGAAAGCACTATAAAATCAGTTTTAATCTTAAAAACTGTTTTTATGTAAATTATGATCTTAAATAAATATTAAAATAGTAATATTTAGAAAATTATTTTTTAAATATGGAAATCATTTTTGGATTCTTTAGATTGAAAATTGGTTGTGGAAAATGTTTTGGGTTTTTATAAAAAACTAGAAATTTTGATGAATAGTGAAATACCATAATTTAAAAAAATATGCTATATAAGCTAATTATAGAGTCATGTGTGATGTTCTGCTAATGTATGCCCACTTGGTTCAGGATCTCATGATACAATTACTATTCTTGGTCATTCAAGACTAACTATTCCTTGTATTATGGGAAATTAATAAACTAATGAATTTTATTTTAAGGAAACTTGCATCCCCTCTACTATAAAACCCACACTTCACACCATCATTTCCCTAGACCTCTCCAGCTGAAATCCTTCTCCAAACTCATCCCAAACAACCTTCCTATCCTCTATCCCACGTCCAAGAGCTTATGGTCTCATAAAAATTACAATACTATCTTCCTTAATAAGAATCACAAGAGGAGGATTAAAGGGAAAATTAAAGAGAAGGAATTATTTAGATACAAAGTAAGGGGAAATTCTCAAACCCATCTTTCATCCTTCAGGTTCTCCCTCTTTCACTGCTTTTGATATGGTAACTCCATAAAAATATTTTTTTAATCCTTATATTTATTTTTCTGGGATATACATGTTTGTCACTTGTATTTATGGAAATCCAAATGTTTTTCAAAATAACTCTTCTTTCAATAACACACAATTTACTTCTCATTCATGATTGATGGTTCCTGTAACATGAATGTTATTCCCTCATTATTTTGGGAAACCAATGTGTATGAATGAGTTCTTATGAGATGAAACCCATTCCATTTCATGGGTTCATTATCTTAGTTTATGTTATATGTTCATTGTGTAATGCATGATAAATGATAATGTTATGTTGTGACGGGTGAGCACGGAATTATATATTGCCATATGAATGTTTAAATGTGATGGGTGTACCCAGAATTATACAGCTCATCAATGAACTGGGTAAAGTGATGAATCTCATGAGTAAATGTTAAATGATGTGTGAACAAGATTCTATCTTGGTTCACAAGTATGTGGGGTTGTTAACCAGTAAGACATGATGTTTCATTTTTTTATGCATTGCCACATTTCTAGACTTATATATGCTTCCTCTCATGTTCATGATCTTTTTACCATGTTATGATAATAATCACCCCATGGTATATTGTTCTTATCAATCCTATTAATGGGATTCTAGCTCACCCCTTTTGATGTATATCCTCAGGTGGCTATATGTACTAAGCAGAGGAAAAGTTCTAAAAAGAAGATAGAGAAGAAGAAATCAAATAATTGTTTATTCTTGATGTTAAAATTTTAATATGTGGTCCTAGTTTTTCCAAGACACTAATCCTTTGGATCCTCAATGTGTAATACTATTATGTTTTTTATATTTAAAATTATTTAATGTTAATGTAAGAAAATGCTCGGGTTGCTATATCCTTGAGTCAAGATATGTTTTAGGATATATCCCAAAATTTATGAAATTTATTTCTCGTGTCGTTAATATACAATTAATATCATAATGTAATTACATCTAGAAATATTAGGCCATGTATTCTCACAACATCTATGCGTTTGGATCTAAAAATATTCCATAATAAATTCCAATGACATTCATTGAAAAAAATGTCTCTACATTATTCCATCCTAAATGATTTTCATCTATGAAAAGAAAAAACTATGCTTTATAAGAGGGATACAGAGCCCATATTTGGATCTCCCAATCCTAGGAACTCTAAAAGATGATTTCATTCCACCACATCACATCAACCATTCTAATGGTCCATCCATGCAAGATCATCTCCTAGTAATCCTTGGTCTTCAATGAGTGATTTGTGAAGGTGGATCCTTCCTCTATGTCCAGCTCTCCCAAGTCAATGTTATTTGCGGTATCATGTATTTATCTCCTCAACTAAGACATATGAAAGCCTTTATACACCCGATCTAACTGTGGGTGTATGGTGAGGGGGTATGAAACCTCACCCACCCTCTAAAATTTATAAAATGTCTTTATCAACCTTGGTGTTAGATTTCTATGATGAATGGAATTTAACAATCCACATCATGGGGGGACTATCACGTAATCATGGTATCATTTAATGAACTCAACGGGACTTCGATGTCTATATCTATAACATTTAATTCAACTCTTAGATTCCCACATCCTCTCATAGATCACTTACACCTCTTGGTCAACACCTACAACATCACCAACCAAACAGGAGATGCATCACATGTCTCAGTCATGAATATGTTTGAAATTTTGGTCTCTCATACTAGTCCTCAAAATGTGTTAGGCCAATATTATATTTCTATAAATTATGATAGAAAACTAAAACAAGGTTAAAGGATCATGCTAACTGGGTCTAAAGTCAAACATGAAAGTTGTCGGCATATCCTTGAGTAACTGAATATTTTGCTCGCTTAACCCATATGTTTGATGGTTTAATGATATACTCATCGTTATCTAGGTCTCAAATTAATCTATTATAACCCTTCAAAAACATTAAATGAACATCAAATCAAGGTCAGAGTAAATTATCAAGGGAACCCCATGAAGGTAGATGATCTCGCTCAAATACAACATACTCAAAATCCTTACCGAACTCTTCTCACAATTATAAATGCAGTGCACCAACATTATAATTCATTCAATAATCACCAATATGGAATCATGGAATCTCATTATCTATGAAATTAAGATCCCAAAAACAATGGGTATTGCATCTAATTTCTACTTCAGTGCCTCAATATGGTACAGAAATCATACTGGAACATGCTTCTCAGCCTTTACCTGCTCACATGTTAGCCAGTGATAGATGACGTACTTTATTCATCACCACATTCCATCCATCCAAAACTACTATTTATGTTACCAGTTCATCTTCCCAACATCTAGGATTATAGATAAAGGATATATGTGTAACTATATTATCACCTCCTCTTTTATCCTGACTGTCACTGAAATCTGTCCCTAAATAAGGATGACATAAATCCATCTTTCAAAAAATCCATCTTGTCAGGATAGAACACACAGGAGTTGTCCAAAAACTGGGAATCACACATATGTAGGGGAAACAGAGGAGTAAAAACCAATGTCTAATGAAAAGATACAGCCTCATCCTTAACCAGTGTAAGAGAAAAGGTATCGAACTACTTGGATTCATCCACTACCTGGCGAGCCTTTGTTTTACTAAATATGGACCTTTACCCTTGTTTTCATAAATGGATTATAGATCATCATAATATTGTAGAAATTTATGAACATCAACTAGAGAATTTTTTAACTGGTTTAGGTAACTCTGTGTGATTATTTACCTGATACAATTATGTTTTTTGAAAAATACAATGTACTTTACGAGAAGATAATTCCTCGATATCCTCTTAGTGAAGACTACCACTTGTTAATCCATGTCAGGAGTCACATGGTAATGATCATGGGGTATAAAATTACTTTATCCATATGTGATTACTTCATACCACTTAACCAACCTGCCACCGAGACCATCTTTAGATTTGTCAAAAAACATTACATACACCATTTCCAGTTCTGGTAATCTCAAAATAGGATAAATCATCAACCTCATCCACATCTCCTTAAATAATATCCATATATTCTTGATTGTGGTAAGTGGACACCATTTCCATGTTTGTTAGGTAAACATGACTTCAATAACAAATAAATATACAACATGAATCATGTAGTACCTATCCAGTCCCAAAATCCTTTATGACTCTTAAACACTCTTCAGTGGATACCATGAAATAATAACATCAATCTTTACCAATTCAAATGAAGATAAATTCCTAAAAATGGAATTCCATAGAAAAAAACATAGTATATCCAACACCTAAACCACAAGAGAATGTAATAATGATGGTGCTCCTAATGAAATTATTGGACCATCCTTAAGTGATCTCCATTCTTTTAATCCAAAGAAAAGTAAATGAGCATGTACTTAATAAAGTAAAAATAATTTTTTATTGAATTAATATAATACTCATTTCATCATGCCAAAAAACATAGGGTTGTAATTCCTCAAAGGTAAGGGATTAAATAGGAAATCCTAGTTTTTGTAGTGACATCAGAATTATAGATTCAGAATATTGGTGTCAAAAACTCTCAACTAGAGGTAGTAAGACCTATAATCAATCATTAATAACCATATCCCACATTAAAATATATCAAGGGGTTATAATTTCTCAGTAGGGGGATATTTTTCATTACATTGAATTCATTCAGGAGATGATAATCCACACAAATCTTCAATATCTCATCCTCAATTTCACAAAAACAAAAATGGATCTATTCATGGGATATATTGGTTATCATGAATCCCTTCTATCAAAAGTAATCTAACATAATATATTTCACTCTTGGAATGGTAGGGTCCATCCAATATGTCATAGAAGATATTTATGTGTTTTTAGGTTGCATTTGGAAGAAAAACTCCAAATCCCACCATATTGGTATTGTGGGATGATTAAAGGGGAATAATCTATATAATCCACCATGACTAAATGATTCTATATTCTTGAAGAGCTTACATTGTATATGGATAAAATCTTCAACTAATGGGTTATGGGTTTCATATTCCTACATGTAAGACCTGCTCACATTGTCATGAGTCCTATCTTGACCACAAATGAGAATCTCATCCCAGAAGACTAAATGAATAAGTGTGTTCTAATATGTCATTAAATATATGTTCAGACATTGGAAAACCATTAAATAACCAATAAACATATTAAGGTCGGAAATTGATTTCTAAAATGTGACATGATAAACTCTCATAAACAAGAAATAGCTCACCGTCATAGGGAATAAATGGTATTAAGTGGTGTTCCCTGTATGAACCTTATAGAAATGTTGTTTGGATTAAGCATCAAAGAGGAACCCTAGGCCTCACACTACATGTAAATAGACAATGGAATGAGTTTCAACTTTTTCATTTAGTATAAAAGAATGATTATACGAAGAATTGTTAATAATTCAAATCATCTCAGGATCCATTGGATTATATGACACCACATGCTACAACTGCCGGTGACCCTGACCACCAGTTCCCAAATCCAGTCATTGGCCACCAGGTGTTGGTTGAGAATGAATATCATAACATCATCCACTAACTATAGCTCCTTATCCATGAGGACCACCTAATCCTCATCCAGCTCTATCTCCAAGAAGGACAACCTGGCCATTCATAGGAGAACCTTTATCACAATGCTTCCTCCCTTGTGGCATTCAATATTCCATCTACTATCCCTGCTCGCCAAATCAGGTCAGTAAATTAAAGGAAAGTCACATCTCCCATCACATATATAGCACCACCAATATTCTAAATTCCCTTGTCATTAGTGTGGTCCTTGTACTAAAGATCATGTTCCTGAGTCTAATCCAGGTATGATATTTTGGGTCGTGATCCTGCTGACTATTACATACTATAAACATAAAAGAACTAAAACCAATAATTCCCTCAGGTATCTTTCACTACATGGAATCTCACTAACATGATATTCTCAATTTCTAGTTCCCACTCCAAATCTATGAAATAGTTTGTGAATGATTGTGGGTACCACACTAGCACGAATGTCTCTCTTGATACCCTTCTCAAACTTCTACACATGAAAGTAGCCATCCCTAATCATGTTGAAGGGGTACAATGTGATATCAGTAAACCACACAACATTCCAATCCACTATCATCCATCCATACATCAGTTCCCTACTGTTATAAGTCTAAAATGTGAGTATGAATAAGGGATAATTCTCCTCATAAAAAATCTACCTAATGTTAGTCCATGAAGTTATCTACTCATCATCCATGTGTGTGACTAGACTCCCCTAGATCCCATCAACTCTAACTAAAGTATATTCTTCCAATAGAACCACTTGATTAGTTGGTGTTCAGATAATCCAGATAACACATATCACCAACTATGGAGAATCCTCCACAACATATGGATTTAGATCACTACAGTAAATAATAATCCATTAGTGATAAAACCCACGATGTTCTATAAGCATGTGGACGGCTTAATCATACAATGTCGGTGCAATCTTTGTCTCAACAAGTGGAGGTGTTACTGCATATCCACCTTGTAGAAGGATCTATCACGCTATCACTTGAACAAGAGCCACATCAATCATTATGTAATCATCCTGATCCTAATTCGGTAAACTGATTGGATTTCCTCATAGTGGAATCCTAAAATTTTATTAAATACAAACCACAATCATATGATCATATATATATATATATATATATATATATATATATATATATATTATATTATAAGTAAATAAAATGTCATATTCTTATATGATGCATGTTCCTAATTTATTTATAATAAATATATTGGTACGTCGAGTCAATAAGAATGCAGTAAGGTGAATGGATACATTAGCCACTACACCAACCTGGGGATCCCTACCTAGAAATCCGCACTTGAGAAACTTTGACTCTATTTACCTATGTTCCCATCCAAACTCATTGGGGGATAAACTAAAAACAACATTTTTGGTCGAAACTGCTCTGATACCAATCATTGAAACTGTACCATCAACAAATTACACGCACCACACCAAAATCATGATAAAATATATTATTAAACAACATCATATGTGTTAAACATTTCATAAAATACCCAATTCGAATTTAAAATACCAAAAAAATTTCAAACAGTCTATCTATTTTACCTAAACGTAGTAATTTGACACAAACCATTATGGAATACTATTTATGGTATGTTCTACCCACACGAACCACCATTCACATTAATCCATAAATTTATCACAGGTTGTAAAAAAATTTAAAATTTAAATAAAATTAAAAAAGTGATCATGCAGTGATCCAAAAAGGAATGTTTGAAAACCCCTACGTACAATCAAGTGTAAGTGCAATTGATATTTAATAGAAGGAAGTGTGAGAGGTTGAAAACTAATCCAACTACATGAAAGAGGAATCCCCTAAAAAAGAAACACAATGAAAAAAATCGATGATGATGAAACCTATCTAAAAATGTGCCTTGAAACACTTCCCATTAATATCCTGAAATGAAACACCCCCTATGAAACATTTCAAAGATGAACTCAAAAAAAGAATGGTTCTATTTATTCATAGGACAATGACTATTAAAGAAAATAATTGATTTAGAATCCACACTAAGGTCCGATAAGTCCACCTTGATTGTTTTAGAATGATCTCATCAAACCACCATATAATGGATCAGCTTACGAAGAAGGAAGTAATAAAACAATGAATGTCAGGATATTTCCATCACAATGATTAAAACATGATCTGGGCCGAGGTTCCAAACACCCATTGAAACTAGTGATTATTTGTGAGGTTCACCCCAAGACCTGTTGCTGGGTCCCTCATGGTCGAAGCATCACATTCCTCACATCCCAGAATTTATATCCTCCAGTTCCCAACTCCTTTTTCCTCCAAATCAAACCAATGACCAAAATGGAAGTTCATTTTCAATGGGATGAAACATGAGGGCTTAGAATTACTGATCTAGCAATACTGGTGGTATATATGATATTGGTCTAGAAAAATGAATTTGTGCACCGTTGACGATAGATTCTTGGAGATAGGTTCCTTCGACAACCACTCCTTTCCAGAAAAAGAACCCTTACGAAATCTAACCACCACCAACTACACCCCCAAACACTAATGACAATGAGATATCCCATATTTATTGGTCCATAACAAGACCCTCAAATAAAACTTAGATGGTATGAACCCTAACAACCAAGGGATTTCCCCTCAACCCAAACACACAATCTATCTCCACAAACCACACAACATCCTCTGATAGACCTAGATTACATTGATAAACATGAAACACATGAATGAACTATTAATTGGAAATGACTCATTGGCATCTTTTAGGGACATTCTATATTCACATCTTGAAAAACATGTAAAAAAAACATAATACTTTTTTCATGGATAGAACACAATAAAAAGGAACACCATGAACTCAAAAAAATTGTCTTGGATTCCAAATGAACATGAGAAAAACCAAAAACATCTTTTCAAAAATATAATTCCATATTAATTTTAACAAAATCCACATTTCAATACCATTTTTAAAATAATTAAACCATATTTTTAAACCAAATACAATTTTTAAAAATTCATTTCCCTTTTCAAATCCACCACTTCACTTTTATTATTAAAAAACACTTTTTGCACTATATGAATTTTCACCTATGAAACCATCCAATTCTACATTCATAATACATGTACAAGACCCCCCATGTGCACTATGTTCATATCCAAGAACATTTTAGCCACTATTATAAGATACAAGGTTAAAACATATCTTTTACTCGTCAAATCCAAACACAATAAAAATGTTTCCAAATCGAAAGAGTTCCACTTTAAAAAAATTCGTTAATTTCAAATTTATTTTGATGGAAAGCATTTTCTATTTCAAAATCACTTTAATTGTTAATAGACATTATCATTATGTAATGTCAAAATGAAACAAAACAATGTACTATCCACTAGAATGAGGAAATCATGCCTATACCTAACCGGGACACATGGTGGTGGTCCATGACCCATGTACGTAATGACAGTAAGAGGAATCCATGTGTTCTTAATTAAAAACCCCTTAAATAATTAGAAATATCAAAAAAAACCATTCTTATACAACTAAACACCCATTACATACCATGAATCTGTGTCTATAATCTTTGTAGGATAACATATGGAATGGATGGAATTCCAATATCCTTTTTTAGAGAATTGAATAATTTATTATAGATCGACACCCCTCCCAATATGATATTCTCATCATGATTAATTTCATCTCAATATATCCTATTATTCTGTTAAAGTTTTATGAATTTTTTTCCACTAATAGATGTTAATATAGATCTAGTTTTTGTTAAATCTAATTTGTTTGATGTTGGATCAAGATTTCAGATGTAGATCATTTTTTTCATCATGTTCATAATCCTTACACATTAGTTGAGGATTTCTGTTGCCAAGAATTCATCTTCAATCTTAACATAGGTGTTATAAATACAATTTATATTTTCATAAATTCCAATTTCATGATTGTGTTTTGATATATAAATAGTATTATTTATAAATGGAATCTTGAATTGAATAAATTAATTGATTAATTAATAATGGAATCATGGAATTGATTAATTGATTTGACATGTTATTCATCATTGAGTTGAACATGGGAAATTTAATTAGGTAATTTATATTATGGAGTTGGTGGGATTGGGTTAATTTGTTGGTTAATTAATTAATTAAACGTTGGGTATTAAAAATTGATGGGAAATTAGGATTTCATAATTGTTCAATTAATGTTATATGAATTAATTGATAATGGGAATAATGATATGGTTGAATTTACCTTAATGGGTTAATGGGTTAGGTAAAATAAATGTTGTGAAATGGTTTCATATTAAATTTAACATATTATATCTTATTATTAATATATTGATCCCTATTTTATTGTGATATATTATATAGTTATATAGGATGTGAAATGATTATGAATGGTTTATTGATGACTAACATGGATAAATGTGATATGTGATGATATTTTTTATTTGATAAACATTTGATGGACATGGACTACTACCTCAAAGTCCCATAGTGATAATGAATGTGGGAAACTAATTGCAGTACTAAATTAACACTTGTGTGATTGATTGATATTTTTTTATGGGACATGGACTACTAATAAAAAATCACAAAATATTAATGAGTGTGGGTCCCATAATACATCTTTAAAATCCCAATACTATGTAACATAAGATAATGACTATGGGGCATGGACTACTGCTTCAATATCCAATGGGGTCCAATCCATGTTATTGACTTCCCAAATTGCTGGAATTTTACTATGGATCCAATCAGCAGTGATATGAATTGAAATTGAATGGATCATGAAACACCATGATAATAATGAATTTTGATTTCCCTATATGATATGGTTCTGAATTTTTAATTGTCCAAAAAATGTGTTGAGTGATTGGTATCCTTGGGAACTCAGGGGGTTTATGTGTTTAAATAAAGAATAATGGAATATATGTAAATGGTTTACTTTATTTCTTTTATTCAATTCATTATACAACTAAATTGACAATTAAGGACCATATATTGTTTTAGACAACATTTTTATGGGCTATTGAGTTTTACACACACCTTATTATGTACTCCTAATCAGTACCGGAATAGACTACATGTTATCAAAATAGGATAAGGGTAAGAGTTATATATTATATGGATGAGTAGCATTGGATTGTGTTTGTGGGAAAGATACATTATTTGGGAACTTCATAATTGTTTTCAACGAGATGATTTATTCCTGATTTTTTTATATTGACACATGAAACATAATTTTCAGGACATATCTAATTTTAGGTTTTTATATTGTATTTACAGTTCTAGTAATCAATTGATACTATTTTAGTATGGTTTTCAGTTACATAAATATTTTATTATAATATGAATGTCTTGTTTCTCTAAATTGATTAAGTGTTTATACGCTACCTATGATTTATATTAGACCCTCATTGGTATTTTTTAGCCTCTGGCATTTCATTATTCTTGCATGTGGTCTTGTGACAGGCCAGATCAAGGCACCATTGTGCGGTACCGTGTTCGAGAAGTTACAAAGTGGTATTAGGGTATTTTTATTTTCTTTTTTCTAGTATTACTAAATGAGAAATATATAAATGATAATAATATGATTCATGACTATTTTTT
The DNA here is from genome assembly GCA_963277665.1 of Viscum album. Lineage (NCBI taxonomy): Eukaryota > Viridiplantae > Streptophyta > Magnoliopsida > Santalales > Viscaceae > Viscum > Viscum album. Next base: position 1,809,921,733 of record OY728136.1, on the reverse strand, counting down.
GAGATCATGCATATGATTAGAAAAACCCATGTAAATGATTAAAGGCCACATACCTAGTGCGGGTTTGTTGTCATCGTTATGTGTTTCTACTATTTGATGTTATTTCACTTCGAGAGATGAACATAATATATGATGTGATTTTTGTTACTGGTATTATTTGAGATTTTACTCATGGCTTGAAATTTCACGATAATTTAATAATCATGAATCATTTTTGGAACATAGGAATTATTATTAAATGCTTCTATTTAGTCTTACATAAGAAAACATGTTAGGGGGATGTTGTTTAAAATAAATTTTTTTCCATTATTGTGTAATTTAAATTTAATAGGTTCTTAATATGTATTCTATATTTTAGGTTAATAAATAATGTTAATATATGTTTTCATAATGAGAAACATTAATATATGAATGAGTTTACCCTTTTTTATCAATGACCTAGCTGTAGGATGGTTATGGTAACTGTTAGAATCTCATTTTTGACATTGTGGTGGGGTTTAGGGGAATAATGTGTATATATTATTAATATTCCGTCTTATGTAGATGTATTAAGGTTGGGTTATGTGTCATAAGACTTGTATGATGAATTGTATATATATTACTTGATGAATAATCCATTGGAAGGCTTACTAGAGGATATGGATGGAGATGATCCACCTACTATGGAACTAAATGATCCAATAGTGCGAGGTGAGAAAATCGAAGAGATGTTCCTACAGAACATGTATAGTTTCATAATGTTTATTGAAATATATAGAGACTGAGTATTATAAAAAATATATGACTTGACATGTGTGTTTTATTAGTATCACCATTCGACAGTCAACTGAGATGGTGGACCTGAGCTAATGGAGTATGATATTTTGTCCATCTAAAATATACATAACCATATAGAGACTAATGTTTCAATGATAATCAATATTATTTCTTATATATTATGTGGACAAGAAAAACGTTGTTGGGACATTCAGAATTGGGATGGAAAATTTGATTTTAATGAGTGGGTGACCTTTCAGTAGAATTTCATAGGGAAAATCTAACATGAAATGATTGGGAATGATAGAGTAGCAGTGTTTATGACATTGACTAAAGGTAATATGTATGCGATGGACTATAATAGTCTCTGTATTGATTTTTAGTGATTCGTTCCAGTATTGGTATTAGATGAAGAAACCGTAGAAAAATAGTTAAGGATTGGATTAAATGTGAAATTAATTCCCTTATAAATATCATAGGGATGATGATTTTTTTAGAAGTGGATAATAATGCAATCATTTCCTAAAGGGCCCTGAATGAGGCTTCCTATAGATGGTTGGTTTTTTTATTCTTGATGGTTAAAAGGTACGACTTTATAGAGAAGAAATCATATTTTTGATAATATTTACAAGAGAAATAGAAACACATGTGTCTAGGGAGAAGGATAAATTAAAAATTACCTTGCATGGATGACCTATCACATGTAAAATAGCGTGGGTCACATTTTTAGATAGTTACCCTAACCCCTATAAGAGTGTCGATCATGAAGTGGAATGGAACACCTGTAGTGGTTCTATAGAAACCCATGATAGATATGTAGTGATAGAGTAACTAGGAAGAACCAGAGTATGGAAATATGATCTTCATTTCTCTGCCATTATATAATTTATAAATAAACATGCCATGGTGGTAGAGGAAATGGATGATGTACATCTAGGAAAGAGATCCCATATTAGGATAGTGGTGTAGCTCAGAGGGCTCAGACTAAATCATAGGTAAGAGTTTATGGAATGATTCTTTTAGTTCAGCCTATACTGGTGGATAATGAGGGTGGAAAATGGATAGTTACAGGTAATATTATAGTATCTTATACTATATATAGTAAAAAATTTCATATTGGTACCTATCATTTTTTTTATTTCTAAAAAAACATTAAATGGTTTCATCCATGTGGTGCAGTTCGTGAGTTAGGTTATGATGATAGATACACCTTAGGAAGTATGGTCGAGAGGCACCTGTTTGTACAATGGGGTGTTCCCTTGGGGTGAAAATTATATACATCGTGTATGGTAGGAAATAAAGCAATGTTAGGTAGGGAATGTTCATATGAAACTAAGGGATATCATCACCCAGGTTAAAAAATCATTTACAATATGATGGAGGGGTAGGGAAGTGTAATGATCTGACCCTAGAATCCCAGAACCAGTGCATGAGTTATTACATTGGAATGATTGAGAGGAATGAAATCCAAATTTAATGATTAGTTTATTGGTCATGAGGAAATTAGATATCTACGTGTAACACATTTTACATTGCTAAAGGTAATAAAATACAATACATAACAAAAACTAATAAACTACATCCACATGAACTCAAAAATTGATCTCCTCTCCATATAATTTTGAAGGGAAAAAAATGAAATTGGTGAGATTAAATTATAAATAGTGATAAAAATTCTAGATGCCTGAATCCTCAAAAAGAGAATCGGAAAAATATTGGAAATGTCAATATGGCATGGTGAATAAATGAAAAACACACACCATTATTAAACTAAGAATGAAAATGCACCCATATATTTTTTCATAGTGAAATAATCAAGGAAATTAGTTACAAGAAAATAATAAACATAATTAATATTCAATGGAAATTATTTATCGAGAATATGGTACCACTATACCATCAAAACAAATTAAGTCTCTGGGTAGAAACCCATCTGATTTTTAGAAACAAACTCGAAGGCTTTGTCGCCATCTGATTTGTCCAATGAGAAATTTCGTTGAATTGAGGAGTTATAATAGGCTCCCCTATCACTTAATGTCCAAATCAATCTTCATACCTTAATTTATTATATTTACAATATGTCTTCTCAATGAACTTATTGAGTAGAGGATACAAAATTTCCCATATTTCCTTAATTATATCAACATTCCAAATGATCACTATATGTAAAAGGATATAACTCATAAGACAATAATCATATAAAATAAAAAAATATGGATATATAATATATTTTCAATTACAAAATAAAAATGATATCAAATGTGTAATGGATATGCCATGTATGAAAAATTAGGAGCACAATACCAAGTAAATCACAAAGGAATGGAAACCGAACCAATCTCCCTTCCATCACTGTAATCAATCTAGTTAATATTGATCAACTGAATCACTGAATTAGATTAATATAAAGAGAACTATGATAATATATATTATATGTATGTATGAATACAACACATTCAATAAATAGGTGTATAACAATATAAATCTCACGGAAATAAAAGTGAGATGAGATACCACAAACATTATCCCTGAATGTGTTATTCTATTAATCATAATAACACGAATTATCAAATTTAGCATAATTAATTAATAAATAAAAAACCTCACATATTTTTTTTACCATATTAGGTTCGTCTATTCCATGTTTTATGGGTTTAAGGTGTTCAGTTTTATTTTTCTCGAAGCATTTCTTTCTGTGGTTTTGATTACCAGTGTACTTGTATTGATCAAAAAAAGTAATGTTGTTTTGTGTTTAATCATACAGATCTGTTAATAAATAATATTATTGAAATTATATGTATATAAATGATATTATATCGATTTTTTTGTTATACCATGGATATGACACATTAGAAAAAAGTTAATGATATATGCTTGTATTAACTAACCAGTTTTTTGCACACTGAACATGTCTTGTATTATTGTTTTTAATTATGTGTGTGAAAGGTTTACAGAACATTAATTTTGATATATTACATATATATTTATCTAGATTAAGAATAAAAATGGTTTCATGACCAAAATTGAAGATGGTAGTAATAATTGAGAACTCATTGTCCTTGAATGTGCGAAATTAACACATCTCGGACGGTGTTTTCATTTTTAGTATAAGTGCAGGGGAAAAAAGATAATGATGAAATATTACATTATCATAATAAAATAGTTGTTATTTTTAGGTACTATAATTATCATATCATTTGGATGATGGTAGACGAGTAAAAAAGATAATAATCGAACTCGAAATAATAGACAAGTTAAGAAAGCTCACACAAAAATTCTGTAGCCTAACAACATCACATAAAAATTCATAAAATATTTTAATGATAGAAAATAGTTTTCTCATAATTACTACATAATATGGATATAAATGAGTATATGGAATGAAATATCCCAACATAATCCAACTTATAATTAAATAGAGAAATATAAACTGAAATATTTAAAAATAGAAGGGTGGTATATTACCATACGTTGTAGAGTAACTCAGAAAACATGACATTTGGGACCTTGGGAGCTTGGGAAACCTTGGGAGGACTCCATGGGAGATACAAAATCCAGATCATTTAGGTTAATGAATTTGAAATGAATCAAAATGAAGTATTGAGATGGTATTTATAGAAAGTTCGATGTAGTTTTTTTTACGAATTTCAATAGACACCTCATTAGTGGTTTTAAAAAACCATGGGCTTGCCTATGGTATTTTTCCATTGTGTTAGTCACACGGGACACCTCATGTCATATTTAATGTGAAAATGTATTCTTTAGGTTTTTATTAATTATTACCTCATTTTTATGTCATTTAACAAACCAAAAACTCAAAATTTTATATTTAGTAATTAGGGAAAAAATTTCGTTTTAGAAAAATCCAAAAAATTAACCATAACCAATTTTTGGAATGTATAATTAAAAAAATAACACCATTTTTCTAATAAAAATTAATAAATATTATTAATTTAATTTTTAAATAAAATCATAATTTATTCAAAAATAAAAAATTTAAATCTATAACCCATTTTGTTAAACCTTGAAAATTTATTCAACATATTGTTACCCGATATCCTTAAGAAAATAAATAAATAATTTGATTAACTATTAATAAGAATCATATTTATCTTCATAAGCCCTTTTTAGTTTTTTAAAAATTAATATGTTTCTATTATACTCCCAATAACATACTAATAACTATCATTGATAACCTATTTTTGAAATTCAAAATACATGTAGAAAATTTATGTTAAATGGATATGTTATGAATTTCCCCTATAAATAACTAAGTGTTTCTTCTCAGAGAGTTGGTGATTAATTCAAATTAAATAATATAATGAATATAAAGTATCTAAGAGAAACAAAACATAAAATGTTAGGGGTGTTATTTTATTCCCACCTTTGTAAGTTTTGACCATAAATTATTTAGGTATAAATCCCTTCAATAATATGTGTGTGGTTGTTCTTCATAGCAGTCATAGGTTCCTAATTTTAATCCTCCATTTTATGGTTTCTCTAATGAATCGTTACTATACATGTTGTTTTATTTCTCAATACATGCTCCTTTGTGTTAAGAATCCCGATAGGCACATCGCAGTATGACTGAACAGGTAAAAATTATATTTCTTCATAGGTGAGTACAGGGATGGGTTTTGAGATGTATTTCTTCAATAACGACACAAGGAACACATTATTTAATCTGGAGAGACTTGGGGGCATTGCTAAATATTAATCTACCACTCCAATTCATTCAATAATTTCAAACAGTCATATTTACATGAGAGAAAATTTACCATTCTTACAGAACATTAATAATCCTTTCCACGTAGATACTTTTAGAAAGGAATGATCACTAAAATGGAATTACATATCCTTTGTCTAGTTTATAGCATTACAATTTTTCCTACATTGGGCTACTTTAATATGGGCATAGATTTTCATTACCTTTAAAGTTTCCTCTTGGATATTTTTGGGGCATATAAGTTTCCTCTCACAGACATCATCCCAATAATTTGGAGTTGGACACCACTTATCAAAAAATACATTATATGGCACCATTGGTGTCATGAACCGTCCCCCAGGGCCCGTGTCTTGACTACCCCAAGCCCGCATTCCACAAGCTAGGGGCTGATGACTAGCCTCAAAGGCGTAATTACCTAAAACTGGGAAGGCATTGCCTTTATAACCTATAAACAAACATAGCATAGAACAAAAATGAAAAAACACTAAATAAAATTGTACAAAAAAATTGTGCTAAATGTAAAAGGGCTGGAAATAGAAGCCCAACAGTAATGTAGATGAAACAGAAAGTACAAATGAAGAAAAGAAAAATTGTCATTGGGTGGTCCTATGAGGTTCCTACCTGAAGGGTATTTACAGATCGCCTCCTTAACACTATATGTCTCTCTGTCTAGTCTGTTTACCGTCACGCCTTATGGCCCACCTTCGGGTACGGTCCTGTCCTGGTACTCTCATCCTCATTTAGTGTTGTTAGTTGTCTACATCCAACACAATGTGGTGCGGGCATAGCCCGTGAAGGGTAAAGTATAATGATACTTAGTAGGGACCTCTAAACCCTCACGGTCTCTATAAAATCAATCAAAGATACCCCACAAAGTATGAAGTCAATAGATAACCACACTTTGGTATATGACCATACATATACCTAAGTTATCTTGTAATCCATATCAATCAAGAGGAAAACACAAAAGTTACCGACTCAGCAAAACCATGATTTTATTCGCATTATAGAAACATCATTTGTTGTATAACTCCTCCTCTATCGAGTACAGTGGGCCTGTCGTGACACTAAGGTGCTTCCCACTAACCTTGGATTGTTGAGGTAGTCCTCCTATAGAGTACCGTGGGTCTGCCGTGTCACACAGAGGTGCTCCCCACCGTGGCTCTACCTCCACAACCAGGGGCTCCTCCATCGTGGGTCTGCTGTGACACCAAGGGTCTCCCCGTAGGGCTTGTCGAGTCACTCAGAGTCAATCGGCCAGCAGTCCTCAGGTCTCAGCCAACTACAAGGTCTCTTCACTCTGCTTTCTCATCACGGGAAGGATCTGCTCCACGAGCTACTGGTCTATACTACAACTGTCGCATCTCTCACTAAGAAGTATCTCAATGGTCAACCATGTCATAGAGGTCTTAACGTAATAGACTGCACATCAATCGGATGCCCGGTATGTGTGTTATTAGCCTTTTTGTATGAGGGGCCCAGTTAGATTCGTGGGTGATCCTACTTGACCATATATCATATATACACCAATCTATTATAGGATATACACAATGAGATTTTTATACTCCACGATTACCAGGGTCGCTGACGTATTATCAAATGGACTCCAAATGCCAATGATATGGCCAGAAAACGTAATGTGTCGTAATGGGCCTGGGTCCGGTCAGACTTGGTCCGACCGACCTGGCCCATTGGGCGGGCCAGCCTGTTGGTTTCAGCCTGGCCCGTGAGGCACAACCTAGAAGGCCATGAGGATATTTCGGCCCGGAGGCACTGCATAGGCAGCTCGGCCCAGTGGCGTCTGGTAGTTTGACCCAAAGGTGCCACAAGGGGCACGACTCTGGAGGCTTAGCCCGGGAGGCTGGGGCTAGTTCGAAAAGCGGCAGCATGTGGCGATCGGAAGTTGAACCTGCGAGAGTGTGCTGGGCACTAGGAGGCCGTGGTGGTGAGGTGTGCGGTGTGGCGCGACCGGTGAGGCGGTGCGACCGGCGGGGCGCGCAGCCTGGATGAGGGGTGCGGTTCAGCCGGAAGTCAGAAAATCACGGGGGAGATGTGGGTAGCGCGACCACTACCATCATCACCTTTTTTGTCTCATCTCATCATCGCCTATATGAAGAACATCACAAATATGAATGACAGAAGGTTCATGCCATGTTAGTTTTTCCCGCACCCTCCGCATTTATAGTAGTTGTAATTGGCCATCATGAATGAATCACAACAACCCTCTTGCAAAGAGGAATCCCAAAACCCATGAAAGGAAAACATCCTCGTTATTAATTTTAAAAGAAAAGAAGAACATGGGAGTAAAACATACATAAATAAAAACAAACCCCTACCATTGTTCATGGATCACCTTAGTTGGAACGAGAAGGCAGACATCGATTCGTTATAGACCAACACATCCTACGTTGAAGGAGGTTCCGAGTAAGGAAGATAAAGGTGATGTTGAGGTTGACATTCTTCTTCGGTTGGAGCGTTCTTCATTGGTGGAATGCATTCTTCATTGAGAGAATTATCCCATGTTATCTCCTCTCCCATGTTCCACCAAAATGATAATGCCAAGCAAAAATAATAGATTATGTTACCTATTATTTTGTTGGAAAGAATTTGAAAAGCCAACTGATTAATGTGGGCGGCATAATTAAATGATAAAGGGGATGTCACATTTAATTGTCATGTGTGTTGGCGCAATTAAAATGGTTGAAGAGGTCAAGAGGATCCGCCTCATTAATGAGGGAATATGATAAGTTTTCCACATTTAAAAATGGGGGTTTAGTCCTGGGTGTTCCCCTTTACAATAACCTCTCAGGGAAGGTTAGGTTTAGGTGGGCCCCACCACCATAACCTATCATCATAGGTTATGGTCTGGTGGTCCCCACACTTCAACTCCCATAATAATGTTTAGTTATAATGGACCCCCACCTCCAACCTTCACATGGGGGTTTTAACCAACAAATAAAAATAAATCTACACAAAATTTTTTTTTCATTCACTAAAAACCCAAACACTAAATATTATTCTCGACCCACTGATATCGAGGTGAAAGTATCCTTAAGTGAATACTGGTTCTCAGAGTTCAACTGTTCCCATGGATTTCAATTCTGTGTACCAGTTCAAAAGTTATAAAAGCCCTCTCATACGTGTACTGAACGTAGACAAAAACAAATCAGAAATTGATTCCAGGCATACCGGGCATCAGAATCACACACCGTCAATTTTTTCGGACTCGTAAAATTCCCATTTATTTTAAAAAAAGATACATATAAATTATGGGTCTTTAAATTATCCCCACATCAGGGTTATACGTCTCTGTAAGCCACAACTCATAACTAAGGAACCATGTGGGGGTACTGAGCATGCATCGGAGCCTCCTGCTCCTATGTGCCTTCCTGGAGGTTCATGTGCTACCAGCGAATATGAACCGGAGGTATCGACCATCCATGAAGGACCAGATCTTATCGATCCATAATCTCTATTGGAACCTCTGTAAATGTCTCCCCATCATTGATGTCCAGCTAACCATGGTAGTTGATGTGAGAAGGGTCATCCACATCTCTCTTTTGCTGGGATACGTTGAAGACGTCATTCACCCGGTGCAACTGAGGTGTAAGAGCTACGAAGTATGCCACCTCTCCCACCCTACTGAGGACCATAGAAGTCCAGATGAATCTTAGAGATAACTTTCCACCTCGGCCAAATATCTATAGAACTCATTAGGGTGAGACCCATAGAATGAGTTGGTCTCGATCCTCGAACTCTAGAGGTCCCAGTTTCCTATCAGCATACGAATTTTTCCTACACTGTGCAGTCTTCATCTGCTAATGGATGATTTTCACCTTCTCCGTGGTAGCTCGTACGATCTATGGTCCCACTAGTGGGGACTCCACTGGGTCAGTCCATCATGAAGCTGATCTACAAGGTCGCTCCTACAACGCCTCGAAAGGTTCCATTCCAATGGTGGAGTGATAGTTTTTTTGTTTGAAAACTCCAAAAAAGGAAATTTATCCTCCTAGATGTGATCATTGATAAAGAAATTATCATGATGCATTTCATCAAGGGCTTGAATGTTCCACTGGGTGTATCCATCCGTCTGAGGATGGAAGGTGGTGCTCAAACAAAGCTGTGTCCCAAAATCTTCCCACACCCCTTCCATAGTTGGGAAAAAAATGGGTGTTGCGTTTGGAGACAATTGTCGAAGGGTATCCCTGTAGATGAAAAATCTCATGCACATAGAGGTGTCACATGTTCTCTAGTGAACCCTTCTCTATGGTCAGTATGAAGTGGGACGACATGGTTAGTCGGTCATAGATCACCCAAATCGAGTCGTGACCCCTAGATATATGTTTATGTCCTATCATGATTTCCATGAATATCATATTCCACTTCCACTCTGGGACTTCTATAGGCAGAACCAATCTTGCTTGTACCTGATACTCTGCCTTCACTTATTGACAAGTGAGGCATCAAGAGACAAACTCTGCTACGACCTTCTTCATTCATGGCCACTAGTGCTGTCATCAGAATTCCTAATACATCTATACCTCTACTTGATGTACCTCTAGAGGGGATGAGTGGAAATACCTAAAAACTTTTGCCTTAAGTGACACTAATTCCAAATTACATCCCTTGAAAGGGATTATATTCTCCCTAACTCCAAAAAATCCATCAGGTGCCTGCCCTGTGGATATCTAAGCACGTCGTGTATCGCAGTCAGTTTCCCCATGTTGTGCCTCCGTGACTCGCTTAATAATTGGGGGACTAACTGTAAGAGACTAAAGGAAGGATTCAACATCCTAATCCACAAAGGATATCTATAAATAATCCATCTTCTCTATCGCCTCTCCTTGGACATGTATACCAGACCCTTAGGGGAGTGTATCTGCAACAATGTTCACCTTCCCATGAGTATAGACTATCTCAAAGTCATAGTCCTGGAGTAACTCAAGCCATCGTCACAGTCTTGGGATCAAGTCCTTCCCAGAGAAGATATTACTAAGACTCTTATGATCATATTACACTGTTAAATGTTCACCCAAGTGATAGTGTCACCAGACCTTTATGGAGAAGAACACTTCTGATAACATGAGGTCATGAGTAGCGTAGTTCATCTCATGTTGTCTCAGCTGACGAGATCAATAAGAGATCACTACTCTCTTCTACATCAGAATACATATGAGCATGTTCCCTTATGCAACACAATAGACTATGTACACTACGTGTTCCTCTGGAAGCCTCATGATGGGGGAACTAGTTAGCCTCTTTCTCACCACCTGAACGCTTTGTTGGCATCACTCCGACCACAGAAGGGGTTTCCCCTTATTCGTCAAGAATTATATCAGTGCTGAAACTATAGATATGTCAGAAAAAATTCTAGAAAAATTTCTAGCCAAAGCTAGGAAACATCGTAATTCCATCACACTATTGGGTGGATCCCAAAAAATCACTGACACAGTATTTTCTAGATATACTACAACTCCAGACTCAAAGATGACATGTCCCAAAAAGGGAACCTCTGGGATCCAGAACAGGAACATCGAGAGCTTACCATAAAGCTAGTTCTCTATGAGTGTGTCCTGTGGTACTCGCAAATGATAGGCATTCTCTATCATTTTAGTCGATTATATCTAAATGTCATCAATGAAGACTATGACAAAGAGATCGAGGTATGGCAGAAATATACTTGTAATGAGTCCCATAAATAATGTTTGTGCATTGGTAACGCAGAATGGCATAATAAAGAACTCATAGTGGCCGTATCGACATATGAAGGTCGTCATCTGCACATCATCAGCTTGAACTCTGAGCTGGTGATAGCATGATCTGAGGTCTATCTTCGAGAACCACTATGATCCATTCAACTGATCAAAGTGGTCATCAATCCTCGTGAGTGTGTACTTGTTCTTCACGGTCACCTGGTTCAGGCACCGATAATCAAAAAAAAGCCCCAGGATCCCATATTCCTTTTTAGTGAATAGAATAGGGGCTATCCATGGAGAAACACTGGGCCAAATGAATCTATTATCTTGCATGTCCTCTAGTTGTACCCGCAACTGGCGAAGCTCTGCAGGATCCATCCGATAAGCTGGAGTAGATATCTGTGTCATCCCTGGGAAAAAGTCAATGTAAAATTCTACCTCACTATGAGGGGGCAGACTTGGAACCTCATCATGGAAGACATCCGCGTATGGGTCCACCACTACAGGATACCTCAGACTCTCCACATCAACAACTCCTAGGGTAAGGCTAGCCAAATGATGAGGTATTGGCTGCACTCTCATCCGAGCAAATCCATAATGTACTTCAACAACTCCCTTATCACTGGTGAAGGTAAACCATATCCCATCCATGCATAAATACCGCACTTTGTGCCTAATACAGTCAATCAGAGCTTGTACAGTCGATAAATATTCCATACCCAAGATGTTGTTGTAAGGCCTCAATGCCACTTGTTGGTGATCTCAACCGACGGTCTCACCTCCCTGAGTAAGCTCACACTACCGGCACCAGTGTATAATTGTTGAATCTACTCCCGTAAGAGTCCCTAGTCGTAATGATCGAGACAAAGGCTCCGTTGGAATCTCTGAGCTCCGAACAAGGGTTGTGTCAATGAAAGAGTGACCGTCACCTGTGTCTATAAGTACTGTAGCTATAGTGAGGTAGACACAGTTCATACATTGAATCATATATTGTGCGTCATGATCATAGGTCTCAAATTCCTGTAGCTGAGATCTCCCCTGTCCACCAGCTCCCTACGGTCGAGGTGGACCTCCAGGTGGTGGTGGTGGTAACACCTCGATATGATGCCCATCGCTAGCTGCATGACCAGCTACTCTGCCACGTCCGCCTGCTCCGTGTGTACTATCTCGATCTAATCTCTGTATCTTCTTTGAAAGTCCTTAGGCCGTCTAATGATCATCTGAATGGAGTTTCAGAAAATCATGATCCGTGTGACCATGCCCACCGCATGAGTAACACTGCCTACTCCTGGCATGTCTAGATCTATCTCTTGTGATCCACACAACTGATCCTGAATCATGCGGTCTTCCACATGTGGTTCTGGTCCTCTTGGACCTCTATGAAATCATTCTACTGCATGCTGCTGAAAACTCCGCTATATGTCGACCGGTGGTGGATCTTGCTGCTGGAGACTGCTTAGTAAGTAATCTCTCTACTAGGAGGGCTCTCTCTAAAACCACTTCCTATGTCGGGATGCTAAGTGAGATCATCGAAGCTCTAGTCTCTCACCTAATTCCTTGCTTGATGGTCATGGCCCTAAAAAATGGGTCTCACACCATATCAGTGAAGTAGCGTGAGAGGGTAGTGAACCTCAATGAGTACTGAGCTACAGTCATGCTTCCATACTGCAGATGAAGTAGCTCATGTATGCGCACTGCGTGAAGAGTCATTGGGACAAACATTGCATGAAACAGGATGTCGAAGTCTGCCCAGAGAAGCATTATCTTGTCATGAACTTGGGGCATCATGATCAACAATCTTCCTACTACTACATGTAGAAGGCTGGTAGAATGAATCACCATGAGTTCGGCTAGTGTCCCGTGAAGTTGGAAAACTCTCACAACAACCATCATCCAATCCTCAACCGCATTTGGGTCCATCTCTCCCATGAACATGGGTGGCCTCTGGCACTAGAACTCGTGCAACACACTCAAGCGGCATGCATCATCTGCTGCTGGTGATGGTGGCATCATTGGCCCAATGGGGAGTGGTACCACTGGTGCCTCCGCTGGAAAAGGGCCATGCACCGAGGTATCGTCTCTCGGTGGGATATCTATGCATACAACTCATGGGATTATAGATGGTTGTCAGTGGGGAGGAATCCTAAAAGAAATATATGCCACATGGCCAAAAGATTATACCTGGTGAGATGACCTAGTTGAGATGACATAAAGAAGAAATTTGAAATCACACATGCAATCAGTGTTTTCGTGCATTGTGTCAGAAATCAGAATTCAGGGTCTGGGTGTATGGATATGTCGTCCACCGCACCAAAACAGGACTCCCTAAACTGAGAACCACACTCTCTATTCTTAACAAAATTTCATCAAATAAATGAAAGATCAGAGTCCTATGTTCTGTGGTAGAACTGACTCCTATAATACCAATTTGTCATGACCCATCCCCTGAGCCCCGTGTCATGACTAAACCAAGACCGCTTTCCATAAGCCAGGGTCTGGCGACTAACACCAAAGGCGTAATTACCTAAAACTGGGATGGAATTTCATTAATAACCTTCAAACACACACAACAGAGCACATGAAGGATACAAAAAACAATGTAAAACCATATAATTTTTTTTTCTGAATGTAAATGGTCTAGAAATAAAATCCCAACAGTAATGTAAAAGAAACTAAATGCACAACTGGAGAAAAGAAAAAGTGCCGCTAGGTCCTCCTCTGAGGTTTCTTCTTGAAGGTTAGGTAGTGATAGCCTCTTCTGCACTCGAGGTCCGTCCATCTTCTCCATGTACCGTCACACTGAACAATCCACCTCTGAGTACCATCATGTCCTGGTATCCTATGCCTCAGTCAGCGTTGTCCATCCTCTGCATCCAACCCAACGAGGTGCGGTCATAGCCCGTGCAGGGGTGACTGTAACGATACTCAGTAGGGACCCTGAGAACCCTCAAGGTCTCATAAAAATCCAACAAGGATAATCCAAAATGTATGAAATAAACAGATAACCCAACATAGTTATATTCCCATATATAATCCTATGTTATCAATTAATCCATCTCAATCTTGACTAAAACACAAAAGTTACTGACTCAGTTCAACCTGGATTTTATTAAAATTATCAAAACCTCAGATGTTGGAGAAATCCTCTTCTATTGAGTACAATGGACCTGTCGCGACACCATGGCGCTTCCCAGTAACCTTGGACTGCTGAGTTACTCCTTCTTTCGAGTGATGTGGGTCTGCCGGGTCCCACAGATGCGCTCCCCACCGTGGGTCTGCCGCCAAAACCAGGCACCCCCCCAATAGCCTGCAGAGGTAATCTTCATGTCGAGTACAGTGGGTCTGCAGCCAAAACCTGGTGCTCCTCTGTCATGGGTCTTCTGTGACCCCACATCACTCCCCACTTGTCTAGTGAAGTAACTCCTTTTCAATTGGTCAGTAGTCGTCAAGTATCAACCAGCTACAAGATCTATGCACTCTACTCACTCGTCACCAGAAATATCCACTCCATGAGCTATTGGTCGATACTCCAATGGTCGATATTTCACATGAATAATTATCTCAAATGTTTTCCATGTCATAGAGGTCTTAACGCAATATATGGCGCGTCAATCAAATACTCGGTCTGTGTGTTGTTAGCCTTTTAGTCCTGGGGGACCGATTGGATTCATGCACGATCCAACCTGACCTTAACTCAAAAATACCCCAAACTCTAGTGAGGTATACTCAAAGGTACCTTCATGCTCCATGATTTACAGGGACGTTGATGGTTCGTCAAATGGATGCTCGATGCAAAAGATATGTATAAATGAAAGTAATGGGTTGTAATGGACACCGGTCAAGTCTGAACAGGCCCAAACCAGTCTGGGTCGACCTGTCCGGACTCGTTGGGTCTTGCCCAACCCGTTAGGTGGGCCAACCAGTCGCTTTTTTCTCATCCCACTTGGCCCAGCACTATAAGACGTGAGGGAGGTTTGGTCTGAAGGTTCCACGAGGGCCGGTTTGACCCAGAGGTTCCATGAGGGCATGGGAGGCTGGCTCGGCCGGGCGCTGTGGGGGGTGCGGATTGGGCGGCGCGACCCGGTAGGCCGGGGCCGGTTCGGCCAGCGGGGGAATGGGGCGCGTGGGGTGCGCGTACGGCGGAGCGGCGAGGGTGCGCGGGGCGCACAGGGCGTGTGGAGACCGGAGCATCACCACAAGCGGGGCAACGCGGCCGGCGGGGCAGTGTGGCCGATGGGGCGGTGAGGCCGGGGCCTATGGATCGGTTCAGTCAGCGTTCGGAACACCGTGGGGGTGGCGCGGGTCGTGGAGGCTGCAGGTACTGTGGCCATTTCCTTCGGCACCTTTGTCGTATCATCACCACATCTCCTTTCTGAAGAACATCACAGAAAAGAAGATCGGAGGAGACATGCCATGTTGGTATGGACCACTCCAAATGTGTTTAGGGTGGTAGCAATTTTCACTCAAAAACGAAGCACAACAACCCTCCCGCAAAGATAATCCCAAAACCCACAAAAGGAAAACATCCTCGTTAGTTGTTTTAAATGAAATGAAGAACATGGGAGTAAAATGTACATAAATAAAATTAAACCCCTACCTTTTCATTGATTGTCGACATTGGCGCGAAATGGAAGACATCGATTTGTTATAAATGAACACTTCCTACGTCGAAGGATGTTCTGAGGAAGGATGATGAATTTGATGTCAATGTCAACATTCTTCGTCAGTTGGAGCGTTCTTCATCTCTGGAATATGTTCTTCGTTGAGAGATTTCTCCCAAGTTCAACCAAAATGAGAATGTCGTGCCAAAATAATATATTATGTAATTTATTATTTTGTTTTCAAGATTTGGAACATACAATTGATTAAGGTGGGCGGCATAATTAAATGATAGAGGGGTTGGCACATTTTATAGGAATGTGCGTTCGAATAATTAATTGGGTAGAGGAGGTCAAGCGGATCTCTCTCATTAATGAGAGACGTTGAGTGGTTTTCCAAAAGTAAAAATGAGGTTTTAGTCTTGAGTGTTTTCCACTATCATAACCTCTTGTCGGAGGTTAGGTTCGGGTGGACCCCACCACCATAACCTCTCATTGGAGGTTATGGTCGGGTGGTCCCCACACTCAACTCCCTCAAGGAGGTTGAGTTTTGTTGGACCCCACCTTCAAATTCCATAAGGAGGTTTTAACCAACAAATAAAAATAATGCTACAAAACGTAATTTATATTTTAATCATTCTCCAAAAACCCAAAAACTAACTTTTATTCTCAACCCTTTTCCATTGAAGTGAATGTATCTTTAAGAGAATACTGGTGATGTACGTTCAACGGTGCCCTCAGATTTCATTTCTGAGCAATGGTTCAATAATTATAGAAAGTCACTCATACGTTTACAAAACAAACCCGAACAATCCATCTGAAATTGATTCTGGGCACACCAGACCTCGGAATCATGTGCCGTCAATTTCTGCGAACTTGTAAAATTACCATTTATTTTTTAAATAAATAACATTAATGTTTAAGGTCTTTAAAATTGGAATTTTAGAATGGAAATTATTATTGTAGGAAAATTCCACCAAAGCATGTGGGTGTTAATTATCAATCAAATGAAGCTCAATATCCCCAGCCTTTTGGAAGATTTTCAAGAATGATGATGTAAACTGAGGATATAAATCTGACACAATTGATAGAGGAACACCATGATATCTTACAACATCATTAATGTAATGTATTTCAAAGATATAAAGTTGTAAATCATCTCTTATTTCAAGGAAATGCGCATATTTTTTTAGACAATAAACACTTACCCATATTGCATCATTCCTTCTAGGATTCCTTGGTATTGCTATGAAAAAATACATCACTTTGTCTTCGCAATTATATAATAGATTAGTTATAATTTTCATGTCCCCTCTAAGATGTTGTCTCTCAGATTTCACTTGTTAAAAAACTAGACTCCATGACATGATCAAAATTTGTTTTCTTCAAAATATGGTAAAAAAACATCTATGAAGACAATATTTCAAGGAGCTCTAATGTTATGGAGATCTATGGAATAACCAAGAACAAAACATTTGCATTCCACAGGTAACGACCACATTTCTGAGAAAAAAGAAACACATCCTCATTGCTACCACATGATAAATGGAATCCTCTGTACTATTGGCCTACCTTGATATATGATTATCAATACATTCATTATCATTATCCAAGTTTCAACTTCAGATGAGGTATGTCAAAAGCCACGACGTCTCAATTTTTCGTTCCAAACCTTGAATCATCATGTCAAATTCTGATTTCACTTCTGAAAACCGCAACAAAAACCTTTTTCAAAGAATGAAACCTTTGTTTCATGGTCATTCATCCACACCTAATGAACCTCATGGACCCTAAAATATTCTAAAAGAAAATAAAACCAAACCATTATTATCATGCACCAGACCACCTCAGTGCATCATACAATTTAGTAATGATCCGTCAACAATATCCATTAATCCATTGCAAAGAGTTTTCCATATAACCCAACAACCTTGAGATATAGGTCGGACCAATGGTCATTAATGTATATTGAAATGAATAGGTGAGCTCTATCCTACCTCAAGTAGTGATGTAAAATCATTCTAAAGGAACTTTATTCTACCCAGCATAAATGAAATTGTTTCCAGAACCTCTATTCATGATTTATTTAATTCCCCCTAGAGAGTCAAGAAAATCTATGTAATATCAATGATGGGGATATTGGACTCCATATCATGTTGCTCCGAGCCCATGATCCAACTCATGAAGAATTATGAAATGATGTTCATACTACATTGTAGTAAACCCATTTAACCATTCATGAATAATGATAGATAGCCCACTCAGTCTTTGTAACTAGGTGAAACATGGAATCTGCCTAAAGATTTGAGAGAGAAAACAATGGTACACCTGATGAATGTCGTATTTACAATATTTTCTGCCATTTGCAGGTCTTAGATCAACACTCTCCAAATCAGAAAACATGCTTTGATAGGGACCTCCTTACACCTAAAATGTGACCCCCCAATTTTCGTGATCCCCTTCGTTTTGAATTGGACCACGATAATCTCACCCATTAATATACCATGATCATGACTTTGAGAATCTACATCAGCCATCTTCCTCAAAAAATACCACTACATTGAATATGTATTTATGTTCCGAGATTAGAACGGCATCAAGAAAAATAGGATGACATCTAGCCTCTCATAACAATTTATCTGAACCTAGACATCCGAGAAAAAAAATTCTACCCCACTCAATTGTATCTCCACATGATTATCTCCCTACAAACAACCACACACAAAAAATACTCTGGGGTGAATTAAACACAAAACGCCATTGTTTTCCATAATCTGGATAGTCTCCTATTATCCCAGTCCACCCAATTCATTCCATTCTTAATTATATGTGTTCTGGCCCACATAGAATTCCCAACAATAAAATCCCACTCCATCTGAGCCTGCATAGACTACATGGAATTTTATATATCTGTGAGGCCAAATCCCTTCAATTCCAATGGGTTTTACTCACGACCCCGAGAGGAACAAAGACACCATCTATTATAATTTCCACCCCAAGGATTATGTTAATTAGCTTCTCCCTATTAAAAACAATCTCATTAGGGGGATTGATAATGGACATGTAATGAATTTTTATAGAAGAAATCACACTATTAATAAAGATAACCCATCCCTCAAAGGAGAGAAACATGCTTTTCCAATTATGAATACTTGCATGCATTATATTAAGGAGATACTCAAAGAAGTCATTTTTCACCCAACCCTTATAAATGGGCACCCCAAGATAAACTAGAGGAAACTATATTCTCTACATTCCCATAATGTCAATAATGGAACAAACCCTTCATCATGCAAAATTATTAGATAAAAAGACATTTATCTTCATGGATTAAATATGTTGGAAACATAGATACCATATATCAACGTTTTCTACATGAAATTAACTAGGGAAAATATATTTCCATTAAAAAAATGAGAATGTCATTATAAAATATATGATGGGGGATAGAGACAACCTTTTTTTGAGAAAGATAATGAATAATCCTCCAATTCAACATTAAATTGGTTAAATTTAGTAAGAGTACCTCATGTAAAATGAGAAACATGATGGGTCATAGAGTATCCACATTCCCCACACTCCGAAAATTCTTGTAAAACCATAAAATCGTCCCAAAAATATAAATCGTGAAAAAAAGAGAGGAGAAGAAACATAAACATAAATCGCAAACCCATTCATGAAATCCATGCTTCCTCATCACCAAAATTAGAAGACTCTATTCCACCTTGTCATATGCCTTATCCATGTCAACCTAAATAATCTTATTGGACCCAACCACCTTCTTATTCTAGTCCCCCAACCACTCATGAGCCACTTCACCCACCCCTTGAATAAATATTTCCTCAATGAAACTGTGTAGTTCATACAAAATAACCCTTATGATCTAATTATTCTACAACCTGAGTAGTGAACTATCCAAAAATCATGTAAGATACATTGGAAAAACATATTGGAATATATTGTCCAGTAAAGTATGGGACATAATCTATGGGCAATAGAACCACCCTAGAGGAACATAAACTCCTATTGATTCTACCCACTGAAGTAATCTTGCTCCACATCAATAACCTAAGACCCCAAAAAATCCCATGATGCCACATTGAAGGCTACCAGGAATCCTTCATATCGAATATCACTCTCCGAAGACAAGTTTCTAACCACCTTTAAGACATCATCACATTAAGGTAATGTCTTTATGTAATCATTATCCTCCGCATCAATCATCTTATAAATATCTTCCAAGGATTCCTCCTCTTTGGACACTAAAAAATCATTCCCCAGTGAACATGGGTGAACACAAGAAAGAAATAGCTCAAAGTGTTCAAACACTAACCAACCAATGAAATTCACATCTGTTCATAACGATCCATCCCCCATACTGATGTTGAGTTTCATTCTTTGATGTTTCTTTATACATCCATGGAAAACAAACAGTTTTTTGTCACCTACAATCTGCCACCTTACCATGGATTTTTGCATGTAGTCCCTCTCATCCTCCAATAGCATTTGCGCTAGAAAATACTACGTGTCACATTACATTAAGAAGGGTTATTCATTCCAACATTGATGAAGAGGGTCCACCAACCATGTGATATCCTTATAAAGAACCTATATTGATCTATCCATTAATATTTTGTTTAGGAACCACTGTAAAATATTAGACTTCAGATGGTCAAGTCACCATGATATCACAATCGAATCCCATCTCTCCAAATCCTGCTCCCAAAATTCATTTATCATTTCCAGGAACTCATCCAGAATATTCCAGTTAACCGAATACATAAAATCCATTTTCATTGGACTCCCCACATTCGGTTCCAAAAGAAATGGTGCATGATCTGATAACACTAGAGATAAGTGAGAGAACGAGGACCATTTAAAAGAATTAAATCTCTGATTATTATCCAAACATCAATCCATTATACAACATATATGACTACTCCCACAACGATTAATACACAAGGTATATTTTCTCCCATTAAATCTCATGTCTCGGAGCCCCTTACTAGTGTTGATGTTATTGAAATCCATTATACCACTATTAAAGAAAACTGGACCACCTTTTTCCTCTTAGTGGTCAACAATGGAATTTAATTCTACACTGATGAACAATGTTAAACCAGAAGCCACAATAGATATAAGCCACTCCCATATATTTTTTCTTTATAGGACATCATTACTGGTAAAAATGATGGAAACAAGAAAATGAGTCGTATGGGACAAATTTTCCCCAAAATACTCTGATCGAATACCGGAACCAACATCACCTAAAGATAATTCTTCATAAATATCCAAATATTAATATTCACTAGATAGACTTGCATGTGATAGCCAAACTTTATCCTCCTTAATGGAAACCTGAACCTACCAGGGTCTTATTTGGGTTCATGGATAATGACCATGGAAGAACCACATCACCTGGAATCAGAAGCCAAAATGGATTATTTTTTATGCCCTAACACCATAGTTCAAAAATCATTCTAAATAATCAGATATGAAATTATTAGAGTGAGTTCTTAGACCATTTGTAATTTCTACGTGGTTTTTGAATGAACAAGTCTCTACAACATTATTCCTTGGACATCGAATGAGTCATCGGTCTGGAATGTCCTTCAAAGGATCAACCACTCATTGGGATTAGAACATTCCTCCTAAACGGACTATCAAATTCATACAATAGAATTAATCAGCTTCCATCCTGACAAGAGGAGACATTGGAGCCATTACCTAATGGAGAAAAGATACTAGAATCAAATTGGGTGATGATTTTCATGCTAACATGATTTCCCTCTCCATCACCTCTAGAAGGAAATCACTGTAATTATTAGAATAAAAATCCATATAGAATCCCAACAGAATTCAACAATGAAAACTTCAACATTTAAATAGATTGTATTCAAAATACCCCAAACCTCTGAAATTGGATGTGACAACCAACTGAGAATTCTTGAAAAAAAATGTTATAACCACCTTGGATTTCCTTCTTGAATGTTAGAATACACAGACGATGAAATCAAATAATATGAGTTACCCACTACCTCTGGTGTACTAGGCTGTCTAGTACACAATAATATAAAAATGGGTGCCATAATACCATCATCCATAGGGTTTTATTTCTACCCCATTTAAGATAAAAACCTCATCTTTACCATCTAAAATCTTATAACAGTTGGATTTTAAAACAATGTTGTTGAACCGTTGACTTTAAAATTCACCACCAAGGATGATGAAGACTTTTCCATACATGTTGATGTTGCACCAGAATGATCATGATAGCCTACAATAACACAAGTACCAACTCATGGATCTAATTTTTGAGTCTTCTGATGAATCCTAGGATGGTTTGTTTCCACCCGAACCTGTGATCTTCCCTTCCATATCCAACAAAACATTAATGAAAGCACTTGGAATCCTCATAAGATACAGAACATAGGAGAAGTTGAACACCAAGTGCTTCCACCCTCTAAACCCCATAAAAAAGAAAATCATGAATTAGGGAGGGAACTACACCGAGAGATTCATCACTACATAGACTCGCGGGTTGGAAGTGTCTAGTAACCTCCCCATATTATCATCCAAAAAAAATACCATAGATAATCACCCACCACTGCAAATATCAAATGATTATAATAGATTAGTGTTACCCATTGAATTTTGATCCAGACCACACCCATACAATTGTTTTTTCGAATGTTTCATTCCACAGCCCAATTCACAAGAGTGAAGCATTGAAATCTTCATCACCTTCCCTCCCTCGACCATCCCCACATGTTGTCATCTATACAAAATAGATGAATGAAAAACATAGACCTCAATAACAAGGAGATCATCGTTAGATGTTGAAGACCCCGGGAACCCACAAACACCCCGAGCACCTCCAACTAAGGTTTCATGGGAAAAATCTAGCCACAAGGTTCAGGTTATAGTACTCCAGAACACTTTTCCTTTCTATATAAGTTATTGATGGAACACCTAACCTATTACCATATTTCAAAACCCCATCCACATACACAACTTTTTCCAATGTTCCATTCATAATTTTCAATCATTATTTCGTAGAATATAATCATTAGACTATGATCATTTTTATCTTCCCATGTAGTGATGGTTTAGAAATAATTTGAAAGAGGAAAGGTACTTCCCCTTCTGTAACAATTCCAAAACCCATCCTTAGTATATCCATTAATATGGGAACCCTCTAAATCCAAATTTCGAAAAAAAAAGTCCATGATAATTCATTCATAGTTATTCTATTAACATTTTTTCCTTTCTATGGTAGTAGTGTAATGAGAATCATAATCATTGAATAACTCGAGCCAACTCCATGGACTCATTTTTAGTTCGTTACATGTAAAAATGTATTTCAAACTTTTGTGATCTAAATATATCTCAAATAATTCACCCTATAAATAATTTCTACATATTTTCATAGAAATTATTACGACATATAACACAATATCATGAGTTGGTGTAATTATTCCCAATATTCATCATCTTCCTTGATGCCAATTACATTATAATTTCTCATAAGGGCACAACCCAATCTATAAATTGATGCATCACTGTACATCAATTTTCCATCATTTCCTGATGGAAGATTCAAAATTCTAGCAATGAACAATAGTATTTTCAGATATTCATTGATTTCTATACATTCATTAATCCATACTAACTTATCCCGTTTATAGGTGAGCTTGGTTACCTGGTCAACCAGTCGGGAGAAATTCAGAATGAAACCTCGATTGTATCCTACTAAACCAAGAAAACTACATACGTTGTGTTTTCTCATTGGCCTATGACATTCTTAGTATCCCTTTTTCTTTGCAGGTTCAACTAACATTCCATCTTTAGAGAATATATAACAAATAAATGAAACCAATTTATAAAAAAAATCACACTTTCTAAAAATCCCCTTTAATTGTTTTCATTTAAGACTATTCTGAATTTTCCACAAGTGATTCTCATGTTCTTCATAGCTTTCCGAGTGTACCATGATATCTTCAATAAATACAAAATCAAATTCATCATGATATTCTATTAAAATAGTTTTTATTAGATCCACAAATAAGATGGTTCATTATTTAATAAAAAATTAAATGCATTAAACCTGTAATGCCAATAACTAATTTGAAATGTTTTCAATAGAATATAATCTTTCATCACACCCATCAAATGATATACATATCAAAGGAAAATCAATGAAAAATATTGGGATCTATGATTTTGATTAAATAAATAAACAATCTGTGGCATATGGTACAATTTAATTATTTTAATAGCATTTATTTCCCAATAATCAATGCACAACCTGATGGACCATTATTTCTTCTTGACTAGGAGGACTTGTGATCCCCATGGAGAAACACTATTTTGAATAATGAAATTGTCACTCAATTTCTATAATTGTTTCTTTAGTTCCACTAATTTCATATTTCACATTCTATTGGGATTTTGTGATGTCAGTCTTTCACATGGAATTCAATCAATAGATAATTCAACATCCCACTCTGGAAGATGTCCATGTAAATCCTATGGATATACATCAATGTATTATAAAACAATAGGTATGACTTAAATTTTAATATTTCCATCATCCACTAATGATATTATGTTCTCGTCCTCTAAAATAATTGAATTCATTAGAGATTCTGGGGTGGAACTAGATAAGAATCATATGCTGTGGTTTCAGCTGTAATGATAAGGGATTCCCCAACCAATTAAAAAATTTAGACTCCCTTCTTCATTTAATATTTATTATCATCATATTTTGACATCCAATTCATACTGATATTTATATCAATGTCAATCATTTGTATGATGATAAGGTCAGAAACTAAATCACGTTTGTGTGTCATGATGGGGGCTTATAAACATATATTTGTTGAAATGATACATCCCCTTTGATTTTCACTAACATCTAAAATATTTAAACTAATTGGACATGTCTAATTTTCATTGAAAAAGAAGATGATATAAATTAATTCGATGATACAGAATAAAATAAAACATTGGATAAGTCTGAGGGAAAAACAATGTACTACCACCACATAATAAGGAACTTCAACCACTGCGATTGTAATCACATAAGCTTTCTCACACTCTCATATCCTTTTCTAAGGAAAGTGTCCTTAGAACACATGAAACTCATCTACCTAGTTTCCTATCTCTAAAAAATTATCGCATTGAAAATTATTAACTTGTCTCTTCTCTGAGAATTCACTAGATCAATGATCATTTTCTCAACACTTATTACAAACACACAAGACATTCAAGAATTACTATGGAGGATATTTCCACATTTCTTGCATAATGGATTTTTCTTCATTCCCTTATCCTTACTTTTACCATAAAATTATCTGTGGTAATTAAAATAACTCTGATTATAATGATTTACAATTAAAAAATTGATTTAGAAAATCCTTACTACATTTTTATAGAAGATTTTAAAATTTCAGCATGTGAGGAAAATCATAGAGAATCCAGTGTTGGTCAAGAATATTGATTAAGAAATTTAATGAAATGATCAATCATATCTTTTGAATCACATATGTAATATATAGTATACCTGCATAATTTTGTGATGGTAGCCTTATACTCCATAACACTCCCTTCTATAATTTTGTTTACGATAATGAATATCTTATTCATTTTAGATCATTGTTAAAAAGGTAAATATTTTTTGAAGAATATTATTTTAAATGATATCCATTAAATGTCTTCTATTTCCTCCAAATCTATGGTATTCTGGATCATGGTCCATCATTGATCAACATCACCCTTCAGGAAATATATTTCAATTACAAACATTTCATTTTCATTGCATCTTAATGAATGAAATATCATTCATGTGATTTGATCTACTACTCAACTATAATGAGATTAGTTGTCCCATGAAAATATGTGGAATTCTATGTCAGGAAATGATCCAGTATAGGTGTTGCAATGTTATTCATCACATCCTTGGAAAATTGTACCAAAATTGTCATGATTGGATCTACTCCAACATTGACGGTGTTTTCTTTCTCAGTGGGGAAATACCTATATTGTCTGTGGGAATTGATTCACCTTCTTCAGTTAGGTTCCATCAATAAAATATGGAATACACTAAATATGGAAATTGTTAATAATTTATAACTAGAAAACACATAATATTATCTTAAAATTTATGCATAACTAATTTTGTATTCATAAACAATGTTTATATTTACCATAAAATATTTCATAATCATTTGCAAAGGAATTGCGAATAATTATAAGTATATCCCACGGGAATTTCAAACTAGGTGTGTAGTAAGTCTTATATTATTGTACATACATGTAGCACCCTGAGATTTTATGATATATTTTCTTTTTATTTTATTTGATATCTTCAATTGTACACTACACCATGACTAGATTGTACTATACACAAAACCTTATTAGCTTGTAGTATACGCAACACTATCCTGGGCTCGTGTTACACAAAGTTTCAAGTTCCTTTTGTAGAAATTATTCTATGCGACATTATGTATAGTTTTTTTTAATATATAAATGAAATAAGTTTTGATTATGTTATACACAACAACAAATGGAGAATTCACTACACGCAGCCCTGACTTGGCTTGAATTACACGCAATCTCGACCTTCATCGATAGTGTGTGTTGTACGCTATACCGGGTTTCACTAAACAACGATATGTTGTTATAATATTATTATGAAATATCAGTTATTGATAGTATTAAATAAATTTCAAATTTTATAACATTATTATTAATCTTACATATTTTCTAGAACATGGTATGAGAACAAAATAAATTTTTCGGGTAAAATAAGTATTTAAAAAAAAATTCGGTTTTGCCACCTTTTGATGGCTCACCCACATTAAATATAGTTTTTGACAATTTTATACATCAAATCTAAAAAATTAAAATTCTTTCTTAGAATCAGGATATAAAAATTTAATTTGGATAAATTTTTGACATTTTTATAACAACTTTTATATTTTGATGAATAGTAAAATTACGATAAATTTTATTTAAAAACAAATTTTGTCATAAAAATAATTTATATGGTAAAATTGTTATATTTAATGGTTATAAAATATAAATAGAATATATTTTTACTATTTAATATAATGTATGTAATTATCATTGATTTTAAATTTAATTCATAGGTAAAATCATTTCAATCTTTTGCAATGTTTTTACTTTTAAAAACTAATTTTCATAACAACATGATTAATATTAAATTAATTTATGTAACTTCATTGAATTGAATTTGAAAAAATGGATTCCATATATGGAATAAATATGTCCAAATTATGTTAATAGGATACTTTTTATTTTTGGGAACTATGTATAGTAACTATGGTATATTTTATTTAGCATAGCTAAAGGTAAATCGTGTAATTATGGGAAAATATAATATTATAAATTACCCTAAAACATTTTATAATTTATTCGAATGATTATAATTTTACCTAAGGCATATTTGGGGCTAAATGGTATCCATTGGAACCCACTTAGATGTGATTAAGACCATTAATTTATTTTATTTAAAGGAAAGTGAAATATGTCTCACTAAAACATTAATAATTAATGTATTTTTAATATATGGTTATACAAAATATCAAGTAGATTATAAACATTCATTATAAAGTTAAAATGTTTTTCTTTGTTATGTTAATTTATTTCTAATTTTTAATAAATATTTATTTACTTTAATAGCTTATACAATAATGATGCATATATTATTTACTTAGTGAAACATCAATAATATTGTTTTAATTAAAGTAATAATACCCCTCAAAATTCCCCAACACTTTACCAAAACTTATTTTTCAAGTATATTTATACCATAGTCATCTAGGGGTATACTTGGGGACCATTTGGATCCGTATAAAAGAGATTAGGACATTTATATTATTTTAATTTAAAGGATGTCAAAGTCGTCACCTTCATAATTTAATAAATATAACAATTTATATGTTTTTATTTTAAGATGATAAATTAGTGTAAAATTATAATTATGAAATATGTAATATTTATATTCATCATATTATTTTATGTCTAATTTTTATGCGACAAATATGTATATTAAATAATTATACAAAAATGTGGTATTAATTATTTCATTAAGAGAAATATCAAAGAAATGGTTTTAAAAATTTTAAAATAAATATTATATAAAATAATTAATGTTCCCAACGAATTTTATAGATGGATATGACATGTTGGGATTCTATTAAACATTTTTGTTTGAATATATTCTCAGTTTGGATTTTATTTAAATTCAAATAAGTGAATAGTGTCAAAATTAACAATATTATTATTTTATAAAAATAACATATTATTAAATTGTTTACAAAACCCAAAAATATTTAAAAATTATAAAATGAAATTTATATGGTCCAAAATGTCATAAAGTACCCAATTATAGACAATTGAAAACGCAGAAGTATTTATTTATAACAATTTAAAGTTTAGAATATTATTTCCACAAATAAAACTAAATAGATTAAATAAGGATAAATGAAATTGATAAGGTTTAAAATAGAGAAAAAACTTGTCTTAATTTAATTGGTTGATGATATTATAAATATATATAATATATTATCCTAATTTGAGTCATTTTGGATGTTTTTATGTGGGGTTTGGGTTTATTGTAAAAAAAATATTTTAGAGGTTTCCAAATGTTCCTCTCTCCTCCCTCATAAAAGGGCACCTTCTCCCTCTCCTCACACCATTTTTAGCATCCAAGATCATCCTACCCCTGCCAATTTCTCTTCAACACATCCCTAGAATCATACTAGGTGTCATGGTATTCTTAAAAGTCCATCTTTAGTTCCCTAAGAGGGGGTTTAGAAGAGGCACGTTGAAGAAGAGGTAATATCCTTTACTGATTCATTCAAATTCATTTCTTATTATACATAATATTATTTTGTTGTTTCATTATAAATTAATAACATCAGTATCAGTCATACATTGATATGTTATTATAAATATTAAACAACCCTATTTCACCTTCTATCCATCCTACGAAAAATAAAATCACCACACATGCGTACGTACGGAATATCGTCTCCACGTCGTGGTGTAATCTGTTTTTCCACCATCACCATACTTGGATGGGTAGAATTGTGTAAAGGATAACAATATATGGTTATAATAACATGATAAAGATTATAAGATACTATATCTTCCACTCTAATTCAATTAAATAATTATGTGAACGATATTATCACTCGTGCGTACGTACGGATTACCATCTCCATGATGCGATGAGATTCATTCTCCATGATTAACCATTCATGTATGATTATAAAGTATATATAATAAATAATCAAGAAATATATGAAATATTAATAATAATTGATTTATTTATATTTTATTAACTGACATCCAATTTTTATAAGGAAACGAAAACAACATTCATTCGTACATACGGCCTACCATCTCCATGAACGGTGTATTTATTTCAATTTATCAATCTATTATATATATTTATATTCCAAATATATATTATATATAAATCAATTTTTACATTCTGGATGTATGTAATCATGATCTAAGTAATCATACTAATAATTACATGTCAAAACACAGATGATAAATGAAACGATTTTACCCAAAACAGTACTTTAAAATGGAATTGACAAATGAACGGGTAATATTAAGTCTTAAGTGAATCAGATATGATATCATAAATATTATTATGGTTCTATTACAAGTTAATATTATGTTTATACCCACTATACTAGAGTCTCTGACACATACGAATGAAATTGGTCATAAGGTAAGGGATAATTTTTCTATTCTCATTTTTATCCGAGATTGTGTTTACGTAAGTATTTACTAGGGTTATATTTTTCATCCATGTCCATAACATATTTTTCATAAATTGTTTAATATTCATCAATGTATTTTTAATTTCATGTTTACCCTAGCTTGAATTTTACATTGTGATTTATACGGCATGAAAAGATTTTTACAGTTTCATAACACCTAATTTTAATGAAGATTCATTTACATTATTTAATAATTATTTGAAAAAAACCTTTTCTTTTAAAATTTAATGTCATTTTGTGAAAAGAAAATGATTTTGAAGAATAAAGGATATTTTCTTGAAGAATTAATTTCAAGTGTTTTGTCAATACTATATTACATCTAAATGAAATTGTATAGTATGAATATGTTTCAAGTATAATGTATCAATTATTTACATGGTTTGATTCTTCTTATGATGAAATGCTATTCATTTTTTATGGGTTACATTATAATGGGATGATGTTTATCAAACCCATTTTATTCATTGGGTTATGATGAATGATTTATGTTTATTTTGTTGCACAAGTAAGAATGATTTCATTATGAGATTGGTGGAAACTATATCTACCTAAAATTCATTGGCTAAAGATTTATATCTCATGAGATAGACATGTCTGGAACGACAATTAAATACGGTTAAGTAATACAGAGCTGGAACGGCTAGTAAACTCGGTTCAGGAATGGACTTTGTCCACTTTGATGGTCACGACAGAAATTCCTTGGATACTATGGAAATGATATCATGATCTTAATGGTTTTCCACATTTACAAGATTTAATCCCATGAAATTTTGTCATGATTAATGTCCCATTATGATATATTCCTTATGTACTTCCATTATTTATGTCATAAATCATGATTTATATGTTTTATGTTCATGTTCTTATGTTCAAATGTTTAGGGATTG
The DNA here is from genome assembly GCA_963277665.1 of Viscum album. Taxonomy (NCBI): domain Eukaryota; kingdom Viridiplantae; phylum Streptophyta; class Magnoliopsida; order Santalales; family Viscaceae; genus Viscum; species Viscum album. Next base: position 1,809,891,244 of record OY728136.1, on the reverse strand, counting down.
TTTTATGTTCTCCATGTTTACCCTTACTGAGCATTTGAGCTCACTCTTTTTATTATTTCTTTTCTACAGGATATAAAGATATGTTTTAGGTAAGAAAACCAAAGGGGAAGATATTTATGGGAGATGTAAAAGATCTTTCACCATTATTAGAAGATTATATTCCCAGTTATGAAAGACACTAAACAAATACAGTCTTTGGGTGTCTGTTTTTGTAATGTATTAAGTATTCCAAGAAAAGTAATGTAATGTCTATTTACATCGTGAATTGGGTCTCTATAGTTGGTATTAGAGCGAAGGATTAGTTAACCTTTGGAAAATAGGATCTGAAATCTTTAGTGAGATCCCTAGAGATATTTTTAAGGTACGACTAGGGATGTCCTTAAGGTTATTTATAAGTATAGTTTATAGTCCTATAATTATGGTAACTATATTTTAATTAAACATAAGATGTTACATATTTAAAGTAATCCCCCTTTATTACGTTGTTTTCATACCATGTTTTTTGCTTCTTACACTATTCATTTTGGGTTTTAGACGATGGCTAGAAACCGAAGGATCGGTGTTGATCAATGTAATGGGAAATGCCATGATTATCCTTCTGAACAAACCAATGAAATGGGAGATGGAGTGAAAAATATTATTTCTACACTTACAAAAGCTATGAATCATTATGGAATTCCGAATGAGCAGAGAAAGGAAAAAATTCTATTGAGTCCTTCATGAGGCAACGTCCACCTTCATTCAGTGTGTCTTATGATCCACTTGTTGTGAAAAATGTATCAGTACCATTGGAAATATATTTTCCATACCTCGATGATCGGAGCATGGGAAATTCATTCTGGTTGTTTACCGTTTAGAAGGTGAAGCAAACTATTGGTGGACTCTAATTAATAATACAAGTCCCCAAGGTGAAATTGAATCAATGGAATGGGACGAGTTCAAGAACTTGTTTTTAATTATGTACATCCCTCTTATTTTTCGAACAAATATGGAAAAGGAGTTCCTTGAGATTAAGAAAATGTATGATAAATCTGTTGGTATATACGAGGTGAATATTACATGGATTTCAAGGTATGCATCTGGATTTGTCATCCAACCTGAAAGTAAATTTGATCGATTCTTCAATGGATTAAAACCAAGTCATCGAAAGGAATTAGCTATAAGAGTCTTCTGTAGCTATGATGAAATATTGTGTTGTGCAATCTAGGTTGAACTGTAAGTTTCTGTTATATATCCATCTCATGGTTTTAACAAGAAATGAAATATGGATTTCAAGGAAAAATCTCCATAAAACAGTGAAAAGAAGACGAATGTGACATTATGATCAATATGTCGAAAGAAGCATGGTGGAGATTGTCTAAAAGGTACTAGAAAATGTTTCATGTGTGGAAAATAAGGTCATCGAGAAGCTGAGTGCTAAAGTAATGGGAAAAGATAGCTAAGAATGTGAATAGAGAAAAAATAATAGAGAACGCACCACCAACACTTCAATGCTTCAAGTGTAAGGAAATGGGTCATTATGCTTACCCATTCCCTAATCCAAGGGTTAATGATGATCGAAACCGACAACCACTTAAAGAAAAGGAAAAAGGGAAGTGACATGCAATCACTATTGGTGATGATGAATATGATAATAATGTGGTTGAATGATTATGTTTTTTTGTAATGGGATTCGAAAATAATGTTGTATATAGTATAGTGGAATATTAGAATATTTATGTGTTGGTCTATTTTCGTTTTCAATAATTTTATGGTACTAGTAACCATGAAAAGTGATTGAAATATTTTTTGGAAAACAGATGATATGCGCATAATCAAGGGATTAGGAGAAAATTAAATGTTTTATAGTATTCTTGGTCTCTTGACTGATATATGGACAATGTGATATCACCGTTTGAGTATATAAAAATTTTGGGATTCTGGTATGTGGAAAGTGTTACCTTTTGAATGCAATAATGTTTTCTCGAAGGTTCTATGGTAATTCATATTTCTATAGAATACAAGATTAAGGTATTCACATGTTTGGAATGTGACCTACATGATATATCTTATGATATATGGGGGATAAATGATGGTATTCACGTTCTTGTTATGTGACCTTTCAAATAATCATATTCTTTATATTATGAGATTGGACATATGTATTTTGGATAAGCCTATAGATTGGAATGGATTATGTTGGACATCAGATAGTTTTGTTTATGGATAAAATATAAAGCCTCGACCTTAAACCTTACTTAATATTGAATTAAATGAATAATTCACATTGAGGATCTTTTCAGGTTTAGAGTTTTGGAGAATTAGAATTTAACTGTTACATCTCAAAAGATTTACAAAGTAGACACTTCTACCAAGTTTCCATAGAATAAAAAAACTCTTAAAAAGAAACATTTCTAGTTCCATCTTTTATATAGCATGACTTTCCCTTGATCCCATCCTTGACCCTATTCCACATTATGTCCTGTGATAAACATTTCAAAAAAAACTTGGGGTGAGCATAAATAGCTCAGTCAGGGATACACAAAGAATAAAAACTGTTAGTTTATCAAAAGAAAAAGTAAACCATGTATACTTTATCAAAGTAATAATTTTCACCTTTATGAAGTAGTAAAAACTCTTCCCTGAATAAAATATCATTACTTACCCTTTTGTAACGAATATATTACCATAAAACCCATATAAAGAACACATAACATATAAAGGTACCTTGGGACATAAACATACATTAGTGGAATAACCATACGGTCAACTTTCACACATATCACTTAATGGAATAGCCATACAGCCAACTTCCATACATACTTAATGGAATAGCCATACAGCCGACTTCCATACCCAATGCACTGGAGGTTATAACGTAACCACCCGTCCTGGTATTCATGGCACCACCCATCATATGGTTTATCACGTAACCACCAGTCATATGTCCAAGTACCATTATAAAAATCATAAGACATAAAACAAATATAATGAAAAGAAATCATTTCCACACTTTGATCACAATATATCAAATAAATATATTGACATAAAAAATCCATTATAAAAACCATTTTCAATACAAAAATACATAAAAGAGTATATGGTATTTATTTTATTTTAAAAACATTACGGCTTGTTGAGGAAGCCAAATGCCAAATAATACTCTCGGCGGCGGAAAAGGTCGTCGTCACCACGTGCGTTAAAAGAAACATTAATTTTTGTCGTTTTGTAAAACGCTTCGTAGAAAAATATTCATTTTGTATAAAATTAAAAGTAAAATGAGTTTCTACACCGTATAAAAGAAAGTTGTGTATAAAATGAAATATGCCTCAATGAATGGAGATTGAGACAAAGTCCCTTACCTCGGGTCCAACTTGACTCGATCATTCTTTAACGTCCGGAATAATAAACATGAGTTAATTTCATCTTGATTAAGAACCTTTTCAAGTTAATTATTCCTTTTATATCACTTATTACCATGTTATGAACATTATGTAGTCATTTAAGTTGATAATGGTCGTTTGTCGAGATTTGGTACTTGAGTCACAAGTGAACATCTTACAATTACATGTTGTTCGTGGGGGCAAAAGTTTATTATATCCAGAATGATATTCATGATTTGGATATCATATATATCATATATATCCAGAATATACATGTATTTATAATATTACATAATCATTTAGAGGTACGAAATGAAATGCACCGTTCATGGAGACGGTAAGTCGTACGTACGCATAAACGCTACTTTCATTTCTTTGTCATATTAATGGAATTAAAACTAAATGAGAGGTATGTATATTTTAATTCGAAAATTATATTCATAATTTATATGTAACATAAATTATATATATCCATTATAAATATGTACTTATAATAGTACATTACATTTGGGGATAAGAATTGAAATGCACCGTTGATGGAGACGGTAAGTCGTACGTACGCATGAACGCTACTTTCATTTCTATCTCATACATTAATGGAAAGAAATAATAATGATATATAGGTATATTATAATTCCAGTATAACATCATATATAATAACTTTAAATCCATCCTTTATACGTCCCACATATGGTATTAACGAATCACATCACTTTGAGGGGGCGGTAGTCCGCACTTCCTAAAATGAAATTATCGTGTATACCCATAATGGAAGCCATAAAGGTATTCCATAAATAAATAATAAAAGAAGCTTAAGGAAAACATAAACATATTATATATCATATATAAATATAGTGACATCTTAATGGCCACCTTTTAAGGTGTTATATGAGTGTTGAACAATCATCGTTTCGTGAGGCAGAAATTTCCCATCCACAGAAATAGTATGTTCTTTAACCATTATATGTAGGTGGGTATAAGTGTTTCATGAATCATTCTTATAACAACATCCCAGTATATTTAAGATACCAGAGTTGTTTACAAAAGAAATGAATAAAAATAGTTCAGGGGGTTGGAGAAGCAAAATAAAACAAAAGGACTCAAGTGAAGACATTACCTTAAAATCGAGTAACTCTCTAAGATTTGAGCTCATAGGCTTCCTTGGGAGGACTTCTGCCCAATTTGAGGCTTCAAGGAGTAAGAGAGGTATTTGGAGAGACAAAATGGGAAGAGGTTGGCCTAGCCAAAGGCTTTGGAAGTGTGGGTAAAGAGGTAGAGGTGGGGGCCTTTTATAAGAGGAGAGGAGAGGCACTCTTGGAAAGTAAAGAAATGTTACATTATTTTAGAATGCGTTTCGGATTTTAATGGTCCCACATTGATTTTTTCAACGATAAGGTGATAATGGTTCTAAATCCACCCATACAATAGGTTTTGGACAGGTGTATGTCATTGATATTACATTATCATATCATTTTATTTAAATCTTTTATTAATGAGGTAATCGCTACATCATAATGATGTCATAAATAATTTTATTTATTTAATGTATATAAATTATAAAAAAACTATCATGATTGAGGAAATATTTTTAGGTTTCTAATTAATATTTATATTCAAAAATCTTATTTTTATAACCCCATGTAAAAATTTATTTAGTAAAACAACTCATGTTTGTGTCATTTTTATTTTAACATTAAATAAAAAGGTATTAATGTTATCTTCCAACTAAAGTGGCTCCATGAGGTCCCCAAGTTGACCCAAGGATTTTCTTGGTCGGCCATGACATATCCAATGATGTTAGTACATGTTTCAATTTCATTTCATATTATTAAAACTTTATTTTTACCTTAAACTACACTAATTACCTCTAATCGTGATTAAAAACGTAATAAGTTACTATTCACAAAAAAATTATTTTAATCCCATTGAACCACATTTTACTTCTTAATGAAAACCATTTATGTCGGATTTTTTAAATTCAAAACACAGAGGTGGTAAAATTTCATTTAAACGAAAAATCAGTTTTTTAAGTACCACTTAGTTGTTTCACTATTCATCAAAAATTGAAGTTTTTCAGAAAAATACCAAAACATCACCCTAAGCTATATTTTATATTCCGAATTCAAAAATGAAGTCCATTTTACAAAATTAAAAACATATATGTTGCATTAATAAATTTAATAATTAATTCCCGCTGTCAGAGCAAATAACGTGTTTTTATGAAACAATAAGTATCAACAGATTGACACTAGTTTAAGTCTGATTTCAAAGTGAAATTTATTCCAATGACCAATATTGGATTTAATGGTAAAAATATATTCTAATTTCACTGTAAAACCAATTCAAAAGATAATCTAATCATATAAATAAATTAGATTAAAATAGGTTTTGAATTAGAATACAACATTTTACATTATTCATTAAAAATTAACTTTATCAGAAAAATACCAAAAATTTACAAAAAGTAAATTTTGATGTCCCAATTCTAAAGAAGTGTTTTATTTGGTCCAATATAATGTATAAGAGTGATCAAAACTATATTTAATGACGGTTCACCATCAAAAGGTGATAAGTGAACCTTTAGTGAAAATTAGGGTATGAATGACTAAAATTGAATTCTTTCCGTATTTTAAGCCTTTATCATTTATTAGATAAAAGTAAAAACATTTAAAAAAACATATATAATCATATTTTAGTTATTTCTATCCATTATCAACAATAAAATGGCTATGTGTTAACTACCATTTAAAATAATATTATTTTATTACTAGTGTGCAATGTAAGATTTCAAAAAAACTCTTTGTTGCGTATCGGGTATTCTATCGAACATAGCAACCCCTTTAAGGTAAAATTAATATTTAATTCGCAAATATTAATAAATATGAATATGTATTAATCTTTATTTACCTGTTATTTTACATCCTTCCCCCTTTTGGGAAATTCGTCCTCGCAATTTGAAAATTGGGCTCGGAAACATCATTGAAAGCCCCACATCGGAAAAGGAGTAAATTAAACTATCACTTTAAAAGAAAGAAATGGGAGTATAGAGGTCACCCGAGTTAACCCATACTAGGATTCCATTTAAGAAAACATGGACATGGAGGATAAAACCAAGGGTCATGTTTCGAGGGAGAGTGATAGAAAACATGTTTGTGAGAAAGTTAACCACAAGAAAATCACAAACTTGTGATGGGTTAAACGGTATTTGATTCCCCAGTAGGAAACACTAATAGACAACATTTTTATATTAAGTTACTTTTTATTGAGGAATTTATTTTTGATCTTAAGGAAACATACTTACTTGTCATGTTGACTTTCATCTCTTTCTAGGTTTATTACACAAACTCATAATAGAATACCTTGATCATGGCATCCACTCGGTTTCATTGTCATCTTTTTCACGTATGTAGAAGTCCCATGAATTAGATCAATGATTTAGAGATCCTTCAAAATCATTTTCTTCCTCCATCCAAATATACCTTGTACAACAGGGGTCATATGGGTGTTCATAGAAAAATTGTTTTGGAAATTAATCTTGTATGACATATAATTCCAAAACATCGGATAAAACATGGTTTCTATAAAATAGTCGGAAAGAATTTGAGTTGAATCTTTCTATTATTGGTCCATTTAAAATACCATAAGTATCTGCTGAGATACTATATTTTAAAAATCAAATATAAATAGGTTGCGCAAGGGTCTCCATCCTCAGCACCATTTTTAAAATCATAATATGCTTCAAATTCTTGTGATAAGGTAAAATATTTGAAAATACCTTGATAATATTTACCTTTTTTGAAAATATGAGAATATAGTGAAAATAGTATTTGTCTAAATACAAACCACGATCCACGATGATAACAATGTATAGTGGATGTGTTTGATATATCAAACAACTGCTTGCAAGTGAGTTGTATGCTAGAAAATGTTTCACAATCATCCGAACATGACTTTGCAATAATTATTGAAAGTATGTCATCAGGAAGAGAAAGGAATGTCGTTTGAGATCCTCCTCCTTCCATTTGTAACTGACTTTTCTTGACCTGAGAAAAGTTATAAAACATGGATTTAGCTAAAATATTATATATAGGGACTAACCACGTGTCTAACAAAAACTCCTAATCCCTAAAGTTGTATAAACCGACCTTTGATACCAACTATAAGGCCACGACCTAAAACCTTACTTAATATTGAATTAAACAAATAATTTACATTGGGGATCTTTTCAGGTTTAGATTTATAGAGAATTAGGACATAACTATTACATCTCAAAATATTTACAAAGTAGACACTTCTACCAAGTTTCCATAGAATAAAAAAACTCTTAAAAAGAAACATGTCTAGTTCCATGTTTTATATAGCATGACTTTCCCTTGATCCCATCATTGACCCTATTCCACATTAAGTACTGTGAAAAACATTTCAAAAAAAACATTGGTTGAGCATAAAAAGCTCAGTTATGGATACACAAAGAATAAAAACTGTTAGTTTATCAAAAAAAATTAAACCATGTATACTTTATCAAAGTAATACTTTTCACCTTTATGAAGTAGTAAAAACTCTTCAATGAATAAAAGATAATTACTTACCCTTTTGTAACAAAAATATTACCATAAAATCCATATAAAGAACACATAACATATAAAGGTATCTTGGGACATAAACATACTTATGTGGAATAACCATACGGTCGACTTCCACACATATCACTTAATGGAATAGCCATACAGCCAAATTCCATACATACTTAATAGAATAGCCATATGGCCAACATCCATACCCAATGCATTGGAGGTTATAATGTAACCACCCGTCCTGGTATTCACGGCACCACCCGTCATATGGTTTATCATGTAACCACCCGTCAAATGTCCAAGTACCGTTATAAAAATCATAAGACATAAAACAAATATAATGGAAAGAAAACATTTCCACACTTTTATCACAATATATCACATAAATATATTTACATAACGAATCCATTATAAAAACCATTTTCAATACCAAAATACATAATATAGTATATGGTATTTATTTCATTTTAAAAACATTACGGCCTGTTGAGGAAGCCAAAGACGAAATAATACTTGCGGCGACGGAAAAGGTTGTTGTCACCGCTTACGTTAAAAGAAACATTTATTTTTTACATTTTGTAAAACGTTTCATAGAAAAATATTCCTTTTGTATAAAAGTAAAAGTCAAAGGGGTTTATACACCGTATAAAAGAAAGTTGTGTATAAAACGAAATGTGCCTCAATGAATGGAGATTGAGACGAAGTCCCTTAACTCAGGTCTTACTTGACTCGATCATTCTTTAACGTCCTGAATAATAAACATGATTTAATTTCTACTTGATTAAGAACCCTTTTCAAGTTCATTATTCCTTTTATATCACTTATTACCATGTTATGAACATTATGTAGTCATTTAAGTTGATAACGGTTGTTTGTCGAGATTTGGTACTTGAGTCACAAGTGAACTTCTTACAATTACATGTTGTTTGTGTGGTCAAAGGTTCATTATATCCAGAATGATATTCATGATTTGGATAACATATATATCATATATATCCATCATATACATGTATTTATTTTATTACATAATCATTTACAGGTAATAAATGAAATGCACCATTCATGGATAGGGGAAGCTGTACGTACGCATGAACGCTACATTCATTTCATTGTCATATTAATGGTATTAAAACTAAATTAAAGGTATGTATATTTTAATTCCATATTTATATTCATTATTTATATGTATCATAAATTATATATATCCATTATAAATATGTAATTATATTAGTACATTAAATTTGGGGATAATAAATGAAATGCACCGTTCATGGAGACGGTAAGCTGTACGTACGCATTAACGCTACTTTCATTTCTATCTCATACATTAATGGAATGAAATAATAATGATATAGAGGTATATTATAATTCCAGTATAACATCATATATAATAATATTAAATCCATTCTTTATACGTCCAGCATATGGCATTAACGAATCACATCACTTTGAGGGGGCGGTAGTCCGCACTTCCTAAAATGAAATTATCGTGTATACCCATAATGGAATCCATAAAAGTATGCCATAAAAAAACAGAAGTTTATGGAAAACATAAACAAATTATATATCATATATAAATATATTTAAATCTTAATGGCCACCTTTTAAGGTGTTATATGAGTGTTGAACAATCATCCTTTCGTGAGGCATGAAATTCACCATCAACAAAAACATAATGTTATTTAAGAATTACATGTAGGTGCGTGTAAGTGTTGCTCTAATACTTCATATAACAACACCCTAGTATATTGAAGATACTGTAGTTGTTACAAAATAAATGAATAAAAAGAGTTTAGGGGGTTGGAGAAGAAAAATAAAACAAAAGGACTCAAGTGAAGACATTACCTTAAAATCGGGTAACTCTCATAGATTTGAGTTCAAAGGCTTATTTGGGAAGACTTTTGCCCAAACTGAGGCTTTAAAGAGTAATAGAGGGATTATTAGAGACAAAATGGGCAGAGGTTGGCCGAGCCAAAGGCTTTGGAAGTGTGGTTAAGGAGGTAGAGGTCGGGGCCTTTTATAAGAGGAGAGGAGGGGCACTCTTGGAATGTAAATAAATGTTACATTATTTTAGAATGAGATTCAGATTTTAATGGTCCCACATTGATTTGTTTCGAGGATAAGGTGATAAGGGTTCTATATCCACCCATACAATAGGTTTTGGACATGTTTAGGTCATAGATTTTACATTATATTTTCATTTTATTTAAATCCTTTATTAATGAGATAATCGCTCCATCATTATGATGTCATAAATAATTTTATTTATTTAATGTCTAAAAATTATAAAAAAACTATCATGATGGAGGAAATATTTTTAGATTTCAAATAAATATTTATAGTGAAAAATATGATTTGTATTACCCCATGTAAAAATTGTTTTAGTAAAACAACTCATGTTTGTGTCATTTTTATTTTAATATTAAATAAAAAGGTATTAATGTCATCTTCCAACTAAAGTGGCTTCATGGGGTCCCCAAGTTGACCCATTGATTGTATTGCTCGGCCATGAAACAATGATGTTAGGAGATGTGTCATGTTCATTTCATATTATTAAAATATTATTTTTACCTTAAACTACACTAATTACTTCTAATCGCGATTAAAAACTTAATAAGTTACTATTCACCAAAAAATTATTTTAATCCCATTGAACAAAATTTTACTTCTTAATGACAACCATGTATGTCATAAATTTTAAATTCAAAACACATAGGTGGTAAAATTTCATTTAAACGAATAAAACGTTTTTTAAGTACCACTTAGTGGTTTCACTACTCATCAAAAATTGATGTTTTTTAGAAAAATACCAAAACATCACCCTAAGCTATATTTGATATTCCGAATTCAAAAATGAAGTCCATTTTACAAAATTCAAAACATATAAGTTTCATTAATTAATTTAATAATTAATTCCCGCTGTCAGAGCAAATAGAGTGTTTTTATGAAACAATAAGTATCAAAAGATTGACACTAGTATAAGTCCGATTTCAAAGTGAAATTTATTCCAACGTCCACTATTGGATTTAATGGTAAAAATATATTCTAATTTCACTGTAAAACCAATTCAAAAGATAATCTAATCATATAAATAAATTAGATTAAAAAGAGGTTTTGAATTAAAATACAACATTTTACACTATTCATTAAAAAATGAACATTATCGGAAAAATACCAAAAATATAAACAAAGTAAATTTTGATGTCCCAATTCCAAAGAAGAGTTTTATTTGGTCCAATAGAATGTATAAGAGTGATCAAAACTATATTTAATGACGGTTCTCCATCAAAAGGTGCTAAGTGAACCTTTAGTGAAAATTAGGGTATAAATGCCTAAAATTGAATTCTTTCTGTATTTTAAGCCTTTATCTTTTATTAGATAAAAGTAAAAACATTTAAAAAAACATATATAATAATATTTTAGTTATTTCTATCCATTCTCGCCAATACAATGGCTATGTGTTAACTACCATTAAAAATAATATTATTTTATTACTAGTTTGCAACGTATGATTTCAAAGAAACTCTTTGTTGCGTATCGGGTACGCTATCGAACATACCAACCCCTTTAAGGTAAAATTAATATTTAATTCTCAAATATTAACAAATATGAAAATGTATTATTCTTTATTTACCTGTGATGTTACATAGAACTTTTTTTAATATTATTTCTGGAATGTAATAATAGTGTAGTTTTAGAAAAAGGAAAACCTACAGGACGGGCGATGACCCATCGCGTTGGACAAGGTTGTTGGAATTGAAACCACAATCAAAGTGTGACAGGCCTTCATCAAATCCCACTAGCCTAAAAGAAGTCCATTGTAAGTATAATTTTGTTTTAATTTATTAAGTGGAATGATATATGATGTATATGTCTATTTTAGGAACCATAAACGATTAATGTCACCATAGATGGACTTATGTATATTTAATAAATTTTTCTAACTTTTTGAGACAGATGGAATAAACTATCATTCTGTTGCATGACCTGGTAATATTTCAAAAAGGACAAATTCAACATCATTTCCTTAAAATAAGAGATGAAGTAGAAATTGTTCATCTAATGGCCCATGATGATATTACCCTAAAATCAAGTAAGTATTTCTCCTAGGGAAAACATTTATCAATATTAGGGAAATAATTTTGAAAACCAAAATCGTTGTCTAGTACCCTCATATTGAATTAATAATATGGTACTTTTTATCATCACAAATTTATATCTTTGTGATTACTAACTTTTTCATAGCCATGTCCTCTACCACTCTTCATCAGTAGTTGATGGATATATTTCTCTTACATATGCATATTTTCACCTATGTTCTCATATGTGGAAACCTAGTGATGAGTTAATTTGGGTTACCATTATATTTCATAATTAAATTTTTAAAATTAAGTTTTAGTATTCCTTTTTACGATGTGGGTTTCTATAAAATAATCTTTCAAGTAGTAAACAATTTATAACCCCGACGAATTTTGGGGGAGAAATTCATTTTATGGGGGGTAGAATGTAACAAAAAAAGATTTGATGAGATGTATACATTTAAATTTCATTGATATATTCTATTTTTTACTACACCAAGATTAGATTTTAATATACGCATCACTGTATTAGCTTACAGTATACACAACACTATTTTTGGCTCGTGTTACACACAATTTAATGTTTCATTTGAAGAAATTATTCCACTCAAAATTAAATATATATAATGTTTAATATATAAATGAAATAAGTTTTTATTATATTATACTCAACACCAAAGGGAGTATTCTCTACGTGCAGCCCTGACTTGGCTTGTATTACACGAAATCACGATCTTCTTCGATAGCATGTGTACTACACAATACCAGGTTTCACTAAACAATTATATATTGTTAAAATATTATTATAAACTAGATTTTATGAATAGTATTAACTATATTTTCAATTTTATAACATTATTATTGCTCATACACATTTTCTAGATCATGGTATGAGAACAAAATAAATTTTTCGGGTAAAATAAGTATTTTTCAAAAAATACAGTTCTTCCGCCTTTTGATGGTGCCACCACTATAAATCTAGTTTTTTATAGGTTTATGAGTTAAATTTAGAAAATTAAACTTCTTCCTTGGAATCAGTATATAAAAATTTACTTTGGATAATGTTTTGATATTGTTCTGGTAAGTTTCATATTTTGATTAATAGTAAAAATATGCTAAATTTTAATTAAAAAATTTTCCTCATTATATTTTATATGGTTAAATTATTATATTTAATGGTTTTAAAGTATAAATAGAATATATTTTCCCCATTTAATATAATTAATGTAATTTCAATTGATTATACTTTGATTTAATAAGTAAAATCATTTCAACCTTTTGCAATGTTTTAACTTTAAAAAACTCATTTTCATAACAATGGGGTTAATTTTAAATTAATTTCTACAACTTCTATTATTTTAATTTGAAAAAAAATTATTCCATATTTGGAATATGTAGGTCCAAATTCTGTTAATAGGATACTTTTTTGGGCACTATGAATAGTAACTATGGTAAATGTTATTTACCATAGTTAACGATAAATTGGGTAATTAAGGGAAAATAAAAATTATTAAATTACCCTACCATTTGACTTAATAAAATTGGATGATTATATTTCGTACTAAGGAATATTTGGGTCGAAATGTAATCAATTGGAACCCACTTGGATGTGATTAAGACCATTAATTTATTTTATTTAAAGGAATGTGAAATATGTCACACTCAAAATTTAATAATTAAAATAGTTTCTAGTATAAGGTTATAAAAAATATCAATTAGACTATAAATACTCATTTGAAATCTAAAATGTTTTTCTTTGTTATGGTAATTTATTTGTAATTTTTAAGAAATATTTAATTACCTTAATTTCTTATACATTAATGATGTAGAAATTATTTACATAGTGAAAATCAATAATATAGTTTTTATTAAAGTAATAATACCCATCAGAAGGACCACTTGACCAATACTTATTGGTCACATATAAAAATACCAGAATCATCCTAGGGTCGTCTTGGGGACCATTTGGAGCCGTATAAAAGTAATTATCACATTTATATTATATTATTTTAAATGATGTCAATATTTTCAGCTTCATTATTTAACAAATATAAAAATTTATATGTTGTTATATTAAGAAGAAAAGTTTGAGTAAACGTTTTATTATCAAAGAAATTATATTTATATTCCATATATTTTTTTTATTTTTATGCAACAAATAAGTATATTAAATAATTATACAATAATGTTGTATTATTTATTTCATTAATAGAAATATCAAACAAAAGGTTTTAAAAATATTAAAATAAATATTATATGAAATAATTAATGTTATCCAAAAATTTTATAGATGAATATGACATGTTTGGAATCTATTAAAAATTGTGGTTCGAATATATCCTCTGTGTGAATTTTATTTAAATTCAAATAAATTAGTAGTGTCAAATTTAACACTATTGTTATTTTTTAAAAATAACATATTATTAAATTGTTTAAAAATCACAAAAATGTTTAAAAAATATAAATTTATATTTATATTTTTTTAAATGTTATAAAGTATCCAATTATGGACTATTTACAACACATATGTAATTGTTTATAACAATTTAAAATTTAGAATATTATATCCACAAATAAAATAAAATATATTAAATAAATATAAATCAAAATGATAAGGTTTAAAGTAAATTCAAAACATGTATAAATTTATATTTTTGATGATATTTCAACCCTAAATTATTATATATCCGAATTTGAGTTACATTGGACGTTTTTATGTGGGGTTCGTGTTTATTATAATTAATATTTAAGAGGTTTCCAAAAGTGCCCCTCTCCATCCTTATAAAAGGGAATCTCCTCCCTCTCCTCCTGACACCATTGTGAGCTTTCAAGATCAACCAAAACCCAAAAATTTCTCTTATAAACTTCCCTAGAAACATACTAGAGGTCATGATCTTCTTTAATGACCAACATTAGTTCCATATGAGGAGGTTTAGAAGAGGCTCGTAGAAGAAGAGGTAATATCCTTTAGCGATTCATTCAAATTCATTTCTTCTTCTACTTCATATTTTTTTCGGATTCATTATAAAGTAATAAAATCAGTCTCACTCATATACTGATATGTTATTATAAATATGAAACAACCATATTTCACCTTCTATTCATCTTACGGAAAATGAAATCACCACGCGCGCGTACGTACGGAATACCATCTACATGCCATGGTGTAATCTGTTTTTCCACCACCACCATACATGGATGGGAAGAATGGTGTAAATAATAACTATATTTGGCTATTATAACATGATAATAATTCTGATATATTATATCATCTACTCTAATATCATTCAATAATTATCTGAATGATATCATCGCTCGTGCGTACGCACGAATTACCGTCTCCAGGACGCGAGGAGATTAATTCTCCATAATTAACCATTCATGTATGATTATAATGTATATATAATATATAATCATGAAATATATTACATATTAATGATATTGTATTTATTTATATGTTATTTACTTACTTCCATTCAATTTATTAAAGAAACGAAAACCGAATTCATCCGTACATACAGCCAACCGTCTCCCTGAATGGTGTATTTCTATTCATTTATCGGTCTATTATATATATATATATATATTTTCTGAAAATATATTATATATAAATCATTTTTTACATTATTTATGTATGTAATCGTGATCTAAGTAATCATACGAATAATTACAAGTCAAAACAAGGATGATAAATGAAATGCTTTTACCCAAAACGCTGCTTTAATATGGAATTGAAAAATGAACGGGTAATATAAAGTCTTAATTGAATCACATTTGATATCATAAATATTATTATGGTTCTATTACAAGATAATAATAGGATTAAACCCACTATACATGAGTCTTTGAAACATACGGAAGTAATTGGACATAAGGTAAGGGATAATTTTGCTAATCTGATTTTTATCCGAGATTGCTTATACGTAAGTATTTACAGGGGTAATATTTTTCATCCATGTCCATAAAATATTTTTCATATAGTCTTTAAAATTATTTCATGTATATTTACAGTCTTTTTTACCCCTCTTTGACTATTACTTTGTGTTATGGAAGGAATATTTATTTTGTTTACCATATGTTGTACTTTTTGACTTTTCTGTTAAAAGTACGAGGAGAATGTTTTTTAACTTATACGACATGAATAGATTTATACGGTTTCATAACACCTAATTCTCATGAAGAATCCTCTACAAGATTTCGTGATTATTTTCAACAAAAGACGTTTCTTTTAAAATTTTATTGCATTTTGTGAAAAGAAAATTATTTTGAAGAAGAAAGGATATTTTCATCATGTATTCAATTCATGTGGTTTTTCAAAACTATTTTCCATCTAAGATGAAATTATTTAGTATGATTATGTTCCATTTATAATGTATCTATTATTTACATGGTTTTATTCTTCTTATGATGAAATTATATCCATTTGTTTTATATGGATTATGTTAAAATGGGATGATGTTTATCAAACCCATTTTATTCATTGCGTTATGAATAATGATTTATGTTTATTTTGTGGAACAAGTAAGAATTATTTCATAATGAGATGGGTGAGACCTATATATTCCTCAATTGCATTGGGTAAATATTTATATCTCATGAGATAGACAAGGCTAGAATATCATGTAAATCTGGTTAAGTAATACATGGCTGGAACGTTCAGTAAACCCGGTTCAGTAATGGACTTTTTAAACTATGATGGTCTTGGAAGAAATTCCATGGATACTATTGAAATAATAACATGTTATAAATGATTTGCCTCAATTAAATGTTTAATTCATATTCCATTGTATCATGATTAATGTTCCTTTATGATCTATGCCTTATGCACTTCCATGATTTATGTCATTACTCATGATTTTGATGTTTTATGTTCATGTTCTTACGTTCAAATGTTTAGGGATTGTTTTATGTTCCCCATTATTACCCATACTGAGAATTTGATCTCACACATTTTATGTTTTTATTTCACATGGATATAAAGAAAGGATTTAGGTAAGAAAACCAAAGGGGAAGATAATTATGGGAGATGTAGAAGATCTTTCACCATGATTAGATGATTTTTTTTGATTTTCCAAATACACTAAACTAATATGGTCATTGGTCGTCTGTTTTTGTAATGTATTAAGTATTCCTCAAAATTAATGTAATTTCTATGTACGTCGATCTTTGGAACTATACACTACATACCCTGGTTAAATAACAAAAATCTTTGTCGTTGTTTTCACTCCTAGGTACATCCCTGCCAGAACAATGTCCACATGTTATATCCAGACATGGACGTATTCTCCAAAAAGATCAAAATAAAATATTTGTTACCAATGGTATATGATGTTCATGTATTTTTATCCTTATATACTGCATTAGGGGTTAGTTCCCCAATCCATGTTATATAAATCAAATTTCCAGGTTTGCTACTAATATGCCTTTAATGCCAAATAAAATGCCCCGACCCCATAAGCCAAGAGCCAGGGAATTTCATATTATATTACCATGGTTAAAGGAATGAAATATCAAATAAATTATCTATTTAGTAATTTTGAAGAAACATGAAACATACATGTAACTCAAATTACATATAGAATGTTTAAAAAATACAATACCAAAGAAAAAACTACTAAACTACATCTGTGAAAACATTATAAATGGTCTCCTCTTAAAACAAATTTCTAGATACAAAATTAAACGGTGAACTCAAATACTCAGTAAGGGTTACATATAGTGGAAATATCAATACACAATAATTGAATCATAAAAAAATCTGCATAGTCAATAAGGAATGGTGAATAAATGAAAAACACACACCATTACCAAACTGAGAATGAAACTGCATTCATAGATTTTGTCATACAGAAAACATAATGGATAGTAAAAACTAAAAATGAAAAAATAGGATTTTTATTATTTTTACATCATGTATATAGCACATCATACAATTATATAGTCAAAATGGTTTATGTTTATGGGTAGCAACCATTATGATTTATGAAACAGAATCAAAGGTGTTTTCTCCTACAAATATTTCCATGATATTTGTCGATGCATCGAGGGGATATAGAGGGCCTAGCATATCACAACAAGAGAGAAGAATTATTTATACAAAGATTTTATACACGTACAATATGACTTCTCATTAAATATATATATTTGATGATATTGAATCATCAATATTTCTATAAGTTAAATAACATTTCAAATAATCATTGAATATAAAAGGTTATACAACATATGGCAATAATCTTATACATGAATCAAAAATTTGGATATATAATATATTTATAATTTCAAAATGAAAATTTATCTCAAATTGGCATCGAATACACTAGATAAGGAATATTAGGAGCACCATAAAGAGAAATTCAAAATGAAATGTAAATTGAAACAAATTCCCTTTCAACATTGTAATCAATCGAATTAATATTCATCATGTGAATCACTGATTACCATTAATATAATGTGAATCATGATATGATATATTAAATTGATGTAAACATACACCACATGCTATAAATAGATGGTGAACCATAAAAATATCACATAAATAAAAGAGAGATGAAAAACCCCTTACATTTTGCCTGAATGTGTTATTCTATTGATCTTAATGTCCTGAATAATAAAATTGATAATAATTAATTAATAATTATAAAACATTATGTAATTTTATTTGATTTATTTTATCCTTATTATTTTTATTTGTGGTCAATATTTTCTACTTAATAGTATCAATTTCATTATTTTGGAAGCATTTTATTCCTTGGTTTTCATAATGGGTTTACTTGTATCAATTAATGAATGTTAATTTAAAATTTGGTTAAGAATACATATTTTTAAATATATTTTATTAGCGAAATTACATAGATATAAAATAATATTTTAATTATTTTGGTTATATATCATGAGGATGACTCATTAGATAAAATTAAATGATCAACACTTTGATTAACATGGTTGTTTTGTGCACTATAAACATGTTTTGAATTATTAATTTATATTATTATTATGTAAGGATTATATAACATTAAATATAATATATTAAATATATAATAATTTGTTTCAACCATTAATATGTTTTCAATGACTATAATTGAAGATATTAATAGAAATCGAGACCTCGTCGCCCTCCAAATATGATAAATTAACACACCTGGGATGGTGTTTTCAATTTTAGTACAAGAGGAGGGGTGAAAAAATATTATGATGAAATATTCCATTACCATAATAAAATTCTAATTCTTCTATGGTAAAGTAATTATCATATAAATTTTTTAGGCGGTTATAAGGAACAAAAAATAAAATAAATTAACTCATAATAAATTAAAACATGATAATCCCTCATGAATATTCTTAAAACTAATGACGTCACATAAAAATAAATAAATTATTTTGATTAGTGAAAAGGGGACTCTCATCATGCATTAAACACAAGAAAAAATGGAAATATGTAATGACAAATCCCAAGATAATCCAATAGAAAACAAGTGACATAAAACGAATGCTTCAAAATAAAAATGTTGGTAGATTTCATTACCATGTAAAGTGACACCCAAAACATGTTGGTTGGGACATTGGGGGGTCGAGGACACCATGTGAGGATTCTTAGGGAGTTAAAAATACCATATCATTTAGGATACTGAGTTTGTTAAGAATTAAAACAAAGGAATGAGTGGGTATTTATAATAAAGGATATGTAGTTTTAATCAATTTTAATGGACACCTAATTAGTTTTTTAAAAAAATCATGGTCTTGACCATGGTTTTTTCTAATATTAATAGCAACATTTGAAAAATCATGACATATTTAACTTTTAAAAATTCAAACAACATTTTTTAATAATTATTACATTATTATGGTATCATTAAACATACTGAAAACTCAAAACTAAATTTTTACTATTCACGAAAAATAAATATATTATAGGTAAATACCAAGTATTCACCGTAACAATTTTTTGGCATGTATAATTGAAAAATTAACACCATTTTTTGAAAATAATTTTCTGAATATTAATAATATAATTATTAAATATATTAACAATTAATTTAGAAATATCAATGTTAAATCTATACCTGATTTATAAACACCATGAAATATTAATCAACTTCTATTTACCTACGAACCATAGGGAAATAAAATAATAATACTATTTAAAATTCATAAGGGAATGTTACTTTTCATCAAAAAGTAATATTCTTTCAACCAAACTACTTATAACTAACTGATCATAACTGTATATGAGTGTTTTTTAAATTCAAAACACATATATAGAAAATTTATGTATAATTAATATGTTATGAGATAATCCTATTAAAAACTATGTGTTGTATCCTAGAGACTCATTGTATCAAACAATATAAGATATCTGATGAATAGATTCTATTTTAAAGAAACTTATCATAAAATATCGGTGGTGTTGTAGATACGATGTCTTTCCACCCTTACTGAAGTTGTTCCATTTGATATTTACTAAAAAATTATTAGCATTACCACCTGAGAGTGAACTGAAATTTATAATTTATATAATGATTAGTGGGGTGCCTATTTTTATTCAAAAATTAATAAAAAAACCAAAATAGCTTCTGGAACTTATGACTCATCTTGATGAGTTAATGGATATGGTTTTTATTCATTTGAGTACATCACATTTGGGTTATCCATTTTTGTTATCAAATAAGGCTGATGTGACCTTGAACTTGTGTTTTTATTACCAGAAGATGAGTTAGATGAATCTGAAAAACCAATATACTCTTCTGCCTATTGATGATCTATTTGTTCCTTTAAGGGGATCTTTTGTATTTTATAATTTAGAATTGACATCCAAGGTATGAATAATATAATTTTCAACCATTTGGCATACCGAGGACTTATTCTAGAATCATGTATGGTATTTATGAGTTTTTCATGATCTCATTTAGGATTAAAAAATGAACCATCATTTTTTTTGGACTTGATACGATGAGTCTTCTATTCCTACCCTGATTAGATTTTTTTAGTGTTTTTGGATGACATCTTGGTGTACTATAAGATTCATGACAGTCATGCTCAACCTCTGGACATCATCCTGTGTACTCTGAGGGTGTATCAGGTATATTCCATTTTATTTAAGTGTCAATTTTTTATTTATTAGGTACACTTCTTAAGTCCCATAACATAATACGATGGTTTATCAGTGGACCCCTAGAAGGTGTAGGTATTTGTTTCCTTTTGGAAACCCAAGAATGATATGGACACATGTATTTTTCTAGGATTTCTAGTTTGTTATTCAAGGTTCACCCAAGACATTCTCATTTGGTTGTAACACTTTCAATATTTACTATGAATGGAATAATGATTTAATGGACTAGATCATGGGAGAATTATATCTTATAGATGAATACACAATTAATAATGGAACCAATCTTGATCCTAACTCCGTCGGGGGAGGAGTATATGATGTTTTTTATATACATTTGTGATAAGTTATGGATATTTTTTGATACAAGGATATTTATTTTTGATGTATGAGTCTCATTAGTTGATTACAAATGAAAAATACTACATTACACATCACCTATAATTTAATGTAGTGGTTTAGGATTTGATTTTATTGTGAAAATATCTATTAGGGAAAAAAATAAATGTATATGTATCACAAGAGATTAAAGTGTATACTTTCAAAATGATATATGAATATAAATAGTGTTTCTAACACTTTATGTAGTCTAACTCGGCCTTGGAAAGTATAAGTGTCCTGTATTGAGTGGAAAATGTTGATTTTGGTGGCTGGGATGCATGTTGTGGTTCATGAGATTCAAGATAAGATGAATCTCATATCATGATTATTGGGTTAGACTCTTTTGTGTTGGATCAGGTGATGTTAGTATGATGATATGTAATGTTTGGACCTGGGATAAATCCATTAATGAGGGGTGTCACCTTTTGACTGAACCATAGATGAGGATGAGATCATCTATGTCACAAACTTCTTATTGTGACTACTTGTATGATAAATAATTTTATACATTAATTTCATTCCATGAAGTGGGTGTTACATCTGGTATTGATCAAAATGTAGCATTAATTGTGTGGACGGTATTGTTGACCGAGAATGAACATAGAGATAGCAGGGTTTTTTATATGATGCCAGACTAGTCTACATGAGAAGGTTGAGCATAAATGACACAGTATATTAATAAATCCATTTCAGATTTAGAAATAGAAGCGGTATAAATTTATCATGGTTATTGTGTTCAGTCTGTGAAGGATTCCTCATAATAATGATACTATTTTCTTGGTTGTGAACTATATGGTGAAAGCCACACATTTCGGGCCTATATATTATACGTTATTATTGAATCATTTATAATATTTTTATATTTGATCAATTTTCTATAATCAGGGGGTTTCATAAAGTATTTTTTTATTCTTAGATGTATGATTTAAGTCACGCTTCTAGATGGGATTACATAAGTCTCTTGGTACCCACATTTTATTGACTTCAACATTCCATCTAATGAAAGATGGATAGATAGAACATTGTTTATCTGTGTATGAGGATATACGTCAACTGTGTTTCCTTGTATTTTTTGTGTCTTAGGAGATAAATATAACTCTAGTGGATTTTTCTGATATCTACAATTATGAAGAAACTATTGAAATGGAACCATATGGGGAACTATATGATGAGCTTTGTAAATAATTTATATCCTAGATCGGGGGAGGTGATTTAGAGCTTTTGGGACTGATTCATTTTTTGGAGACATAAAATTAGGTTTAGTATGTTCATATGCATATATTTATGGCCCAATATAGATATGATTCTAATAATCATAAATATTGACTACACCTTGAGATTTTAGAGGTTGATTTTTTGTTCCTTCGGGTGTCACCAAGGTTGTGTCACCAAATGATTCAGAGATATGTAAATATGTTTCCTAGGTTTGTTAGGCCATAGGAGGTTATAGAGTCAATCAGCTAAATGGTATACAGATTAGTCCTTCCACATAGGTACATCTCATTGCAATATTATTTTCATGTGTCCCAACATCAGGGATATCACCCTTACCCTTCCGGTTTGATCAATTAGGACGATGTTGATAATGAGACTGATGAGTCCTATTTGGACCATCTAATACCTATGTGGGATAGAATTGATAAAGTGTTTTGTAGATATACCATTATATTAGTTATGTATTGTGGCAACATGGATGTGATTAAGAGGAAATGTCAGATATATATGTAGATATAAAGGCACAATGGCCTGATCTTTTTATCTGAGAATCATATAGATTCTATGTAGTATAGCTCATGGATTATATGTTAGATGGTTTGGATACTATAATATCTTATCTTTTTCATGATATGTCTCATGATCATTTACTGGTAATATATTACAATGTATTATAAATTTCATTGTTTCATTTTATCTTAGGTGTGTGTGGGTGATATTTGGATGTATTTGGATGTGTTTTCGGTAGTACACGATTGGCACACAGTTCACTGAAACTATATTCCCTATACCTACAATATGTAAGACCCCTTGCAGAGGGGGGTTTCATGGTTGGTGCATAGTTTTTTGAAACATGCATCCCCTTAGGTGGAGGCACACAATTAGGCACAGAATTAGGGAATACCATGCTCCTTAAGAAAAGAACCTTGTGAGAAGAATTTTAAACACTGAGAAATTATTTAAAAACTTCCTAAACACCCATATTATACTCGTAAACACCCAAGAACGACCCTAAAACTATTTCTATAATTTTTAGTGGTTCATGAATGGATTACAAGGCTATAAAACATATGTTATTGGTGAATTGAATCCTTAATTGTAGATATACACTTCTCTTCAAAAGTGAATCTCATTCAAATTAGTTTCATGTCTCTCTCACTCCCATTTCTGTATTTCATCCTTAAAAGGGAAATTTTTCTCCATTGGATGAGGATCTAACTATAGATTAAGATAGATTGATTCCATTTGATCTTCAGTCTATGTTTCTGATCAATATCCTTTTATTCATCGGGTTATTGAAAAATCCACATCAATTGGGTATTACTACTTGTATGAATTCATCATCAACCTGGTGATAGGTGTTTTCAATTCAATTCACAGAGTCATGAGTTCCAATTGCATATATTTGTTTTAAAATTTCATGTAGCTCAATTGGAAATGGAATGGTGTAATGGATAATTTATTTGACTAAATATTATATGGAATCTCGGGATTTATTAATTGATTTCAATGTGAATGTGAAATGATTAGAATATGAGAATTGAAATGGGAAATTTTGATTATGAAATTGAACTAATTTGATAAATTAATTGGTTAATTAATCAATTAAATGTTAGGATTTTGGAATTGTTGGTATATTGGGATAGTGTAATCAATAAATTATTTTGATATTAATTAATATTCAATGGGAATTTTGAGATGACTGAATTGACCTTAATTAGTTAATGGTTTATATAAATTGAATGTTGAAATATGGTTTAATGGTGAAATTATTATATTATATCATGTGATTAATGTACTGATCATTGGTTTGTTTTGATTAATTGTAATGATATATCATGATATGAAATGATGATGAATGGGTAAACAATTATTATTAATAATAAACTATATACATGATATGAGTTTTTATTTGATAAACATGAGTGGGACATGGTCCGCAGATTCAAAGGCCCAAAGTGATAGTGAGTGTGGGAGATGGAATTATACGTCAAAAAGAAACTTTTTTGATAGATTGACAAACATGTGTTGGATATAGATTTCATCTTCAAAAGGACGTAATTATAATGAGTGTATGAGACAATCTAATATTTGGAAATCCCACTTGTGCATTACATTTGATAATGATTGTGGGACAGAAAGAACTAATTAAAAAGCCCATGGGTTTATAGCCCTTACATTATAGTCCAGAATTGTTTGAATTCGATAATGGTTCTAATCATTCATGATAATAATTTAAATATATTGTAGAGTTAAATACCATCATTATAATGAATTGTGATTTCCCAATATTATTTGGTTAATATTCTTTCATGGGCCGAACTAGGTATTGAGAGTTCAGGTGTCCTCAGAAACTAGATGCGTTTTATGGTTATATAATTAAGAAAATAAATAACATAAAATATTTACTTAAATTCTTATATTATATTCGTTAGACAAATTCATAATCTATTATAGACTATATAGAGTTTTCAAATCAACTGTTTCTATCATATTGAGTTCTACTCATACCCTACTCAGGCTTCCTAGTTGTTTACTGAAAAGAATTAATGTTTTTTGTATATGATAAGGTTCAGAGACCTATGTTAGATGGATGATTTATGATTTAAAATGGATGTTGGAACCAAAATCTATTCAATACCCACTTGGGATTTTGAAATGTATTTATTTATTATGGTTTTTATGTTTACTCTTGAAATGTAATTATTTGGAAATATCTACTATTAGTTTTGGATGTTGTATTATAAGTTTGGGTCATCATGTGATATAAGTTTAGCATTGTTTTTTTGGTTATATAATTTGGTTATTATTTTTTATTTATGGTATTGTGTTACATAGATAAAGATTGTATTGTATCCCCATGATTGATATTAGACCATCACTGCTGGTCAGATGCCTCTGGGATATTGGATTGCCTACATAACCTCAAGTGAACGAAGGGCTTGTAGCACCAATGTATATCTCCAAGGTCCGAATGATTCAATGTTGGTTACACAAATGGGTGACCTTCATGAAGAGATATTGTGACAATGAAATTATATTACATATTGAGTGTACATATTTTGTTGTTGTCATTGCGACATTAAGGTTTTTATAATGGGTACCTCAACCTGTTACTAGATAGTTATCTTGGATTTTAGTCAATCCCATATAATACAATTGAGAACGATTCATAGTGGTCTACACAGTAAGTGTTTCCATTATTCAGTATTAAATTCTATTTGAATTTAACAAATAGAATATCCATTATTAACATAAATTTGGAATAATTGTATTAATGTTTAACATATTACAAATATTTACTGATATATATAATATTTTATATTTTTTTAGGTTTTTAAAAAATTCAAGAGGAGTTAGAATACAATAAGGTTATATTATGGGACAAATATTAATTAATAAAATGGATAAATATGATTTTTAATTGTGTAGGTCGGAGAGTAGATAAAATAAGGTTATAATTATTATTGGTTTTATTATTATATTACATGGGATTTATTAAATGTTATAATATTTTTTAAGTGTTGAAATTCCATGAAATAATATTTTAACCCAACACCTATCTTTATAAATAGATTTCTATGTCCATTGTGTGGTGGGGTACAAATATACGGAATCAGTCAGAATGGCCTGAAGGACTTCATTTTTTTTATTTTTATAATCTAAATTTTAGGGGGTGAGGTGAAACCCTTACAAGGCCGAAAGGCTTAAAGACAATTACATGACTCGTAGGTCTTAAATGGAATCATCGGGACATGACAACTTTCAACTTCTCTTCCCAATCATATTTCATGATGGCATTACTCCACCGTCAAAGTGTTGGTCGGCTAGCTATCATATTCAATGCTGCATAGGCCCGGTACTGATGGTTAATCCATACCCTCTCATTCCTCCAATTTCGGTTATCTCTACTCTAGTTGATAAGAGTACCATGGATCCTCCTTTGAATCCATTTCCCTTGTAGTCTGATAGGTAAAATTTCATATCATGTGGCCCAAAGGTCTTGAAGTGGCCCTAAGGCATTAAGGTGGCGTGAAGGCATTGAGAGTCAACTTCCCAAAAGGAATTGGGTGGACCGAATGCCTTACAAGACCCGAGGACCAAACCGGTGGCCCAATGGGCCAGATTGATGAATTGTTCCGACTGATATAGTACCAAACAATGGATGCTACATTAATTTCTATAGTTCCCTCGATATCCTCCTCCTCCCGGATTTGATCTCAGGTCTCTTGGATGCACCTTCTGAGTCCTCACCAACCGAGATGAGGCTTATCTGCACAAATATAGGGAATCATTATAATAAAAAAATCAAATTTATATCATCAATCTATATCCCTCTTCAGATTATGAAATGAAAGAGACATTTCTTAATGATCAAAGGACATGTGATCAACTCAAACAAATCATGAACAATTGATTCACTACACTAGAATCCAAAAATCCATATGTTTTTCTCAAATATAAAAGGAGCACATTTTGATTACCCTTATACCCTTGGATTCTCACATATAAAGGAATGAAATTCAAAAAGGGTCGTCTGTATGATTATCATTTTCAAAAAAGAAAGTATCATAAGATGATGTATTTATTTTCCTATGATCAAAATAAATTAATTAAACATTTAACAAAAAATGATCCTCATATGGGATTTCAACAAAAATATATTAAAATAAATTTGTATATTTCACCTACATCCACATTCTTCCATTTCAACAAAAACCCTCTTGTGGTATCAGTCTTGTAAAATTTTATATTTATAATTATTTATTTGACTGTTCATTTATATACAATCATGGTTAAAATTTTCATTTTATATTATTCACTTTTTAATTTGATTTCAATTATAATGATGTAGATATATTAATCATGTTCTTTTAATGTATTAATTTATTAAATATTTAATAATAAATAAATAACTACTAGAGATTCCATCAGGATGTGATAAAAAATATCAGTTAAATTAGGTTATACAGTATGTAACTGTAGAACATATCATGTACCCATATTAATTATAGATAGATATCACATGAGATACATGAATGGTTGAGAAATTAGTCACACATGGCGTAGTTATTTTACAATATGTGTAGAATGAGTCTTCCTATAGATTAAGATGTCATATTACATATAATGTAGCTGAAAAACACATCATGAAGTCAACATGGCTTAGTGTCATAAATCCTAAAATCCCTGAGGTCATTATACATGGGCAAAGGACATTATTTTTATGTTATTTATGATTTATGATATACATGATTTGTATGTGGTGTACACGTCATGTAGATCACCATTTTCCACATCTAAAATAAACCTAGATCCATTCATGGAGAAATTTGAAAACATCACACATGGGATATATGGAAACTAGCTGGAATATACATGTCTTTTAGTCCAACCTAGATACACACCAAAGATATGGAATTTTCCATGTCCACACGATAAGTGAATACACTACGTGTAAGTGTGATGTACACACCGTGTACTCTAGCTAAGTCAACATGGCATATCCCATGGCATGTAACCTAGAGAAACGAACAAAGGTACATGACATTTAGCTAGTGAGTACATGCCCAGAAGTATTCTTATTAACTGTATAATTAAAATTCATTAAATTGAAAATTGAATCTTTTAAACCTTTTTTCATTGACTTGGACCTTTTTTTGACTATTTAATGATTTTAAATGATTAACTAATTTATTTCAATAACTATGTCATTACTTATTTGATTTATTATTCATTAATTCTATAATGATGGTAATATCCAATAGGAGTTGACTGGAAATTATGTTGGTTGTGAATGAATGAATGAATTATTTTATTAATAATGGAATTTTTTTCTTAATAATATACAATTAGTAATAAATAAATGTTAACTAGTTTTCATTTACCTATATAATGCATGTACGACCATTAATGAGCTTGATCAAGAAAAGTTTATGTGTTATGTATTTTTAATTCTGTTTAGTTCATGGGTTAGAAATTATTAAAGATTAAATTAAATGATATCTTGCATGTCATCCCTCCAACCCATATTAGACTGGACATGTGTTTCCACTGTTAATTTGGAAAACCAATTTTAACCACTCTATTGTATCCACACACTGTATGTGAGTTAAAATGATATAATTAATGGAGTTTACTATGACATGTAGGGGCACATCAAGATGAAACCACAATGATACCATCCTAGGGCATACAAATGTGGATATCATGAATGTTGCAACTCTTTCTAAGACTGTCATATGACATATTTTCCCTCAGTCGTAGATTTATTTCAGGAAATATAATTAAATAAATTATTAGAAAATCAATTCAAAAGGTAATTAATTGTTTATTTATTTTGAATAGGAATTATTTATATTGTGGATGGAATCACACGATCAAATAATTAACTGAATTAATGTTCTATGATATAATTTAAATAAATGGAATTTGAGTAAAAATATTATCAAAATTTATGAATAAGTAATGTAACATAAAAATAATATTATCATGACATAAAAATGATATATTAAAAAAATTCATACTAAATTGAAATAACTATGTTAAATATTATGTTAGACATGACCTTCTATAACATTATTAGAAATGAAATCACTATAAATAATTGTTTGATCATACCTCATTGGGACACTTTCTATTAATTTTTTGTATTGATGAAGGATATAGGTTGACATAACTGTATTACATAAATATATGTATCCCTCACTAGACATGATATTACATGGTGAAAAGTGTTTAGGAAATCCATGTGACGAATTCATGATTTTGGAGTCCACTTTGTAGATCAAGGAATTGTATTCATGTAGTTTCTAAAGATATTACTTCTTATATAATTTCAAGTATCTTGAGAGATCGTCATTGGGGATAAGAAAAAGGGAATATAGATCATTTCAGTAGAATTTTATTTCCAATGGAATTTCCATGTATAATGATTAGTGGTATTGGGACTTGTTGAAATAGTGGGATATTTAATAAAATTAATTACAAATTTTCATATAATATGTAATCAAGAAAAGTGAAAATAATATTCACTTATAGAATTATAGAAAAATATATTATCATCATCCACACTATAACTATGATCTATATTGGAAACGTATATGCTTTTCATTAGTAGTAACTTTTGGGAATGGATTAGATGCCTTTGGTTTGAGTTTCACCAGGATTAGAAACCATACATGTTAGAATCCTTATATCCTGGAACAGTTGCTAATGAGTAGAGTTATGATGAGATACATGACTATGAAAACATTTGAGTGACATGGTATATGTTCAATTTCTTATTTTATCATCAATGTTTAGTGAAATGATAAAGTCACATGAAAAAATAGATGCATTTAGCGTGGTTGAGCACCTTAAAAAGTTATACCTGGAGATAGCTACATAAGAACTGTTTCTCATTTCGAAGTTTATGTCGTTAAGTTATATTATGGAGAGATCATTAGCTAGGCCTCATGTAGTCAATTTCATTGGATATATTGATCACATATAGGTTTTAGGGTTTAAAATCTATGATTATTTACCAGCAAATCTATTTCTTTCATCGCTATTATAGATATTATCCATAATTTTTGAAACTTTTAATATGAACAATATTAAGAAGTATCTAAATAATATTCTCACACTTCTTAAACAAGTTGATAAGAATAAAAACAAAAAATCCATTAGTCATTATTTTTGGAAAACTAATTAGTAAAATCCAATATCTATAAGCCCCATTCATCTGCACACCCTTTAATGAAGAGGATTATTATGAGGAATGATAGGGAATTCAATGTTGTTTGTTTTTCATGTGTAAATAATCTCCATTGGGAGAAATAATGAACCCATCCAACGAATAATGTGTAATTTAAATGATAATTTGTTATAATGGGAAATTTATCCAACTATACAAATAAGATATTAGATACATATTTTCGTGGTCACATATGTACTCAAATATTGGAACCAAGTAGAATCATAACAATGGAATAATGGAATATTGATCTATGAGCAGCCAAAAATGCTACACATTTCATTGTAGTAATTGCTAACTATTACCTCATGTTTCTAATTAGAATGATCATGGTTTTGAAATATTGTTATTGTGTTCCATCTAATGCTGAAAATGTTAAATATATATGAAAATTTAATATGGATGACTTTGTTTTCAAAATTTTGGATTAAATTTTACATTTGATACAATGATATCATTTCTTATAAATATCAAAATTTATATAATGGTATTTATTTGTTGTATTACATTAATAATGAATTTAAAATCGATAATAAATATAATTAACATGAATCATATCACACCCAATTTAAAAATCACCGACTAGGTCATGTAAACCAATTTTATTTTAAAAAGGTTTAAAAAATGGATATTTATATTATTTTAAACTAAATCCATTGGGTTTTTGTCATTCATAATTAAAATAAAAATTAAAAAATCCTTATTTATTAGAATAGGTGAAAGTTCCAACGATTGTTTTCAATTATTTCATATCGATGTCTTTGGACCATTCCTTATTGTACAATGTTATGTGTACTCAAAATTCATAACTTCTACTAATTAATTTATTAGATATTGATATGTATACATTATGGGGTATTAGTATAATTCATTTGATATATTCAGGAAAAGAAAAAACGAATTTGAGAACCATATATATAAGAATACTAAGAAACACATATGAGGTCATTGTGAAGAATATATTAATCAACAACTCATTGATTATTTATGAGAATTTGGTATTCTATCTTAACTCACTAAACCATATACACCTCATTGGAATTGTTTTTTAAGTAGTGGAACTACACCTTGTTTGACATGTTGAGTTCAATGAGGAATTGGGGAATTATTAAATTATCCTTTTGTGTAAATGATTTATAAATTGTTGTATAAATACTAAACGAAATCCAAAAAAAGTGGATGATGGTATACCATTACAATTATTTAATTAAAAGAAACGGGTGTTGTAATACATACATGTGTGGGATTGTGATGCATTCGTTATGGAACCTTCCATTAACAGACATGTACCCCAAGTCATAATGTGTACCTTCATGGAATATTCTATAGGAAAAAAGGGAAAATAACTATATAAACCATAAAACAAAAACTTAATAGTGTTAAGACACACCATATTACATAAGAGGGTTCACTTATCATAATTTAAGATTGGGATTGATATATAATTTTAGGAATTAATGGATCAATTTACATAAGAGTTGACCATTACAGATTCCACAATGCCATATGGAAGAATAATTTTCTCCAAATTCACAAGTATTGTGTAACAATATAGGAAAAGTTAAAGAACCATAATGGTATGGATTTCTAGTCACTAAAGATGGTGACTCGTTATTAGTTGATAATAATGATCCTCTGAACCACAAGGAAGTATTATGTGGAACGAGTCCTTGAAGTATGAAATTGATTCCATGTACCAAATATAGTACCAGATTTTGGTGGATCTACAAGTTAATTTAAATCCAATTCGTCAAAATTGGGTATTCAAGAAGAATGTGGACATGTAATAACAATTCATTACCAATAATGATTGACTAATTGAGAAATGGTTTAAATGTAATCAATTTATTGACTATGAAAAAACCATTTCACAAGTTTCAATGTCGAAATCCATCATGATTGTACTTTACATTATATAATACCATGACTATAAGATATGTTAAATGGATTTAAAAATATCCATAATTAAATGGAACGGTCCAAATGATTTATATATGAAACCAACAAATGGATTTGTGACTCCAAAAGATGTCATTAGGAATTGAAAATTGGAAAAAATCTATTTTTGTATTAAATAAGCAATCTCAGTAATGGAAAATTAATTTATATGATTCCATAACATAATTTTATTTCATAACGATGAATGTGATATTTGTGTCATTAAATGTTTTAGTGGTAATGTAGTCATTTCCATAATAGTATATATTGATTACATCATAGTCATTATAAATTAAATACCATTCCTACTGTATGTTAAATAATAGTTTAATAAATTATTTTCCATCATGACAATTGTATGATCATCATATATTTTTGGGATCATGATCTATAATGATATATCCATGAGACTCCATATCCAATATTAAGGTATACATATTGAAAAGATATTAAAGAGGTTCAATATAGAATAATCCATTATGTGATAATTATAATCATTACATGGAATACAACATTATAGTAAAATGGGTCTGCATACACATGAGGAATAACATAAAATTTAAAATGATTTATACACATTAGTGATAAGGTCACTCATTTATGTTATTGTATGTATTATGCTAGATTTATCCTATAAATTAATTTTATTTGGAAGATATCATGCAAAAAAGGTGACTAATATAAGATATAATTAATGAATATCAATAGTTATCTAAGGTTAATTAAGGAGATGTTCCTAGTTTATGGTAGATATGAGGAATTAGGTATTTGAAGATATCATTATTAAATCTCCCAAAATGATCATAATGACATGATTTCCCAAACTAGATACATATTCCCTTTGAATGGGTGTGTAAAGAGCAAGAAGAGATCAAAAAAGGATATTTTCATAGATTATATAGATGATTATGAATATATTTCAAATTTTTAGGTAGTAGAAGTTGTATGTATATTACACATCATTAATTATAATTATGTAGTACCAAGTAGTATAAATCCAATCACAACCTATGGGAATAAAAATATAGCGGCGGTTGTCACAAAATATTCGATATTAGATTATTAATTAAAGAACATAATTTGGAAGTATCACGTCTTAAGTAATTATTCTCTTAGAGGCGAGGTTGTAGTGAACAATATAACCCTAGAAGACAATATGGTGGACCCCATTACTGAATCCTTGACTATGTAGAAACATGATTATCATGTATGGTCTTGTCGACCAAAATTCATATAAATATGTGTATAGTCCTATTGGGACATTTTTATTGGTTTCTTCTTGGAACAACTATTTTTTAATATATAATACGAATGTTCCTTAATTTGAACATTAATAAGACATCTTATTACATATTTCTTATTTTCTTATATGACATTAATGTAATAATTTAAATGGTTGTTGTCATATTGATAAAATCATACAGTTCCCCACTATGATGATAACCTTGAAGTGCTATGAATATATTATTAAATATGGTTTTTTGGCTAAATAGCATACTATGATAGGGAACATTATGTGTAGTTTGTCATGTGTGACTGCTCATAAGTGGATGAGGCTTCTTCTCATGAGGTTCACAATTGGTAATATCTAAGATGGAAAATTATAAGAAAAGAACTTCTGTGGAGAATTAATCATATTTTGGTTTCATCAGATATTCCTATTATGAACCATGTGCGATGGTCCTTATAGATTAATAGTAGATTAAATTTCTTTCAAGAGTGATGGATAAGTATTTTT
Source organism: Viscum album (assembly GCA_963277665.1). Classification (NCBI taxonomy): domain Eukaryota; kingdom Viridiplantae; phylum Streptophyta; class Magnoliopsida; order Santalales; family Viscaceae; genus Viscum; species Viscum album. Next base: position 1,809,857,113 of record OY728136.1, on the reverse strand, counting down.
TGATAAAAATCGTGACACTCTTTTTTCACAGGGAGATATGGTGTGTTGGGTGAATCATGAATTATATGTCAATAATTGATATGTTGAGGAAGTATTATTCCCATTCATATTTATAGAAGATCTTATCACATATGATTTATTCGAAGAGATTTATCACAAAAAATTCAATTTCCATGGGGTAACGAAAAATTTACACCAGATAGTCAATGAAAAAAATATCGAGCATTTAAGTTTTTGAAATTTATGTGAATAATATTTGATGACATATTGTGAAAATGTGATTATATTAAATAATGAGGTATCATATGTGGTTTTAATCATCGAGACATTATGTTCTTTTGTTGGGTCCCTTCACTTATTTATAGATAGTAATCCCAGACAGTAGGCAATGCCCCTAATTCCAACAAGATTGAATCATAGAGGACCACATACTATATATTTCCATTGATCACTATAAAATTTTATTCGAATTTAATTAATATAAATATTATATTTATCAAGACTGAGGAATATTTTTATTCAAGTTTTATCAATCACAAATATTTATTGATGAATAAAATATTTAATATTTATTCAAGTGTTCAATTAATTTTAAAAGGGTTTAAATTGACCAAGTATATGTATGGTGTTAATTTACAAGATGGTTAATTAATATTGGATATTTTTTAATTTAGTTTTCACCATAAAATAATAGTAATAATAATAATAATTTTATCATTATTATTTGTCACAGGGTTAATTAATGTTTAAAATGTTTTTTATGGACCATAATATAAATAAAAAATATTATAACCTAATAACTAATTATATAAATAGTTGTTTTTCGATTGTGTGGTGTGATAAAAATATAGAGAATAGTTCTGCTCAATGAGATTCCCTCTCAACTCCTCTTTATATGTATTTCTCTTTCAAGAATAAGAAATGCAAGGCAGATTCCTTCAAAATCAAAGGATGAGTAATCAACATGGAAAATGAAAGAAAATATATTTTTTCAATACAACTAATAAATAAATTGGTCATGCTAATAGATCATGGTTTCCATGGGGATCACCACTTGAGTTGGACCATAAAAAAATGAAGTTAATTCATAAATGGTTTTTATGATGATTAAAATTATCAATGAATAATCGATACTAAAATGAAATAATATTTTTTCTCTAGATATAATAAAATAAATTATAAATATTCACTATTGAAAATAAGGACTTTAAAAATTCAATTAAAAGGGATTTAACAGCACTATAGAAATGATGATAATGTAAGCGATGATAAATGGTCAGCTATAATAGCTCTCGAAAAAAATTTATAGAGAGGTACTTCATGAGGGCATTTTTAGCAGTGATAAATGGTTAAATAATCAGTGCTTTTTAGCGCTATTAATTTCCACCTTTATAATCTCTCTTTAAGTGCTATTAATTGAATCCTTTATCATTGATATAAAATCATGGCTAATGACCCCACTAATATCAGGTATATATTTTTTCATTGAACTCTTATTTCAGTGCTCTCCTAAACATTTTATCAGTGCTTCCCTACCCCTATATCAGATATTTAGATAATCACACAATCACCACACACCCCAACATCCATTGTGTTAGGAACATTAGACCTCCCGTTAATAAATTAACACCTTTTCCCCTACATTATACTATTTTTATATTAATTTTATGATATATAGAGATATATATTAATATACATTTCAATATATTTTATTATCCACACACACACACATATATATATATACATATATATATTTATATATTTAAAATGTATATTAACTCTAAAACCCCATAAAACACATTAAAATGGTATGAAACTCCACAAACACAACAGGACAAAAAACAAATAAATGACCATGAATTATGATCCATATGTCTATATCATATCCAATACTAGTCAAATCATAGATAATAAATGATATTAAATATGATATGTGGTACTAGAATAATGTACACCCGGATCAAATGTTATAGGAATTTGAATTATAGGAAATCGGGATTGTGATCATAAAAATGGAGTGTAGGAGGCCTTAAAGGAATTTTTAGGATTGAAAACCCACATATATCTTTTTGAACATAGTCTGAGACTATCTTGGGAAAAAATCTCATCCGATGATTCAATTTGATATTTGATAGAGCCCAAATGTACCCCTGGAAAACAATTTATGGATGTTTGAAGTTTGAGATCGATTTCTGAATTTATTTATACTCCAATATATTTTATTACATTTATAATAAATTGATTTCAATCAAATATTATTTTATATAATTTCATAATATTTTATTTGATAGGCTGTAGATCTGAAGTGGACTCCCGGTTCATAAGTTATGATAATTTCAAGGCAATAAAGAGGTTTTCACATTAAAAAAAAGTTAAAACAACCATATGTTCTGAACCAAGTGATGTGTTTGGATCATTCACATTTTCAATTGAATGCTACTATTACATGTATGACCCAGGGACCCATAAGAACCCTAAATCACCTAAATCATTTCAAAAAGTTCCTAGAAGGATTCCAAATGGCCATATCTTCTTCTATGGTTGCCAATTAGTGATATTTAATTTTTTTAAATAAAACATTTATCAGTGATATTAATAAATCACTAATGAATGGGTGGTCATTATAAGTGCTTCTAACAAACACTGGTATATACAACCCATTTATTAGTGTTTTTTTGATCCACATATAATTACTATCCCTTGTTTTCTATTTTTTAGTAGTGATGATAAATAAAAATTATATCAATTATTTTTTACTTGAACTGATAAATTGGTGGCATATATCAGAAAATGTTTACCAGAACAAATAAATGTATCCCTTTAGAAACACTTTTTTTCAATATTAAAGACACCATTTAACAGTATTAAAAACACTGTTAAGAACCCCATTTAATAGTGTTTTTTCTATTTTTGAGAAAGGGGAATTTTAACTACAATTTCAGTAAGTGCTATTAATACCCTATAAATGAATAAACCAAGTTTTTTAGAAGGTTTCTGTGAAATTTTTTCAAATGGGGTTTCATGAAACTAAATATTAAATTAAATATTAATATATCACCCTCGACCAAAAGCTTCTATTATGCCCAAAACCATTATTATTTCACTCTTCAGTAAAAATTATTTTTTATTCTATAATCATGTTCTATAAAAATGTTTTTAATAGTTTTTTTTAATATTATCCTAATAATTTTAATGTCAATTTTACAACATTTCGACTTTTTAAATAACGGTTTTAATGGAATGTTATTTTTGTTTTTTGAATGAGTTAAATTGGACAATTTACTAAATGTGTGAAATAGAATAATTATTTTAACATATATTTAATGAAAATTATATCCAATATTTATGAAAAATAAACAATTAATTATTTCATTATATGTTTTAATTGTTATTTTTAAATAATATTTTTCATTTATATGTTGACAATTTTTAGTTTTTTTATATGAATTAAAAAATTTCAATGGTATTTTCCTTATGAAATATTCTATTAATCATTTAAAGAAGTTTTTATTTTATTTTATAATCCATTGATATTATGTAGTATATACAATGTGCCTGATCCTATGATAACATGTTTATTCTTTCATTAGATTTTCGTTGAATATAATAATGTCATATCGTTGAATCACATTTTCTTTTCCACATGTTATGTTATGATGAATGTTTTTATGATCATATCAAATATATATGAATAGAATGTTGAATATGTGATTGGTGGGTATATAATTATATTCCCATAAAATGGATTCGGTAAAGAATAATCTATTATATTCTCCAATGGTACACAATAGGTTATCCAAATTTGGAAAGAGGATACAAGGGAGGTTATCTGAAGCCTGAAGTAGGAACTTGGGGTGGTTATTCCAAGCCTAGTATGATATAAATATCTTGGTGGGTGGAATTGAAACAAGAATTATATGCTTATAGTAATGCCACATTTTTTTCCATTTTTTATGACATGATCATATGATAAAGTTATGTTATAATGGATCATGTTATTTGATCCTATATTGATTCATATCATATACACTACAATGATTTATGCAATTAGGAATGATTTTGAAAAAATAATTCTTATGTGTGATTTTCAAAGTTTATTGTAATTTTATCCTAAAAGTTATTCTCTTGTAATGTATATTGGTCACTGATATTTCCCCCTATTTAATTTACATGTCATATGATACCACCCATTATTATGCATTATTTTCCCAAGGATATGATTACAAATTAATGTATGATGTGTATATAAAGATATATTTTTATAAAGAACTATGGGAAATATGATGTATATCATTTATGAATCACTTGATTATGTACCATATTTTAAACGACACTTAACTAGTATAGTTCAATCAGATATTTTCATGTCAATAATTAAATATTCATCTAATAAGATGCAATATTTATATCTGAATAATATTGCTCGATATACTAACCTTGTGTAAATATATTACTTACGTCTTCTTCCTCAATACACCATGCTTTGATGATCCTATCAATATATATGCTAAACATATGATAATGTGTAGTAAAAATAGGTTTATCACACCACATCATCGCCCAAGTACCTAATCAATGTTTTACCAATGTTCAATTCATCAATAACAAAACCACATCACAACTGAAATCATTAAAAAAAATTCTAATTACACTAGACATATAATTCAGGCGTGTATACCACAAAAATCACCATTAATAGAAGTATAGTCTAAAAAAGTTTCAAAATTACACTAAGATAATTTTCTCCAATAGATTAAATGTGTTTTAATTCACCATACATTGAAAATAAATAGATTATATTCAAGATATTCATTACACCTGATACTTCTTATAATAGTTTAACTCATAGAATCTTTAATATGACTTGAATGTACACATTGATTATTTGTCCATCATGATTTTAATATTATAGGATTATAATTTAGAATATTTGTAGATGAGGATCACAAAATTTATCTCCTCTTAGCATGATGAATATTATGACTATGATAAGATACACTATGAAAAACATGTATAAGGTTTGATAGATAAAAAATATTAATGAAACATGATTTAGGAATATGGTTAGTGACTACCACATCAAATTTGAATTGTAATTCTAAAAAAATCACATGACAACTTCCTCTTCAAAATTTTATGTATGTTTTATGACATTTATGCTTATCTTAATATCATATAACAACTCCATCAACTCAAAATATCATTCATGACCATAGAATTAGACATTTCAAGATATTTGATATATATGAGAACAATGTTATTTTGTTACACTACTATATTCTAATTTTTGTTTGATACAATTACAAAAGGAATCACACCTACAAAATGCGAATAATCGCTCTATTGATCATACTATAAAAGTAGAATTTCCACTTTTTATTAAGATAATTTTTGGGGTCGTACTAAAAAAATGGGCCCAGTCTATCCGTTATTTATAAATTAAATCTAATATTCACAAAATAAAAAAAGGAAAAAATGAAAGTCATAGTTCACCAATGAATAAATACTTAATAAAACACTATTTAAATAATATCCATTTGAAATTTATTCTAAAAAAAATCATTTAAAAAAAATGTACATTGAAAACAAAATGACTTTTGGAAACAATCCAATTAATTTTTCAAAATAAAAAACCTTATTTCACAGCATAATATCTAAAAATCCATACCTAATATGTTAAAAATATTTATTTTAAATCAATTTCAATTTCAAAAAATAATTTAAACATTATTATAAAATCAGAAACTTTTGAAACAGTATATGAGAATTAAAATCCATTCACAAAAAAACCAGAATACAACATTTAAAAAATGATAAATTTATGAATTACCCTTTATAATTAATATATAATTATAGTTTCAAATTCCAAAAGATTCATAAAAACATATTTTCAAGTGAAAAAAAATATTTAAAACATCACAAAAAAATAAAAAACATAACATGGTACATCAAATTACATCCAATCCAACAATATGGAAAATCTTTTAAATTCAAATTTAATTTAACTCCATGATTTGGTATCCGCATTGGTATAAAATAAAAAATAGAATATGTTCAATCAAGAATTACAAGATTCATGTACATGTATGAATGATTGGATGTATGGTTTTCCAAACCATGTGTCAACCATGCGGAAGCCCCTAAAAATGTATCCAATTGATCCTCACCAACTCTGTAAGGTTTGAAATGTCATGTGACAAATCATGAAGATTCAATATTCATTTATTTAAATTCCAAAACACAAAGGGGGCCTAATATTATTTGATATAAACAAATCGGGTTCAAATACATCAATAATTGTTAAAAATCAGTGATATGACTTAAATCTCAAACACCAATGGAATTAAATGTTTCATCATTAAATTTATTTATCTTGAACCTTATTTTAACATATATCCAGTTTTATGGTATTCAGACATCCAAAATACAATGATGACCCATATAAAAATTGATTTTTTGATATAATCTTATAATGGAAAATCCTTTGATAACCTAATATATCACACATGGTGATATTACACAATGCCTGAGACACGTTCCAAGTCACATAGGGATGGAAACAACATCCAGGGTATCATAATGAAACTATGTGGGAATTATTTAACGATTAAAAAATGATAAATAATTAAAAACCAACTGGGAATCTAATATTGTGATACTACACTTTATACATCTCAGAAAATGAAATAATAATTTAAATACATTTAAAAAGACAAGAATTGAATAATCATTAATATATTTATTTTCCATATACATATAAAAATAAATAGTAACAAATAACTAACTGAAATATATAAATAAAATATAAAAAATTAACTACATTAATTAAAAAATATTAGGGCAATAAGTGAGATATAACAAGTTGAATTGTTTAATACAAACATGACACAAAATAAACCACAAAACCATGTCACCTCTAAATTATTTCTATTTGACCAATGGATACATGGTATATCTCTAATTTCGATCAACAAGCCCAATTAATGAAAATTTAAATAATATTCATACCATGTAACCATTAAAAAACAATATGTAAGTTTTATACACACACTAGTTTGTATGAAGTGTATGAGATAATGATATATCACCTAGTATTTGGGTTCTTCATTTATAAAATCTAAATGAATAAATTACTATAATGTTACAAAAAATATTATGAACATCCTAAAAATAACAATACTCATAAAATTTGTTTTTATCCACTAAATTATTCTAAAATTATATATTTCTGACAATACCAAAAAATGTTAATTGACTACAATTACCAAAATATAATGGAAATGTCAATGATTATCCTATGACAAGTCATGTATTTTTTCTTAAAATGTATCCTTAAAATTAAATGACCTTTCTAGGTCATTTTCCCCTTCAATTGGTTTTCTAGGAAAATATTATTGAAAGACTACTACAAAACAATCCTTAAATGTGTCTAGATTCTTATAACAAATATACTATTGATAAAAATACTTCATATACATTATTATCAGGTTCCAACATATTAAGAACTTTACTAATTTTCATATCATATCATTATATTACTTAATCCTTGGATTATAGAATTTACTTATGTATGGTCTATGTTCCACTCCTCTATTAAATTGAATTTGTAGGTGTTCATTTGGTTGAACATTATTTACCAATTACTTTTTATGTGGAATATAAATTTTTATTCGGAAATTAGCTATGATGTGGACAATTTTCCCACACAAGACACTCCATCCAAATATTTTAATGAATTTACCTTTGTGTATCCTCGCACATTTTTGAATTATATAAAATTGAATCTCCTTTTCTTTAGTATTGTTAACCCATAAACATCCACGATACGCCATCATTATCTTATTTGATGCATGTAGAAATTAGACTATGTTATAATTTTAATCATAATTTTTGATATATCATTTTAATAATCATAATATGTTTCATTTTTATTCACAATATGTTAGGAATCTGATTTGTGAAATCATTACCTTTCAAGTCAAATTGGGGGACAGAATTATTTATCAAATTTTTCACCAACAAAAAAAATAAAACAAACTGAATGAGGATGTATCAACATGAATGACCGGAAACCTATATATCATAATGGAATAACATAAAAATTATAAGTGTAAAATGTGTTCATAGTCTCAGGGTTTTAATATATTTTAAACGTAGTAACATTTCATATTACGTTTTCATACATTAATATTACTTCATGTCCATCATAATGGTTACTAAATATATCTCAAAATTTGTAAATCATATCCCCTAGGACTGTAAAATAATGTTTTAAGAAAGGACCATTTTTGTTCACACATTGATGAATGAGCCTAGCTCAATTCACCCTTTTCAATGTTATTACACCTTGGTTATACTGTTCCAGATCGACATCCACTTGTAATACCCAGACATGGATGTAGATTCATAAACCCCACTCACACAATACATACTTAATATTACATGATATTTTTGAAAAAATAATCCTTATCCATATATATATATATTCCTATGGTTTTCACTACATTTATGTGGTCCTAATTCACCAAAATAACTATACCATTATCTAATCCAAATTATATATACCGAAGACTTTTACACATATTATTACATGTTTTTTAAGATAAAAATTTATAATTTCAAACCCAATATTATGAAGCCCATTGTATTTGGTAGACTATAATCCTAATACATCAATGTATGGCTGTAAATAAGACTTTTTAATTTAATTCATCAAAATGATATCCTAATTATTTTCAAGATCCTAAAATTGAATGTCATAACCTATGGAATACATATACAAAAGGGGTGATAGAAAAATGTCACTAAGGGAATAAACATGATAATGAAACAAAAAATATTAGTCAAAGTTATAAGATGATATCATAAAAGAGAGCACTCAAGGACCATCATAAGATATTATAAAAGATGTATCATGCTATAAAAAGATAATAAAAGCATAGGAAAAGTGTAAGAAACAAATTGCATGACTTAAACATGATTCATGTTTAAATTACTATACAATGTTACATGGTGGACCATGTTACATAATGGATCGGGTTTACTCCATTATCAAATACATTATGTATCGTGAGACTAAAAACATTACCTAATGAATTGGAGCGTTTTATGGGAACAACCATCATAAAATTTTCATTATTATGTGTTCATTAAAATTACATTTTTAATAAATAATAAACATAATAATTATCCATGTGAATAATTTTTTTATAATAATTTCTTATATCATAAAAATAAGAAACTTCATAATTATGGAATTTTAGTAATGAAAATGAGGCATGTATTACCCAATATATATAATATCAAAGGATATCATCGTAAATGAAAATATATTAATAATAATATATTTAATACTTATTAAGATAATTGTTGTTATCAAACTAAAAGCACATTAATAAAATCAAAAAATATACAAAATATTATAGAAGAAAATTCTTTAAAAAGAACCATTTTTAATAATATTTGACTATTCAAGTACTTCAGTGTTATTAAGAGTTGTTAGTTATGTACATGTCATATAAGTTAAATGAAACATTCCTTCTACACTAGTGTAAAAAGGATTAAAATTTCTACATTTAGAAAATTATTAAAATATTAATTTGAAACCAATTTTTAAAAAATAAATCATTGATTAAAAATATATTTTAAATTATTTTCTATAATACAATATTCTTCAATATTTTTTATAAATCATTGGTTTAAATGAAACATGATTTTTGGCAGGACACAAAAATGATGTCGTATTTCCATAAAAAACAGTTTCTCAATTAATTTTTATAAAAATGGTAGGAAAATGTACTATTACATGAAAATTTCACGAATAACTGGAGTAATATAATATAAACTGTTTTAATTATAAAATTATTAAATAATTTCTTATTATAAAAAACCAATCCAAAATATTATTGTTTGTAATGATATTTAATCATAAAACATTACCTTAATTGTTAATTTTGAATAACAACCCCATCAATGAATTCAATAAATAGTAACCTAAAATATAATTATTTATTAAGGAATCCTGATATAATATTTAATATTTAATATATACATTTATTGAAATAATTTTGGAGAATAAAATAATATGTGTCTCGAAGAATGAAGTTTTGAGATGCAAACTGTTACCTTGAGTACATAATTTGTAATGTATGTATTCATTACCAATATAATAAAATCCTATTAATTATCTATTTTATTATGGAAAATTTAATTTTAATCCATTTTAAATAAACCATTTAATTATTTTATTTTAATTTCTTATTCATTTACTTAAATAGTTATGTCAATGTGAGTAATTATTTAGGATGCACATTTCATAATTTCGAAACAGCATCGGTGTGTGGACTATGATCAAAGGTATAATAATTACAACATATCCATAATAATAATCATGATATAAATATATATTTATACATAAATTACAATTTTAAAAATGCCCATGAATTATGGTATTGAAATGAGAATTATGTTACATTCATGGAGATGGTAATTCATATGAACACATATGCGACATTTCCATTTTTCAACCATTATGGTTGAATGGAGAAAAGTGTAATCTTATATTTACATAACGATCATAAATATCATAAATTTCATATTTATTTTCTATATAAACTTTCATAGATAATCAATTTGGGTAAGTAATAAAATAAATAAATCACATCCCTTCGCGTGGTAGTAGCCCACTGCACACATGAAGAACATTATAATTTTTACTTCGATTGTCATGTTACATGGTATATGATATATTAATTTCATATAATGATTCCTTTTTCTTGAATAAAATATATAAAAATTAAATACCTAATAACAAATAGTTGTGAGAGGCGATGATGGAAAATAAATTAAATCGGTTCACAAGCCAGTTTTTCACTGTACACACGAAGGATGGTATCATTTCAATTAGATATAAAAGGGAATTGAGGAATATAATTAAATATAAATAATAAAATATCATTATATTGAAGACCATTGTGTTTTAATATTGAAATTTAGAATAAATAAATTATTATTGACAATGAAGAATAAAAATGAAAGTGTTTGATGAAGCCGATTACCATCGCATAAAATAACCTCCTTTTGATATTATATTATGATCGCTAATTTTAGCAATTAGGAAATATAGGAATCATTTTAATTGGTATAGGGTATTTGGTTATATATTTTTATAGGATTTGTTCAATAAAAATGGGTTTATTTTGGTGAATAAATTTGCGGGACGTTTATAAATAATATGATTGTCATTTTTGTAAATTCCAAAAACTATTCAATAGTTGGAAGTCACTGTCATGAATAGTTCCTAAAAATTGATAAATAATGAATTGGAGAGGTGATATGGTAAATATGAATCACCAATATTAAAAATAAACTTGTTTTTTTTTTGTGTTACAACATTTAACTCTTTAGTTTAACCTATCCTCGTAAAACTCTTTTGACCTTAAATGTGGTAACATATTATTATGCTTTTTAATATTCGTTGTTGAAAAAAATTAATATAATATTACTATATAATTTTTTTTATTATAATTAATAATTTTAAATCCATTTTAGGAAAATATAATCATGTGTTTTTTATTTAATGTAAAACCAACAAGAATGATGAAAAGCTGTTTTTTGAGAAATTAAATTTTCAAGGAAATGATATTCAAATAATAATTGTATCAATAGACATAATAATTATATGAATTCAAATTTATATATGTAGTTATATAATAATTAAATTTAATTTAAATCATTTATAATAATAAATTATTTTCAGAAACTAAAATAAAGGGCCATTATTAACCTTCAATCTATTTTTAGAAGAAAAATATATTTCTATTCCTAATAAAATACATATCATATAATAATATATAAAGATGATTTAAATTTAATTAATTATATAAAATAAAAATAAACAATATTTTTGTTAATATTAAATAAATTTTTTTGAATATTGGGACTTTTAAATTTATATATTTATTAAAATAAAGGAAAATTTTACAGAAATCCATATGTTTCTCCATTCACTTCAAAATAAAAATTTTCCCCAAAATATAAAAATTTCCCTCAAATATATTATAAATATTTTAATTTAAAAATATTATTTTCAATTAGAAATTAATAATGAATCAATTTTTATAAATTATTTATTATATTTTCTTAGAAATAAAAAAATTATTTTTCAATTTTTTTTTTGATTTTTCAACAAATACATCCTTATTAAAATTTTTTTACTTATTAATTAATAATTTATAAATTAATTTTTTATTAGGTACTTCATATATAAATATATAATAAATTTTCAAATATTATTCGTAACCACCTATTTAATGTCAATGTTATAATGATCAGTTTAAATAGTAATATTCCAAAGTTCATTTAGGATCTATGTTGTGTGTCGTATATGGTACAAACAATGTTTCCTAATAAAAAATTAAAGGGTTTAAAACCCAAAACTATATCTGAGAAAAATTAAATAGATGTGATAAATAACCTACATTTGGTATTTAAAAACACACTATAACCATATAGATATGGACCAATGGATTGCACTCAATATAACCCGGTCTATTCTAATTAGATGACAGTATATAATGTAGATCCGTGGAAGTACATCGTATGTCTATTGAGTACATGGTGTTTCCCTCTAATATAACTTCTTCGAATTCACCTATTCATATTCCCAGGAATACTAGTTGTTCCCTTGTACTTGAATATGTCAGATTTTCCTAGATGAATCAGAGTACATAGTCGTGCCCATGTACTCTAGTCATACCCATGATATTTCCTTGCTTGTGCCCATGTACCCTACATGATACAGATTAATGAACTAACAGCAGGTCAAATGAAATGTTCTATGTGTCACATAGTGTTTGATATTTTTCAAGGATCAATATCTATAGTGTCATTTGGATGGGAATATACTACATGTGTTCTTCGATGTCCACACTATTTAGTCAGAAATTTAAAAGAAATTTCAAAATGATCCAAGCATCCAGCAATACTAGTGACACAATGGATTTTAACATATAATCCATCTGATTTCATAGATCCATAGTGGATCGAGTCTCACCAACATTGATAATTTGATTCTGGCCACCCAAATTCCATCGTGAAACATGTCCCATCCAATCTCAATGAAGAGATGCCCAATCTCAGAAATGTGAACTTCTAATCGTATCTCAATTCATATCCATCTCCACGAACATTTATCGTATCACTGATTAAAAAACTAGTCCTATGAAATTTATCCATTTCACCAAATATTAAACCCACAATGATCAATTTTTAGTTTCTCATTAATCTACAATCAAAAAGGTATTTTTTTAATGTACATAAATAAAATAGGGGAGGGATCCACAAAACATTAAAATAAGAAAAAACTGTAAATGTTGTTTGGGTTGGATTCAATTTATTTACACTATAATCAATACAATTTTATAAAATATTCTCTTTCTTAATGAATTAAAAGAAAAAAAAGTGATTTTTTAATTTAAAAAAACCATTAATAATAGGTGATATATTTTGGTAATAATTTTATATGGAAAAAATCATTCATTATAAAAACAATTTCCAAAGTCCCTCATAAGAATTATTACAATCACATATAAAACAAATAATTTAATTGAAAATAAAATATGAAAATGTCATGGAAAACAACCTTTTTTCAAGTGTAATAACCCAAGAAATGGTTTAAGAGTCCCTCATTGATCTCATACATAGATATATCATTATTATAAATAAATTTATTACATGAAGTAATTTCTTGATTTTTTTTAAAAAATTAATTGATTAAAATAACATATCTTAATAAAGTGGAATAAGAATCCTTTGGAAGACAATGAAAAACCATGAAAATAGTGAACTCTAAATTTCCTAGAAAAACAGAAATAAATTAAACAAAGAAAACTCTAACAATATATCTAACCACCATAGCATCTGATTTTTTAGAAGAAAATATTTTAAGAATAATATAATGCTTGATAAATAATAAATAGACGAAAAAGTGTTACAATGATGAAATATCAAAAACCCATCAAGGAAACCACAATGTATGTACTATGAGATCTAATATGAGGAAAATACAATGGAAACGAGTTATTAGAACGATATTATGATATAAATGGATGGTAAGGAGTAATAATTTATGATAGGGGTAAAAAATTCAAAAATTTTATTCAACTAGATGATTAAATCATTTGGCTACACAGTCCGAGAAATTGTTCACCATTTATATGGTTCCCACTATCAAGGGACTCAACACCTTTCATGGTATGGTTTCATAGTTTTCACTAACCATGACCTGACTATGTGACCAATAAAAATGTATCAAATAATGATTTATTTTTTCTCATTAGAAGCTACATTGTTCTCAGAACCATGCACCAACAATGAAAATTCCAATGTTCTATATAATACCCTCCTTCAAAATTTAGGGGAATGGTTACAAATAACCATGTGATAAACATACACTCAAAAATATATATCCTATTTTCACACTCCCAAAACACAATTTCATGAAAACTCTCAATGAAATAATTATAATTCAAAATAATAAAATATTTAATTCAATAATGACATTGGTGATTCCCAACACCATCTAGTAATCAACAGTATAATTTAACTATAAAGAAAGTTATATAACAATAGTCAGAACTAGAAATTTATCACTAAATATCTGGCTAACAAACTTGCATACAAATAAAAATATAATTATTTGAAATACTAAGATGAGTATCTGATTTGTATGGGTTATATTTTATTATCACATCTGACCACATATTAGTATGAACAAAAATCAAACCATGAACATAATTAATAAATGATAACAATAGAACCAACCTCAATGAATCTCCCCACCATTGATAATTTTGTGAAAATAACATTTTTGAGGTTACGTACAAATGAGTATTTAAATAAATCTATCATAGATAATTTAAGTTAAATATGATATAAAAACATTCCATTATAATCCCTAGAAAAATAATAATGAAATTAAGCGAGTATAGAAATACATATGTATTATTTCTTCACCTATTCTCTTTTTGAGATGAATCCTATATAATAAATGTATCCCTTAAACAATTTACATTTCCATTTAAAAATAAGAGTTTGAAACAATTGGTTGGAAGTATTAATGAAACTACTACTTCCTCTAGATTATAACATGTAACTATAAATAAATTTTATCTCTTTGTACACTATGAATATCCTTCAAAAATAATAAATCATCCTTTAATTTAGTGCATATAGGATTCTTTATAATCCAAGCTCATTACACGTATAGTTCTATTCATGTGTTTAAAAATTATCAAAAATATATGCTACTACTGAATGATCTTTTAATTGAAATAATTATATTCTAACATAGTCAATATCACCACAAACCACAAACCATACAAATATAAGAGATAAAACAAAAATATGATTCTTTGTTAACATTTATTTTAACTCAAAATATTAATCATTACATAGATATGTTTAGAAAAAACATACCACATACTTTTTTTGAATCTATCATAGGAGATGATAACATATAAATAGATTGGATTAAGGGTCAACAATCTTATCTGAGCCCCAAAAAATAAATAAAAATTTTAAAATATTTAATGGTATTTTTCAAAACAATATTGCATCCAAATTAAGTATATTTAATCATATTCTCATTTCATATTAATACTTTTATTATAATAATTACCTCTCAAGTGAATATGAAAATTTATATGCTTTTCATGTTTCATCTAATATTCTAATATTTTGGAAAATCTATGAATGACTACAATGCAAATCACGTGATTTTTAAAACACAATAACATAATAAAAAATGGAAACCATTAATGATTTTGTCAATTAATTTAATATCATTTTCATTATATTAATTATATTTTATGGAAATTATTTTAACCTAAAAGAATGGCTAAATACTGAATTTAACCATATCATCATCAAAAAAAAATATTAGGGAACCCATATAGTCCCAGTAAGAGATGGTGATAACTAGACTATAGTTTTACCATTATAATCCAGTTAAACAATATTCAATCAAAACAATCATTGATTATATGTAAATTATTTAAATTATTAATAATTATTTCAATCAATCCATGGCATTTTATAAAAAATCATATACTCATATGATATTTTTCTAGAAAAGCCCATTTCACAATAAGGATAAGGGTGTGGTTTGAAAAATATATCTACCTCAAGCTCCTATAACAAAATTTGTAGATCTATCATCTTAGATGGATCAATTAAATATTTAGGAATAAATAAATGGTTTTTTATTTAAAACAACTCAATAAAAATATCTAATTATCACTCATAAGTCTAGGATGAAATTTCAACCGGGAAGATATAACAAATTATATCCATTGTATAATATACATCCCTTTACTCATTAAATTTAACTTATCCAAAAATTATTCTTTTAATTTTAGTATAAACTTTACCCACATTCTCCAATAGTATTCCAACATAGACTACTTGTAAAATAAATTCTTTATTAAAGGGATGTTTATTTCCTACAATATATAAGAAGGATACCCTCCTTTCATAATAGTAAATAGGGATTTGAACAAGATAAATAATTTGAAATTAAAATTTTAAAATTTTATTTTATATTTTTCATGAAAATTATCCCCCTGATTCAATAAACCATGTTTAAAAATAGATATTTTTAACTTTTATAACTTGAAACATAAATTGAAATACGATAAAATCATTATTATTTATTTATTTATTCATATTCGAAATTTATTATTAATTATATTCATAAAATACAAATGAAAATTATACATTTTAAAATGTGAATTGAAATTGTAAATATTCAATTTGGAATTAAAAAGTATAAATTGGTTTATTTAGAGATCAAATATAATTAATAATTTTATTGAATTTAAGGAAATTGAATAAAATTAAATTTTATTGGATGAACTGTGAATTATATTTTCCATCTAGAAATGAATGATTTTTTTAGTTATGGAATATAATTATTTTTTCAAATTTTTTTTAAGTCGATATGTTTGAAAATTTATTTGGAATTTTATATTTGTATTTTCAATTTTAAATTATATTGAAAAAAAATATTTTACTAAAAAATATGGAATATTTTGATTCATAGGTATATTTTTATACCCTTTTAATGTGATTTTTTCAAAAGAAAAAGTAATATGATGGTATCTCATCCCGAAAAGGAATCCATGTAAAATCTTCTCCATTGCACGACTATCATTACACCAATAACAGAACACCAAACCTGACTACTACCACTACTAACCTTAAGAAAAACCACCTATCACTATCATTACATTGTATCCCAACCTACCATCATTGTCCATATATTTGTCGTCCACCATTGTATAATATCATCATATTGATTCTTAAAATATTTCCTTACCACACCATGCTACAATATTCCTAGCTCAAAAAAACTTGTCCAATCTACTAATACAGGGTATTACCATTACCTTCCCAATATACTGGTGTCTTAATGTGCTGCCTCCAAAATAGATTTGAATACCCAATAATGTGAAGGAGATCAAACTGTTCCACAAGATGTACAATGATCCACCACTGAGCGACACCTCATTATTGGATCCTCACCACCCAACTATGAAACAGTAGACATCGACATGAACTACAATGAAGAAATGTTGGATTTAAAATTCCCAATATCACAACATATGGACTATCAGTACACATTTGTCAAGGAAAATATCCATTTTCTGATGTACCCAAAATGAATGACTATACACAGCAGGTTTCCACATGGTTTACTTTCTCCACTTCGAGAGATAGAGAGGGAACATCATAATGAGATATTTCAAATGAAGATCCAATGAGGATATTTCTTCAACCATTTAAGTCATATAACTTACTTTGTGCTTGAATAAAGTGATGTTGGAAATCCTATCCTGGATAAATTAGTATGGAACATTCTCTAGATGATGATGCCGCATTACATTGGTCTCCCAAAATAGAAATTCTAGGAACCCCAACCACCACACTTATTGGTACTTATAAGTGGATCTGGTCCTCCAATGTTCGTCATTCAGGGAAAGGAAAAACAAATGACATGTAAACATGCAAGAAATAACTAATTTAAAAACAATAATAAATAATATTACATGGTTCATAATTTTTTCTAATTGTACATAATAATGACAACATAACATTATCTCAATGTGTAAAAACATCTCAGATTCAATAATTTACATCTTCCAATACTCTACCAAGATCATTGAATGATGATCCACCAAATAATTCTGTCATCTCAACATTTATATCCCTCCTTCTCGTCACATTCATTATTGTTATCGACCTCCACCTTTGGATCTTATGCAACTATAATTTTGTTAACATAGTTTGGCATCCCGGAAAGGTGAGACACCTCTTCTTTTTTGCAAGTTTCCATGTTTAAATCCATCAAAATCATATATTATATATTATCTCACCATGACTATATGATTTTGTAGAGACCTAATGATTGACATACATTTATATTACATTACTTTTGTGGAATACTTAATATATTACAAAAATAGACGCCAAAAGACCTTATTAGTTTAGTGTCTTTGCAAACTCAGATTATAATCTTATAATCATGTTGAATGATCTTCAACATCTCCCAAAATGATTTTACCCTTTTAGTTTTCTTACTTATAACCTATATTTATATCCTGGGGAAAAGAAAACATAAAAAGGGTGAGATCAAATTATCATTAAGGTTAAACGTGGAGAACATAAAAACAGTCCAAAAACATTTGAACATAAAAACAAGAACTGAAAACCTCAAAATCGTGAGTAATGACATAATTCATTGCAGTACATAAGGCATTGATCATAAAGGAACATTAGTCATGATAAAATATAATTGGAATGAACCATGTAATTGTGGAAAACCATTAAGCACGTGTCATGATTTCCATAGTATCCAAGGAATTTCCTCCAAGACCATCTTTGTGGAAAAAGTCCCTTACTGAATCAAGTTAACACCTCGTTCCAGTCCTGTATCACTGAACCAGATTAACTTGTAATTCATGCCATGTCTATCTCTTGAGATATAAATCATTACCCAATGCATTGAAGGGATATATATATCCCACCCATATCATAATTAAATCATTATTTTGTGTGCCAAAAAATAAAAATACATCATTCAGAATAACCCAATGAATAAAATGGGATTTATAAACATCATCCCATCGTAACATAAAAAATATAAAATAAATGGATATAATTTCATCATAAGAAAAATAAAACAATTTTAATTATAGAAACATTATACTTGAAACATATACATACTCTATAATGTCATCTTTGATTGAAAATAGTTTTGATAAAACACTTGAAATAAATTCTTGAGGATTATATCCTTTCTTCTTCAAAATCATTTTCTTTTATAAAAATTCCATGAAAATTTAAAAGGAAAGAATTTTTTTGAAAATAATCATGAAATTTTGAAGAGGAAAATTTATTGAAATAATTCATTATGAAACCTTAAAAATCCATTCACTCCATATTAGTTAAAAATAACATTATCATCGAACTTTTTAAGTATAAGTCAAAATGAATATCATATGGTAAACAAAAGAATGATTTCTTCCATAACACAATGTAGAAGTCAAATAGGGGTTAAAATGACATGA
This sequence comes from Viscum album, assembly GCA_963277665.1. Lineage (NCBI taxonomy): Eukaryota > Viridiplantae > Streptophyta > Magnoliopsida > Santalales > Viscaceae > Viscum > Viscum album. The sequence goes on along the minus strand of OY728136.1, from coordinate 1,809,837,485 downwards.
AAAATACATGGAAGAATATTAAACACTCTATAAAAAACATTTTCATGGACATGGATGAAAAATATAACCCCAGTAAATACTTACGTATAAGAAATCTCAGGAAAAAATGAGATCACAAAATTATCCATTACCTCATGTCCAATTTCTTCCGTATGTGTCCGAGACTCCAATATAGTGGGTATAAAAAAATTATTAACTATTAGAAAAACCATAATAAATTTTTTGATATCATATATGATTAAATTATGAATTTATACTACCCGTTCTTTTGTTAATTCCATGTTAAAGCAGAGTTTTGGGTAAAATATTTTCGTTTATCGTACGTGTTTGGACTTGTTGTTTTTGATATTATTATTTATATCCTATCTTAATTACTTCCAGAATGTAAAAAATGATTTATATATCATATATAGTCAGTATATATATATATATATATAATATATAGATAAATTAAATGAAACACACCGTTCATAGAGACTGTAGGTCAAACGTACGCATGAACGTTGTTTTCCTTTCCTTATTGACTTGAATGGAAGTAAGAAGATTAAATAAATATATATATACACATAAATCCAGTATAATTATTATGTCATATATATCATTATGATTCATTATATATACTTTATAATCATTCTGCAATTCTTAACATTGAAAATTAATCTCATCGCGGTGTGGAGATGGTAATCAGTACGTACGCACGAGCGATGATATCATTCACATTATCATTAAATGGAATTGGTTTGGATGATATAATATCTCAGAATTAGTATCATGTTATAATGCCCATATATACATATTATTTACACCATTATACCCATCCATGTAAGGTGGTGGTGGAAAAATAGATTACACCATGGCGTGGAGACGATATTCTGTGCGTACACACCCGCGGTGATTTCATTTTCCATAGGATGGATAGAAGGTGAAATGAGGTTGTTTCATATTTATAATAACATTTCATTATATTATTTATATTAATGTTATTACATTATAATGAATCAATAAATGAATATTAAGTATAAGAATAATGAATCATGAAAAAATCAGTAGAAGGGATTACCTTTTCTTCGACGCGCCTCCTCTTATCCTCCAAATAGGGCACTGAATATGGTCTTTGAAGAAGACCATCACTTCTAATAGGTTTATATGGAAGTGGAGAAGTGAAATTTCCAGGGGTTGTACAATCTTCAAAACAAAAATATCTGTGAAGTGGAGAGGGGGGAGGTTCCCTTTTATAAGGTGGTGAGGGGTACCTTAGAAAAAACATAAAATATTAATTTATAATAAATTCATATTGAGTTTATAATGGATCCAAATTGACTTATTTAGAGGCTTGGGTTGGTATGGGTCGAAATCTACTCAACCAATAGGTTTTAGACAAGTTTAGGTTACCATTTTAACCTTTTCATTTATATTTAACTCTATGTCAAATAATTTAACTTTTACTCTGTGTTCTTGTATTATTACACTATATGGTTAATAAAATTATTATAAATAGACAATAGAACCCCAATTGGTTCATTAATGTCATTTATATTATTATATATGTATTTTGGCCGAACCAATGATTTATTAATAATATAATAACAATTAATAATATAATATTTTCTTTAAAAACTCTATTATGTCAATTTTGACAATATTTGTTATTTTGTTTTTGTAAAATTCATAACAAAATTATTACTTGGAAAAACAATTCATCAAACCAACCCTAATATGTTATTTTAACCTATAAAATTAGTTTAATTTATAGAATGTCTCAAATTACATTTATTTGGGTATTTATAACATCAATTATGTTAATATTTTATTAATAAGGTAATTACTATCTCACCATTGTGTTATAAATAAATTAAATTATTTAATGTATAAAAAAATATATAAAATAAAATTATGTAATAAATATTTTTATCTTTCTAATGAATTTTTATAGTCAAAATTATATTTTGTATAACCCTATATTAAAAATGTTTTAGTTATTAAACAATGAGTTTAACACTTTCAACACTTCTTTGAATTAAATAATAATAAATATCCTAATCTAATCCATATAACATCCCAAGATTTTATTGTTTGTTAGTTCATAAAAATAATTCAATAACATTCACTACACACAACACCGAGTTGAAGCACACCAGGACTTACCAAACTAGCCATTCAAAAGCGGTTATGAATAGTATTAATTGAATTTTGAACTTTATATAATCCTTATAATATTATAATCCATATTATGAGTTTCCGAGACATAATGTATGAACAAATTGGTTTTTTTTTTCAAATAAAAGGAGTACATTTAAAAAAATGAACTTTTACCGATTTTTAATGGTGAACCCTTTTTAAATAAAATATTTTAAACGTTTATATATTCAGTTTGACAAAATAGTCTTCTTATTTAGAATTGGAAATTAATTATTTAGTTTCTAAAAAAATTTAGTGCTTTTCTTATAACTTTCAATTTTTGATGAATAGTAAAAATTAATAAATTTTATTTAAAAACAACTTTTTTTAATCAAAATAATAAATAGTGATAAATTATGAATTTGAATCATTTTAACGTATAATTAGATTATATTTTTTCCATGTAATCCAATGTTGGTCATTGCACATAATTTCACATTTAAACAGGACATAAGCAAGTGCAAATGTTTTGATAGTTAATATTTCATAAAAACATGCTTTTTGTTTTGACAAAGTGAATTAATTATAAATTAATTTCTGAATCGTCTGGGGTTTGAATTTAGGAAAATGGATTCCATATTTAGAAATAGGAATTGAAATTTTTGTAAATAGGTAACTTTTATTTTTAGACATTTTGAATAATTACTTTGGTAAGTATTTTATTTACCATGGTTAAAGGGTAAATCCGTTAAATAAGGGTAAAAAATAATATTATAATAATTTTAAATTACCTTTAAACGTGTCATAACCCTATTTGTTGATTCATTTCCGACCATGGGAATCTTTGGGTCGATTTTGGGACCCCATGGAGCCACTCGTAAGTGATAATGACAATTTATATTAATTAAGTTATAGTAAATACAATAATGACATAAGCATATATCTTTTATCAAAACAATTTTTACAGAGGTTTTATATGTTATATTTTAGAATATAAATATTCATTAGAAATCTAAAAATATTTCCTATATAATGAAAATTTATTTATAATTTTTATACATTGAATAATTAATTTTATTTATGATAAAATAATGATGCAGTATTTATACTTATTAATGAAAGTATTATATAATTGGTATTATAAATGTTAAACTAAATATAATTTGAATTTTTTGATGACATCCACGAATTTTATTAGTTAATATGACATGTTAGGATTTATTAACATAATTTTTTTCGAATTAATAAATTTGTTATCACTTTAACAGAAATTATTTATTAAATAGTGTTAAAATTTAAATAATTGAGTTTTTAAAATAAATATTATATTATTAATTAATATTCTATTTCTAAACATATAAGGATATACCAAAGGACTTATATAATTATAGGTGTATCATTAATGGAATACTTGGGGGTCTCTTGGATGTATATATTATGTTAATTAACTATATAATATAAAAATACAAAGACACATGGTAAATGTCATACTATTTAACTAAGAGTTAAATAAAAAATATAAAGTTAATATAGTGACCGAAACCTATCTAAAACCTATTGGTTGAGTTGAGTTCGACCTATTCCCACCTTAACCTTAAATTAATCCACTTTGGAGCAATTAAAAACTGAATATGGATTTATTATAAAATAATATTTTTATCTTTTCCTAAGGTTCCCCTCACCCTCTTATAAAAAGGGACTCCCCCTTCCATATAATTAACACCATCAAAGCCTCTTGGATCAGCCAAACCCTGCCCAAATACCATATCAACTTCCCTCAATTCATTCAATATGTCTTCCATTATTAAAAATCCCACATATGGGGCCCTTTTGATAAAATAAAAACAAAGAACCAGAAGAAGAGGTAATAACTTGACCACCCTCTTCCAAGTTCCTTTCTTCTTCCACATTATCTTTCTTTGTTGTTTCTATCCTAAAATAATAACTATTGTATCTTCTATATAATTTAATTTTATTATAATTATGGTGCACAAAAATTCATTATTCTATCCACCCTTTGAATGACATGTCACCATACGTATGTACATACAGCTTACCGTCTCCACGTCGTGGTGTAATTGTTATTATTATTTGGATGGGTATAATAATGATATGTAATTAATGTAAATATTTTCTATAACATGATAATGATTTTTTAAATATGATATAAAATCCAATTATATGTTATTTTAATATAAAAAAAATGATATTTTCGCTTGTGTGTACGTACGGATTACCATCTCCATGAATGCGATGAGATTCATTCCCATCATATCTGTTCAAGAATAATTTTTATTTGATGATTAAAAATAATGTTTAAAGAATATATATGATTCATTATATGAATAAGATACTTCCCATCCATAATAAATATAACTCAAATAACAAATAATATAATGGAAACCGAATCTGTTAAACACCTGAAATGATGATAATACTATGATATTATAAACAAAGAAATGATAAAAGATACTATATTATATCATATTAATGTATATGATTCTTGTATAATTTAATAACAATTATTTAACTATTATACAGGAGGCTAACCTACCCTCGACCATGGAAAAGTACAAGGTAAGGGTTAATTTGACAATCTCTTTATTATCTGAGGTTGTTTTTATGTAAGCCTCTACTGGGACATATTTATTATCCATGTCCATGTTTCATTAAATGGTTATCAAAGGGATTATTTTATGGTACATTGTACTAAAACATCATTTTAAATGTTTTAATGATTTCTTCTTCTAAACCATTCTCATTAATATCAATGATTTCAAAATGGTTTTAAGGATTTATTTAAATGGGCATAAATGTTTAAAATGTTATTTACATTCAATAATTTCAAAGTGGATTAGGACACAATGAATAAAAAATGTATTTAAATGTCTTCCTTTATAAAATTTTGTTACTTTTAAATTCATTCATGATAATGGTATATTTCTCTCAAAGTGTTTTAAAAATCTTTTTCATCTATGTTAAAATCCTTTGATATATTTCCAACTTGTTTGAAGTTTATTTATTATGATACAAGTCTTTCATATTGTATTGAAGGTTTTGTGATATGTTTTACTATGGATGTGTTGTTTTTATACCATTCATGGTTTATGGGTATAGTTTTGAAATTTCATATGCATGTTTTAATACAATTTTTAATGTTATGTTGAAACCTTTTCATATGAGGAATGCATTGGACTTAGTAAGTGACGGGTGAAGCCCTCTATAGATCATAGATGCATCACTAGGTCTCATGTGACAAACTAGTGTCCTGGCACAAGGCCTTGACAAAATATTATTGTAGTCTTGGCCTAAGGCCTTGACTATGTGGTTATGATAGTCTGGTATTATTCATTCCATCATTATGAATGTGGTTGTTGATATTGTATTTGATTATTTTACTAGTAGAATATCCATGTGAATAAGTAAATGGAGTTATTTCATTTTATTTTTGCCATATTATGTTGAAGTTCGTGTTTAAAAATATTTTGTTTTAATTATACGTTGCCTTAAATGTTTATTATTATTTATGAAAGTTTACACTATATTGTTAACCTTACTATAAAATTGAGCTCACCCCTTTCATTGTTTTATTTTTACTAGGATGTGAAGAAGTATTTTATGAATGACATGCAGGGATAGTATGAGGGGATATGAGTGTGGTTTATGGAGACAATATGTTGTTGTAGTTTTGTACTTTATTGATGTAACGTAAACATTATGAATGTATGTTAAGATTCCAAGTCTACTAAACTAATTGGTCTTTTGATACATGATATTTTCTGATCATTCCAATGTTATGTAATAATGCCCCGAATCTGGGTAACTGGGGTGGGGAATTATAGTTGGTATCCAAGGAAGTTTGGTACTATCCTTGGAAGCTATATTTAGATAAAATTTGATTAGAGAACATAGACCTAAGATGGATATTGAGTATTAGTATAGAAAAACCTTCTAGAATTTTGGTATTGTATAGATTTTGTGAGTTTTCTGAGCAATACATCCATGTCTAGATAAGAGCAGGTAGAGGCAGCTCTGGCATTGATGAACCTAGAGGTAAAACCCAAAAACACCGCTTTGAGCTAGACTCGAATAGGAACTGGTACACTACAATGGAACATGCTGAACTCTTGGCTATGAAACTCCTGGGAGATATGATTAGGATAATTCTCATTTCCATTACAAACCATTTTTAAAGGATTATGAGTATATACCTTCTTAATGATAACATTTTTATGATTATGGATTATATCTATAAACTGTTCAATTTATTTCAAGTGTTTTGCATGTTTGGATTTATGTATTGAGATTAATAATCATATCTAGCATATGCCATTGTATAAAAATGGCGCCCAGTAGAAGGAATGTCAACTCCAGCAATACATATGATCCAAGGAGTTAGAAGGATCATATCATTCATGGTATTAAACCAACATTTAGAAGGGAAATAGTCTCCCATGTATTCTCAACATATGAAGGAGTAGTATCATGTGTTAATAAGATATGTAAATAATTTTCTGATTCCTATGGCTTTAAAGGGATGCAAGAGAAGAAAAGGATGGAAGATAAAAATATGGATAAAGGGATTTGGGAAAAGAAGAATTTTCTCATATGTGATAATTGTGGGAAGAAACACCCTTGAACATGCCTGAAGGGAATGGGAGTATGTTCTAAGTGTGGAGAAAAAGGACACTAAGTACATGACTGCAAGGGTAAGAAATTTTTTTGAAATGTACAATGCTTAATCAGCAAAAAGTTGGGACACTATGCACACCAGCGTTCAAATCATCATAGTATTCCCCAAATGAAGCTATTGGATAGTAATCATGTTATGATACGACCACATATGAGGATTAATGATTAGATTTCTTATGTTATTATTAACGAGTCATGTCATTTGAGTGTTGTATCAACGTTGTACTAGTTAGAGTAATTATGTAGTATATAAGGATTGTATTGCAGTACTATTTCATTAAGGACTTGAGATTGTGTGGAGCCAAGAAAAGTGACTCAATAGCAGGTTAAATATTTGGAAAATATATGATGCGAGAATGATAATACATAATATGGTTCTGATACCGAGGTAGTTATTTTGGAATAATAAATGATTTATTTGGATAAATTATATTGTATTTTCTTGACTACCTTGAAACTGATTAATGATTTTTATACTCCTCCATTGTTGGAGTTTACAAAATTTTTGGATAGAAGGAGTATATCAAGTATTCTACAGGGAATAATGGATAATGAATGTAATAAATAAAATTTTGTGGTAATTTAGGATGTTGTAGTGTTTTAAAATAATACATAATAAAGGTGTTCACATGTGATTACACAACAAAAAGGATCATTATTGGGTTTACATTCCTTATAAATTTTGGGATGTGATTTTGGAAAGAAGTATTTTGGATAATTCTAGGTTGAGATTATTTTTGGATTTATATAAAAGTATAACATAGAGGTCAGACGAAAACCGGTCGCATCCAGCAAGGCCACGAGACTTGAACCCGCAACCGAAGGGAGACAAGGGTGTATCACCTACCACTGGCCGACATGATGTCCAAGATTTAATAATATATATTTTTAAAGGTCTAGTAGATGTATTAGAAATTTATTATTTTTTTGAAACCCATATGAATAGGATTAATGGATTAATTTATTATATTCGATTATCATTTAGAGTGAACAATGAGTTTTTGGAAGATATTAGTGAAAGGATTGAACTATACTTTTCATATATATATATATATATTTTCTTGTATCATTCAATGAAGAAATCAATTCTTAAACATTAGGTAAGGTATCATAAAACTAAAATTGTGTTATCCTAATATGTTATGTTCTGTTTAACCGATGATATTTTAAATCATCATAGATTGATCGCGTTGAGGCCCTCAATTATACAATTGTTTATGACTAATGACATCAATCACTCATAATAAATATCAATGTCTTTCCTCCAATTATGTGTCTCTAATTTCAACCAATGTTTTCCTAATTGATATCATAATTTGGTGGTGACCCTTTCATTTCTCTAGTCCTCTTATTAAGACTAAATTTTATTAACCCAATTTCCAATGTGGGTTTTCCCACAAATATATTTTCTATTTTCTACCTTCTATTTTTTAAGAAAAATTTCAAATAGAGAGGATGCAATTTATTAAAGGTGGTAAGAATGTAACACCCCAAGATTTCATAGTGCGTTATTTCTTCAAATTAAATCAATAACTTGCACTACACGCAACACCGAGTTCAGCGCACAATGACTTACCAAACTAGCCGTTCAAAAGGGGTTATGAATAGTATTTATAGAAATTTGAACATTATATAATTCTTATAATTTTAGAATCCATATTATGAGTTTTTTAGATGTAATGTAAGAACAAATTTATTTTTATCAGATAAAAGTAGTATTTTAAAAAAATGCACTTTTACCGACATTTAATGGTGAACCATTTTTAAATCCAATATTTGAAACTTTTATATATTCAATTTGTCAAAATAAAATTATTCTTTAGAATCAGGATATAAAAATTTAGTTTCAACAATTTTTTGGTTCTTTTATGATAACTTTCATATTTTGATGAATAGTGAAAATTACTAAATTTAAATTAAAAACAACTTTTTTAATAAAAATAATTAATTTTGATAAATTATGAATTTGGGTTATTTTAAGTATAATTAGACTATATTTTTACCATTTAATTCAATTTTTTGTCATTGGACTTAATTTCACATTTAAACTGGACATAAGCAAGTGTCAATCTTTTCATATATATTATTTTTTAAAAACACATTTTTTTCTGACTATGGATATTAATTTTAAATTAATTTCATCCACTTTTGTGTTTTGAATTATGAAAAATGGATTCCCTATTTAGGATAAGGAGGTCTATATTTTTTATATAGGTAACTTTTATTTATATATATTTTGAATAATTTCTTTGGGAAATATTTAATTTACCATGGTTTAAGTTTAAATCCTATAAATAAGGGTAAAAAATAATATTATAATAATATTAAATTACCTTAAATCGTTTCCTAACCCAATTTATTGATACATTTACGACCAAGGGCATTTTGGTTCTATTTTTGGACCCCATGGAGCCACTTTTAAGTGATAATGACACTTTATATTAATTAAGTTAATGTAAATACAAATATGACATAAGCATATATCTTTTAGAAAAACAATTTTTAAATAGGGTTATATATGTTATATTTTGGAACAAAAATATTTATCAGAAATAGAAATATATTTCCTACATAATGGTATTTTATTTATAATATTTGTAATTTTAATAATTAATTTAATTAATGTCACAATAATGATGCAGTATTATCCTTATTAATGAAGAAATCAAAAAATTGGTATTATAAATGTTAAAATAAATATAATTTCAAAATTTAGATGACATACAATAATTTTATTGGTTAATATTACATTTTAGGATTACATAAATTAATTTGGTTCTAATTAATAATATTGTTAATACATTAAGAAAAATTAATTATTAAATATTGTCAAAATTGACATAAATGAGTTTTTAAAACAAATATTATATTATTAATTGATATTATATTCCTAAAAATTTAATACATTTCCAAAGGACATATATAATTATAGTTTTATCATAAATGGACCACTTGGGGGGTCTCTAGGATGTATATAGTATGTTAATAAACTTTATATTATAAAAACAAAAAGAGACATGGTAAATGACAAAATATTTTACTCAGAGTTAAATCAAAGAGAAAAGGTTAATATTGTGACCCAAAACTATCTAAAATATATTGGATGAGTGTTTTTAGAACTATATCTTCCTTAAACTTTAAATAATCCACTTTGGAGCCATTATAAACTGAATATTAATTTATTATAAAATAATATTTCTATCTTTTCGTATGGTGCCTCTCACCCCTCTTATAAAAGGGCACTCACCCTTCCCTCTAAATCACACTTTCAAAAACTCTTGGATCAGCCAAACCCATCCCAAATACCCTCTAAACTTCCATCACATTATCCTTGTGGACTTCCTTTAGTCAAAAATCAAAATTAAGGATCCCTTTTGATCAAATCGAAAGAAAGAGCACGAAGAATATATAATAATTTGACCACCCTCTTTCAAGTTCCTTTATTATTCCACGTCCTTTTTCATTGTTGTTTCCATTATAAAATCATAAATCCAGTATCATAAATATAATAAAACATTATTATAATAATGGTCCAACCGAATTCATTATTCTATCAGACTTCTGAATGACATGTCACCATACGTGCGTATGTACAGCTTACATTCTCTACGTTGTAGTGTAATTGTTATTATTATTTGGATGGGTATAATAATGATATGTAATTGATTTATATAATATTTATAACATGATAAGGGTTATGTATATATGATAGAAAATACAATTATATGTTATTTTAATATCATAATAATGATATTGTCGCTTGATTATACGTACGGATTACCGTCTCCACGAACGCGATGAGATTCATTCCCCATCGTATCCATTCAAGACTAATTTTCAATCGATGGTTAAAAATAATGTTTAAAGACATGCTATAATTCTAGATATGAATAAGATACATACCATACATAACAAATATGACTAAAATAATAAGGAATATAAAGGAATATGAATCTGTTAAACACCCGAAATGATGATAATACTAAGATATTATTAGGAAATCAATGTTAAAAGATCATATATGATATCATATTAATGTATATTACTCTTGTATAATTTTATAACAATTATTTCACCATTATACAGGAGTATATCCTACCCTCGACCAAGGAAAAGTACATGGTAAGTGTTAATTTCACAATTTTTTTATTATCCGAGGTTGTTTTTACGTATGTATCTACTAGGAAATATTTATTATCTATGTCCATGTTTCATAAAATAGTTTCCAAAGGCATTATTTTATGGTAATTTTTTCTAAAACATCATTTTAAATATTTTAAAGATTTATTCTTCTAAACTATTCTCATTAATGTCAGTGTTTTCATAATGGTTTTAAGGATTTATTTAAATGGACACAAATGTTTTAAAATGCTAATTACATTCAAAATTTTAGAAGTTATATGGGACACTTTGATTAAAATATGTATTTAAATGTATTATTTTCTAAATTCTCTGACTCTTATATGTTTTCATGAAAAAGGTATATTTCTCAAAAATAGTTTTACAAATAATTTTCATATATGTCCAAAACCTTTATGGAATATTAAACATGTTTGAAGTTAATTTATTTTGATACACGTCTTCCATTTTATATTGATGGTTTTGGGATACGTTTGACTGTGGATGAGTTATTTTTATACCATTCATGGTTTATGGGTATAGTATTGACATTTTTTATTCCAACTTTAATACGAATGTTTATGTTATGTTTAATCCTTTTCATATGAGGAATGAATTGGACATAGTAAGTAACGGGTGGAGCCCATTATAACTCCTCGATGCATCCATAGGTCTCATGAGACAAACTAGTTTCTTGGCATAAGGCCTTAATAACATCTTATTTGTATTCTTGGCACAAGGCCCTGACTATGTGGTTATGATAGTCTGACATTATGCATTCCATCATTATGAAAGTGGTTATTGATATTTCACATTATTATTTGACTAGTAGAATATCCTTGTTAATAAGTAAATAGAATTATTTCATTTTATTTCTGCCTTATTATGTTGATGTTCTAGTTTAAAAGACTTTTGTTTTAGTTATACATTGCCATAAATGTTTATGATTATTTATGAAAGGTTCCTCCATATTGTTATCCTGGCTGGGCATCTGAGCTCACCACATTCTATGATTTATTTTTTCCAGGATGTGAAAATTAATTTTATGAATGACCTACAGGGATAGTATGAGGGGATATTAGTGTGGTCTGTGGAGACAATTTTCTGTTGTATTTTTTCACATTATTGATGTAATGAAAACGTTATGAATTTATCTAGTGATTCCAAGGCTACTAAAATAATCGGTCTTTCGAGACTTGAACATTTGTGATCATGCCATTGTTATGTAATAATGCACCGACTCTGGGTAACTGGGGTCAGGGCATTACAATCCAAGTGGATCTAAAGGGTAATATTTTTATCATAATGTTGATTTTGGTCGAATTACACTTATCCAATAGAATTAGGCCATATGTTAGGATATTAATAATATCATTTTTACCCCTTAATTACCCTATTTACTTTAAACAGTGCTAAATAAATGTTAAAAATTACTATTCTCCAAAAATTATTTTTATAAAATTGAACCACATTTTACTCAATGATACTAACTGTGTCTCTTGGATTTTCTAAATTCAAATCATAGAAGTGGTAAAAATATGTTTTATGTAAATTTCCAAATGCTCCTAGGAGGTGGGTAAAGGACTGTAAAAGTTCAACAAAATATTTATATATCTAAAATTATTATAAAAAGAATCGAATGATTTACATTATACATATATATATATTGTGTATCTATTTTGACCTAAAATAATTTTAAATAATATAAATAATTATTTAAACAATAATTCGGTTTCAAACTATAACTCAGTGTTTTTCACTATTTATAAAAACTTGAATGTTTTCAGAAAAAATACAAAAAATTCACCCTAAGATAATTTTGATATTTTGAATCCAAAAATGAAGTCCATTTTGAAAGATAAAATATATAAAATTTTAAAATGTGGGTGTTACTATTCATAATGACTAGTTCGTATAATATTTTATTAACAAATCATTATTTAGTGAAACTCGGTATTGGGTACAATGAAAGCTATCAAAGAAGGTTACTATTTCTTGTAATGAAGACCAATAATAGTGTTACGCTTTCTACAAGCTAATAAGGTATTGTGTATAGTGAAAGAAAATCTTGGTGTAGCGTACAACACAAGACATCAAAAAAATTAAAAATAATATTTCTCATAAAATCACGGGGTGTTAAATTCTACCCCCCTTAAAATGAATTTATCCCTTGAAATTCGTCGAGGTTATAAATCATTTACTACTTGTACATTTCTTTCATAGAAACCTTCATCGTAAAAAGGAATACCAATAGTTAATTTAAAAAAAAGTATGAAACTTAACGGTTACTCAAATTAACTCACCATTGGGTATCCACATTGGAGAACATAGGTGAAAATATGGATATGAAAGAGAAATAAAACCTTCATGTTCTGATGGATTGTGTTGAAGACATGGCTATGAAAAATCCAATAATCAAAAAGCCATAAATTTGTGATGATCTAAGGTACCATCTGAATAATCAGATATGAGGGAACTAGGAAAACCTTTTTGGATTTCATGACCATTTCCCTAATGTTGAATAATTTTTTAATTAAAAGAAAAAATTAATTGATTCTGGTACAATCTCAATTTTTTTGTGGGTTGAACAATTTACACATCATCTCTTAAAGAAATGAAGTTGAATCTGTCTTCCATGAAGTGTTATCAGATCATGCGAGAGAATGATTGGTCATTCTATCTGTCTCAAACATAGGGTTAGAAACATTTATATACATAGGTGCATCGTATCATGAGATTAATCATATATGGTTCCAAAAAGGATCTTATACATCATCTAACATCCCTCTTAATAAAATAAAACTAGTTTCTACTAACCAATGACTTCCTATAGGCAAGTGGTAGGCAATAATGGACTATCGCACTTTGGTCATGGGTTCGATTCCTGCAACGTTGTGTGATGTGATGGGTTTTTGCCCATCCTTCTGGTGGTCCTTTTTATAAAACTACACTATTATAACATTACAGAAATAATATAAAATTAATTATACTCTAAAAAAATTCTATCTGATGTAAAACAGTATCCTTTTTAATCTTTAGGCTTATCAATAATACTTTTGTAAAAACTCATAGTATAAAGTAAAATATTAATTGAGAGGCCATTTACTAAGATTGTGATTATGATCATTTTTCCCCCATATATCATAAGATATATCTTTTTGTTGGTAACATTCCAAACATGTTAAGGAATTAATCATGTATTCACTTAAAAAAATGAATACCCATTGATCATTAGTCAAAAACATGAATGCTGTCAAAATATAACTCTTTCCACATACTAAAATAAAAAAATTTATATATACACAAACCATGATGTCACTTTGGCCTTATATCCATCATGAGCTCATTAATTATATAAAACCTATTATTTTCTCTGAATCCATTCATTATGAGCATATCATATTCTTTCCAAAAATACATGAATAACCTTTCATGGTTAATGTTACCATTCAACATATACTTTCAAATACTTTTGGAAAAACGATAGTTTAAAAATGATTAGATGTTTCTTTATTCCATAGTACCATTAAATTACCTATTCAACATAACTCATGATAAACATACAATATTTCCACTACTTTCTTAAACCATTGACCAAGCTTCATCATTTTATTCTATAAACACTTCTTTCACCTCATATATCATTTTTAGCATCTTTATTATCCTCAAAATAAATACTACCCATACCACCATGATGATTCTCTTCATGAGATTTTCCCTTGGGGAATTGGTTTGCATAATGCCCGTACATTCAATATTTAGAACATTTAATCGTTGTTGATGGGTTATCAATACTGGTATTCTTGTCCATCGTGTTAACATAACATTTTACTTTACAATTACTGGATTTGTATCCTTCATTTCCACACCCAAAACATCTTCTAGTTCCTTTGAAACATTCTCCCTGATGCCTCGTACCGCATGATTTACATGATGGAAATTGAACTTTCTTTCCTCTATGATCATCAAGAAACTTCATATTTCTCTTATTAGCTGAGTCAGGAAACATACCACAGTTGAGATTATTGATCATATTATGAGATTGCTGATTTGGAATAATAAATATTTTTCGATTTCCAAATCTCGTTTCATATGGTTTCCCATGAATAATTTCATTCAATTTTCCATCATATCCTCTATTATCGTGAATCTTCCTGTTTCCAGACATTTTCTAAAACCCAAAAAGAATAGTGTGAGAGGAAAAAATAAAGCTAGGAAAAAAACATATTAAAGGGGGAGTACCTTCAATATATAACATCTTAGGTTTAATACAAAGATCGTTATTGTAATTATAGGACTATAACCTATACTTAAACTTATCCTTAGGGAAATCCTTTGATATACATTAGAAATATCACTAGGGATTTCAATAAAGATTTTGTATCATAGATTCCATAGGAAAACTAAACCTTTGCTCTAATACCAACTGTAGAGACTCAAATCTTGACTTACATAGACATTACATTACGTTTTTTAAATACTTAATACATTATAAAAACAAATGCCCAAAGACTGTAATAGTATAGTGTCTTTGGAAACTCGGAACATAATATTCTAATCATGGTTAATGATCTTCAACATCTCACATAAATATGTTCCCCTTTTTGTTTTCTTACCTAAAACCATTATTTATATCATGGTAAGAAAACATAAAAAGGGGGATCTCAAATTCTCAGTAAGGGTAAACATGGAGAACATAAAAAAAAATCCATAAACATTTGAACTTAAAAACATGAACATAAAACATCAAAATCATGAGTAGTGACATAAATTGTGGCAGTACATAAGGCATAGATCATAAAGGAACATTAGTCATGATAAAATAGCATGGGAATAAATCATGTAATCGTGGAAAACCATTAAAAACATGTTATGATTTCCATTGTAGTCATGGTATTGTTGTCAAGACCATCATAATGGACAAAGTCCCTTACTGAATCAAGTTCACTACTCGTTCTAGTCCTGTATCACTGAACATGATTAAGATTACATTCCATCAATGTATATCTTATGAGATATAAATATTTACCCAATGCATTGGAGGAAAATATAGGTCCCACCCATCTCATAATGAATTCATTCTTTCGTGTGCCACAAAATAAACATACATTATTTTTAATATCCTAACGAATAAAATGGGTTTCATAAAAATCATCCCATCACAACATAATCCATATAAATGAAATGGATATCATTTTATCATAATAAAAATAAAACCATAAAAATAATAGATTCATTATACTTGAAACATAAACATACTAACTAATTTCATCATACATGGAAAATAGTTTTTATAAAACACTTTAAATGAATTTTTGAGGAAAATATACTTTCTTCTTCAAAATCATTTTATTTTCTAAAAATGACATGATATTTTAAAAGAAAAGGATTTTTTTGAAAATAATCATTAAATTTTTTATAGTAAACATCATTTAAATATGTCGTTACAAAACCGTAAAATTCCATTCACGCCGTATAAGTTAAAAAAACATTCTTCTAGTACTTTTGCCGGAAAAGTCAAAAAGTTACTCATATGGTAAACAAAAGAAATATATCTTCCATAAAACAATGTAAAATAAAAATAGGGGTAAACATGACATTAAACATACATTGATGAATATTAAACACTTTATAAAAAACATTTTTTTGGACATCGATGACAAATATAACCCCAGTAAATACTTACGTATAAGAATTCTCGGATAAAAATGAGATTGCAAAATTATCCCTTACCTTATGTCCAATTTCGTCAGTATGTGTCTGAGACTCATGGATAGTGGGTTTAAACATATTATTTACTTGTAAAAAAACCATAATAATATTTATCATATCATATATTATTCTCTTATGACTTTATATTACCCGTTATTTTGTCAATTCAATGATAAAGCAACATTTTGGGTAAAATCATTTCACATATCGTACGTGTTTGGACTTGTTTTTCTTGATATAATTATTAATTATATCATTATTTACTCACTTCAAAAATGTAAAACATGATTTATATATCATATATATATATTCATTATATATATATAATATAGATAAATGAAATGAAACACACTGTTCATGGATACGGTAGGCCGTATGTACGCATGAACACTATTATCCTTTCCTTATTGACTTGTATGGAATTATGTAGATGAAATATATATATACATAAATCCAGAAGAATTATTGTGTCATATATATAATTATTCTTTATTATATATTCTTTATAATCAGTCTTGGATGGTTAAAATGGAGAATGAATCTCATCGCGTCGTGGTGACAGTAATCTAAACGTACGCACGAGCGATGATATCATTCCCATTATGATTGAATGGAATTGGAGTGGATGATATAATATCTCAAAATTATAATAATGTCATAATAACCATATATAGTTTTATTTTACACCATTATATCAATCCATGTAAGGTGTTGGTGCAAAAACAGATTACTCCACGACATGGAGACGACATTCCGTAAATACGCATGCACGGTTATATCGTTTTCCATTGGATGGATAGAAGGTAAAATGGGGTTGTTTCATATTTTTAATAAAATATCAATATATTATTTATACTGATATTATTACTTTATAATTAAAAAACAAAATAAGAGGAAGTAGAGGAATAATGAAACATGAAAGAATCAGTTGAAGAGATTACCTCCTCTTCGATGCGCCTCCTCTTAACCTCCTCTTAGGGAACTAATGTTTGTCTTTAAATAAGACCAGAACCCCTAGTAGGTTTATATGGAAGTGTATAAGTGAAATAGGCAAGGTTTGTCTGATATTGAAGGCTCAAATTTGTGTGAAGAGGAGAGGGAGGAGGTGCCCTTTTATAAGGGTGGTGAGGGGCTCCTAAGGAAATACTTAAAATATTATTTAATAATAAATTAATATTCAGTTTATAATGGCTCCAAAGAGACTTATTTTGAGGATAGCGTGGGGTTGGGTCGATATACACTCAACCAATTGGTTTTATAAATTCTTAGGTTACCATTTTAACCTTATCATTTAGATTTAACTGTAAGTTAAATAATTTAACTTTTACCGTGTCTTCCTGTATTCATACACTATATAGTTAATAAACATTCAATAAACTGCCAATCGAACCCCAATTGGTTCACTAATGTCATATATATTATTATATAATAATTTTGGCCAAACCATAGATTTTTAGGAATATAGTAACAATTAATAATATAATATTTGTTTTACAGAATCTTTTATGTCAATTTTGACACTATTTGGTATTTAGTTTTTGTTAAATTTATAACAGCATTATTACATCGAAAAAAATTAATCTAACCAACCCTAATATGTATTATTAACCTATAAAATTTGGTTTATTCATATAAGGTGTCAAATTACATTTATTTGGGTATTTATAACATCAATTATGTTAATATTTCATTCATAAGGTAATTACTGCATCATCATTATGTCATAAATAAATTAAAATATTTAATGTATAAAAATTATAACTAAAATACCATTATGTAGAAAATATTTTTATCTTTCTAATTAATATTTATAGTCGAATTTATCTTATGTATAACTCTATATTAAAAATTATTTATTTATTAAACATGGATTTTAACTCTTTTAACTCTTCTTTGAATTAAATAATAATAAATATCTTAATCTAATCCAAGTAGTCCTAAAGGGTCATATGTTATTCCTATTGTTGTTTTTGGTCGAATTACATTTATACAAAAGAATTAGGACATTGTTAGGATAATATTAGTATCATATTTACCCTTAATGACCCTATTTACTTTTAACAGTGGTAAATAAATGTTAAAAGTTACTTTTGACGAAAAATTATTTTTATCTTATTGAACCACATTTTACTCCTTTATATTAACCATGTCGTTCAAATTTTCGAAATTCAACTCATAGAAGCTGTAAAATTATGCCTTATGTAAATTTGAAAATGCTTTTAGGTGGTCGGTAAAAGACAGTAAATGTTGAATAAAATTTTTATATATCTGAATCTATTATAAAATAATTACAATGAATTACATTGAACTTATATACGTATTTTGTATATATTTTGAGCTAAAATAATTTTAAATAAAATAAATAATTATTTAAATAAAAAATTGGTTTTAAACTATAACTCAGTGTTTTTCATTAATGATCAAAAATTGAATGTTTTCAGAAAACATACAACAAATTCACCCTAAGATAATTTGGTATTCCGAATGAAAAAAGGAAGTCTATTTTAAATGATAAAATTTATAAAAATTCAAAAATTAGGAATTAATATTCATAAAGGCATGTTTATATATTATTTTAATAATATATCATTGTTTAGTGAAACATGGTATTGCGTACAACGCAAGCTATCGAGGAAGGTTTCTCTTTCATCAAACACATGCCATGAATAGAGTTGCGTATACAAAAGCTAATATGGTGTTGCGTATAGTGCAAGATAATCTTGCTTTAGCGTACAACACAAGGCATCAATGAAATTAGAAAATATATTTCTCATAAAATCTCAAGATGTTACAGATTTTATAGCTGTATTTCAATAATTAATTCCATAATGGGAACTCTAAGGAAGATGTCTATATAACAAAACTAGAATGGTTTTTGACTCTATATGATTCAAAAATGATTTAAAAAATTCATATATCCATTTATGGATTGAATAAATCATCCATTCCATGGAATATTTTATCTTGATGAAGGCATAAAATAATTTGGTTTCATTAAAAAAAATATTTGATTCATGTTTTTACAAACAGATTAATGGGAATGCAGTCATTATTCTGGTAGTATATGTTGATGAAATATTACTTAACGGAAACAACATACAAATTTTATAATCTATTAAGGAATGGTCGATCAAATATTTCACTTTGTTAGACATAGGAAAAGAAGCCTATATTCAATGTATCAAGATCAATCTTGATAGATCCATGTAGAATCATGGAATATGTAAACATGCATATATTGACCGGATAATAATGAGATTTAGTATGGGAAAATCAAATATGAGATTTATTATAGTGCCAAATGGTTTACATCATTCAAGGAAAATGATTCCACATACACAATAAGGGAAAGAATGAATCAGTTCGATCCAATATTCCTCGGTGATAGGATCAATCTTACATGTCATGTTATGTACAGTATGAGATGTTTCCTATGCACTGAGCATAGTAGGAATATAACAAGAAGATTCATTAGAAAAAAATTGTTTATTTTTTATCTCTATCCTTTTATATCGGAAATTATCTAAAGATATGTTCCATGTGCGTGGAGTAGATGTGGAGTTTGTCATCAGGGGCTTACTATTACTCTTTCTTAGCCAGAAAATAATGACATGAAGTATTAATCAGGATTTTTTTTATATCCCAAAAAATGAGTGGTGAGCTAGATGAGATTACATTATTCAGTTATTACTGATATTATAGTGGATTCTATGTTTATAGAATCTTTTATTCTATCCATGGAATCCATTTGTATTTGGATCCATTTCCAGGAGATTTATGTGGTACGTAATAGTAAATACCACATCACATCTTAAAGCACATCGGTGAATCATTTAAAATAGAAAAACGCACAGCGACAATAAAAGAATATAAAATAGAAGTATCACTTATGGAGTTTTTTCGATTAGGGGGTGAAGTTTTAGTGACCATAGTACCCATGGGAGAGAGCATCGAGGAGCTATTAACTAAAGGCCAATCTTAGCCGAGGCATGAGTATCAAGTGAGAGATAGCTGAGTAATGGTTGATAGAAGTTGTATTTAGATGATGGGTGAGTATGTTATAGTTTGTTCCATAGTACCAAATTCTTTTTACATATGATAAAATTGAATTCATCGATTAGTATAGTAATAAACTCCTTATAACATCCTTATTGTTATTCCTCATAATGTAGTAATTGGTAATGTCTTAAGAGTAGCTGCCACACCAAATGGTCATAGTAGTTCCCTGCTATGATGTGAAACCGTAAGTGCAATGATAATATTCATGAATATATGTTATGTATCCAAAAAATATCATTTTATGTACACATATGATACATGCTATTTGGGGTAGACATATACTTGACATTGATCAACCTTCACATGTTGTACGCCTATTGTAATGTCCAGTGTGAATATTAAGATAAATACCCCCCCCAGTAAGAAATAATTATTATTAAGTGTCATTGGATGACACTATCAATGTACATGTTTATTTTTCCATAAGAATTAAAATTATTTCAAATGAGTATAATGAGTCATGCAGTTAGATGCATTATTCAGAACTGTGACGATAAATGTGCTCGTCAATGATTGATATGTTTGGTTTGTCATGAGTAATTTTTTATTAATGAATAATGTGAGAAAGTATTTATCCCTAAAATTCATCAATGGATGTAAATATCTTAGTCCCATTTATTGATGTAATATAATAGAAATTATATCTATGGATATGGTGTTCTATCGGAATGTACTATTTTCAGAACGCCAAAGAAAGGGATGTCATGCACAAAGGTTGATGGTAGATTCATGGATCCTGCTAAGTTAAAGATATTATAAAAATGGGATTATAATACATTGTAAGAATTCCAATGTGGTGAAATTTTATTGAAACATTATATTATTTCCTTATATGCACCTTATAATGTTTCCAGACACTATCCTTAGACTACAGGCTACTATTTCAAATGGTACTAAAAAAAGCTAGGTGGGTCACTAATAATGTGTATCTAGAATAATAGTTAAATAATATATCATTATTTATTATTTAACAGTTTGAATAAAACTCATTAACATATTTGGTATAATAATAAATTATATATTCTTTATTTCATTTATTATATAACTTTTTATTTGAGTGAATATATTGTGGGGGTAAGATTAAATAAATATTTATTTTCAATTAATGAATATAATTATATTTATATATTAGATAATAATAAATTTTTATTTATCAAATAAATAAATAAACATTATTGAATGCCTGATAAATGTTTTTCTTGAATGGAAGGATGAGTTTAATGGTCCATTAATAAATGATAATATTGAGTGTTATTTATTTAAATAATATTTAATTTTAATTCACAAGTTCTTCTAATGTTGATAAATAATAATATTACTATTATTAATTTGAAAGGGATTTTTTAGTATTTCATAAATATTAAGTTATCATGTGAAATTATTTATTTATTACCCAAGCTATAACAATACAATATTATTTTATTTTCTCATAGGAAATTTTTTTGTTCACAAATGAAATGGAGAAAACAGCTCAATACTAAATAGATATACATTCCGTGAACATAGTTAATAATGAACTTCTATCCTCTTACAAAGGATCATGGAGAGCATTTAGAAGTGTTTCCGGAGGTGATCCCAGGCGAAAAAAGCAATAGTAAGGTCTATCTTTTTTAGCACTGTGAAACTCATTTAAAACTGTCCCTATATTGAAGGAACATGTGTAGATAACCAATAGAGGTAATCTAAACTGGATTTATAGAGTGAAAGAATGTCCCACTGTTGATATTTGGCCACATTCATCTATAAGGAATGAATAACCTTGGTGATAATTTTTTTTAAATAAATTAATTTTAGACAATATGTGGTGATCCTTCTATCTATTTTCCTGTGCAATTATTCATTTTACGTTTCATTGACTCAGTTATGAGGTTTGCATAATTCATTTTTTTGATAGTTCTATTATTGATCATTGACTATGGAAATAATTAATATTTGTAAACACCAATCAAATTCTTCTAGTGCAGCAGAACCTACACATGAGAAAGCACATCCTGTATAGACCATTCATTTTGTTTTCATTTTGTAGAGGAAAGGAGGAATAGAGTACTGTACTTGGGAATAGAATATATAAATATGTGGCATGTACCCCGCGATAGATTAATTTTTTTCTCACTATTTTTTTCATGTGATGTGATGTTTTGATCTGTCAATTTAGTGTTTTTTTTATATTAATGTAGGATGTGTGATAAATTTTTGAAAAAAGGAAAGGTAAGGACCTAATTACTTATTATGATTTATTAACTATGATGGGATTAAACTAATTTTGGTGATTTAGTGCAACTAATATAAAATAATATCATTACATGGATGATTTAATTCTTTATTTCATGTGTTCGTGGCAGTTTTCATTGTTGGTTTTAGTAGTTCATGGTATAATATTTGTGGAGTCTTAGTTGGTATAAATTGGATTTGCAGAAGTGTTGTTTTTTGAAACTAGGTGGTTTTTAGATTATTCTATGTCTTTCATGGGTGTTTTTTTATGTGTGATTAGATGGGGGTAGCAATGAGGAGTAATAAAATCCTAGATAGGTATCTCACGAGGATGTTTTTGTACCCATTTTAATTATGAGTTTGGTTTTGGATTCATGTGGGAGAGAATAATTTGATAGGTATCTGATGTAACAGATAATCCCTTATGATACCATTACCTTTTTAATTTTGGATTTTATAGGGGTTTGATGGGAGTCTTGTATAGGCTTCACAGTGGTCAGAGGTGAAATTTTGATTTTTTAGGAATTAAAGGTCTTGAATGTCTTAAACAATGTGAACTAATATTTCAAATATAATTTTGTCGGCTAGATTCACCACTTTTATGTTGATATAGAGGAACCAAAAAACAAATTCATGTCATAAATGACGAATTTTGGACATGTAATATGACCAGGTCGAGCGAACAAGATTTTATGAAGATGTTGGTTTTTGGGTAATGCCTTGGGAATTCACATCGAGAATAGACTACATGGAATGAAATTTCATGGAATACATTTTTTATAACGCATTTGAAAATTCATTTAATTTATCCACACCTCTCCCAATATTGTTCTAGAGTAACCCTATGTTCTTTTGGATGTTCATACATACCTTTTTCCCATACATCGCTAACATGAGATTGTATGGTTGATTTATGGTGAACTATGGTTCATTATCTCATTTATTCCCTTATTTTCCTTCAAATATTATTATCAAAATTGTTGTGGTGGTGTTTTTATGGATTGGGTTGTGTGTGGGTGGAATTTTTATAATCCTTTTATGAGGTATTTGTTGATCTATGGTCTCTTGGTGTGATTGTGGTTTCCAGCCTATTCATATTTACCCTGAGGTGAGTACAATGATCAGAAGGATTATTGGAGGACATGAATTCCTTGTTTCTCAGTTTTTTTCATACATGAGGGGATTACTATTTATTATCTACAGGGGATTAATTTCCCTAGAAAAATAAATATTAATTAAATACATAATTTAAATTTAATGGAAAAGGTAATTATTTTCATTCTTTTAATGATTTTATATCACTGTGATTTTTTTTGTACGACATAAATTCCTTATTTAAAATCAAGGATGTTAAGAGAATTTTCGTTTGATGATATATTGTGAAATGGAATACATCTTTTGTGTTGTTGTGATATCACGCCAAAATTAAAATATTCTAATCACATATTTTTTTAATGAAATGGTTTCCCCCAGATTTATGTCTTGAATTTTAATGCACAAATGATAAATTAAAATGTGATATAATATCCTTTATTGAACTTTTATAATTGTATTTGATTTGTTTTTAATTGTGTTCCTACTTATGGGGGTGGGTGATGTGTCATTATTATTTGGTATTGGGTGATGTATGGTATGTGTAGATGTGGATTTGGGGATTTAATATGATTTTTGTTTATCCATTTTTCTGGGATGTGAGGTGATTGTTTTTTGGCCATTATTTTGGGGTGCCGAGGTGATAATTTGGTTCAGAATGATTTTTTGGTGGCGAGGTGAGGGTTTGTTCAGCTATGATTTTGGGTAAAAAGGTTATGGTTTTTTGGATATTCTTTTGGGGTGGTGAGGTTTATTTTTTCCATGATTTTTTTCTCGAGATGAATTTTTTATGGGAATGATGTGATGTTTTTTATGTGTGTTTTTGTTGTGTTAGATGTCATGGTAGTAATGGAATAATTATTTAATAATGATTGAAATGACTGGATTTTGGTGGCTAATGGGATATAAAATATTGATGTACCAATAAATGATCATTTTTGTGGTAAAATACAGTTCTTGTAAATAATAAAATCAATTTTCTAGATAATGGTTTTCATTGGTGGGGTGTGATATTGATTGTGGTTTGTTTGATTTTATCCATCTTGTTGTGGAATCAGAACTGTAGATGTTGTTTGTTGGTTTGTATGTTGTTGTGACCCCATTGATTGGGATTGTGTATGATAATATGCATATAATTGTATATTTTTTAATATTTCTAAATTCACAACACACACATTGAGTACTATATACCAACACCCATATTTTTTCCTTGTGGTGTCAGTTTCCCATCATCCAGGTGATGGGGATGGATGGATACCCTTTATTTCCCTCTCTCTCATCCAGGTGAGTAGATACACACTATCTATGATGGTCAGAGGAATCATTGTGGATTTGGTGATGGCTAATGTGTTTTTTGATGATAATTTGTGTGATTATTGAATTGGGGTGGTGGCCCCAGATTATTAGGGAAAGAGTTGATGTAACCATGTTGTGGGGTGGTGGACCATATTTTTTGAACAAGATTTTATATGTATATGATGAGGGGAGACATATGGTGTGGATAATGCATGATAAGAGTTTGGCCGGGGGATTTTTTCCCTTATGTCCATGATACCATACAACACAGGTTGTGGTTGTGATTTGATGAACCAAGTCTATGTGGGCAGGATTTGTTTTTCCCATGCATGTAGGGTAGTGATATATTAAATTTAGAAGAGTTGGGAGTGTCACGATGCACAACGTTTGGGTCTGAGAGTGGACAATCAATGATAAAGTAGGTTGTGGTACCCATAATCAATATGATTCTTATTATGTTATTATACTTAGATAGCATTATTTAGTGATCTTTTCAATGTGTGGTTGGGAAAAATAGTTGATCTACATAGGTGTTGGTGGTTCTATTTTTTTCATTATGGTGTAATTGATTGATTCATTCACTAATGCTCAAGAGTCATTGGTTATCCTATTAATTGTACATGTAATCTCACCCATCATTTTTAAACTGGTTTTCAGGTTTTATGGAGGATTATGTGGATCATTTTGGAATGTACGATATTGATCAAATTTATCCAGTTTTATTATCACTTCATAGAATTTATTTTGGATATTTATTGTTGATCTCACCTATTTTGATAATCCCAATTATGCTTTCATATACTTTTATAATCTCAATATAATTTTTTTCTATGTATTAATTCTTTCAATCTGTTATCAAGATGATAATAATATTAAAATGATCCCTGAGATATGTTAATCCATGTTTATCCATGTTTATATATGTTCTGGAGTAATTATATCCCATTCGGATGTGTTTTGCATAAAACAGACAAGTGTTATAGCTACTGGTATAGAGAAACCGGTACTCAGTCTTCCGATAGACTTATTCTACCAATAGACAGATTCACTGATACACTAAGGTCACTGATATAAACAAAGTTACCAGTAAGAAGAAACAACGTCTACTGACAGAACAGACGAGCTACCGATGTGCATGTATACCAATAGTTACAAATAGAGTAAGCCTATTGATATGAGTATTGAATCACAAACCAGAGTTACCGATATGAGAAAGTCTACTGATAGAACCAGCCTACCAAGCTACCGACAGACAAAAAGACCAGAAGTCTACCGATAAATAGAATTCTACCGATAGAGCCAGTTCACAGATAGTTACCGATACATGTTTAGTCACTGATATATCAAGCTACCGATAGAAGGATGCTGACAGTATAAGTCTACTAATATACTACTGGTGAAAGAGCTACTGATGGAGAGACATCTACCGATGGAGCAATAGCTACCTATAAAAAGAGCTACTGATGGAACTAAACTCACTGGAATATAAGCTACCGATGCAAGTTCAAAAGAGAAACTGATGGAAGCTTCTGAGACACAAAGTCCACCATGCACATCTACCAATAGAACTCTACTAATGCTTGACCAACAAGTCAAACCATATACACTTCATAATATTTATTTATTTAGATAACGGTTACATTTTATGGTTTTAATGCAGTTAATGTTATTTAATGATTTCTATTGCAGTCAGGGAACCGTACCTAGTACCCATGCAAAAAGAGATTATTCTTTTCGGCTGAAGTTGAAATCTATAAAGGGAGAGAAAAAGATCGTGCAAGACACACTCCTCGAAAGCACTACGGATGATGCATATTACACGAAAGGAACTAAGAAGACATACGAAGGGTGAAAGAGATGAACATCATTCAAATGTGGAGCATTTTTCTCTAGTCTACATCAATACTCCAAGATTCCTATAGATACATGAAGAAACATATTATAGAGGAGAACACAAGCTGCATCTTGATTGAAGAAATACAAAAATATTCCATGCACTCAGGCTGCTAAGCTATACCAAGAATCAAAGATGAAAAATACACTCTATTTTCTGAGAAAAACCAGAGAAGGACTCAGAAGACATTCTGATAAACCAAACGAGTCCAGAGCTGCACGACTAATCACTATGGCATTTATAAACACAATCATACTTATATTAGTGATTCTATCATTATATTTTGAGCAGTGTGTGTACCCTGTTTATTTTACACACACAATGTATTATGTGCTAAACTAGAGGATTATTAAATTCTCACTCAAACTCCATAACTCTTTTGTTTCCCACTGTGGATGGTGGTAGAGGTCGAGTATGAACTGGATAGATTTTGAGCTATTGTTTGTTTTTTCCATGAAGAACTGTGGTAGAGGTCTTTTTACCTGGATATTAGTGTACTGTTGTTTTCCCCCGATCTAGGGTGTGGATCAATTTATATAAATTTTTGAGAGGACTAAGTCTCGGCTTGAGACTGAACCTCCTGGTTAACTTTACAGTGCTCTTATATTAAGTATATAATATTTACATATATATGTTACATATTCGACTTCTTTTACTTTTAGATAAAAAGATATTTTAAAGCTACTTTGATAGTTAAATTAGCATGTTTTTATGCTTATTTTAAACCAATAAGATAGTTTCAAAAGATAATTTAATCTTCAAATTAAGTTAACTGAGACCGAATAAATCTTTGAGAAACTAATTGATACTTTACACTCTGTATATAATCACTACATTTTAACTTTTTTTAAAATTGGGGTATTTTAAGAGAAATATTTTTAACAGAAATTTTTATTGGAACTCAATTCACCCCCCTCTTGAGTATCCACTCCGAACATCATTTGGTATCAAAGGATTGTTTTTGTTAAAGGATTTTTTAAATACTCTGTTTTTCAACTGTGATTTTAGTTTCATCTTTAAAGATCCTAAATTTCTATTAGTTCTAAATTTTATCACATTAAACCCATTTTCCCAAATCTAGTTATGGATAATATACTAGAGGGTACTTCTACTAACCGACCACCTTTATTCAATGGAACAAACTTTGACCAGTGGAAAATAAAAATGAAATTCACTTAGAAAGCAAGGGACTTGATATTTGGAATACTATAGAGTATCAATATAAAATTCCAGAAATTGAAAGAAAAACTTGGGATGAACCTACAAAGACTACTTAT
Organism: Viscum album; assembly: GCA_963277665.1. Classification (NCBI taxonomy): domain Eukaryota; kingdom Viridiplantae; phylum Streptophyta; class Magnoliopsida; order Santalales; family Viscaceae; genus Viscum; species Viscum album. Next base: position 1,809,809,015 of record OY728136.1, on the reverse strand, counting down.
AATAATAATTGTAAAGCTATTAATGCTCTGTATTGTGGTTTAGAAGATAAAGAGTTTAATAGATTTTCTTCTTGTAAAACTGCCTTTGAAATATGGGATACTTTGGGAGATTCTGAATAAGGAACAACCAATTTAATGAAATTAGATTGAATACTTATACTATTAAATATGAAAATTTTAAAATGAAAACTGATGAACCTATTTCTGATATGTATCTCATGTTTAATGAGATAGTCAATACAATGAGTTCAGTTGGAAAAGATGTTCCAGCTTGGGAACGAATTATGTGGATACTGAGATGTCTGCCAGAACGATGGAGAGGCACCTATGTCTCAATCATAGAGTCATGTGACATTGGAGCACTGCTAGTAAAGGAGCTTATTGGTAAATTAATGATTTATGAAGAATAAGTCAAGGTGAATAAGAAGAATGATGATGAACCTTATAGAAAATCTGTAGATTTCAAGTCTAATACCTCTAAGAGTAAAGACAAGAAGAAAATGAAAACACCTACTGAGAGTTCAACCAGTGAGGATTCTGATTCAAATAGTGTGGCTGATATGGCTGAAATAGCCATGAGATTAAATATGTTTTATAGGAAGAAGAAATTCTTCCCAAAATATAACTATAAAGGAATGTATAACAACAAGGGACACTAGAAGAAGGATTGGAAGAAAGATGACAAGAATGATGAAATAGTATGCTATGAGTGTAAAAGGAAAGGACACATCAAGGCTGATTGTCCAAAGTTAAAAGTCAAAAAGAAATATGATTATAAGGAAATGAAGTACAAGTAATATATGAAAGCAAACTTCAGTGCATCTTAAGACAACACAAGTGAATCTGAAGTTTCTGATTCTGAGATGAATCATGCCAACATGTGTTCCATGAGCAACACATCTGAGGTAACCTTAGATTCCCCTGTTTTAAATTCTTATTATTCTGAAGATGATTCAAAATCTGATTCTGATTCTAAAAACATGACTAGTAAGGAATTATTTTAATACTGTAATATACTAGAGGAGACATGAAATGAACTTAAGGATAAATACAAATCATTAAAGAAACAGCATGCTCTCACTACTAATGTTAAATCTGATCTTACTATTGAAAAAGAGAAGAATGGTCAACTGTTAAAGAAAAATAAAGAACTGAAAATTTCAAATGAGGAACTTAGAAAAAACTTAGAGAAGTTTACATATGGAAAATACACACTTACTCAAATGTTAGGTAAATATGTTGCACCTAAATACACAACTGGTTTGAGATACCAACCTGGATAGAGACAGATCACTAAAATTTGATTTATTCCTAATTCTGAATAATATTCTACTTATTCTAGTTCTAGAAATGCATATGCTTCAACCAGTTATTAATATGGTTATATGTCAAATAAAGTTTATCATTAAAAATATCATGATTCTATAAATTATATGAGACCCATAAGAAAAATATGGATACCTGAAGCTTTGATTGCTAACCTTTCTGGATCCAAGAAGATCTGGGTACCAAAATCATTTCTTATCTAAATCCGTTTTGTAGGAAACATTCTTAATGAGTTCTCACAAGAAAGTATGGTACCTGGACAGTGGATGTTCAAGAAATATGTCTGGAGATTATTCATGTTTCAAATGTTTAATAAAGGTTTATGGAGGCCATGTCACCTTTGGTGATAATTCTAATGGAATGATTATTGTCGTTGGCCAAATTGGTAACAATGATTCAATTTTAATTTCTAATGTTTTATTTGTGGATGGAATTATGTATAACCTGTTAAGTATTTCACAATTGTGTGATGATGGATTTAATGTGATGTTTGAAAATGACTATTGTAATGTTTTTAATTCAAATAATGTTTTAGTATTTTCTGCTTTATGAAATGAAAATGTTTATGCAGTTGATTTAAATTCTTTAGTTAAACAAAATGTTACTTGTTTAAATTCATTTCATAACGAGTCTTGGCTTTGACACAAAATATTAGGACACTGCAACATCTATTCACTTAGAAAACTAAATAGAAATAACTTCGTTAGAGACTTACCTAAACATGAATTCCCAAATGACAAAGTTAGTAATCCCTGTCAAAAGGGAAACCAACGTAATGTTACTTTTAAATCAAAGAAAGAAGTTTCATCTTCTCAACGTCTCGAGTTGGTTCACATGGACTTGTTTTGACCATCAAGAGTTTCTAATTTAAATGGTATTCACTATGTCTATGTTCTAGTATATGAAATCCCTAGATATACTTGTGTATACCTCTTAGCTCAGAAAAGTGAAGCTTGTTCTAATTTTTTTAAATACTCAAAATCTGTTGAAAATATTAGTGCACTAAAGATTAAAACTCTAAGAAGTGATCATGGCTGTGAGTTTGAAAATCATGAATTTGAATCTTATTTCTCACACAATGGATATAGTCACAACTTTTATGCTCATAGAACACCTCAGCTGAATTACGTAGCAGAAAGAAGTAATAGAACCCTTCAAGAAATAGCTAGAACCATGCTTCATTAATATGACTTGCCTATTTAATTTTGGACTGAAGTTGTGAATACATCTTGTTATATTATTAATGGAGTCTTAATTATACCTGTTCTTAAGAATACCCCTTATGAGTTGTTGAATGATAGAAAATAAAAAGTTAGTTACTTTAGTGTCTTTGGATGTAATGTTTTTATTCTTAATACAAAGGATAATCTGGAAAAGTTTTCTTCATAGAGTTATGGAGGAATTTTTCTTGGTTATTCATTAACTATAAAAGCCTATATAGTCTATAATTATAGAACCAAATGTGTGGAAGATTCTGTTCACACCATGTTTGATGAAACTTATCCACATGAGCCTAAAAACTCTCTTGAAAATAATGATGAAGATTTAAGTGTTCTGAACCTTAATTATAAATCAAAAGAACCTAGTGTAAAAACATCCAGTTCTGGACATATTCCAGAATCTGCTGCTATTGAACCTGAACCTATAGATGAACTAGAAATTTCTAGTCCTACCATTACTATATCAACAAGTATTCTAAAGAATCATCCTTTAGATGCTGTAGTTGGTAATCTTGATAGAGGGACACATACTAGAGCTTCTCTAAGAAATCAGGTTGAACATCAAGCTTTTCTATCTAAGCTAGAACCTAAAAATATCAATGATACTATCAATGATGAATTTTGGGTAATGTCTATGAAAAACGAGTTAAATAAATTTGAAAGAAACAATGTCTGGGAATTAGATGATAGACCTAATGAAACTTTAACAATACACACATAATGGGTTTTTAGAAACAAAGTTGATGAGTCTGGAAACATAGTTAGATACAAAGCTAGACTAGTTGCACAAGGATATAGTCAGGAAGAAGGAATAGACTATGAGGAAAATTTTGCACCTGTAGCCAGATTAGAAGCCATTAGGATCTTACTTGCATATGTTGCTCATCTGAATTTCAAGTTATATCAAATGGATGTCAAATGTGCCTTTCAAAATGGTTTTATTGCTGAAGATGTTTTTGATGAAAAACCACCTGGATTTATTAATCCTCATTTTCCAAATCAGTATTTTAAATATTCTAATGCTTTATATGGATTAAAACAAGCTCTAAGAGATTGGTATTATAGACTTAGTAATTTTCTTATTTCGAAATGTTTTACTAAAGGGATTGATGATCAAACTCTTTTTATTAAAATAATTTCTAAAGATGTTTTAATAGATCAAATCTATGTTGATGATATTTTTTTGGATCTTATAAACATTCTTTATTTACTGATTTTTCAAATAATATTAAAAATGAATTTGAAATGAGTTTAATGGGATAACATAAATATTTTCTTGGATTTAAAGTGTTTCAAAATGAGAAGGGTATTTATTTGATTCAATGTAAATATACAAAGGATATTTTAAAAAGTTTTGTTCTGGATATTATTAAGGAATGTGAAACTATTATTACTACTATTTGTAAATTGGATGCGGATGAAACTTGGAAACCAGTGGATCAAACCAATTATAGAGGTTTGATTGGAAGCTTACTTTACCTTACTGCTAGTCAACCAGATATTATGTTTAGTGTGTGTATGTGTGTAATATTTCAAGTGAATCCAAAATAATCTCATTTACTTGTTGTTAAAATAATTTTTAAGGTATCTTAAACATACTGTAAACTTTGGTTTGTTTTACCCAAAAGACCACCCTATGAGTTAATGAGTTATTCAGATGCTGACTTTGCTGGATGCAAGTTGGATAGAAATATCACTTCTGAAACATGTCATTTATTAGGAAGGTCCTTAGTATCTTGGTGTAGTTAGAAGCATAATTATGTAGCATTATCCACTGTCGAAGTAGAGTACATTTCTACTGGTAGTTGCTGTGCACAAATTCTATGGATAAAACACACTCTTTTGGACTATGGACATGACTTTAGACACGTGTCAATCAACTGTGACAATACTAGTGTAATAAATATATCGAAGAACCCTATGTCTCACTCTAGGACCAAACACATTGATGTAAGGCACCATTTCATGAGAGATCATTACCAAAAGGGTGATATTAGTCTTTATTTTTTAGGCACTGAACATCAATTAGCAAACATTTTCAATAATCCTTTGAGTTCGGATCGGTTAAGTTACATTAGACACGAGTTTGGAATGTTTAACCACAATCGGTAGCTATTCTCACCGATATGAATTTCTCACTGATATGAAATTCACACCGATGTAAAACCTAACTGATGTAAAACGTCACCGATGTAACCTCACTAATGTAAAACCTCACCATTATAACCTCACTGATAGAAAACCTCACGGATGTAACCTCACTGAAAGAAATTCTCAGAAATGTGTGTGCTGTTTTAAAACATCTTTCTGCCACAAGAATCTGAATCATTTTTACTATTTTTTAATTTTTATTTTTTTATGATTCCTAAATGATAAAACTAAAGTCCGAGCTACTTCGAAATACACCGAGCCTCAATCCTTAATCCTCGAACCTTATCTCCCGAATCCTTAGAGAACCCTAAATCCTTCGAACCAGTGACGGAAAAAACCAAACTTCCTACCATCAGAGATGACTCTGCTGAGCCGAAAACAAAGAATCAAAGGACCGAGCAAGAAGCAAGTGGCAGGGGAAGTGTTGCTAGAACTAGGTTGTGGAGACGACCATTGAATACTCATCTGCAAAATCGAGTTATTGTGGTTTAAATGGAACTTCTTGTAGAATGGATGCTTCCTATCATGTCATTAGTGCTCGATGTTCTTGAAGATAAAATATAGGTAGAGTGTTTTTTGAACAACAATGGTCCTTACTTTCTGAAATTAGTGTAACAATTTTATGATTTTGTAACCTTTTATGAATTGAAGAATGAAAATCAAGTAACTTATTTTTTGAATGGAAAGGAGATGTCATTTTCATCTGTTGAATGGGCTGTGTGCTTGAAATTTCCACATGAAGGAGTATTTGGATATGTTGCGGGAGCCATGACACCTACCACTGACATTTTCTATTATGAGACTGCCATGGAATAGTTGACTAGTGATGGAAGTCAAAGAGAAGTAGTTGATGTAGAAATTGATGGAAAGAACAGACTTCTATTCAAATTTTTTCAACATGTCTTGATACAGAGGATAAGAGACTTTTCCAATTTGAGATATCATGATATCTATCTCATCAACCTCTTGATACATTTTTCAAAGGTTAATTTGTGCAGATTTTTGATGCTTCAAGTAAAGGTTCTTACAAGGACAAAATCAAATGAAAATTCCCTATTCTTTGCTAAGCTAATCTCTGTGATGATCATGGTAAAAGGGGTTACTGAGTCTCATGATGTGACAATGGTAGTAAATAATAACTTCTGTATCACAACTATAGTTTGTAAGTACATGAAAATAAATTGGGACCCTTGGAGAGGAGAATGGGTCAATTATGACCAGAGGGTGTATTCCAAGTTTAATCCGGTGAATCATCCTTCAAGTCCAAAGGATGTGAGGGATCCAGGTCTGGGACCTGATCAAGAGGATCCAGAATAATGTGATGATTCAGAAGAGGAATATTCCCTTGTTGATGAAGGAGGAGACCTTGACTTGCCTCCAAGCCCAGCTCTTAAAAATCTAGTTCAACATATATCAGATAAGGAAGAAGTTTCTTTTAACGCTGTTGAAGTGGCTGATGTATAGATTGAAGAAGATGTTCATGAGAGTGAAGCATCTCTGTCAGCTAATTTGAGTCTGAGTCCAGTGATTGGACAATCATTAGTACCTACTGAGGAAGCAAATGAAGTTGAAATACCCTTACCTAATCCAAAAGATCATCCTGCTACTGTAGTTATGGAATAGATTGTGGAAGATTCTCCTCAGGATGAATGACCTGCTTAGGATACTGATGTGAATGTTGCTGATAACGTTGTTATCATAATTGAGTATGTACCCATTGAGGGGGAGCATAGATATAATGTAGGAAGTGTTACAGTGGCTGTTGGTTTTAATCATTTTGCAGAAGAACATGGTTTTGTATTATGTGGTTTAGACTATTCAAATTCAGATAATGAAGAATCCTACAATAGACCTAAGATTACTTATGATGTCGATTATGAGTTATATCCTGAAGATGTGGTCAGAATTCATGACCTGGATACTTTAAAGAAAAATCCTAAGGATTTTTTTTTGAAAGAGGTAAAGAAAATGATAGTTTCTATGGTTTCTTCAATTCAATTAGTTATGACTAACTCCGTGGTCCGTTTAGCTTCTGAAAGAGCATCTGCAGTAGTTGCACCTGATGATTTGGTTAACAAGGTTGATATGGATATCTTATGAGATGAGATGAAAGAATCATTTCATGCCTCAGTTGCTGAGATGAAAAACAGTTTTGCTGAAGAAATGGTTATGCTGGAAAGATCTTTTGAACTATCTCTTGCCTGTAATTTATCAACTTTTATGGGTGAAATTGTTGAAGAATTTAAAGAATTCCATGCTCAAGTTTCTAGACTTGAAGCAGATCATGAAGCTCTAAAGTAATCTGTTGTTTCTTTAGAATATTACATGATCTCAAAATCTAAAGAAGATATGGACTAAGCTTATGTGAAGAGTTTTGAAAGCTAGATGGTTTCAGTATTTGAAAGTTTCAAAACATCTATGAAAGATCATATTAAAACCCAGGAATCCGATGTTCAAAATCTTATAAGTGGATTGAACAAAATCGTAAAAGATAATATATCATTCTATGGTGGTTCTCTTGAAACTAAGCCTTTGATGGATTTGAATCATATTTGAGCTATGATGAAAGAAGAGCTTGGTTCTGCCTCCCTAGTGGCTCTGCGGACTCATCTGAGCTGAGTAGAGTTGTTCTCTCTACCAGAGATTCATCCAGAGAAATTATAAAGATAGTCCAAGACTACATGAGAGAATCCGCTGCCTCTCACAATGAATTTAATGAAAATTTGGACTCCAATTTCTCCAAAATGTACACAAATACACAAATGACCGGTCATTTCAGGCTTCTGATTGAGAATATGAAACTGCCTCCTGTCAATCACGCCTTTAGAGAGCAGGTTAGAAAGCTAAGAGAACTAACTCCAGCTTTGGAAACGTTTATGGAAAATAAGGATGAAATCATATTCTCTATGGAGAGACGGGGAGGAATCATTATTCATTTCAGAAATCTTTTACTGCCCTTTATGCATGTTGATGCTAGGAAAGTAATTTTCCCTCCTGATTTGCCTGAATCTGCCTCCACTGCTTCTCCAATTCAGCTGAATCTTGTTCAAGCCATTCAAAGCCTCACACCTATGATCACACAAAGGACTCTTCAATACAGGCCAGTCATAGTGTCAGTTTCTCAGCCTCCTGTGGTCATTTCAAGAATTCCTAAGCCTTCACCAGAATCCTTACATCCTGAATCCTCTTCTGACCCTATGGGAAAAATCTCACGTTGGGGATGAGGATTTATCCAATAGCTAGAATGTTTGATAGAAATCATATGTATTTTGTTTTCTGTCTTTGTACATATTTGTCACATTTAATTCAAGTGATCCTCTTCTATTCCTATTGTTCCACTTTTCTTTTTTATTTCTCACTTTTTGATTATCACAAAGGTGGATAAATATTTTACAATGGAGGAGAAATACTATCTAAGTATTAAAAGAAGAAGAAATCCTCACCTATAGGGAATATTTTAATTAAAGGGGGAGAAATTTTATCTAAGAGCTATCATGCTTTGGAAATTTGATACCCTTGAATTTCATCCTATAATACCAGTGCTTTTTCTCTCATTCTCTGATATCATTTCATTTAGTTCTCTGATGTTCTCTGATGCCAGTAGATTTTTCCTTTGATATCATGGCCTTTTAATTTATCTATGATACATTTAATTCTATCTCTGATAAATTATGTTTTATACCATACTGTTTTCTCTGAGAAAATTGAGCTTAGTTATATATCCTCTAGATTAATTTTTTTAAAATAATAATATCATAATATGTGATTATCAAAAAGGGGGAGAATGTTGACCTCACCTATTTTGATAATCCCAATTATACTTTCATATACTTTTATAATCTCAATCTAATGTATTTCTATGTATTAATTCTTAAAATATGTTATCAAGATGATAATAATATTAAAATTATCCATGAGATATGTTAATCCATGTTTATCCATGTTTATATATGTTCTGGAGTAATTCTAACCCATTCGGATGTGTTTTGCATAAAACAAACAAGTGTTATAGATACTGGTATAGAGCTACCGGTACTCAGTCTACTGATAGACTTAGTCTACCTATAGACAGAGTCATCTATACACTAAGGTCACTGATATAAATAGAGTCACCGGTAAGCAGAAACAAAGTCTACCGACAGAACAAATGAGCTACCGATGTGCATGTATACCGATATTTACTAGTAGAGTAAGCCTACTGATACGAGTACTGAATCACAATCCAGAGTTACCGATATGAGCATGCATACTGATAGAACTAGTCAACCAAGCTACCGACAGACAAAAAGAGCAGAAGTCTACCAATAGACAGAGGTCTACCAATAGATCCAGTTCACATATTGTTACTAATACAAGTATAGTCACCGATATATTGAGCTACTAATAGAAGGATGCTGACAGTATAAGTCTACCGATAGACTACTGATGAAAGAGAGACCGATGGAGATACAGCTAATGATGGATCAATAACAACTAATAACAAGAGATATCGATGGAACAAAAGTCACTGGTATATGAGCTATCGATGCAATTTTAAAAGATCTACCAATGTAAGGTTCTGAGACAAAATGTCCACTATCCACGTCTACCAATAGAACACTACTAATGCTTGACCAACCAGTCAAACCCTATACTCTTCATACTATTTATTTATTTAGGTAATGGTTACATTTGATGGTTTTAATGCATTTAATGTTATTTAATGATTTCTATTGCATGTCAGGGAACCGTACCTAGTACCCATAGAAAATGAGATTATTATTTTCTTCTAATGCTGAAATCTATAAAGGGACAGAAAAAGATCGTGCAAGATAGACTCCTAGAAAGCACTACGGGTGATGTAAATTACAAGAAAGGCACTAAGAAGACACACGAAGGGTGAAAGAGACAGAAGATGAACAACATTCAAATGTGGAGAATTTTTCTATAGTCTACATCCATGCTCCCTGAATCCTGGACATACACGAAGAAACTTATTCTAGAGGAGAACACAAGCTGCATCATGAGTGAAGAACTACAACACACATTCCATGCACTCATGCTGCTAAGATAGACCAAGAATCAAAGAAGATAATGACACTACGTTTTTTGAGAAAAACCAGAGAATGAATCGGAAGCTTTTCTGATAATACAAATGAGTCCAGAGCTGCACTGCTAATCACTAAAGCATTTATAAATTCAATCATACTTCTATTAGTGATTCAATCGTTATATTTTGAGCAGTGTGTGTACCATGTTTATTTTACACACACACTGTCTCCTGTGCTAAACTGAAGGATTCTTAAATCCTCACTCAAACTCCAAAACTCATTTTTTCCACTATGGATGGTGGTAGAGGTCGAGTAAGACCTTAACAACTTGTGATCTATTGTTTGTTCTCCCACGAAGAACTATGGTAGAGGTCTTTGTAACTGGACAGTAGAGTACTGTTGTTTACCCCAGATCTAAGATGTGGATCTTTTTATATAAATTGTTGATAGGACTAAGTCATGGCTTGAGAATGAACCTCTTGGTTATCTTTGATCTTCTCTTATACTATGTCTATAAGTATTACATATATATTTTACATATTCATCAGCTATTACATTGAAATACAAAACTATTTTAAAGCCATGTGGATAGTTAAATTATCATGTGTTTATGATTATTGTAAACTGGTAAGTTAGTTTCAAAAGTTAATTTAATCTTAAAATTAAGTTAACTGAGACCTAATCAATCTTTGAGAAACTAATTGAACCTTTACACTCTGTATCGATTCACTACAGTTTAACTTCATTTTTTAAATGGGAGATTTTAAGAGAAATATTTTTGCCAGAAATTTTAATTGGAACTCAATTCACCCCCCTCTTGAGTATCCACTCCGTCTAAAATTTACATTTGGAGAAATTTATTTTTACATGTTTTATTTATACCTGAATTTATGGATTTTTTCCCTTTTATATTATGGCATTGAGTTTTTGTGGATTATTAATTTATCTCCAGAACATTTATTAATATAGAGGGTTATTCTTCCCATCTCATGCATTTTTTATATCTTCGATGGTAGGGGACTATTTGAGGTTGGAGTCATGAGTCATTATCACTCACCCCTCATTACATTATCTTTGGAAGGAGGGAGTTATAATAATAGTTATCAAACTATAATGAAAATTATATGTTGTGGGGGAAATACCATTGTTGTCACCATTACATGAATCTAAAACAAATATATATTGAAGGATATATAATACTCACTATGATGAAATAAATTTAAAGGAGTATGTAAAAATAAAAAGAAGATGAAAATGGAATCCCATTAGGCCATAAACTACTTATATGCCATGTGACTGAGATCATTTAGAAATACTTCCCAATGTAGATATGTTTTGATAAAAACCTCCTCTATGAACTATTCATAAAACACTGGGTGAAAATTCTATCAAAATATCCCTAATATAATGCCTAGTTATGGTAACCAATAGTCCATAGTATTCCATGGATCATAATAATATGTTAAATAAACAGTTCACTAAAATATATATGTATACATATTAATGATACTATTAAGGTATTATAAATTTGATAATTATAGGATATTTTTATTACATGTATCTAGGGGTAAAAAATTATATTATATTTGGGCATTCATCAAATGGAGACAAAAGAGACCACTAGATATATTTTTTTGGTCATTTTTAGTTAAAATATTTATGTTGGATTTAACCAAATTGTTTATGGTAAAAATTTACCAAATTGAAAGTGTGGTTCTCCATATAATAGGCCAAACATGAACCCTACAAAAATAAAAAAGACATGCCATAAACTAGGAAAAACTCGTGTCCATCTAAAATAATTAAAATATAACTTCAGTGATTTGTATTAATGTTCCCTTCTTTAATACAATCAATTAACTATACCCAATAAAAAATATAATTTTTAGAAAATATTAGAATATGGTCCCAATGATATAATATGTTCCAAGGATGTTTTCAAAAATGTTTGGGAACCCGAGGTAGCCTTTTTTATAAATTACCTCCTTGTCTTCTAATTTCGATATAAGGGGAAGGATTATAATCCTGACTGCACAAAGTCATAGATTATAAAACTGAGTATTCAATGATCTCATCTATGTTATTTCCAAATAAAAAAATATTTAAATATGATGTAATATATTGGTAAATGATATTTCCAACAATTTTATACACAATTTAATATTCAAATTATAATTTCATAATAAAATTTCATATAAAAATTGAAACTAACCTCATAGAGGAGAAAACCATGAACATAAGTGAGAATAACATGTTTCATAGGTAACTTCAAAGTAGGATGGTAGCACATATCCCTTGAATATTATCTTCCATGGGAATCATTCCCGTATCACCTACCTTAGTGAATATCCACCATCCCCCCAATAGATTCAGTAATCTTAGTTGACCAATTTCAAATAATTAATTTCTAAATAGATAATTTCATCCACCCCTCAATTATAAGTGTAGGATCAAACCTATCCTAGGTCACATAACTGGGTAGACTATCCACATTTCACCCATATAGATTATCTAACCATAATAGACCCACTTTTACCAAAACGTAAAATAATATGTATGGTTTCACCAACACCACAAACAATGGACAACCCTTCGCTATGGTAACTATTCATTATTCATTGTTGGATTCCATTCTAGGGTAATTACCTCATAATATAATATTGATAATCCATTAGAGTGAAAAATTATTAGATTATCTCATGTAATTCTGACACCAAAAAATATTAAGGAACCATCCACATGGTGGTTCAGGTAATATTACATTAAACTACATAACAATATAGACCATTATACATGACCATTAAAAGGAATATCTTTGGTCATTCTCAAAATACCATAAAAAGCATGACATCATGTGAGATATGTCCTCAAACTATATGGGTTTTTATTTTTTTTGTTGGGATGTGATGAGTGTCAACAAAATAATGAAAATCCCACCACCATAACACCTTCCACTTCTAATATAATTGAATTCCATATTTTAATTCTATAGTGATATAAAATGTATTATAATTAATAACAAGGATTAAATGTGTACCATAATAATTACCTAATATGTAATTCATCACATACATTAGTGTTTACCAATCACTTTCACAATAAAGAGGGGTAACTAATGGTGTTACTAGGATGAATATAAATAATATTCTCTAATTTATAATAGATTCATAGACCATATGGAAATACTATTCATGGGATAATAATATATACCATCCTCTCAATTTAAACACATAAAATAATTAAAACCAAAATAAATGGTTTGTCTGATGATTAAAAAATAAAGAACCATTAAGATTATCCAATTGGTGAAGTAATTCAATAAGATAATGTACATTATTATGAAATTTTATAAAATATTTTCATATAAATTTAAAAATTATTGAGGTTCCTCCTATATATATTTATTTACCCAAAATGTTAATTTATATTCATGTTAAAGAGTGATTACAGTTTTCCTTATGGAAATATTTCGTTATTCAAACCAATTTAAAAAAATTGTCATAATGGTTCATACAATACAACTAATTTTAAAAAAAAAATATCTGATATCTAAAATATATTTACTTTATTAGAGTAGGACATGGGAGGAAAATGGAAAATTCAAGTTTAACCAAATGTAATGCTTAAATTTTATGATATTTATAAAATATTTTATTGTCTAGTTGTGTTGCAATATTATTTAAACCTATGATAGTTGTTTGTAATGAAGTAAAATGATATCAATGGATTTGGAATTCTTCAATCTACCTTATGGTTGATGTAATGCTACATATTATGTCTAGGTCAGGTATTGATGTTTTCTTAATTTATTCATTGATTTTGATTTGAATTGATATAATATATATTTTTTAAAATTTATTATATATATAACTGTTCAAAATTAAGGAAATGATTGATAATGTTTTTTAGATTTCATATATATGAATATAAGGGTTGTTAGAACATTGATTATTTTAGGTTTCACGGGATCCTTTGACTTATTGTCTTCCAATCCATTGTGTTTTTGAAAATACATCATTTTTCTACTCAAATCCACCACCATTAACTCTTACTTTGGATATGTCTCAATATTAATCGGCATCATACTTTGAAAAAAATTTAATACTGACATTTAAATTTGACCAAATTTATGTTTATGATTTGGGAGGGAATCCCTTTCATTTTTTATTTTAATCTCCTAGTTTTTCATCCTATTGTCTACGTTTGGATTAATTATGGAGAGTCGATTCTCAAAACTTGATTGCATGGATGCGATTGATTTTGGTGGTCTTTGAGAATCTAGTTTATATTGATGATATAATGTGGGAGGAAAAGGGTTTTCAGATACATATTTATTTAGCCGAGGAAAATTATTTATTGGTTGATATCCAGGTGGTCTGTGGTTCTTGAGTGCTGCTTTACCAATTTTTTTTTGGAAATACCCATGTTTACATTATGGTGGCTATTGAGGCATCCATTGATGATAGAGTTTATGTGGGTGCTATAATTTTTGGTTAAATATATTCTAAATAATGTAATAACAATTCTGGATTTGTTGGTTATCTATTCAATCCCTATTATTGTGATATAAGCGCAGTCCACGAAACAATTGACATGACTGAATCTATATAATAAGAGTATGAGGGTGTGGTGGTGTAGTATGTTTCTAAAACGTTACATCTTTTTAGTTAGGTCCTAAATATGATATTTTGGATGAGTGTTGTCATACACATGGACGATTCCAGGTCCAGGTGGTCCATGAACACACATCCATATACTGTCATTCTGTGAGACCTGGTCATGAAGTGATCAACCCACATTATGAACTTTCAGTATTAGACTATCATCAATGACCAAATATACCAATGTGCGAGTAGTGGGTTGGGACCATGGAAGAGGGTTTACAACAGAACCGACACATGAAGTCTATGTTGTGTTCATTTCTAAGTTAGTTCAATGATATGCTAACAGTCCTCCTTGGATGACTCACTGTCTTCTTTATTGATATAATGAATTTTATTACATAGTATGTTGGTTAGACCAATGGGAAAGTATTTACCCATGGATTTCTGGGAATTCTCATCCCATGTTGGGATTGAATCTAGATATCGACTATTATAGTAATACTTGGCTCTATCTCATAATTAAAATTCGAATACAAATAATCTAATTACATCATAGGACACTCGCTAGTAGTAAATTACATCACAAAAATATTGGAAGTTGGAGATGTGCTCGTGATGATCTTTGATATGATTTTCACTAAATTCATTCATATTATGGATATTGTTGATGTGTCCATGTTTCATTTATAATGTATGTGACTTGATATAAGGGTTCAAAATATTGGGAACAAAAAAACTGATAGACAGAAGGTTGTAATCCATAATGATGCACTCCAGCTTGAAGGGTTTTTATCTATTCGATCCAAGAGACCCATATTTCATGTAGGGTGATTTGGGAGATGCATTATTTCTACAGTCTTCTATACATTAACGACAGTGTATGAAAATATACCTCATAATTTTATGAACAAATGCATATGGTTCTTGAGAGATGTGACTCCATAATCAAGTCTGGTGTCTTTGACACATGCACTATTCTAGTTGGAAGGACACAATGGAGTCCAGAATGAAATAATAAAGAATAAAAAACATAAATAAATTGTTGAAGGGTGAGGTAATACTAGGATTCTGCTAAATATTCTTACGCCTAATCCCAATTATATTCCTTATAATGAATCATATATTTGATGCTCCCACAAACATCGCTTAAATCAAATTGATTGCATCCATATTAGGATTTATTTTATCCTAAAATACACTTTCTATTAAGATATATTCAATTGATAGTTCTGGATCGAACCAATGGGAAAAAATGGGATGACAAGGAACCAGTGTCTTCAATCAATTTATATAGGAGTTATCTCAAAATGGTGATAGTTTTTGATTTATCTAACACGATTGAGTATTGTTTATATTTCAAGAACAAGATAGATATAATGGTCTATTTTAGTGTTTACATAAAAATGAAAATATCAGTCCAAATTTGGGATATTCCTAATCGTTTGGATATGTAGTAGTGGATAAAACACTTGTTAAATAGGGTCAAAGAAACTATATCTATCAGAGATGAAATTATTACTTCGTAGGGAAATAGCTAACAACCTAGAAGCATTCAGTCTATCTTCAATGATATAGCGTATCAAAGGCCAGTAGTCATACCCTACTAAATACCACTTGAGCCAGTATTGTTCATTTAAACTTCACATAGTCATCAAATCTTGAAATTATTGAATACAAAGTTGTTATTTAACCTAATTACTAGCCTTTGTTTTACAATGATACAATTTTGAGATTCATTATTTAAAGAACACACATACCCTAGACCCTATCCATATGTGGTTTAGACACTCATGAGAGTAATAAAATAAATCAAAGAAACAATGTCAGACATGCTTGAAAAATTAATAAAACATTTGAAATAGATCTGTTTGAAAATTATGGTTAAATATACAAGAAGATCAAAATAATAAAACATAAAAAACCAATCTAAAAATTAATTGAATCAATAAGAATGCAATAAAGTAGGGTGTAGCCACTGTCGAATGGAAACTGTAGTGGGAAATATATGTTCGAACAGTAAATGATGATGATATGAATGAATAAAGCTCTCATATTAGGAGAAAACACATGCATTTAATAAAAATGGTAATCATAGATTTTTACGGATGAGTTGGGAGAGAAAAGATGGGAGAAAAATATAGAAAAATATAGAAAAATTATTCTCAAAATGATTTATGCATAGTTTTCCATGATCTATAAATAAATATACTAGAATCTATATGATTTGTAATCTTCCCATGTTGTGTAATCTTGATCCATGGATTTCTCTTCGTATATTAGATCGAGCACTATTCTCAGCCAAAAGATTTTGGATTTCGAGATGTGACTCATCTCACTACTTTTAAAGGTAACACATTGTATAATTTTATTCCTTGAAAATTCATGATGACAAACTTTATGGCTTATGATATGTTGTGAATGATTAATACACATCATGTATATAGTTCATGACATATATATGTCCACTACTTTCATGTTCTTATAGAATATCATTTGTAGTAATAGATTCCATTTATCTATTATATCAACACATACCTGGGGAGTTATCCAAGAAAACACAAATAATAACTAATTAAATTATTCCCAAAAATATTTAAAATTTCATTATATCAGTGAAAACCCGTGATGAATCTATTGTTAGAATATTTAAAATTTTAAAATAGTTTATTAATTGAAAAATATAAAATTAATAAAATTAATTATCACAGTAAAATAAACTGAATAAAATCAATAATAGAAAGGGTAGAATAATAATTTTGATGACGTTTATATGCAAGAGAATGTAATTATTTAACAAGTATAAGCACATTCTGAAATTAGATTTTCCAGAAATTTTGTTGAGATTCTAAATTTCAAAAGTGTTCATTTCCATCAAAATGAAAATATAAAAATAATGGGGATAAGGATATATAAAAATGAAGATCTCCACCTCGGCTATTTTTCTATCACATCTTTGAAATCACTCAATAAATATCTAAAAATTGTTGATAAAATTATTATCTCCCCAAAAAAATGTGTTTTCCCCCACATTTAGTCGTGTCATCTCAGAATTTTTTTATATTTATTTTCATTATTAGTCAATGTCCAATTGCATTTATCAAACTCAAGAATGCACTCATCACTAACCATATGTATTTTTTCATAATATAAAATCACCCACATATGATGTGAGTTGAAATATCCTATCAACATTGATAATATTATATGAGGTTTGTTTTAAATTAATCTGGATGTTTTTTTGATTATGTTCATTCATTATCTTCTTCGGATGAATTTCACATAAACACCTTAAAATTAAACACAATCACCTATTATCCACTTTTGAAATTAAATTTCCTTATATCTTTGGGTCAATTGATATATTTTCCCAAATATATTTTTATCGAAAAAACCATTTTCCTATAATATAAAACCTCATTGTATCTAGTCTACATGGCTCATACTCAGGATTTATTAAATCATTATTTATTAATAACCAAATAAGAACCAACCTGAATTCCATATCGAGTTCTAAATTTGGAGAACATAATATTTCCAACATAATGAGATCGTCGTATTCATCCAAACATGAATGGACCACCCAAAATCAAGCCAATTTTCAACAATAGTTTCTCTAATTGACTATGATATTCCAAATGATGTCATCATTGATGAACTCAACAACATTGATTCCAATATCAAAATCGTCTTCTATGAACATGCTTAATTGAGAGCCCCCATCTCATTCTGATGTAGGTCAATGGTATTGAGGCTTAGGAATCATCCAACTTATTATTTTTGAATTTTATATCTAGCGTATGGTGTATCCATGTTTACAATGCATGTTAGAGCAATTTCCCAAATGGTCAATCCTAATATTGGACTAGTTGAATGGATTTGTCCTTATAGTCGAATGAGTTATATATGTGGTGGATCTCCTAAATAATTTTTTTCTTGATCAATTTACCTTTGTCAAATTTTAAAATTGAAAATAAATTTTCCTTGGATATAATCCATACAGTAGGTTTCAAAACAATCTAGGTTGATTTTTTTTCCTTTTTAAAATTTTTAATCCTCCTGTACTTCAATTTAGTTGCAGAATATATTCTAATAATCCTATTAGTTCCTAGTAATTGAGAAATTCCCATCATTTTATTGAAACTATAATGGGATAGTCTTCAATTATGTGGACCTGAAAATTCAACTTTTTGAATCTAGAAAGGCTGACAAAACGCTCACAAGAAAGAAAAAAAAACAATATCCACAGAAGAGCACATTTATTACATGGAGTTAATTCATATAACCATTTAATTTAACCACTTTTCATGAATAAAATAAGTAATTTGTAGAGGTAATGTCTAAAATATTTCTTATTTCATTGCAAAATCATCTCTCTAAAGAAATTGGTCATAGGTCCAATAAATGGGCCTCTAGGCACCACTTTCCCAAGACAATAACTCAACATTTACTTATAATGCACAAATATGTTAATGAAAAAGAAAAAAAAATAAAATGAAAAAGGTGGAGCACCGAACCTTGAATAATGCACCCAACAATATACACATAGTAGAAAACTACACAATTTACATGTATCATTTGATCTGTTCATCCATGTCGGATATGACATGTGCCTAAAATCCCTCCAAAATGTACAGGGTGTCGATCATTTCACCAAAAAATGAAATCATTTTTGGAATCCTTTACCCCAATCAATTCATTAATTGAATTATTGGTTAGGTATATAGAAATAATGATATCTTTATTATGTCCCATCCAGATTTTGAGTTTATTTTATAATTTTGTCTGGATCAATGAAAATTAATGTCAGATGTGCCATTTCTGCATCGTCTAGGTCTCTGGAGTTGATGGAGACTAACTCACATTGTCCATAAAATAATATAAAATCATTACATATTTATTTTGACTCTATTAAGTAAACACTCAATGAAATATGGATTCACTCATAATGAAATTCATTCAAATAGAACTCTATCTAGTCTTCATCAATAAACATCGGTTCCTCAAACTCTTTATGGAAAAGTCCTTTAGTATAGGGCCATGGGTACATGTTTTTTAGAACAAGATATATATGAAAAAATTATATATGTATGATTTGTTCATAACACTATAGAATAATTGGGTATTAATTGTTTAGAACTGTACGTAGAATTTTTGTTACCCATTTTCAGGTGTAATTTATTTTCAAAAATCCCAAGAATTAAACTCCTCCATTCTAAATGAATTTTTTTCATTAAATGAACTCATATAGTTATTATATTGTATCACTAATATGTATCATTGGAATACATATTCCAAAAATTCTCTATGTCCTTTTAAAATTGGATATTCTTCCATACACATTTCTCTGATGATTGTAAATTTTGAAAAAATTCCAACAATAAAGATATTCTGCCGAATCTCATTACTGATGGTCATACTAATCATATCCTGATTATTATTTTTAGAATCCTCGATAAGTTCATCCTGTTATTCATTAATGTCTAAAACATGGTTTATATCTCGAATGAATATCTGATCATCTTTATTTTTCTGGATAATACTATAGAAAAAAGTAGATTTATTCCTTGAAATTTATAGAATCCTTTGGAAATATTTCCATATTTCCTTTACTGAATTGGATTCATTATCCATATAATCATCCAAACAATCTTGTTTGTGCTAAAAATTCTATTGATGTTGTTATTTATAATTTTTTTATTCCTTTAAAGTAATTCATATACCTGATCAACCCATCTTTTAGAAACAATATTCTCTTTTTTTTGATCTCCAATCAATTTATATCTTATGGTTTTTATGATTCTTATTATTTCCAAATTGTTTAAAACAATTGGCATTTTATTGTACATTCATATAAATTAAAAATAATTTAATAAGAATTTTATCTTTAAATTTTCTTTTAAGGGGTATTATTTGAATCATTTCATGTATTTTCACCCTTCTCTATGGATGAAACATGTTTTCCTATCTTTGAAACTTATTTGATGAACAATCATACTTCTATGGGGGATTATATTGTAGAATCCATTTTAATTTTATTGATTCTATCATTCATTTCATTGATAAATCGGAATTCTACCACATGATGATTATCAATGAAAATGGGATATCTTCTTTACAATATACCTTCTACCATTTCACCTTTTTTGAAACATTTTTTTTGTATTGTAACTGTTTCTTTCACTAAATATGTTATGTATGCTCATGAATATTTTAATATACCAAGAAACATGTGTATCTATATACAATATTTAATTTTATCTGGATATTTTTCAAGCTTCTCTTTGATATGTGATGGAATATTCTATCTACTTCCTTGGATTTTAATTCCTAAAAATTCTAATTTTTTATATATAAATGTTCATTCATGCTAAAATCATTATCCCTTAATATAATTATACATTAAATAAAATTTTTAAATTCAAGATACAGTCTTATATATGTTTTCAAAATAAGATCCCATCAACATAATTGAGTACCATGAACTATGGTAATATAATTAATTTCTTTTCCATTCCCCTCTAGAATATTTCAATTACATTATTAACTTCAAATTGATTAATTATCCATTAAACCAAGCCAACTAGTTTTGAAAACAATGTTAATGGTATATACTCTTCGTTGATATTAATATGTCAATATCCAAATCTTTGATCAAACATGATGTATATCATTGTCCTATAATTCCAAATCCTTCTTCTAAAAACATCCTTATTAAGATGATTGTATCCATCATCCTTTCTGGCCCAATAGATATCTTATTAATCAAAAAATGTCCTAGAATTTCTATATTTCTTCTCAACATGTGTCATTACAATGACTTCCACAATCCAATGTGAAATTTCACATTGATTAATTAATCCATGATTAAATTTTATTATATTCTGTTTGACAAATTCCATTACAAATCCATCAGTAAATGAAATTCACTTAGTTATGATCACTGTGTTGGGATCATTAAGGGTGCATGTGGCTCCTAGAATTACCTTCTTCCAAAATATTATAGTTGTTTTAATCAATTTTCATATAATAAATCTCTTCTCTTGGATAATGCCTCTTCTTCATTAGTCTGTAGAACATTTGAGTCATCTAGTTTTCCACTTCTAAATCAATATATTGAAATATTTATCCTCATCTCGAGAGTTATTTAAATTGGTATTAGATAAATAATTTTTTGGAATCAATCTTATGTTTCTAAATTCAATTGTATAAAAATAATTGTTGATGAAAATTCTCTGTTAAAATTTCATTATATGATGATATCTATTAAGGGGTCGATTTCAAATCATGAAATCATATTAAAATTTTAGAATAATGAAAAACATATAATGTATAAAAATTCTTCCATTGAGTTCAATCTAAACATTCATTACTACATCTTGAATCATAATTATTTCATTACTACCAAAAGTAACATGCAACTCTATAGATTCCCTGGACACACCTAAAATAAAATTCTTTTACCAGAGATGGTTCATCCTCAATATATTAGGGATGTACATGTAGTTCCAAAAATATATATATATTTATAAATGTATCTGATTCATTATTTTTAACTATGTAATGAATTTAACATATATCCGAAAAGATGTTATATATCGTCAAAGAGAGATAATATAATCATCCTCTTCCCAACAATCTTTCTGTAAAATTATGTTCTAGGTGATTCTACTTATGTTTCATTATCTTTTACAATTGAAATCCTTTGATTACCCGAAGGGGTTTCAAGGATCAATGTTATTAGATATTTTAATTTAAAATATAATAATCTAGATCTTGATACTTATGATCTACGATCTTCATTCTTCTTCTCTAAACTACAATATGAAAAGTCTATTATCGACATGATTTAATTCATATAGAATAAGTCACTTTTATCTTCAACCTTCCACTGGATTTTAGGAAACCCATTCTCTAGGATATGTTATCCTATAAGGTTTTAAAATTTTTGGGGTCATATATATATGTAATAATTCGTCATTTTGGATAAGATGTGTAAATCTCTCTACTAACTTATTTTGATATGGTCTTTATGTATTGTATAATATACATAGAGATGAGTAATTAAACAGACCCATATTAGTTTGGGTGGATGTCCAAATGCTTTTTTCAAATTCCTCATGTTGATTATTACATGTAATATAAATCTAATACTTCAATCTGTATGAGAAGAATGAAATTATGTGATCACCTTTACCCATTCATCACACACATGTAGATTATCTCATGCTCCACCAAATAATGCATTTGAAAGATTAGATATTCTACCGTCTACCACTATAATTTGGATTATTAGATGATAATATGGTAAACAGTGAAATTATTAATTGTTAATTCACTAAAATTTATGGTATTATGTGTGGATACAAAGTATTTTATTATTTTATAAATTTATCTCCATTTATCATCACATGTGCAATTCATGTTTAAAATGAAAATGTTGTCCGAATTTCTCATCATTTTTCAGAATTCATTATTTTAATTTTTTTAATAATATATTAAGGGATATGATTGATAAAATTATGTGGAAATTTTTTTTCATTAAATATAACTGGATGAATCACAAGGTAGTATGTACATTTTTTCTATGAATGAGAGAAAAGAAATTAAACAAAGCATAATGGGCATTTGGCCCGTCAATTAAAAGTGGATACCAAATTTCAAGAACAATGAAGCTCAAATTTTAACTATACATAGAGAAACATATGGAAATCATTTAACTGAAAATTTACCAATGATAACTCTAAATTATTCAAGGAGATCAAGAGAGCCTATGATGAAATTAAATTTTTATGATAGATTTGGAATCCCATAAAAACAACCAATCATTCAGAGCATAAATTCTGAATGGATGATCTAAATGGAATGAAATTTTGATATTTTTTCTATAAAAAGAGGGAGAATATATTTATTTTATATGACCATAATATATTTTACCATCTTCATGGCTAAATTTGAACACCAAAAGGCGGTGAATTTTGTCGAATTTCAAGGTTTACATTGAAAAACTCTAATTTGTTTCCCTAACACTCCTATTGAATCTCATAATTAAAGGGGATGTAATTAAATATTGGGGGCTAGAACCAAGGCTCAAAAATTTAATATTTAGATATATGGTTGTTATGAAATTGGGTTATCCATGTCTTTTTCTTCCATTTGTAATTTCACTCTTTCATTTTGTAATCACATCTTCAATTTTTTCTAGGAATGTTTCCTGTTCACAATAATTTCTTAATAATATTTCTTCTTCTTTAGAATTTCTATTTATTATTAATTTTTTAATTCCTTTTACTTAACATGTTGATACCATTGAATCATGTAATGAATTTATTCACACTATCAATTGTAAAATTCTTCACACAATGGTCGAGTGATAGTTAATTGAATGCATTTCTTTTTAAATTCAGCCTCCATGAGCCTACATCCCAATTCCATTGATATAATCGAATAATTGGAGGGGTAAATATATAATGGGTTGATACAAGTTAATATTAATAGTATGGATTGGATTTTATTTCATGTTTTTCAATTTTATAATTTGTTAATTATTTTAAAATTTCCATTGTATGAGTTATTTTCTTACTCATCTTCTCCACCATTAATGATGACACATTCTAATGGCTACTGAAATCCAGTTAATTAGATTTCTCCTTTAATTGATACTTGATGTTAATTTGTGAAAGGATATAGAATTGTTTGAGGACTAAATTGGTGAATGATTTTTCAAAATTATCATGTAATTTGGATATATCTCGAATTAGTTATCCAAAATGATTTATGACAAAAAATACATCCAATATAAGCCATAAAATATACAAGGATATTCTCATTTACATGAATTTTTTCTATCAATATGGTTACAGGTTAATTATTAAATTCAATAATTTATCATAGGTATGTTAGTATTATTTTTAAAATCCACCACTTAGTTGGCCACTTCATGGACAATCCTCCATAGAATGTTTGTGTGTCTCTAGTTTTCTTATTTTGTCCATAGAGACTATATATCTACTAGTACATAAATGATTCATTATATTAGAATGCTTGATTTTGGAATCAAAAATATATTATAATTGTTTTCAGGTACACAATTATGTATCTAATACACTTCTTACCGTTTCTCAGCAACATAACTCTTATCCTTTCCCCTTTTTGTTTTTCTATGTCATGGAAATATAATATCATTATTTTCTTCAACTATAATAGAGTAACATCAGCAATATACAATCATAAAATTGAGCTGGAATCAAATGAGAAATTCACATTGGGAATCCACTCACATAGTAAATTTCTTGGATCAATCCTCGAATGAATACCCTATACTAAGTGAGATTTACAATGAAATGTATGATGAATGTTTAAAGGATAAATTCCCATCCCTCTCAAAGATTCATGATGAGATCCATCCTCGAGAAGTATATGGCTTAAAAAATCCTATATTTCTCAATAATAAATTCTAAAGAAAATGTTTCAACAAATGGATATTGTTTATTCAGATGTTTTGTCATTGATTTTTTATCTACGATGAATTCAATCGGTTATGGAACACATTCCCACTCAGTTTTTCCCTTCAATGAAAATTACAGAAGTTTTCTATTACACACTTACCTCTCATAATGAATTCAAATATGTTACTATATACCATACTGCGTGATATGTGTAATGAATTAAACCATTGATGGTCAAACCATCAGATTCTTCACATTCATAAGAAAATACTAAAGGGACATTATTAGAATATTAGAAATCAATGCAAGAAAATGATGTTGATTTGTTACAAAATATTGAAATTTAACCTTTGTAATAATATTAAATTATTATAGGTTATATAGATCATGATGAAATTCATTTTATTTTGTTGAAATGATTGAAACATTTATGCATGGATTAATTCTCTTATAGATGTATCTAATGATGATTTTTTAGAAACAACAATCACTAAACCATTTGAGGAAATTCCAAAATCTGAGTTCAAACCCATTCCATGAAATCATCTAGATAATTTGGTGGTTGAAACACCTATTCAATGGGACACCCTTATTTTTGGGAAATTTTGAAAATCCAAATGAGTTCAATTTAAATTATATATATGGTTCTAATTTTTTTCCATCCTCGTTTAAATTTAAGGGTCAATACATCCAGTATCAATCCTTCTATGATGGGTTTTAATAAAACACTATTTTTCATCATTTCATTATCGCATGATGATAATAAATGAAAAAAATTCGCAGATTTATTATGAAATTATAAGAAATAAATTGAATTGTTCATTATAGTTATTATTTTTATTATCCTATTCATTATTATCTATATATTTCTCCATGAATTAATTTACAATATCTCCCACCCAACCCTATAGATATTTAATCATAATCTAGTTGAATTGGGGAAAATGAAATCCTTAAAAAGTTAAAAGATGGTATTGGGTAATTTGTGTGGGGGTCCATGTAATGATAATCATTTAAAAAAAGTGGTTTCTAAGAGCCAACCCAACATTCTATTTTTTTCTATTTTTGTGTTTTTTTTCAAGAATACCCATTCGGGTTCCAAATGTGATATAATTTCTCATCTAAATATGATTTAGTAGTTGTTGAATTTTTAGTATTTCATAATAAAACCCAGGATTTCTAGAGATCAAACTCATCCATTAATCATCCCTAATGATTCTACATGGGACCTAAATATATAATGATCAATTTTATTTATGTTCCAATTACTACAATCCATGAGATTTTATTCCAGGATTTCATTTAGAACAATATTTTACCCCACTATCTTCCGTGTACTAATCTATCACTTAACTTATAATTACAAATTATGGGATGTATTATTCTGTGTGTCTGGGGGGTGAACATCATGGATTTTGATGAAAACATTGGGATTTTATGATAAAATTTTAATTTAATGAAAAAAAATTAAAGACATTATAGTTTCATGAAATAATGTACAATTTGAAATAAGAAAACTGAATGCAAATGATTTTGAATTTCTTGATTTTTTTAATGAATGTTTATTTGTTGGATCATATTTTTTCAAAATATTGGTTGTCTCATTGTATTTTTAACTGCTAACATTTTATTCATTTTTATTAAAATAAAAAAATGAATATTTATTTTAACATAGGTGTGTTTTTGACATAAAGGGTCCCTTTCATCATATCATGGGTTTTGGGGTTACATTTTGATTAATTTAATATCATATATATAAAAATATAGACCATATAGAGTAATATTTTTCCATGTACAAAATTTTCAGCACATTGGGATCAGGACTGAACAATTTTAATTCCCAATTTTAGGTTTTTATTCTATATTGTAGATCATTTAATTTTCAATATATGAGGAATTAAAAAATTGAGGATCATCACTCAATATATTTCTAGCCCATAGTTAGTCTTTGGATCTCTATTGTTGTTAAAAACACAATTAAATAAAAGAATCATAGAGAAAACAATTGATACTCATATTAAGGTATAATGTGATTCCCACCTAGAACATCCATATCTTCCCTCGAATAAAAAAATGTGCCTCATGTATTTTGAGATACACAACATGTCATCATGCTTAATTTAAATTGGATAAAAAGTGGATATGAAATAGAATAAAATAATGGTATTTGGTTTGGTATATGATTGTGATCATAGTTTATGTGAAATAATCTTGATTGGTTTAATGATTTTTTAGAATGGTTTAATTGGTGGGTATTTAATGATAAATGATTTTTTGAAATGGGATCTTATTTTCATATTTTTGATATATATTTTTCTCGGGACTATAAAAACTCAATTTGGGGGTGTGATTATATACTGAAAGAGGCTAATATTCAATGATTATTTAATAATATTCATTTATTTTGTGGTCCAACAACACCAATTTTTATTCATTTTATATATTGTACTTCATTTATCATCACATGTATAATTAATGATTAATGTAATAAATTTGGACCAATTGATCAATAGATAGTGGAATTCATTATTTTATTTATTTTAATTCAATATTTTTTTATATGTTTTATCATTTTTGTGTAATTTTATTATATTATGATCAATTGATAAATTATAATAGAAGATTGATATTTATATCATATAATGAATAAATTCTTAGAAAAATCATTATGGGCCTTAGGCACATTAAATACAATTGTGCCCTCAATTTAATGTTAATGAACCTAAAATTTTAACTATTGATAGAGAAAAATATGCATTTCATTTCATTCAAAGGTGGAAATAGATTATTCTTTTTTTTTAGGGAGATTTAAGGATCCAAATTTTACATTTAATATTTAGAATATATTTTAATGCCCAAAAAATATTCCACCCATTGGAGTATTATATTTTAATTGATGATCAAAAGGCATGAAATATTGATTTTTCTATGAAAAAATGGACTAATAAATTATCCTTTTATGAGAATGAAATATTATACCATATTCAATTTTATATGTGAACTCCATAAGGATGATGAATCTGGATGAATATCCTGGTCAACATTGAATGTCTCCAATTTCCAATTTTTTTGATCCCTCATTTTGACTCCCCTAATTAAGGTAGAATTAATTGAATGATGAATGATTGATCCTAGGTTAAAAAATTTCTTATTCAATATTGGGGGATCTAGGATTAATTTCTTCAATTTTAATTTCACACGTTCATTTTTCAATCACATCATTAATTTTGGTTGTGTATGTTTTTAGATAACATCCATTTCGTAACAGAAGTTATTTTTATTAAATTATCATATTTATTATTAATTTATCCATTAATTTTCATTAACACATTTATACCATTTAATGAAGATAAGAAATTATTATAACCATATTTTGAGAAATTCCACAATAAATAGTGCATTGATTGTCATTTTAAGGATTTTCTACATCAATTCTACCAAAATGAGTCTATATCCAACTTCTATTGATAAAATAGAATTAATGGAGGGATAATATTATTATAGGGTGATCCAAGGGATTACAAATGGTATGTACTGGATTATATTTAATGTTATTTATTATTTTAATAATTTCATTATTTTACAGTTTCAATTCTATGAGGTATTTTCTTCTTCGTCTTCTCGAAATTTTACCAGGAGACATTATAAGGTCTAGTATTATCTAATTATTTATAATTCTAATTTAATTGACCCTATACGTTAAATTTTTATTACCCTTGTAATTTTGTATGGATTATGTTGGTGAATGATGTTGTGGAATTATCTAGTTTTGTGAATACATCTTCAATTAGTGATCCAAAATATTCTATTAATACAAATATAGTGAATCAAACCGTAGATCCATCCTAGGATCAACTCATATTCATTACATATTATAATTAATGTATTTATTAGTTCGTTATTAAAATAAATATATTCTCCTTGGTATATTAGTATTATATTCTCAATCAACACCATAGGTGGACACTTTATAAAAAATACTCTATAGAATGTATGTTTCTCTATGTTTTTTTTTGTGAATTAGATCAATAATTGTACTTAAATGACCACTTATATTAGTATGGTAATTATTGGTTTTCAATAGTACATCTTTTCTGTTTCTTTCTAGGAGATGTACATTGATATTCGTTATTCTAAAATGCACTTAGCTATCATTTTTCTAGAATTACTTACTAACTCATTCTATTTTTAGTAATGTAATTGAAAATAATACTATATTTATTTTATAGACATTAATTTCTCTTTCATACTCAATGATTTTTTTATTTTATCAGTATGATACACAAGATTATTTTTAAAACTCAGACTAATCATGTAATCAAAATATTTATTATTGAAAATAATTTCCTTATGAATGGATTTTTTCCTATGAAATATGTAATAGTTCACCATCAAATTCCCCTTGATATACTGGATCTTGTTGTTTTTTGGTGAATTATCCCAATATGGAATCATATCTATTCTAATCTAGATTAAAATTGTATTGGGTATGTTTCTATCTTCTTTATTTGATTTGGATTCTTAAAATATTATTTATTTTAAATATATGAATATAAACTCCCATAATATGACTCTACATATTCTCCCTGGATATGATCAAACAATATTTATGATGAAACGTCAATTATTATTTTTTGAAACATTCTCTTATTTTACATACATCTGGGAAAATGGAATCTCTTTGACCATTCTTCCCATAGATCCTATAAGAATCACATGCAGATAAATATTTTTTTATAGGTGATCTAGGATACGAGCAATACTTTTCAATAAAATTTTATCGCACAACCTTCTTGATTTTAATTGGCCTATTATATCTCTTATATTTTTCAAAATTTATTCCTCAAATCCAATTAATGATTTTATTTTACTGAATTGTTTTCTAACCTTATTCTGTGATATGGTTCATTCACAATATTAATGATGGCACTATGTTCTGAATGATCATTGTTGGGTTTTCTCAATATCATGCATGGGTGGACAACACCCATATCATAATGAAACTCCCTCAACCATTAGGAAGTAATGTGAACTCCTATATGTCATATTACTTACATCTTATAAGGAATGTCACTACACAAAATATAGTCTTATAGAATTTTATATTATTTGGGGTTGAAATCCTAGAGTATCCTTCAAATATGAACATTCAGAAAGATGAATATTTAATGATTACTAGACAATTAAGGGTCAGATTCCTGGATGTTTATAGATAAAATTTATCGAGTATATGCATAATATCAGAGTCCAAAAAATAATCAAAATGCTAAAAATCGAAAAGGTATTCTTCAAAATAACACTTATTACTAAATTTGGATATTTAATAAATGTGTTCTAGATTGTTTTAAAATTATCCATCCCGGTAAACTCGAGAGTTTCTCATATACTATATTTTGACAAATTCTGCTACTACTCGTATAACCTTAATTTGGAATGTGACATTTTTATAGATAATTGTTCATAATTTTGAGTGTCTTCAAAACAAAGCTCAAAACCGTTCTACATTACCCCCAATGTAGATCCTAAAAAATTCTGTGCACTATCTATGTTCCGTGATTATAAACCAATGGATAACATGTTGTATTGATTTTCTAGAGCCCAATAAAATCTTTATCCTCCAGGATCCTTTTCGTTGTCTATATTTATCATCGTCCCACGTTGTAAGACACCTTCTAGATGTGTCTCCGTTAACCAATAATTTTCTTGAATATACATTTAATATTTGTGTTTTCATCCATATAAATCATATGATGACATTCTGGAACTAACATGTCTTTTTAACACTGATGATTGTTTTTTTGGAGACCACCTTCTATAATAGCTTGGATTCCCAAAAATTTACACTAAGATCTTCGTTGGGAAATGACATAGAAACATTAATTTTCCTAATTTCATTTAGATTCACCTATAGATATAAAACATTCTTCTATTTTCATTTAGGCATTTAGAGACACATTCTATATCTCCAAGTTCCCATTTCTCTCACGTAATGATATCATGGATCTGTTTTATGTTATCCAATATACATCAGGGAATACTCAAGGATTCTTCCTAGTATTTTGGAGATTTTCCTGCTAATGTCCATGAATAATGTTATATATAATATCATCCTAATATAAATTCTATATATATCTCTCTATGTAGATTTGTATTAGACAGAATGGCTTTGGGATGATTGGAAGCTTAACCCTAAATCCTTCATTTTATGCCTCTAAAAATTATCATGAATAATTTTCCAAACCCCATATTCTCTTCCTTCTAATTTTAATATTCGAAGTCAAATATTTCTTCTTTTGGATCACTTAAATAAATTTCGACATTTTGACCAACCATGGGGATTTTTCAAAATGATATGCCACCCTACTAATATCAATGTTCATCTACTTGATATTTTCATGAGATTCCTAGGATTTAAACCATAACATGATTACATCATGTTCATTTTAATCGTAAAATACATCCTATTAAATTTTTTTATAATTTTTAAGAGAAATATAACTATCCTCATTATTGTAATAACTTATAATATAATCTAAATGATTTTGATCAAAATAAATATCATTAACTGTAGGACCATCTGTTTCTTATTTGAAAATCCTCTGAATTAGCGCTTAATCTAGAATCATAGGTCCCCCACACACTTATACAACTAGAGGATGAGTATTCAATGAGTACTCCTTATAAATTCCACATTGGTAACCCGGAATGGCTGCAAAAATGCTCGCAGGCACAATATAAAA
Source organism: Viscum album (assembly GCA_963277665.1). Classification (NCBI taxonomy): domain Eukaryota; kingdom Viridiplantae; phylum Streptophyta; class Magnoliopsida; order Santalales; family Viscaceae; genus Viscum; species Viscum album. Next base: position 1,809,777,499 of record OY728136.1, on the reverse strand, counting down.
TCAATACCAACAAAAGGATTTGGGTATTAACAATAATTAACATCTGATATCATTTAATGGAATCTCCTCACATAAAAAATAAAATAAATTAAAATTAAAATTAAAATATTAAAATATAAAATATTATATGATATTCAACGATCTTGAAATAATGGACTAATATATTAATAAATCCATTAAAAAACTATCCAAAAATTGAAATCACTTATTTTTTTTAGAAAAAAATAAGTGATTTAAATATGTATTAAACCTTTTAATAATTAATTAATATATTATCAATAAAATCAGAAAAAACAATTCAAAAATTTATCCAATAAAACAAAGAATCATATATTTATAATATAAAATTAAAATATGAAATAATTTAGAGAATATAATGAATTCACAATGGATAATTTAATCATAAAATAAGGAAAAAAGATTAATTATTAATACATACATGTTACTCTATAAAATAACAACTATATTATAATTAATCAAATAAAGACGAAATTATTGTTATAAAGACAGGGGACGCATTAAATATGATATCACAAAGCACCCAAATTAATTTTCACAACAAATTACCCCCCATAAAAAATTATTATTTCAAATTAATAGTTATGTTATTGTATATCTATGAAAGGAATTTTATGGATTGAAAAATTAGTTCACACAATGAATCGGTTTTCAAATTTAATCATCCCCATGGACTCTATCAAGTAAGGAACAATTTTTATTCTTCCCAAAAAATATGTTCTTTCAAAATATGGTTTTGATTTCAAAAAAAAATTATTGATATTTTGTTTTTTAAGATTAAAAAATCATCACTTATTATTTTTCTAAGGCTTCCAAACATCCCATTACCTCTAGTTTAGAAGACACACAGAATTTAATGTTAAAAAAAATTTGTCTATATCATTGGAGGAGTGCGTTTAATAATTAAATATAGGATAAATATGTCATTTAATAGCTTAAAAAATAACATAATGATTGATTGAAAACTATTTGATCAACCTGAATTATGATTTTTATTTCATTCATCATGTAAATTCAATGAATAAATGTTTGATACATTGTTAAATAGTTTAAAACCAATAAGTAATATAAATAATAAGTATTTGTTTTAGAAAAAACTATATATTTAAACGATATAATTAAATCTATGAACCCAATTAAATCCAAGAGGAAGTATAAATAGTTAAATTCATCAATTTCATAAATCAAATCTCAATCATCACAAAAATTTTAATCCATTGAATAATAAATTTGATGCTTGATGATCTCGTTGTTTGAAAAAATTTAATGGATTTTATGGGTTTTAAAAAAAGAGTATTTTTTTACCTAATTAAAACCCCTCCCACACACATAATACTCAACCGTATACTCATTGATAAATTAAATGGTGAAAAAAAATTATTTTAAAAAATGATAGAAAATCACAATTTTTTGTTTATGATCAAGGTTCATAGTAAAATTCAACAACTTGTTCGCCACCATTTTCAAAACATTTCACTAAAATTAATATAACCTGTACATGATTTAACATAAATTAAAGAAAAAAATATATTTCTAAAAAATCACAAAGATGTGTAACATTTATTTCCGTAATAATTATAGTTTTCATCAACATTGAAATTTTATTATGAAATTAAATGAAAAATAAACTTGCCAGGAGTATTTCTATTTCATCATAAAAAAATCGTCACAACAAAAACAGGCTCGCAAAACACTAAGAAACTCAGATCAAATCAAAATCAATATAAATTCAAATCCTCGATAGAGTCTCCCACACAATTAATTTCACATAACATAATGAAATGACTAAGAATAATTTATGTAAGGGAAAATAAAAAATACTCCAATTTTAATAGAATCCAATTTTATATAATGTAATTAAAATGTACTCAATATCTAAGCAATTAGTGAACTGTCCTGGTTAGAATGCTACCAAATCAATAGGACACAATGATTAATAAAAAACTCAATAGTGTAGAGTTTAAGAGAGTAAATGAACCGAATTGTTTTTAGGGAAAATCACAATTTATGCTCTAGCTTGTAGCTCCTATGTAATATGAAGAACAATTAATGGTTCTTCCATAGTAGCTACATGCCTCTTCATAGAAAAATGGACTAGCACATATTTATTTCAACACATGTATGAAATTAACAAGGAATATGTTTTTAATGAGTAATAAGTCAATAGAGATCTATGTAGAGAACATTCTATTATTTTTTTAGAAATAAAAAATGAAATAAATGTGACCACAGATTTACAACCAGGAAGCAGTGAGTTTTAATTCATTAGACTAAATAGATATTCAGTTTTCGGGAATGAAGATGTCAGAAAATCTATTTTGATGCCACTGAAAATAGTGCTTAACCTTATATCCATTACCAATTAATATTCTATTCACTTATATAACTATCTCTAATGACACATTCACAAGAACTCTAAGGATAGTTAAGGGACTAGACCATTTTTCTTTGAGTTTCCTTGAGAAAATCATCTATCTAGAATTAAAAAGTTACATCCTAAGACAAATCATAACATAAATATTTTTAATAATGAAGTTATGAAATTATTTTTCCCTTGTTAATAAATTCAATCATTCTTATAATTCTCTCTTAAAATCTCTTACAACTCAATTAATAATAATAACGTCTTTTCTCTAGTAGACATGAAATAATAATTGATAAATTCAATGCCTTATAAGATTTATTAGGGATATGAAGAAAAAAATTAATAGTTTTACTAAATATAATTCTAATAGGATACATCCCTATTGTATATTTATATGTTTTCATGTATTCCCATAAAGAAAAATCTATCTTTGAAGTACAATATTTTTCTAAACAATATATAGTTTTCTAGAATTTACCTCAATTATTTATTCTAGATTTTTGTCTACCCACATTCCTGTGGGTGATAGGTGTTAACAATTTCATCATTTAAATCAGAATATTCCATTATGTTTATGAAATTAATGTATTTAAAATGTTAAATATTTACTGTGATGAAATATTTCAACAAACAAACATAGATAAAATAGTATTTTTCATTAAATTCACAATACTACTAGCTAGATTTTTTTGGAATTTATACTTCCTCAAATGACCTAGAGACATTAAATACAACAAAATGGTTGTACTCATTTTATATAAAGATGTAAATGGTTCTACAAAATATATCCCCTAGACATAAAAAATTCTACCTTCTAGAATCCCTTTCTAGTGAAAATTTTAATCCCATCGTACATTCCCCAACCTTTGAAATTTATCAATGACTACGAAAATACATATTATATCCTTACATACGATATGATAATAAAAAACAATTGGATGAACTAAGGAAAAGTCCTCTCATCCCCATGGTTATATCCCCTTTATAATGATTTAAAAATTTATAAAACAAAAATAATTTCCTCCTTAGAATCACACCTCTTTTGTATCCCATTCTAAAACCTGAAAAAAATAATAGATCATCCCAAAAGTATTACTTATACTCAATAATTATTTTTTTAATGTTAATTGATAATGAAACATACAAATTAGAAGTTGAAAATAGTCCCAAAAAAAAGAAAAATTGTTCCATTAAAACAACAAATTGTTTATCTTGGAAGAAATTACTCACCTTAGTTGGTTCACATGTTTGAATTGTGGTTGTGGGTAATACAGAAATGTGATCAACTACCATGTTTTAAGAACCATTATTGTCTTCTATATCTAAATCAAAATCATTGATTAAAAAATTATATTTCATAATCCTTATTTTATATTCCTTCTTATCCATGAAATATTTAAGCGAATACAGAGAGGTAAATATTATGGCTTTTGAACCTATATGATATTTCCTAAAATTTTAATGTCAAAAATGGTAGTATTCAACTCATTCTTGGTGTAGAAAAGTTATTAAGGGAATTGTCACATAACATATTTTCATAGTAAGCCACATGTATCTGTTTTTATTTTCTTAATCCTAAAACTGACACTACTACCAGTCATTTTAATCACACATAAACTCATATGGAAATTCATAGTTAGGGGTAGTGATTATTGGTCAATATTTGTAATATATAATTAGAATAGGAATTTATTAATTTAAATTTCCATTAAATAAAAAATGTATGTCTTTGAATTAATAGTGAGTTATGATTCTTATGAATTTTTAAAAATATTTGATGAATAATTGTTAAAAAACATCATATCGTAATAAAATTTTAATGTATTTTACATTAATAGGTGGAGGAACATTTTAAATGAATTCAATATTATAATTGATTACTTTTATTCCCCTCTTATAGAATTTATGGACTATGAATATTCATTCATTAAACTTGAACTAACATTTCTAACAAATTATGATAATGTTTGCTTCTTCACACCTCTATAATTCAATTGCATGATGTTTCTAAAATCATAAAAAATATGAACTAACTATATAAAATTAATAAATAAAGACATCAAACCATCTCTATATTATTTATGAAAATATGGCCATCATACACTTTTGAATGGTGTTTGGATCACCATACATGCCAAAGGGAATATTTATATAATGACTTTTTTTGAAATAGGGGGTTCCTAAGAAACAATTGGAATAGTACTTCTGATTACCATATACTATATATAGTCATATATAAATGATATATTCTTACCATTATACAGTTCAATTTTTTAAATTCACAATTTCAATGGTTACTTCCATAGATTAATTTAAGTATCGTAAGGTAATGTAAGATATAATGTTTCAATTAAAACCTCGAGACACTATGAAATTAATCACAAAAAAATCCTATATGGTCAAGATACATCATTATGACTAGAATTAGTTTATGCATATCTATTATGTGTTTGGGGATCGTAAGCATTGAAACTTCTTCCCATTATTTTTTCGCATAGTTGTCACTTGATGTGAGATCATGAGGGAAAACCCTCCAATAGGAACACCAAAAGTTTTGAGATACATTTGTTGTTCCAATATATAGAGAATTGTATTTCATTCCACAATGAGATCATTAGTTGTGTGTAAAATTTGATTTCATACGTTGATTCATGGAATGGTCCACAATAATTACACCACTATGGGGTGTCTTGTGGAGGGTGATTAATTGTTGGTATGACATTAGTTGAATAGATAAGAAATTATTTTTCTCATCTGGGTTGTAAATGTAATATATATCAAGATATGTTGATCGTGGAGGAAGTACCTTCATAAATCATTCTCCAATGAAATCAAAGTTAAATCAATCTAGTTAGATCCTCAAATAATAATGTATGAAAGGTTCGATGATAGAAGTGTGCATCATTCATTATGATATATCTAAAGAAAAAAATATTGTATTATATAATATATGTTCCTAGGATTTCTATTGTTTTAATGAATATATTTATCTATTTTGGGGAATAGATGTGTTTGAAGACACATATATGGGTTTGTGAATATTACAGAATGTTATCATGATATAAGCATAGTTGGTCATACATAATTGCATATTCAGTAATTCTATAAATTATGATAATTTGTAGATTGAATATGGTTGGTCCCACCACGAGGTCCGAGTGTTTCTCAAGTCATCGATCACCGAATAATAAATAAAAAACAATTATTCATGTAATGAATAATTATGGTTAATTTATTTTTTAATATATTTTACTTGTTGTGTAAATATGAGGAAAATATTAATCCATCAAATATTATTTAATATTCACAGTTTCATAAATAGTTGTTCGAATGAAGATTAAAGTAAAATGACTCGGTTTACATATGAAATATATTGAATATATATCAAAATCATATGATAGAATAAATATTATATTATATTATGATTCAGTTTATTTCATCATAATTAAATATTTAGGAAATGAATAAAGAAACATAGTTTGGGAATCCTAACATTTATATTGAGTGTCCATTGAAATTTGTGTTGAGAGGCTTTGGAATAGGGACTACTCATGGATAAATCATCAGAGCCTTTGTATCCTCTCACTATTTCTATATAGAAGAACTCTTCATCTTGGAGATTATATAGAATCCCCCCTCATGGATTGTAAGAACAAATGATATTGTGGTTGTTTGACCATCGTGTGACTATTGGGGTCCACCTAAAATGAGGCCATGTTCCCCATTGATGAAAACCTTTTCAAGGCTCTCTTCTCACTCATACAAAACCACCTCACTAGTGAACGATACTACCATATGATGCATCTTCCCTATACCACTCTGTGCATTCTAGATATTGCACATTCTTTTAGATTCAGTGACATCAAGTGTGATGTACTCTTACAATGGGGTTTTCAAGACCCAAACCACCCAAAAGTTGGTCCAATTGGGTATTTCTAATCTAGAATAGGTATGGGAGTACCTGACTCACCTAGAATAACCGATAATGATCATTTATTTTTCCAAAGTAGATTTTAAAATGTTTTCCATGACCAACTTTGGGCTTGTGAGGGTTATCGGGGCCTGGGATAACCAAATTTAATTTAAATAATTAATTTAAATCATTATTAATTTAGAATAATTAAAATATTATTTTCCAAAAAAATATTAAATTTTTATTACGGTATTGAATTACTTTTATTATTTTCTTAAAGTAAATAATTTTCTTAACATAATTTATTGATGAACAAATTTAATTAATGGTAGACCGATTATAAATAAATTATTTGAATTTAATTATTTATTTTATTTTCATTAAATACCTATATAATACATCTATTATAATTTAGTTTTATATCGCACTTATATTTATACTTCCCATCCATGAGAAATTGACCCGACCTCTGTATGTCTATTTTTATTTAACTAATTATTTAATTATGTTTTATGGTTGTAATTAGTTATGAAGCTCTTATTGTCATCATTTATTTTAGTTTAATTATTAGAAGTCCATGCATATACATTTTTAATACTTTATATTTCACCCATAGTCCCCCTCTACCATGTGATAGTACATTTCTTTATTTTGGAAGAGATTTTGTTTGCCATGTACACTACCAATATGAGGGGTAACCTATGATGTGAATGACTTAAGACGAAGAAAACACCAAGCCAAGGAGAAAATAATATGAGTATTGGATGCACAGAATGGGGTGTGCCTCATTATGAGTCTTGTTGCGACTCAGGAAGGATAACCCTAAACCGTGGTTGGTCCATTTTTTTAAAATGGATCAACCAATAATTGATTTTAAATACCATATGGGTTGTTTCTTTCCATTATTCATTTACTTATTATTTTATATATTTTATGAATGTGGGAAATTGTATAGATTAATAAAAAAATATAATGCATAAAGAAGTGATAAATGTTTTTATATTATTGTTTAGTTATGAGTTAGAAAATATAGAATCACCCAAATTTCTATAATTTTTTTACATTCATCAATAAAAAATATACAATCCTTTTTAGAAATATTATGTTTCAAACACGTCCTTTTATTTGAATTTGAACACAACCATTTTTTCGATGTTCGCTATCAGCCACAGTTGAGAGTTCCTCTTACTACCAGAGATTTATTATGAGAGTAGTGGGTTGAATTAACAAAAATTATAGTAATTATTATCCATAAATAACTTAAAATCCCTTTAGAGGAATGTTTTGAGAAAATAATGTTTATGATTTTTGATGAGGTGGCTTCACTCAATAGATCAAGGATCCATGAGTTAATGTTGTTGACTAGTCAAAATCATACATTTATCTCTCTAATTAGGGTTGTACAAATCTCTTATAAACTACATGGGGAGTTTCAAGGATCATTTACACTATAATACTGAAGAAAAAAAGTATTCATAATATAGAATATATGGTTCCTAGAATTTGATAAAATAGGGGCATCCATTTAATGATTTAATCAACAATATATAAATGGGTAATAACGATAAATGTACAATCTTCAATATTTTATTTTTTAGTAATTGGAATGTTATTTAAAAAAATTTCTATGATAAATATTAGAAAATTTTAATTTTAAAACTAGAATTAATTTCATTATGTATTACGATCACATCTGCACAATACAATGAGACATGATATTTGAGGTGTTGGTGTCCTCAATACCAATTAAACTACCTTAGGAAGTGACTGTGTAAAATTAATTATAAGAGACTCCTATATAGATAATATGATGGTTAGTACATTATTCTGTCATCCACATATGATATATGTTGTCATCACTACATTAGGACATGGATGATATAACATGGTGTCTCGTATATGAGAATTTAATGAGGATTATGTGAATCAATTTTTTAATGTAATGATTAATCTATCTATGTGTAAGTTAAATGATGAATCATGTTAATTCAATTATTTTCATTATCATATCTCATTCATCAATTTACAGAAATCTAATTTTGTGTTACAAAATGAGCTGTATTGAGTAAATGATTCATTAATTTTTTAGTTAGGGTCACCAAGTTATTATCAGAATAATGAAAGAATAAAAACTACTTCTTATGGTGAACATATTGAATGAAAAGGAGATACAGTTGATGGATGAATAGAAACCATAAGAAACTTCACAATTTCCTTCATATAAAGTTTTTGGTTATTAAAAAGGTGGATATTTTCAATGCGTATTATGAAACTAATTTATCAATGTTTAAACTCAATGTACTAAATTGAATTATCAAGTTTCAACTTCTTCTTTAGTAGATATTATTTAATTGATTCATACATTATTGTCTTATATTAAAACAATATTTTTTTACAAATGTGTATCAGAATAAAACTACCAACTGAGTTATACAATGATTACATGATGTAATGTGTTTTCTCCATGCATTTGAGAAAGGTTGATTGCTATGACAGTAGTGAGAATCACATAACATATAATTTAAATTTCTGTTTTTTAAGCCTAACGATTATTCAGTTTAATAAAAACAATTACCTATAGTCTTCCTCATAAACAAGGAGGCATTATTACCAATTCATGAATGTCGTTTTTTTGTTATCTCATACTCATCCAATAGTTCAGTGATATATGAATTTTATGAAAGATGTGATGAATATATAATGTTTGACTTATTTACCCAGTTGTGGAATGTTAATTCTTGATCAAGAAAAAATAAATGTGGACATCACAGATATACCATGATTGGTATTTAGACTCATTAGTTATAAAAACAATTGGTATTATCGACACATATACTATTTATTATTGTACAAAGAATCCATTATAAATAAATACATTCCACAAACCATTGGATATTAGTTCGGCAAGAGAGAGTAAACTATTCCAAGGGTAATATAATTGTATATATATACTTAATATTATTTATTTATGTAATAATTAAATTTAATATTTAAGTATATACATTACCAAAATACATTAGTTTATTGGGGCCAACACATTGAAGAATATCTTGAACAATAAGTGATTAAATATTATAATGTAATGTGATGCAATTCCTAAATGAAAATTACCTTATCTACATAACCAAATTTATGTTTTTATGGAGGATTTATTATGTGGCTTACAAGATAAAATTGATCACAAAAATACAAAGTGTTTAAATTCCTAATTGTACATTTTATACACTACTATCATGATGTATGTAATGTCAATGTTGTAACAAGTAGAAACAAGTATTATTTTTGAATACATACTATTAAAAAAGAATATATCTCATAACAATATGAAATATATAATCACTAAAGGATATAAAAATAGTTTTATTATGATGAAAATCCATTTCTTAATAGAAACATCTATTTAGATGTAACGATTTTATATTGATATTAAAAGAAAGCATCAACAAAAACACAATATTATTTTAAATTAATAATCCTAATTATTTCATTGGATATTATAGAAATTATTGTGATATAAAATTAGTAGTCAAATTATAGAAAAGAATTCTATAATAGGGTTCACATCTCTTTTTTACATAGTGTGAACAATAGTAACATGGGTTTAGTCAATTCCCCAGATACAAATATTTTTGGCATAAGAACGACTTCCTCATGTGAATGAGGGACATAAATGTCCTAGAGACACATACTACTTAATATGGTTTAAGCTTTTGTGATGGTGTAATATTAACGATTGAAGGTGATAAATTAGTCATTGTAAATAATAATTACTAAATGTTTTTATTATTTATAAACCACTGAAGAATTACACGGTCAATTAAAAATAAATAACATATTACTTGAATCAATGTGAAAATGGGATCATTATATTGATTATCGTGGTCGGTGATAAATTTAGATGATACATTGGTGGTACAAGAATGGTACCAATGAGGCTCGATTGGTTCATCCATGTCATTATTTATAGATCCATCAGATCATTACTTTCCGTAGATAATTTCTATAATCATATAATTCATCATTGAGTGTCAGGAAAACCTATCATGGATGGTGTCAATACGATGAAACCAAAAAGGAATCATGACATCGAAGAATGCCAATAAGGGTGGAATGTTACTAAAATATATATCTGTATTGAAGTAGGCAACTGGATCATAGTATATCCATTTGTGATGAATATTTTCCATTTGTTTACCAGAGGTTATTTGGAGCACCATTTTTTCCATTTAAAATATGTTCAGAAATAAATGAAAACCACTAATCAGTATCATAGATAGTTATGAACAGGTTGAATGAAATACTCAAGAGATTTACATAATGTAGAAATAAATGTTATTGAAAATATGACTTACTGAGTTAGATGTAATGGTTGATTTAACGTAGTCAATAGTTTATATTGTGACATTGTATTAAAAAAAATACTATTCGGAATAATTTGACAGATAATTGATGCAAGTGTCACATTGAATTAATCTCTCTATGATGAAATCCATTTTCGTAGGTTGTTATGAAGTGGAGGGTTATGATTCATGTTCTTAGTGAAGATAATATCATGACATCCATGATATGTAAAATATATTATATTTGCAGCATATATTTTAAGTAAGGGAATGTATTTGTTATATCCATTAGACCTAAAAGTGACAAAAGTCGCACTATTTTATTACACTTGGGATACTACAAATATGTGTTACTAGTAAGTGGATAAGAAATTATAGTTTTTATGTTGGGATAAAAAATAGTATTTCTTGTATCAATTTGATATTGTACAATAGTTAGGTGTAGGTTTTGAGTCAGAAAATATCATAAAATATAATGGTATTCATGTCGTCAAAACTAAGTATGTTGAATACATTAAGGTAGCTGGGAAGTGGTTATTAAGTGAGATGATTTTTTCCAGTTGATGGAATCGTACCTACCCCATAATTTCTTATCATAATGATAATTATATTACTAGTACATAACCAATTTGATAGATTTTTAATGTGGAGTAAAGGGATATATTCATGGATATCATCTATTGTGAAGTGTCAGACAAGGAGATAAGGTTGCATATAAAATTATAACAACATTGATGAATCATGGAAGACATAGAAGGTAAATATGTTATTCATTAAGAACCTAATATTTATCATGTGAGTGGTAAAAAAAATTTGTTATAAAATTATCTGTAGTGACAGTGGGAGTGTTGTAATAGTGGGATTCATATACCCAACATGATTACTACTATTGATTACAATATCATGTATATAGTTAGATATACATTATGTATTCCTACCATTATACAATATAATTTTATGCATTCAATATTTACACGATAATGTAAAATCATCAATTTTCATATAAAAAGGTTAGATGATACCCATGACTATATTGAAAACCTCGAGATAATATGAAATTAATCTTAAACATAGGTTACATGGTCTAGATACATCATACTGTATGTAAATATTTGATGACTAACTATTATCTATTGTGGGTTTCTATGCATTGATATTAGATCATATGAAGTTCACACAATGTTATCATTAGAAGTGAGATCACGAGGACAAAACCCACAATATAAACACAACATGTTTTCGGTGTCATTGGTTGTTCTGATATACATACACGTGTATTTGTTTTCATAAATTTATACCATTATAATATGTACCATTTGATCGAGTACATTGATGTAAGGAAAAAATGATGATTATTAAATTGCGGAGAGGATGATTTCTTTGGGTGTGTCATTCTGGATATGACATTAGTAAAATGGTCAATAATGGATTTTTCACTTATGGGTTATGGAATTAATATATCCCATGCCATTGTGATTAAGACAGTAGAAACATCATCAGATAATGAAAACTGTATTCAAGGGTAAACCCATTCAGTTAGATAAAAAATTAATAATATATGAAAAGTGTTTTGATACCACTGTGAATCATTCTTAATTAGATATATAAATACAAAGATATTGTCGTACGTAGTAAATGTCCAAAGGATGTTGTCATTTCTACTATAATCCTTGTCACGTTTGGAGCCATAATGGGTTGTTAGAAAACACACTTGGTTTGAAAATAATGTTCAATTTTATCGAGAAACGGTCCTAGAAGTTTTCTCACAATAAAATATTAATTGATATGTTCTATTATTGTGAATAAGTAAATTGGACATTGGGGGACCCAAGATGGGGTCTGAGTGTTGTCCAACTCATCGACCACTAATGAATAATCAAATTTAATATTTTTCAAATAAAGAACAATTTGGTTGTATTTATTTATTAATATTATTTACATGTAATGTAAATATGAGGAATAATATTAATCCAATGGATAATATTTTAATATTCTAGGTTCGTTTAATTTTATTAGGAAGGATGAGTTGAGTTAAAAGACTAATTTTTTTTCAAGTAATATATTTAGTATATATTACATTTATGTGATAAAATATAAATAATAATATGACATATTTTAGTTCTTATAAATTATTTATTTAGTGAATTTTTAATTAAATAGTGATGGGAATCACTATTGGTTATTTTGAGAATTAATTGTAAATTGGGGATAGTGGTTTTGGTATAATGACTTTTCATGGTGAATTTGTTAGGCCTCTCTATCCTATCACACTATATAGAGAGAAGAAATATTTATCTATTAGAATGTGACTAAATCTACCTCACACATCTGAAGTAAGAGGCTGTGGTGATCGTGAGGGAGTCAATTTTATAATTGGATCTACATACTAGAATAAAACAATTGATGAATAATGATCCAATTTGTTTGTAAGTAAATTTTGAAGATCAAAATGGAAATTTATTTAGAACCCCCATAAAGTGATTTCTGGTGACAAGAAGATTTAGAGCATGATTATTAGTCCCAAGATGGCATGTTTTCATTTTTTTATGATTTTTTAAATCTATCTGACTAACATAATGTCTTCCGCTATAACCCCTATAAATTCCAATGATCCAAATGTATAAGTGAGAGATTATTTTTATTGGTATTCATTGGTTATGGGAATATGGTTATTACTATAATTACCATCAATAATATATAAAAACTCATTTATAGTCAATGTCTCAATAATTCGATATAGAAATTGAATTAGAAATTTATTATTTAATTTACTATCATATTTAATATTTCTATAATCATTAAAAATTTCCACTATTAGAATTTTTAACATGAATTTGTTCATTATTACCATTATTCACTACTGTGAATCCTCCATTCATTGGGAAACATTATGAAGTGCATTGTGTTGCATTTGTTGTCAATGAGGCATGAAGTTGTCTTGGAATGAATGGATGTCAAGGAGTCAAGATGTGAATGTCAAAGGATGTGATGGTGATGGTGATGAAGGAGAATGGCCATGGTACTAAGATGCATGTCACTTAGGAGATTCACTAAGTGGTATTGGAAATTGTGGTTGAAACATTCTCTAGTAACATCTGACAATTGTAGAGCTGTTTTTTAAGTTCATAGAACTTGTATCAAGATGATACAAAGTCACAACATGATTAGAAGACCATGCATTGTAGTGACAATGTATGAGGAGTTGAAAGTGATCCATCCATAAGTTGTAAGTGGATGAAGTGGTTTAATGAAGTCCATGCACTATCACTTAGTGCATGTGAATCAGAAGATGTTCCAATTGATCTCTGATTAGATCAATGAAGTTTATTGAAGAAATATTTGATTCAGGAGCTCGGTTGAAGATGAAGAAACCTTTTGAATTCCATATCCTAAGTGAATATTATATGTTGAGGAGGATTATGGAATTCTCAAGAAGTAGAGAAGGGAAGAAATTGAGAAGAAGAATGAAAGGTCTTGATATGGCATTTTACATGGAGGACTTTGTTTTTTACAAAGTCTTATTCAAGACTTAGCCAAAAAATTGGCCAGCCCGTGGACACCTTGAGGGTTCAACCCCAAGGCACATGTGGGCCTAAGGCGCCACGCCCAAGGGGGAACCCGTGGGGCGAGTCCAGGGCGGCAGGGCGCACCCAAGGACACCGCATGGGTGCCTAGGGCACGCCCGGAGGAGCGCAGGGGAGCCGTGTGTAAGCCCCCGAGGGCACGCGGTGGTGAAGCCCGCGCACCCGTGTGTGTGCATAGTGGGCGCTAGAAGCGCGCCCGCAGGGAGCAAGGTGGGCGCAGAGTGCACCCGCAGGGTGAACACGGTGCGGGGCGGCACCGTGGAGGGAGAAGGAACAATTGAAGAGCCGCAGGGAGCGGCATAGTGATAAAGCGCGGAAAAACCGCGCGATGATTCGATGTGGGACGCGCATTTTTCACCGGGAGTGAATCTGAGCCGCTCGATTGATCGCGCGCTTGATCTGCGCCGCACGATCCATCCGCGGCGCCCCGATCTGATCCAAGCCGTCGAAGCCTTTTTGATCACCGCATCCGACGGCTCCCGGCTTATCTTCATCCTCGAGCTCGACCGAGGCACCCGCGAGCCGCCGCTGAACCAGAGCCTCCCCGAAGACAAAATTCGAGTTTCCGGCCACCTTTGCCGAAGCCGAAGGCTCTAATGAGATCTTCTGGCTCTACTGATCACATTCATGCTTCAAAATACATTTGCATGCAACGCATGGGAGATTTCGAGGTAAGCCGAAGCAAACCGAAGGTGCGAGGCATCGGTGAGTTCATGCCTTTGCATGGATTGGGTTTCAACAGAGGTCGTGCATGCGTTATAAATCGCATGCACGTGAAGGAGAAAAATAAAGAAGGAACCCGCGTGCACCGAATAGAAACACAAAGATTTGAAATATTTTTAAAGATCCGAAACTTTCGGGAACTTGAGTTATTATCACGCGGATGTTTAGAAGCCCTCCTCTGCCTATAAAAGGAGCTCCCGAGCATCATAGCCGCTTGCTGAAAAACTTTAAAGAAGTCCCGTGAGTGTGCCTCTGTGCCTCACGAAGTTTGGAGCCCCGCGCAACCCACTTGCGCGACGAAGCAGTCCGAAGCCACCCTTGGCTTCGTGAGTTCCTTTTGCGCACTCCTTGCGCGAAAGAAGAAGAAGGAGTTCCCTGCGCGTCTTTCTTTTGCGCGACAGGAAGTACCCGAGGCCGCAAGCACCTTGTGCGCCCTCGAGGTTTGTTGAGACCTGCGCGCCTTGTCCTTTGTTGAGGCTTGCGCGGCAGTGTTGAGGAGGAGAGGCCGCGGCTCATACCTTGTGCAGCTGTTGGAGAAGAAGTTGGCCGCGGCTCAAGTAGACCCTTGCGCGACTTCTTTAGTGTTCAGGTGGAATAGTGGAGGAAGGCCGAGCCCTTGCACCCTTTGAGTGCCAAGTGAAGAAGAAGACACTCTACATGCAGTAGCTTGTGCAAAGTGGGAGAACACCCTATGGGATGATTGAAATTGGGCAGTGGGTGTGCAGAAGAAGACCTGAGACTTGTGCTTGTGTGCCAAGTGAAGGAGGAAGACCCAAGGCCGTAGCCTTTGTGTGTGCAAAGTGGATAACCCAAGTCGTAGCCTTGTGTGGGTGAAGTGAAGACCACACCATTGTGTGTGTGTGTGAGATAGTGAAGAAGTATGCCGAGGCCAAGTGTATGCAAGTGGGTGAAGTGAAGACCACACATTTGTGTGTGTGTGCAAACATGAAGAACCACCTACGGCCCAAGTGTGTGCAAGAATAGAGGAGTAGGCCAAGATCAAGTGTGTGCAAAATGAAGAATTTGTGTGTGCTTAACAAGTGACAAGTGAAGGCCGAACCTAGTGTGTGCACTAAGAAGTGTGTATACACATAGAAGAAGAAAAGGGAGGACTCACACTAGAGTACAACACACTTCTAAGTGTGTAACCAAATTGAATAAAGTGTGTGAAGTTCAAGGAGTTGGTGTGTGCTTAAAGTGTTACACCCTTTAAGGGATTATTGAACCAAGAGGAGAAAGAGGACAGTGCATGCATGCATGCATGCACGTGCACACGTGAACATAGCTAAATCAGTGGTGTGCAACTGAGACTAAGCCAGACTGAAGTTAAAGAGATTGGTTGTCTGAGTTTTCAGTAGATTGAGAAGATCCTGGTCATCACAAGTGATCAGAGGTACAGAGCAAGGCCAGCAGTCTTTATCCCAGACTGCTGAAGATACTTGAAGAAGCTTAAAGTGAAGAAGAGCTACTCGTGTGACTCGAGGAGCCAGGAGAAGACCCTGTGGGACTCAGGGAAAAGAAGTCTTCAGTGGGATTCTGGAGCAGGCCAGTGGGACTCTGGTAACACTGTGGGACGCAGTATAAAGACCCTCCTGTGGGACTCAGGAGAGATACGGTGGGAAGCTGTATCGACCATTGTAATACTAACCGATTATAATGGGAGAATCCATGCTGGGAGAGCATGGCAAGGATGTAGGCCTTTGGTGCTGAACCTTGTAAATCCTTGTGTCCTGTGCCTTTTCATTACTGAATTATTCGGGAAAGGTTGAGAGATACAAGAAGAGTGGATCGAGGCCTTAACAAGCCATAGAGGTTTAATTGATTAAGAATCAATTAGTAAAAAGTTTTAAAGGATCACTGATTCACCCCCTCCCCCTCTCAGTGATTCACACTGATCTGGGCACTTCAATTGGTATCAGAGCGAGGTTGCCTCTAAAAGATCCAAGGGAGTCTTTATGAAGTGCAGATTTGAGGAAATGAGTGACCAGCCTCAAATGGAGATATCTGCCAAGACTCAGAAAAATAGAAAGAAGAAACAGGCCAAGAAGATGAAGAAAGCCTGTCCTAGCTGTGATGAAGTTGAAACAATGAATGATCTTCAGAGTGCACTCAAATATCTTCAGAAGACTGTCCCCATGGAAGTGGCAAAGTGTATAGCTACAGGCATCCATGATCTTCATGAAGAAAAATCACAGCTAGAAGAAGAAGCCAATGCTATGGAAGATCAGCTGGCTAAAAGGGTTGGCATAACCAACACTCTCAGAAAGCTGATAAATGCCAAAGATGAAACTGTTTCCCTTTGCAATGAAATGTTTGAAGACACTGCTGAAGAATTGCAAAGAAGCTTGTCTGAGAATGAATTCTTTAAGATAATAGTCAAAGATGTTGTCCATGCACTGGAAAAGAAGCACAGAGTCTCAATGATTGTCAAAGAT
Source organism: Viscum album (assembly GCA_963277665.1). Lineage (NCBI taxonomy): Eukaryota > Viridiplantae > Streptophyta > Magnoliopsida > Santalales > Viscaceae > Viscum > Viscum album. The sequence goes on along the minus strand of OY728136.1, from coordinate 1,809,760,121 downwards.
GCTCAACTAGAAGATAAATTCAAAAGGGTGAAGGAGCTTGACAACTCAATGCTTGAAATCAAGAAGGTGCATGAAGACCAGTTAGAACAGCTGAAAGAAAATTGGGAAGGAAGGCTAAGAACTGTTGAGGATGAGAAGAACTCCCTTAACATGAAATGCTTAGAACTAGAGGTGATATTGAAAAATCTGCAATCACCCAAAGCTGAAGCCTCCCAGTCAGCTGAAAGGAGAAATGTTGCTACTCAAGTATGCTTTGAGTGGGATGATTCTAAGAGAAAGACATCCTCTAATAAAAGTGCAACATCTTCTAGAAAGAAGGTACCATCCATACCATCTTGTACTCATGTTTCTAAATGTGTTTCCACAAAAAGTGCAGGATGGAAGAATGAATTCAAACAAATATGGATGAAGACAGTAAAGAAGCAGATCTCTCCTAAAACAGCACAACAGGTCAAGAAAAGTACCCTACAATCAGAAGGACTGAAGAGGTCAAGATTCGTGGGACAATGCTGGTGTTGTAACAAGTATGGGCATTGTGCAAAGGATTGTTGGTACAATCCACTGAATGCCAAAGCACAGAGGAAGCCCATGCCTAGGGGGAGCAAGCCAGAAGAAAAGAAGCAGCATCCACAGGTCCAGAGACATCTGTTTACTGCAAATAGATTTGGATTACTTGACAACATCTGGGATGGTTGCAAAAGTGGTAAACAATTTGATACATGTCAATCTCCGAATGTATCCAAAGCTCGAAAGAAGAGAAGATCACAGAACCTAGCTAAGAAAGATTCCTTGGGAAGCAAGCATAAGAATGTGGAAGATGCTCCCAAGAAGATTATGAATAAGGAAAAGAAGTCCTTGGAATCTAAATCCAAGAAGGGTGATGCATCCAGAAGGACCACCAAGAAGACATGCTTCTACTGTGGAAAGAAAGGACATATCATGGATCTTTGTAAAGAAGCCATGAAATTCAATAGAGGCAGACTGGACTCAAAAAGACAATCAATCCAGAAGAAGAAGAAGGGATTGATTGAAAACAAGTTGCCTAAGAAAGGTAGCTTGACAGCATCTAAGGAACCATGTGGAACTTCCAAAACTGAGGCCACACTTCCAAATGACTCGTTAGTCATATGGCCAAATCAGTTGCAACTTTCCAAAGATCTGCAAAAAGCTGAAGATAATGTTCTGGCAATTGCTAAAGAAAAAGGGAAGAAGAAGGTTTCACATGAAGATGTTTTGAGAACCACACCAGCACAATCATCAATGAAGATCAAATGTGCAAGTGTGAAGACTGGTGAAAATGGGGCATCTCGGTTGAGAGAATCTTCTCAACCTTGTTGTTCACATTGATGAACCAAGGAGGTTCCATCTTATTCCCTTATACTATTGGTATTTACATGTGCTGACATTGCAGGGAATTGAAGATGATGATCATTCTCAGCTGGAGGATGGTTTGGATTGAATGGAGTGCACCCCTTGAGGGGGAGCCAATCTGAAGAAGATGGGATTCTGAGATCAATAGCATCTTGAGAGAAGTGAAGGTATTCCAATCATACTTTCATCCCTTGTTTCTTAATTGCATTCATCATGACAATTAAGGGGGAGTATTGATTGAAGACAAATGGATGAAAGGGGGAGCTTTATCTTTGCACCTGAACATTCTAATTTGTTTTGTGAAGTATGTGCGGGATTTAGCAAATTCATTGTTATATCTGAAAAATTTCAAACCCCTGAGCATGATCTCACATGTGTAGAGAATTATGGACAGATTTGAATTCCTTGGTCATATCACTCTTGTTTTCTACACCGGGTTTGCCCAAGTAGACTTAGAGCTGATTTACTAAAGGTTCATTGCTCAAGTGAACATGTGACAACATCCCTCTCTTAGTGATTTTCAAAAAGATGCTATTCAAAGGGAGGAAGATTTTTGTGAAAGAGAACCACACCACACCTTTGCATTTGATTGCCAATAAGGGGGAGAAAATATTGGCACACATATTGACCCATTCATATGTGCTGAAGGAGTGTATTGACAACAAGAAAATATTGGCACACATATTGACCCATTCATATGTGCTGAAGGAGTGTATTGACAACAAATACAAAGGGGGAGATTGAAGTGCATTGTGTTGCATTTGTTGTCAATGAGGCATGAAGTTGTCTTGGAATGAATGGATGTCAAGGAGTCAAGATGTGAATGTCAAAGGATGTGATGGTGATGGTGATGAAGGAGAATGGCCATGGTACTAAGATGCATGTCACTTAGGAGATTCACTAAGTGGTATTGGAAATTGTGGTTGAAACATTCTCTAGTAACATCTGACGATTGTAGAGCTGTTCTTTAAGTTCATAGAACTTGTATCAAGATGATAAAAAGTCACAACATGATTAGAAGACCATGCATTGTAGTGACAATGTATGAGGAGTTGAAAGTGATCCATCCATAAGTTGTAAGTGGATGAAGTGGTTTAATGAAGTCCATGCACTATCACTTAGTGCATGTGAATCAGAAGATGTTCCAATTGATCTCTGATTAGATCAATGAAGTTTATTGAAGAAATATTTGATTCAGGAGATCGGTTGAAGATGAAGAAACCTTTTGAATTCCATATCCTAAGTGAAGATTATATGTTGAGGAGGATTAAGGAATTCTCAAGAAGTAGAGAAGGGAAGAAATTGAGAAGAAGAATGAAAGGGCTTGATATGGCATTTTACATGGAGGACTTTGTTTTTTACAAAGTCTTATTCAAGACTTAGCCAAAAAATTGGCCAGCCCGTGGACACCTTGAGGGTTCAACCCCAAGGCACATGTGGGCCTAAGGCGCCACGCCCAAGGGGGAACCCGTGGGGCGAGTCCAGGGCGGCAGGGCGCACCCAAGGACACTGCATGGGCGCCTAGGGCACGCCCGGAGGAGCGCAGGGGAGCCGTGTGTAAGCCCCCGAGGGCACGCGGTGGTGAAGCCCGCGCACCCGTGTGTGTGCATAGTGGGCGCTAGAAGCGCGCCCGCAGGGAGCAAGGTGGGCGCAGAGCGCGCCCGCAGGGTGAACACGGTGCAGGGCGGCACCGTGGAGGGAGAAGGAACAATTGAAGAGCGGCAGGGAGTGGCATAGTGATAAAGCACGGAAAACCCGCGCGAGGATTCGATGTGGGACGCGCATTTTTCACCGGGAGCGAATCTGAGCCGCTCGATTGATCGCGCGCTTGATCTGCGCCGCACGATCCATCCACGGCGCCCCAATTTGATCCAAGCCGTCGAAGCCTTTTTGATCACCGCATCCGACGGCTCCCGGCTTATCTTCATCCTCGAGCTCGACCGAGGCACCCGCGAGCCGCCGCTGAACCAGAGCCTCCCCGAAGACAAAATTCGAGTTTCTGGCCACCTTTGCCGAAGCCGAAGGCTCCAATGAGATCGTCTGGCTCTACTGATCACATTCATGCTTCAAAATACATTTGCATGCAACGCATGGGAGATTTCGAGGTAAGCCGAAGCAAACCGAAGGTTCGAGGCTTCGGTGAGTTCGTGCCTTTGCATGGATTGGGTTTCAACAGAGGCCGTGCATGCGTTATAAATCGCATGCACGTGAAGGAGAAAAATAAAGAAGGAACCCGCGTGCACCGAAGAGAAACACAAAGATTTGAAATATTTTTAAAGATCCGAAACTTTCGGGAACTTGAGTTATTATCACGCGGATGTTTAGAAGCCCTCCTCTGCCTGTAAAAGGAGCTCCCGAGCATCATAGCCGCTTGCTGAAAAACTTTAAAGAAGTCCTGTGAGTGTGCCTCTGTGCCTCACGAAGTTTGGAGCCCCGCGCAACCCACTTGCGCGACGAAGCAGTCTGAAGCCACCCTTGGCTTCGTGAGTTCCTTTTGCGCACTCCTTGCGCGAAAGAAGAAGAAGGAGTTCCCTGCGCGTCTTTCTTTTGCGCGACAGGAAGTACCCGAGGCCGCAAGCACCTTGCACGCCCTCGAGGTTTGTTGAGACCTGCACGCCTTGTCTTTTGTTGAGGCTTGCGCGGCAGTGTTGAGGAGGAGAGGCCGCGTCTCATACCTTGTGCAGCTGTTGGAGAAGAAGTTGGTCGCGGCTCAAGTAGACCCTTGCGTGACTTCTTTAGTGTTCGGGTGGAATAGTGGAGGAAGGCCGAGCCCTTGCACCCTTTGAGTGCCAAGTGAAGAAGAAGACACTCTACGGGCAGTAGCTTGTGCAAAGTGGGAGAACACCCTATGGGATGATTGAAATTGGGCAGTGGGTGTGCAGAAGAAGACCCGAGACTTGTGCTTGTGTGCCAAGTGAAGGAGGAAGACCCAAGGCCGTAGCCTTTGTGTGTGCAAAGTGGATAACCCAAGCCGTAGCCTTGTGTGGGTGAAGTGAAGACCACACCATTGTGTGTGTGTGTGAGATAGTGAAGAAGTAAGCCGAGGCCAAGTGTATGCAAGTGGGTGAAGTGAAGACCACACATTTGTGTGTGTGTGCAAACTTGAAGAACCACCTACGGCCCAAGTGTGTGCAAGAATAGAGGAGTAGGCCAAGATCAAGTGTGTGCAAAATGAAGAATTTGTGTGTGCTTAACAAGTTACAAGTGAAGGCCGAACCTAGTGTGTGCACTAAGAAGTGTGTATACACATAGAAGAAGAAAAGGGAGGACTCACACTAGAGTACAACACACTTCTAAGTGTGTAACCAAATTGAATAAAGTGTGTGAAGTTCAAGGAGTTGGTGTGTGCTTAAAGTGTTACACCCTTTAAGGGATTATTGCACCAAGAGGAGAAAGAGGACAGTGCATGCATGCATGCATGCACGTGCACACATGAACATAGCTAAATCAGTGGTGTGCAACTGAGACTGAGCCAGACTGAAGTTAAAGAGATTGGTTGTCTGAGTTTTCAGTAGATTGAGAAGATCCTGGTCATCACAAGTGATCAGAGGTACAGAGCAAGGCCAGCAGTCTTTATCCCAGACTGCTGAAGATACTTGAAGAAGCTTAAAGTGAAGAAGAGCTACTCATGTGACTCGAGGAGCCAGGAGAAGACCCTGTGGGACTCAGGGAAAAGAAGTCTTCAGTGGGATTCTGGAGCAAGCAAGTGGGACTCTGGTAACACTGTGGGACGCAGTATAAAGACCCTCCTGTGGGACTCAGGAGAGATACGGTGGGAAGCTGTATCGACCATTGTAATACTAACCGATTATAATGGGAGAATCCATGCTGGGAGAGCATGGCAAGGATGTAGGCCTTTGGTGCCGAACCTTGTAAATCCTTGTGTCCTGTGCCTTTTCATTACTGCATTATTCGGGAAAGGTTGAGAGATACAAGAATAGTGGATCGAGGCCTTAACAAGCCATAGAGGTTTAATTGATTAAGAATCAATTAGTAAAAAGTTTTAAAGGATCACTGATTCACCCCCTCCCCCTCTCAGTGATTCACACTGATCTGGGAACTTCACATTACACTAGTCCAACACATGGAAATTTAGAAATAGGAAAAATCATTCAAACATTGATAATTATAATGAATTACTCTTTAAATACCTTTTTTATGTATAGATTTAATCATAATTTTTCTTCATATCTAGGAATTTGATGAGCATCCAATAGTATTTTATGAATTATATAATAATAAATTATTTTATTAATATAATATATGTACCATCCAATGGTAGAGATGAACTTCCTTAAAACTGACAGGAAAATCTATTCTTGACTCGCTGTCACTTTAGCTGAGATTATGTCATGAAAATTATAACCTTAACACAAAAAAATGTAATGGAGATTAGAATTAATATACATCTACTTTAAATTAGGTAATTTATTACTTCAAGGAATACAATTAGGCCTAGGAGGTCATATTTCCTCAATATTCTTCCAAAAAATGAATGAGAGGTAATGAAAATATAGATTTTACTATAATATAGATTATAAAATTACACATATTCAATTTTTAATTTTGGTTTTAAAATTCCATAAGAAGAAAATTGTTAATTTTCATCAAAAAACTCACCCTCATAAGAATCAATGTGCTGTAAATATTTACTAGAAAAAATTCTTAAAAAATTTAATCATTACTAGTAGTTGAATTAATTTCATCAATCACTTTTAGAAATAATTCTTCTTCATAATTAAAAGGTTCTTCAAATTCATTCATCTTTTCATTATATTAGATACTATATTGAGATGACACCATTAATTTTTCAAAAAAATATAACACATTAATATTATTCCCTAAAATAAAAATCAATTTTCATTTAGGCACAATTATTACATATCCTCCAGTGGAAATGAATGGGATACCAAAAATTTTACGGATATCCATATCACAATATTTATCAAGTATTAGAAAAATAAATATGTAAAAAATTATTCCAACCCCAATAATTAAATCATTAATTTTTCCTATAAGGCGGGTTATGTAGTGGTCCTCAAATTATTATACAATAATGGTGGGAAATAAATATCACAATCTATAGTAAATGATCACTGTGTAAGAGATAGTATAGATAATATCCCCAAGGTTACTAAGGCATTTGGAAGTCCACAATTAGAAAAGGTACATGGAAAAAATACTAGAGTAGTTAGTAGAAGAGGTATCCAATACTTAACAACAGTACTACACTTCTATCTATGGCTATAAGTGGAAGAATCCACATGTTTTTTTATGTGAATAATTTTAGGTATTTTACTATATGAAGGAACCCAAATAGAATCTTGTATTTTTAATATAACAAAATGAATATTTTTTATAAACTCTACATATTTTTCAAGAACAAGTCGATGGATATTCATATAAATTCTATCAGGAAAATAACTATTTGGATCCAAATTATTTATAAATAAATATATATATTCAGATATTTTCTCACTCTTTCCCATCCCTTTATATTTCAGGATTTTTACACATTATGAAATTTATTATTAGGTGGAATAGATAGTTGTTCATAAATTTTATTAGGGATATAAATATTTTTATTGAAAATGGTTTTAGTACATTAGATATCATTTTCATCTAGAATTTCAATTTTAGTAGGTTTATGATCCATAGAGGATTCATGTGTAGTCAAAAGACCACTCCTATTAGTGGTAGCGATTAAATTTCCCATGGATTGAATTCAGTAGTACATAGTAATTTCCCTTTTACCTTTGATTCATTCCAATAGCATGTTTTCACAATTGAGTTTTTAAATTTTTCATTCTATTATAAATTGATTTTTTTTAATCATATTCGGTAGTTTCTGTAATAAATGATGTATTTAACATTTTATATTGAGAATCCATACTATTCAAAAATTTAACAACCATATAAATATTTCCCATCATCAATTCGATTATAATTAGAAGGCTTTATACATGGTTGTTAATGTAATGGATTCTTAGAATACATTTGGAATGTAGGTTATACAACATCCCTGAAAACTCTCAACCATTTCCTGGAATAATTAAGATGATTTATAAAACCATTGTTTTAATTTCATAAAAAAAGATCATCCCCTTTCTAGATATTGGTTGTGAAATGAGAAAAAATTGAATTATCAAGTTGTTAGAAAATTATTTCCAGGTTAGAGAAGCTATATTTGGAATACAAATACATTCCCCACATTATGATCTACATATAGGGGTGATGGTACTTTATTTACATTATATAATTAGGACTTAATTATAAGATTGGATTTAAATATGGTGGTTATAGATATATGAATATTTTTATATGAATTGAGGATCCAATACATGAATGGAGATATTTATTTATTAAATTTTAGGATTAATTTTAATAATATAATAAAAATAAATGTGAAATTTCATAGGATGGAAAAAAACAAAGTCTAAGAGTGACCATAGTATCCCTAGTCACTATTCTAACTATATGTACAGACTGAGTGATGCCTCTTCCTTAAAATGTTATAATAGGGTAGACATGTCAACCATGTGATCACCTGACCACACCATCAACCTATGCAATAAATACTCATTCTCACCATCCCACTTTACTTCACCCTATTGTGATCGTAGGAATACGTACAGTATGTTCCAACAATATTCCATTTGTGACAAAACAATACCAAAGTGAAGAAGAGATTACAACATAAAGAATTTTATTATCCATTCCACCACTATTATAGTTGGAATACCTACAGAGTGTCCACTTCTCAAAATATATATTGTGGAAATGAAAATGATCGTGAAATTAACGGTATGAATGTATAACACATGATATTCCCACCTACCCGAACATGACTCAATCTTCAAAATGACCATCTAGAAATCCCAATCCACGTATATCTTTAAAGATCAATAACACGTTGATTAATGAATATATAGAGGCATGAGGCAGGTATTTTCACTATGAAAAAGAGACAGAAACCACTACCATTTATGTACCTCCACATCATGGAAGAACAAATTTCCACCTCCCTTAAGGGTTCCACATTATACTTCCACAAATGGATTGGGAATCAATTTGGAGTGAAGAAAATATACCAAGAGATCCATGGAAGTAATCTTCTCCAATATTTACACCTATTTGACTGAGGAAAAGATCTACATGAGTGTGCCACAAATGAAACCACCACTCTTATGCAAATTCTAAGGGAGATATGCTACTCAACTCTACCATGAAGTAAAATTATTCTTGATGATTCCATTGTTAGGTCGGAATATAAAAATATTCCCAAGAGGGGGGATAATTGGGACTTTCCAAAATACTTCACTATTATACCATTTAACATCAACTATGTATTATTAGGAAAAGAAATGTTTATCATCTAAATCAAATTATATGTAGCGGATGAATAGAAAAAAACACTGCTTTTTATAGTGGTTCGGGGAACAAAAATCCCATAGTACACTCCACCTATTACTCTCTCTATGCATTTGTTAAATTTCACTCTTCAGGTCCCCATATAAATAGAATAAATCTTATCATATAATAGGTAGCTGACACTATTAAAATTAGGCTAAAAACAAAGACTTCTGGTTCTTTCACCCAGAACTACAAAACTACTACATAGATCAAGATGATGATACTCAAAAGAATCAATATAGATTGATTTGAAGGAATAAATTGATCATCATAGTAATAGTAGAAACTGAATTTAAATTTATCTTCTTCTCCAAAATATATAATCATCAAGAGATAGTACTATCTGTAGAGATTCTTGTCACAAAATGATCATCAATTCGAAACAACATCAAAACAAAAGTAGTGAACTTTCAATTGAACAATTTATAAGTATATCAAAAAAGAGTTGACATATTTTTATAATTGATTATTTTTTTCATCACATGAAGAACAAGTCTAAATTTTTTTTCTTCTTTTACAAAGAAATGTTCAAAAGATAAATAGACAATTATTTGCATTCAAATTTCAGATCTTATGAAATTGCCTGAATTTTCATGATATCATATAATTCAATTTTAAAGGAGATGCCTAACCTTTCATCATAATAGGTTAATTAGTCTCCAAAAAAATCAGTTCCTTGAAAAGACAAAAATGTTCCTTGAAACAGTAATTAAAATAACATTACCATTATTGGAATCACAAATATATGACATATCTATAATAAATCATTCCATTGAGAACACAATAAAGAATTGAGAATGTAATGTAGGGTTGAAAATATATCATTGGGTTCCTTTTGTAGCATATGGTTCCTTTTAATAGTGTAGGGATGTTGATCTATTTGTTCATCCTTATATTCAAAAAATCCAAAACGTAGCATTAATAAGACATACGTTCAAATTATCAAACATAGGGTATAAAAAATAATTCTAGATTTCAATATAGGATTTCCGATCCATATGTATATCAATTCAAACTGAAAATATTTAAACATAACATAGTTTTGATTCCATACGATAATGATTATCATTTAGTTTAATATAAGAATGAAAACTGTGTTTCTTGAATTATTCCAGAAACATTGATCTCTTCGTAATAGAATACAAAATCATGGACATTTACTTAACAAAAAACACTTTAGAAAACAACAAAAGAAATTTGTGATCATCAATATAATAATTAATTACGATGTATTGTGAATAAAAATATACCCATTAATCTCCCCCATTTTATGATCACAAAACCCATTATAATATATACAAAAAATTAATGAAATTATAGAATTATTTATAACACACATATATTGAAAAAAAAATATTTCTTCGAATTAGTTTGATAATGAAAAAATATATAATGATTAATAAGTATTCCCCAAGGATACTCCCAATTCTACTCCTTTTTATATTAAATTGATGAAGGAAAAAAGAATAAACCAATATAAATTAAAAATAATATTGTGCTTAACTAAGTGAAATGTTATAATAAATGACTTAAAAAATTTATGTTTTGATGTAATTAATTGAAATAATGTAAAGATATATAAAATAAAATAAAAATTGAATCGAAATAGCCATTAAATAGTTTTTAGTATAACTAAAATACTTTACTAAATCGGTTTTAGTCTTCAAAATGAGTAAGCATAACTCATGGCCTTAGATGGGATTGAGGGATCTTCTAGTTGATGAATGTATTTGACTACAATGATAATTTATAACAACATTAGGAAAAAAAACATTGGAAATAATTATAGAAAAATAATGTCCAATGATGGATTAGATTCTTAGAGTCATGCCCAATCTTGATGCACCCTGCTAAATTGATCTTGATAAATGAATTCACTGATTCTCTAGACTAAATGAATTATGTTAACTTGTCTGTAATATAATTAATCATTTTTCCAAACCAAGATTCATTAGATGTCAAAAGAATAACCAAATGATTTTGATTGTCAAATAGTTTACTTGAAGGAATGACAAGACACTGAAAAGTGTGTATCATGTAAATAATCAAATCCATAAAAATATTCAATGATTCAAATTTCCTCAACAATTATGGTGAGGCATGTTCAGAAGAAGAACTGTAACATTCATTTAGAGATAGAAATTCTCTTCCCATCATAACCGTGAAATTCTAAAATCAATCTTCTTGACTGACTTAACTATTATATTTGAAAATTACATTGACAATTTGGATGTCATATTATTCAAATCACCAACAGAGATGAGATTTTCATTGAACTCTCTCAAATGAAGCATCATAGATTCATACTCTGACCATGTAACAGAAAAAACATTATAATCTTCAAACTTCTCTTTTCTGGTAATAATTGTTCTAGTAAAAATGTGTTTTGAGCTTAAAACAATTGACTCGTTATTTTATAATCATCAACCAGGGAGTTATATGTTTTAGTTGATTCATTTCACCCTTGACTGATCCCAACAATAGCTAAAATCAGAACACCATATCTTTCAGATATCACATTAAATGATATACTCCATGAACATCATCACCAAAAATACTCTGAGTTTAGTTATCATGGATCTCTTCCTTGAGAAGTTTATACTTTGACCATCGTTCTCAATAAGATTGATTTATAGGTTGTTAGGACTAGTTTCTTCTTCTTTATCATGTGAAGTGACACTCACATCCCAAGAATAATATTCAAATACTATCTTTGGGACATGAACAAAAATTGTTATTCATTTTTTAATATGTGTGTCCCGTAGCCTACATGTTCCTTCATATTCAGGCCTATAACAAAAATAACCAATGGAGTGGATTACCCTATGTTCCTCCTAAGCACTGGCCAATATATTTTCCTGTTACTCCAGTCTAACTAGAAGCAAATATTTGTATGATTTACTCTATAAAAATCCAAGCTTTTTCACAGTGCTAGCATTCAATGTATTGCTATGATGATAGGTCCTTCTATAAGACAATTTTACAATTTTACTAAACATTTTCAACTAAAAATATAAAATAATTCCATATGGATAATAACCCTTCTAGGATTCAGTATTACAATAATGATTGGATAATAACCCATATTTACTTCTATCTCATAGAACATTGTCATATTGCCATCTCTAAAGGATTAACTAATCCTTGAAAAAACATGCCTTCTTTAAGTGATAAATTTGTGGACTCTAAATATACAATGTAAATATAATTACCTTTATAAAAAATTGTGAGCATTTCTTGAAGAATACATACTATTATCAAGTACAAAATAAAATTATCATCATGAGGATGCCATCACTGGTGCAGAGGATACAAAATGTTTGAAATGATTAGGGTATCTGATTATTGGGAGACGAGAGAGAGAGAGAACGGAGCATTGTAATTTTCAAAGGAAGCATACAAGTGAGGAAGATCAGCATGATAAGGAAAAAAGATTCTCAAGAATATTTAGGATTGTAAAAAAATAATATAAAAATATAGATAAGATAAATAAAATGAATAGCCCTAAATAAATATATAAAATTGTAACTGATTAAATTCTTTAGTTTAAAAAAAGTAAATTATGAATAATAATTTATATAAAAATTAAACAAACCTAACTCTCCCTTATTATAGGAAAAACTAGAACATGGATGTGGTTTAGGGAAAATATCAGCTAATTGATATTCGGTACTAACAAATTCTAAATATATATCCCTTTTAAGACATGATCTCTTTGAAAATGATGTCGTATATCGGTGTGATTAGTCCTAGAACGATTTAAAATATTTTTATAGGTATTAAAATCAATAGTATTATAACATTAAATAGGAATACTATTAAAATTTAGTCCAAAGTCCACCAGATTGTTTTTCATCCACAATAATTGTGCACAACAACTGCCATCAGATATATATTCTACCATAGTAGTTAATAGAGAATCAGAGGGTTGTTTCTTACAAGACCCTGATATATTTGATTTTTCTAAAATGTGATTAGTTTCTGAGGTGATTTTTAAATCTAATATAAAAAATACAATATCATCATTTTAAAATTAAATTAAATTAAATTTAAATGTTTTGGGGTAAATAATATATCGAAAAACAGTTCCTTTTAAACTTATTATTTTTTATCAAATTATGATGAGATTCTTTTGGTTTTAATTTAAATATAGAACAAATACATTCTGAATACATAATTCTTGTCCTAATATTAGTAAGATATAAAAAACTACCGATCATACATCTATATAACCTGTTTCCAATGGTTTTACAACTTAATCCATGTCAAGCATTATATTATCACACATAGAAGTGGTATATGTCTTGTAGTTTCTAAGTCCAAACATCATTAGTAAATAAATAATGTATTTTTATTGATTTAATACATTTCCAAAATTAGTATGATATATCAAAATTCCTAAAACGTATTCAATTCTTCAGTCATACTCATTTAAAAATCTTTATTCATAAGTTTTGAAAAATCATAAAAAATATTTTATTATAAGATAAAAAAATAAATCATCATCAAAAAAATTCTAATAAAATATTATAAAAAATTGTTTTTTTAAAACGTGTTGCATATTAAAACAATCAGAAAAAACATTTTTCAAAAGAAATGTAATTAATCGTTCATACCAATCTCTATGTTCTTGTTTAAGGCCATAAAGAGATTTAATATGTTTAAAAATAGAATCTGGTTTTTGAGGATTTTCACTACCATTAGGCTTCTCACCACAAAAAATCTCCATTAAATAGTCATTTAAAAAGTTTGATTTTTCATCCATATGATTTAATTTATAATTCATATGAGATGCATAAGCTAACAGAAATATAATGGATTCTTTTCTAGCTGAATGGTAAAAGGTCTTATCATAATCTATTCCTTCTTCATGATTATAACCTTGGGATACTAATCTAGGTTGATTAATTTTGATGGTCCCATGATCATCGATTTTATTTCAAAAAACTAATTTGTATCCTATAAATTGATAGTTAGTTACTTTCTTAACATGTTCCCAAACGTCATTCCTTTTAAATTGGATCAACTCTTCCTGCATGGATAAAATTTAGCTCACATATTCTACTTATTATTCTATAGTGTATCATTATACCAGGGATGGTATGTAATAAAATTAAACTATAATTAATACATTTCATATTGTTCATATGTAGATATCTGGGTCTCCTATAATAGTTTCTAAAGGATGGTTCTGTAGGGTTTAGACTATATATTTAGAGCACTTTTAGGTTCATCAATATAATGTTATTATGAATAGTACTAATATTTTTTATATCACATTCAACTTCATTTTTTAGGGTTTTATGTCTCATATTATAATAAGATTCAGTGTCCTAATATGTTTGATCTTTTGCATTAATTAAGGGTATAGTCTGATCAAACCACATATGAACTGATTCATCCACAATCCTTGATTTCATATTAAACACTATGTAGTCTTTAGAGGAAGGAGAATATCCCAAAAATATTTCCTCATAAATGTTTCGATCAAACATATCATGATTTTACTTTCTATTTAGGATATACACCTTGTTCCAAAATCATTAAAGTACATACCATTGGATTTCTGCTATTTGAATTTTCACAAGGTTTCATTTTTAAAATAGGCCTAATTATAACTATTTTCATAATATATATGGTTGTGAAAATTTATTCTTCCCAAAAAATAGTTATGTTGAATTTTTTTAGCACAGTCTTATCCATTTCATTAATAGTTCTTTTACTGATTACAAAAATTCCATTTTTATAATGTTTTCTTGGTGTAGAATGGTGTGCTTTTTAAACAGTTTTGAGAAAAAAAATAATTGACTTCATTATACTAATAATCTACACCCTGATCACTTATTAATAAAATTATTTTATAAGCTTTTCCATTTTAAAAAATATGAAAAAAATCTAAAATGTAGGAAAAATTTATCTCTTTATATTATAAAAATAATCCCATGTAAATCTAGATTAATTACCAATTAAAACATAAAGATATGATTTACTATAAAAAAGTATACTCTAGATGGCCCTAAATATTCTATATGGATACAATCTAAAGGTTTTGATGTAGAAATTTTGTTAATAGATTTAAAATATGATTTATTTTTCTTTCTAATTGGACATGCATCGCAAAATCTGTCACTATAAAGCATAATAATAGTTACGTAAAAAACTGATTATTTTTTAGAAAATTTATGTAATTCCTAAATAATAAAGTACCCAATCCTTATATGGGAAATCCAAGATTCATATTACTTAGCAGATGAACAGTTCACTTTTCATTTTGGCAGGGAATGTATGTCCAATGTATAAAAATTTTCAGTTCTGTGACTTGTGAGCATAATCAGTTTATCTCTAAAACATAAATCAGAAATGTCATAAAAATAAACATATAAAGTGTAATCACAATGTTGAGAAATATATATCATATTTTATCTTAATATTTTCTAATAAAGTTCTTTATTGACATATTTAATCTTTGAATCTCTAATAGTTTTTACTCCAACTATCATTCCTTGGTATTATCTGAAAAAGAGACATATCATCCATCCATTTGAGTCAATGTGTAAAACTTTGATGGATCTCCACTAATGTTCCTTGAGCTACAACAATACATTTAACATATAACACTTCTGTTTCTAGGTCCTCTTTAATATAAAAAAATTTAAAAAAATTTTCCTTTTGTTACACACACATTCAAGGGATCATTAGTGTTCGCTAGCAGAGATCTGGGAAACAATACATTCATTGTTTTTTTATAAGTAGTATTATAAGCATCAAAAAATTTATTATAAATTAAGGCTAATTTAATTACACTTATTTAGGGATTATTCAAATAACAGTCTTTTGTTACATTTCCTTTCATTCCACATTTATAACAGATTCCACTTTTTGAGTTGGGAACAAAGAAATTCTTATATAGTATATATTTTTAACCATTACTACCTAATCCACGCATTTATAATTTAGTAAAATTTTTACCTAGAATCACATTTAATATATTTTCTCCTGTTATAAAAATAAGAGAAATGTTATTATATGTTCTTATATCATATTTTAATTCTTAAATCATATTCCCATGATCATTCCAATTTGTATTGGTTGAGTTAAATTTATAAATTACCTCTTTATGTTGTTTATGTAAAGAATATCTTTCACAAAAAACCACATTATGTATGTTAATTAAATATTTATGTATCTTCAATAAAGAATCATATTTATATTATTGCGTAGAACCATAGGCAATGAATTTATCATTTCAACACATTCTATCAGAATCATGGTTAGATGATTAATATCTTTGTACCTTATCATTTTCATCCATGAAGTACATATTTGATTTCATAGTTGATTCATCCTTTTATGAATCCAATTTTGTTGATCTTCTGGAGTCTGCATGAAGACTCCATGTTTCTTTCATTGCTCATTTTCCTTTCTGTTCATAATCTATATTTTTCTGAATTTTCTTGTCTGAATTCCTCTTTTCAGATTTTAACATGGGACAATTAGGTCTTATATGACCTAATTTCTTGCATTCATATCATTTTAATTCCATTATGTATTTCTCATCCCTTTTTATGGGCTTTAGGAATCATATTTTCTTATTACAAAACATGGTAATCATTCATCCTAATTGGGAAATTCTATTTCAGAAGTATAGGTATCTAAATTAAATTAATCTATTACTTCTTTATTTATTATTTTTCTATGAAAATGAGGTGTTAAATTTAGAGTAGTATTATCCTTTTCCACTAAGAATTAATGATCTTTAGCTTCAACATGCATTTCATTTGCATACATCAATTGTTTTTCAATCATATATATTATTATAATATTAATGACAGGTGATGATTATTGAATTTTAGTTGATATACGTTTTAATTTAGTTGATAATATTGTCATTAATTTCTAATAGTGAACTACTTGTTTGACTGGTTCACCTAAATATGTAATTTTATTAACTATTTCAATAATCCTTCCATTAATTTTGAAATTCTCTATTCATCAAACATTCAGAGGGTTTCAATATTTAGTTTTTTTGTTTCATATAGAACTTATCATATATTATCAATTCCTTTATATGAATCTTGAATAGTCTTCCATGATTCAAATGCAGTATAAATTTTTTAAACTCAATTGAACTTATCGTTTCACAATCCACAAATCATATGAATAAATTGAATTCGAATTAATTTCATAATTTTCTACAGTTACACCATCCAATGTTTATGGTTTCTCCGTAATTTGATATGGAGTCATTATTTTTTAATAAACTCTATATACATGATATTTTAGAAAAATCATCATCATTGACTTCTGACATCGATAATTTTCACCATTGAAATAAGGAACATATGCCATGGATATTCCTTCTCTAGGATACGCCATTTCCATCTTTGTATAGTCCTTTAAAAAAATTCCTTGCTATAACATTATCCAAAAATAATACCCTATCATACCTTTTATTAGGCCCAAATATACAAATATACACAAGAAGGGGGTGAATTGTGGGTTTTCAAAATACACCATAATTCAACCTTTGAACATCAACAACAGATTATATGGATAAACTTTGTTTATCATTTGAATAAACAAATGAGAAGCAGATAATCAGAAGAATGAAATCATATTATAGTTTTTCAGGGAAAAAACCCCTAGTCCACTCCACCAATAACTCTATCGACCAGTTTTGTGAATTTCACTATTAATGTACTAATTTTAAAATAAAAATTCACAATTTACTGCAAGAGGTTGACACCATTAAAAATAATTCTAATAACAAATCCAACTAGTTATTTAATTGAGAACTGAAAACCATGGCATAGATCGAGAAGCTGATACTCAAAATAATCAATAAATATTGGTTTTGATGAAACAAATTGATCATCACAATTTCTACAAAAACAGACAGTAAATTTATATTCTTCACCAGAAAATATAATCATCAATAGATATAAAATTTTTAAAATATTCTCGTTGTAAAATGTTCGTTAATTGAGAATAGAAAAAAAAAATTGTAGTGATCTTTTAGTAGAACAAAGAATATGTATATTACCAAATTGTTACACTCTTTTTTATATTGTAATTTATTTCAGAACGTAATGAAAAAATATAAAAAAAATTCACCATTTTTCCTGAAATTCTTAACAGATAAATAGCTATCAATTTTCGTTTATATTATAAATCCATAGATATAAAATGAATTATCACAAAATATCAAAATTAAATTATAAAGGAGAGTAATACTTCTCATAATAGAAGGACCAAAACTTTCTGGAAAACTCAATTCATTGATTATATCAAAAAGATACATGAATCAGTCAAAAAAATTTACCTGACCATTGTAGCAATCCCGTATCAATGACATGTCTTAATTAAACTATTCCATTAAGAACATAATAAAGAAATGAGTAAGTAGCGTAATGTTAAACACATATTGTAGGGTTCCTTTCAGTAGCTTAAGGATCCATTGCCATGAATAGAGTTCCTTTACGTAGCATATGGTTTATTTGCATAGCATAGGAATGATTATCCATATGTTCATCCATGTGAACATAAAATCATGATCATATAATTGATTAACCATATATTCAAATTCCTGAACATAGGGAATGAAAAGTAATTCCATATTTCAATATAGGATTTATAATCCATATGTGTGTCAATCTAAACTACAAACATTTCAAATTAAGTTAGGGTTGCTACCATATGGGAATGTTATCCTTTCACTTCATCATAGGGTTAAAACATAATTTCCATAATTATTCAGGAAACATTAAAGTCATTGTAATTGATTACAAAATCCTATGAATTTACGCAAAAAAACATCATTAGAAAACAATAAAGGGTATTTGTAAGCATCAAAAGAATTATTAATTATGGAGTATTGTGAAGACAAAATACTCCCAGCTAACGTTTCCATGAGATAAAGTACTTGGAAATCAAAATAATGTTGAGAAAATAATAGAGTAGATATGAAATAATAAACTACCTCTACCATTAAATTATGCTTATATAAAATTTATGTCTCTGGTCTGGGGTGAGGAAAAAAATACAATCTATTGGTTATTTTTTGTTCCACTAAAAATAAAATTGTTTCCTTCACCAACCAATAATTGGAGAATCCAAGTTGCATATATTGTAAGAAATCATTATGGGTAAATGAAATTTAAAGGGTAAATATAATTATTCCCATGTGAAAATAAAATTGATGATACCATTATATAATGATGAAGGCCATTTTATCATTTTGTTCTCACTTGTTACTACAAATAAAAAAATAATTCCACCAAAAAATGACAATTAAAATAGACTCTGGAATGTAATCCTAATCTGTGACATTATAAAAATCAACAAATAACCTCAAAAAATCATGTTGAGAGATTTATCGCATCATCTATAAATTGAATTAATGTTTGATGATATCTATATGATTCAACTTGAATATGATAGTGAACTAAGTCTTGACAATTCAAACAGAAAATTCTAATATATTTAAATTTATTTTTGGTAAACACTATAATGATTTCACAGTATAAAATATATGGTTTTAAATTGGAAAACCCCCTCACTCTCTATTGATGAATAATGATTTATTAAATATATCATTAAACCCCATTTATAGTTTTATTTATTTTGTTAGTTGAGTATTATTATGATTTTAGATTTTATGTATTTCTTCCTTATAGTAGAAATTTACACACACCACACTTCGATTGAAATAACTATATGTGATAAATGACAGTTCTAGTAATTGATTTGTAATTGGGGGTATCCAGATAAAAGGATATAAAAAGGTAGAGAATATTTCAATCATTGTACTTTTCTTTGTGAATAGAATTATCAATATGTAAGAAATCATCTGCATTAAACTGATGAGAGGATAATTAGAAATTAATTTAAAACAGATTAAATAGTTGAGTGAGGGAATAATCTATTACTGAACCACTTAATCTATAACAAATTAATATATCTAACCATGTTTACTTACTATTTATTTTAATGTCAACCTATAAAACATGATTTTATCGTTCACACAACACAACAATCTCCAAATAAAATCAGTGTCCTAATTATAATACAATTTTCTATGGTTCAAAATTTATTTTCATAGAATGCTATCTTATTTTCACATAAAACATGACACTGTAACAAGGAATCATAGTGTTTTGTTTAAATTTTCTTAAAAAATATTTATTAGGTGACCAAAATAAATACTTACCACTACATGACATTTGATCCAGAGGACGAGAGAACTATGATGGAAAGGCTCAACACATTATGGAATACAAAATAAGAGGAAATAATTTTTTCCCTATTGTATTAGTATATTCCCCCTCCTCTACATCATCCACCACATATTTAGAATGAGAAAAGATAGAAGAAAATCTACGCAAATTTAATATAGCTTTTCTAGATAAGTATGATACACATATCAAAATGAAAATATAAAAAATACTATTAAATCTATAATAAGACTATGAAATAAAATATAGAAATCACGATTAACATCCTCTATTTCATAAGATATCTCTCAAGAGGCAATTAATATCATTTATAGAAGTTTTTCTATGGATTTAGAACAAGATGAGTCACTAAAGCTAAAATCATCTACAAGGTATTCTGCATCCCACATAAAGGGACATCCAAGGAGTGGCTCTAAAATCCTCATTTAGAAGAAATCATCCCATAGGGATATCTACTGTAACAATCCCACGTTTTCAATTTAAATTTTATCTTCATATTATCAAATAAAATCACACCAGAATAAACTATTATGTACTATGAGACCTCTAGAAAATATATTTACTTTTCTATATTTGGAATTTAAAAAATATGTCATTCATGGTTGTGATCAGTAAGATGATTTGATTCTAATAAGATAAACCATATTTTTTTATAATATTATCATACCATTATTAATAGTAATGTAACCCTTATTAATAGTGAACTAAACTAATGAATATTAAGCATACCTATGTTAGTATATAAATAATATTTATGGTGCTGTATGATATAATTATATCGTAGAATAAGAAAATACATATTTTAAAAATGTTTTTTTAGTAAATATTCATCCACAAAAAATTAAATTAATAATATTAAGAAAATTATTTTTGAAAAATGGAATTCATTTTATATATATACATCTCAAAAAATGGTTATGGTGTATTTTTGTTATTTTTTCTAAAACAAAAGAATTCATGATGATTAGTAAAATACGATAATTAATGATAAATTGAAAATAATGGATTCATTGAGTCATTGAGGATGATATTATCATATAAGACCAATTGCTTCGAACCCACATGCACTTATTACTATTTTTGTTCATGGAATCATCTCTATTTATTATCATATGGAAAAATAATACCCAAATTATTATAACATTATGAAAACCCTCATCTCCTCCACTATAAATACAACCCTTGTTCACTATAAAATGCAAAATACCCGCCCCTTAAGATGCTCTAAAAGGAGATGAACTAAAGAGGTAAATTCCTCTTTCCAAATCATTTATGTTCTTTTATTTTCTTGTATTATTCCTACTATACCTTCACAAAAATGGATGATAAATCTACTATCCTAAATTTAATAGAATTATATCATACTAATGTGATAATTCATTATCTTATCTCCTTTCCCCAGCATTTTCTGAAAAAACTTGAAAACATTGTTTGAGATGTATTAATTTGGTACAATCAAGGACGACGAGCTATAAATTTATATTATTATCTTCAATTCCAGTCATGAATCCATTATAATAGAAAAAATAGACTATAGTATGTTTAGTTTATATTAATTTATGTTTATTAATCCTTATGAAATAATGATTTTATATAATAATACAAAATATGTTAATTGTGAGTGATATAACTAAAATCAAGTCAAGTGTTTATCATTAATGTTTTATATAATGATTTGACATCGCTATATGTATCCAACATAAACTAGAAACCATTTAAACTCATTTATGTTCAATAATGTCATATAACATCAATTATGGGCTACAACTTTCATCTAACTTGTTTATTTGTTCACGAAAATATATAAATCAATCTTATAAACCATGAAAATAAACGGACCCAAACAATGTTATTGAACCACGTAACACATAAAAAAATTTCATGAATGTACATAATAATGTTATAGTAAATCTTTTACATATTTATGTGGTTATTAAATAATTAGTTAATAAGACCAATTTGTTTATTCAGGTCCTTAATAAGAAGTGGAGAACACCAACAATCTTAATGTAAAATATCCTCTTTATTTCACCTTTATTCACGGTTTTCCGCTATTTTATTTCATTTTATGTGTAATTCATAATTATGGGGTATTATTACACACCTCTCACATACATTCCACATTATTTAAAAAAATTGAAATCCAATTTCACTTTCATTAGGACCACTTTAGTAGACATGATTCGATGACTATTTTCATAAGTGATTCAACCCTAACATCCATTATTACATCAACTTTATTTATCAGTAGTTTTACCAAAATGACGTCTTCTATTAATCATATGATATTATTATAAATTTTAGGTCAATGTTCAAAACTCATTTATCATGTTATATTTATCATTCTATTTCATTGTTATAGTTGTTTTTATGTGATTCCCTCTTCAATACTTCTTAATATGCAATCCTAATTTGAGAGAGCTTCCTGAATTCTAATTTGATTCCATGTGCACTGTATATCTTTTTTTGAGGTACTATTATCATTTTAAAACAAGTATTTTTCATATGAAAACATTATCTGTTCACTTCTGGTTTATATATAGGATTTTAACGTTTCCATTTAAAATGCTCCATAGTATTATCCTTAAAATCTCACAAAATGGTTTTACTGTAAAAATTTCATAAATACCTTACTAATATGTTGTAATTTTTACTTGAAATCACATACCATGAAAGCATCTGATCGTACCTTATGAATTTATGTGTATATTTAACGTCATTTATTTCATTTCCACAGATATGATACACCCATTTGTTTTTCATTATGACATGATTGTAGTGTCCAATTCAGTCCATGTGTATCCCTTATGATTATGTAAGATTTATTATGTATGATTCATTATATGGGAAACTTATTCATTTATAGTTTAGATGTGTGAATGTAGATTGTGTTCCATTGAATTGGGTAATGTTAAATCTCATGAAATGTTATGTTCCCTAGTCTTACCATTTATCCTTGTCTTGTGCTACTATGTGATATGATCTCCGTGGTTAGCCTTCACTCATACTAAGGTAATGTTTTTTGTTTCTTACACAGTACTATGATTCAATTTTTATATGATCCCATGTTTATAAGTTATTATTCCATAGGTTCCATTAGTTTTTATCATTATTTCATGGATTATGACCCATGATATAACAAACTATTCTTATTTATACTCCCTTACAGGGATTTTTATCTCATACCATTGATAATGTTTTCTCGAGGGTACACTATGAAATATTATAAGTGCAATAGAAGTTCGGATCCCTCTTTGAAGATAAAATAATGAAGTGTTTTTTATTCCTATGGTTTATGTTATATGTACCTAGTATTCCAAGACAGTAGACATCATGATCCCTGGCCTATACTCTGGTGTTTAATTATGCATAAAATCAGGTAATGATTATTGTAAAAGGATAGGGTAGCTGTAGTTGATTTCAAAGTATCATCTAGTTTTTTTGGAGAATTGAAATATATATTGTTATTTAGAACCACAATGATGAGAGATGTATAATAAAACATCCCTAAATTTGGGTATGTATAGATTATATTGTTTATTAATAAAATTCATCCTTTTCTGGATACAAATAGGTAGAGGCAGCTCTGGAACAGATTTTTGTAGTAGGGTAAACTTTGACAAGTAGTTTTGGGCCTGACCTGAGGAATCATGGTACATGACAATGGGACTTGATTCAATCATGGTTTGACAATCATGGGGGATATAAATTATTAAATTTTTGAGGCTAGTACTTACCGTTAGCTCGGGAAAAAAATCCCATATGAATATAAGATATGAAATAGATCAAGGATAAAACAGATTAGCACATAGGGAATCAGAAGTTATGTTATACTACATCATTAGAAGTTTATCCTATTAAGATGCATGTTTCTTTTTTATTCTCAATATATAATTAATCAATACTTCTAATTTTACTTTCATTTTCAGAGATAATGGTGGGAAATAGAAAAACATGTTTCAACAACCTATGTGACATGCAATGTAAATATTTCCCTAATCATATAACTAATATGATGGTAACATGTTCTCAAATATTCATGACAGTACTTTCTCCCATATCTGAAGTTATGAATAAAAACATCAATCATGTTGAATTCCCTGATACTCCATAGAAATATCATGTTTCTATAGAATCCTTAATGAGATAAAGGCTTCCCACGTTTAGTGTATCATTTTACCCGCACCTCACTATAGATTAAATCTATTGATAATATATTCTTATCCTATAATGGTAACTAGAATAGAATATTGTACATCTAGTATATCATTTTGATGGTGTATCTGATATGTTGTATACTCTGATCAGGAATACAATACCATAAGGGGAAATTTATTCCCTATATTGGTAGGACTTCTAGTTGATTATTTAAAATAAATATTTTCCCTGAACCCACCATCTGAAGATGGAAAGAGAGATCTTATGTCTATAATAGAAGGAAGATAAGTCCAATAGGGTGTATGAAGAAAACCTTACATGGAATTCAAGGTGAATAGTAGTATTCGTCGTGAATACTGATAACAAGGTGGATCACTACTTTAGTGGACTAAAGACATGTCAATGAAAAGTGATGGAGATTCGAGACTTTGAGAGTTATGAAGAGATTTCCATTTTGTTCCCTCAAGGTTATAATAGAGATTGGAGAGTCTCAGTGGTCTTGGTGGAAAAGGTGATAAGATTTAGATAATTTAGAACAAAATGTGTGGTTATACAAAGAAATCACATGCTGGAATTAATCCCAAATATCACTCTTGTAATATTTGTGGAAATAGCATCTTGGGAACTATCAAAAGGGAGCCATGAATAACATTAAATGTGTAATGATGGTAAATCTGGATAAGAAATTCCAAAGGGATATGAAAAATCATTCAACTATAGAAGAAGAATGTAAAGTTAGATCAAATCTCAGACAATGGTGTAGTGTTACAACTACAAGTATCATCATCATTATACAAACAATTTCCCCATTCCTATGGTTATTGGATGAAATCAACAAAAACATCCACGGAAACAAGGATAGGAATACGCTATCAATGCATCTACAGTGGAGCAGTATAATGATGTTGTGATTGGTACTATAGTTATTCATTAATGATTTTAGAACATACTATTTGATTCTCATTCAACGCATTCTTTCATATCCTGCATGATTAGTAGAACTATTCAAAAATCACATCATTATTTGGATGACAAGTAATATCTGTGAAAAGATAATGGGGAAATTATTGTGTCTAATGATTATAAATCATCCCTAGTTAATGTTTTAGGATTGAACCTCCCATAGAATCACATTATACTTCATTTAGTAATGTTTTATGTTATCTTGGTCATTTATTAGATATAATTATACAAAGAAAACATCAACTTTATCTGAAGAGAGATCAGTCTTAACATCCTTAAGAATCTTCCAATTCATTTCACATGTATGGAAGAAGATTAATCTATACTAGTATCATTTTCTCATGTGTAAATATATGTTCCTTATAAAAAAGAGTAAATAGACTAAATGATTGAGACAAAAGTGATAATAATGATTAGGGACATGCCAAATATGAGGGATTACCTTGAGGTATTGGAGGAGGAGATTTCTAGTCATCATCTGGAATGAGAGGTTTTGTATTGTATTGAACATATTATTGGATATAAGCCTATATCAAATACACCTTATATATTGGGAACCGTAGTGCAGTAAGTGCTAAAAAAGAAGTTACAAGAGAATATCAAGAAGGGATTTATATACCAGATTGGTTCCCCATATTGTGTGCCAATCCTTTTCATAATGAATAATGATGGATCATTGCACCTTTGCATTGATTCTCACAAGATCAATAAAATCATTAAAAATAACAAGTACCCCATTCCATTGAATGAAAACTTGTTCAATCAGCCCTGTGGGGCCATTTATATATCCAAGTTAGAACTTCGGTCATGCTATTATAAATTATTATTGAGGAAGGATGATATTCCCAAGACATCCTTTCCAATGTCTTATGAACACCATGAATTCATTGTGATGAAATTTAAAAAATAATTATCTAAATATTTTAATAGATGTAATAAATAGAGTCTTTAGAGATTACCTTAAAAAAAATTGGTAGTATTTATCACTGATATTTTGATATACTCAAAGAACAAGGAGGAACACAAGGATCATTTGAATACTATACTTGTGAATTTCAGAAGGGAGAATCTATATTATATGTATAATAAATGTGACTTTTGGAAAAATGAATTATCATTATTGGGGTATGTTATCATATGAAACGTGATATATGTTGACCCTTCCAAGAAAAAGGCAATTGAAGAATTTCCTATGCCAACATCTATAATAGAGATATATAGATTTTTTGTTCAAACGGGGAATAGTTGAATGTTTTTTCAATACAATTTCATGATTATCAATCTTAATGACCAAGTTGAAATAGAAGAGAGTAACGTTTGTCTTGACTCAATAATTTCAAGTATGTTTTTTTGAGTTGAAAAATATGCTTATAATTGTTCTAGTAATTACACACCCAATAAGTGGAGAATGCTTTATGGAGTACAATGATGTTTCCAAGAAATACTATGGATGTGTGCTAATGAAAAATGACAAATTTATATCAAATTACTCAAGGAAGAAGAAATTACACAATCAATAGTTTCCTATGCATGATCTTGTGTTTGAGGCACTGATCTTTGCATTACAAATATGGTGGCATTATCTCTATATGGAGAAGTGTGAGATATATTCTGACCAAAAGAGTCTAAAAAATATATTCACTCAAAAAGTGATCAATATTTTCCAATAAATATGGATATATCTCATAATGGATTATGGAATCTCAATCCACTACCATCCATGTATGGAAAACATGGTGTTGTATACACTATATAAAAAGAATCATGCATCTTTATGAATGATGAGAATTGAAATGGATCCAATCAATAATATTATCATACGATGGACATGGGAATCATTAAGGGTGGAATATCATCAATACATTCTCAAATAGTGCACATATCATAACCTTTATATCCACCATGGGTAAATAATGACATATCAAGATCTCTGATAGAACTTTTGGTGTGATAATATGAAAATGAGGATTGCTGAATATACATCAATGTTATTCATATTTCAGCAATTGGTGGAACAAAGGAATAATTATAAGAGGATGATGCAACCACAACCCATACCAACATGGAAGTGGGATAACATTTTCATGGACATTTTCATTGGAATTCCAAGGACATCGAGAGGAAACAATACTATGTTGGACACTATATATCATCTTACAAAGACCACTCACATTATCATGATTCAATAGGACATATCATTAGAACAACATTCATGGATGTATATCAATGTGGTTTTAAGGATACATGGAGTATCACTATATATTAAATCCTATAATGATAATAGATTCACCTCAATGTTCTGGAAAAGTCTCTAACATGATCTATGAATTAAACTGAACTTTTATATGGCTTATCATTGTAAAAAGGATTTAAAATCTGGGCCAACTATTCAGAAAATAAAATATATGTTAATATCATGTTCTATGGACTTTAATGGTGGATGGGACCAACACTTCCACAAGTGTAGTTCTCCTAAAACAATAGTTTCCACTCTAACATTAGAATGAAATCATACAAAGCCCTTAATGGAAGAAGGTGTAGAACACCGACGTGTTAGTATAAAGTCAGTGATATTATGTAGTTAGGACCAAAAATAGTCATTGAAATTGTGGATAAGTTTAACGCTATTAAACAACACATCAGGAATGGCCCAACACGACATTGGAGTTAGCAATAAAATCATTTATGGGACAATGGATACATATTTGGAGACATGGTATTCTACACATATCTCCATGGAAAAATGTCATGGGTATTGGTAATAATGTGAAGTTACATACAAGGTACATCGAACTCATCGATATTCTTGATCATGTTGGTGATTTGTTCTATCGACTAACACTTCCACCTACTCTTTAAAAAGTACATGATTTCTTGCATGTATCCCTCTTATGGAAATACATACCAGATCCTTCACATGTACTATCATACGAGGTGGTATAGTTGGATGATGATCTCTCTTATGATGATAAGTCAGTAAAGATCATGGATCATAGAGGCAATGTTCTTACTAACAAGGCTACCGACCTCTTTATGGTTCTATGGTGTAATAATATGTATGAAGTGGAAAAATGGGAAATAAAGGATGCAATGATGGAAAATTACCCACACCAATTTATGGCCAAAAATATAAAAGGAAATTTCGAAGGTGAAATTTCAAAATGGAGGAAGATTGTTACAACCCAATGTTTTCAATGGAGATTTCCTTCACATAATAACATAAAATCAAATTAAGTGTACTAATATGTACTATGAGACATTTAAAATTAAATTTGACACTTCTTTTTTTTCAATTTCCAAAATTTGACATTCACATTTGTGATCAGTATGATGCTTGAGTCTGATAAGGAGAACATAATTTTTGGTTAATAGTAACATACCATTATGAATAGTAATGTTTTCTTTATGAATTATAACATACCATAATCAATTATAACCATAACATTGATATTATATAAATAATATTCAAGGGGGAGTATGATACACCATAATCTGGGAATGAGACAATAAATCTTTTAAAAATGTTATTTTTTGAGTAAATTGTGATATTAATTAAAAATTAAATTGTTTATATTTAGAATATTAGTTTCAAAAAATGGATTTCATTTATTTATACTATATTTCAAAATTTTGTAAGAGTGATTTTTTTAGATTTTTCTAAAATACATTAAATTTTTATGAATACTAAACTATGATAATTTATGATAAAGGGTAAATAATGGATTTATTGAGTCATTAACGATGACTTGCTAATTTTATCCCAATTGGTTCAAAGTCACATGTACATATTACTATTTCTGGTCATGGATTCATCACTATTTATTGTCTTATGGGAAAAGGATAAACTAATGATTATAATATGATATAAACCCTCCTCTCTTGAAATATAAAAATCAACTCTCCATACAAATTATATTCAGTCCTATTAAGACATGTGTCTTACCTATGCCATGAAAAAATCACTCCTCATGCTCCCTTCAACATCCGACATCCCTTGGTATACTCAAAATATAAAATCATCTCACATAAAGGTCTCTCAAAGGATATAGACTCAAGAGGTAAATTTCCCTATCCAATTCTTATTTGTTCATATATTTTCATGATTCTATCATCACCACCCTTCACCAAATTGGTATGATAACACTTGTAAAAAATTACTATATTTATATTGTGAAAAATGAAAATTTCATTATAATCACTATTTTCTCCACATTTTATTTGAATGAAATGAAAACACCATTTGAGATGTGTTAATTTACCATATTCAAGGACGACGTGTTATCAATTTTGATAAATATCGTAAATTAGAGTCGTTATAACATTTATTATCATTTAAATATACTATTATATGATTATTTTATCTTTTTTAATGTTCTACAATCTTTATTCCTTATTTATTCAGAATAATAAAATAAAAAAAGTTAATTGTTAGAAAAATCGCTAAAATAAATTTAGGGTTTTATCATTAATTCTTTATATAATGATTCGACGTAATTACAAGTATCAAAATTAAATTTAAAACCAAGTAATATCATAGATGTTCAAAATTATCATATATCATCTATTTTGTAAAACATCTTTCATCTGACATGTTTATCCGTTCCTAAAAATAAATAAATCCATCATAAAAACTCAGAAATCAAACAGACCCAAACAATGAAATTGTATCACTTAACCCATCAAAAACATTTCATGAATGAACTAAAAAGTAAATAAATAATATTTTGCATATTTAATATTGTTCTGGAATTAATAATTAACAATCCAATTTTTTTATTCAAGGCCTTAATAACAGGTGGAGAACACAGACAGATTTAACGTATAGTCTCCTACCTATTTCACTTTTATTCAAGATTGTCATATATGTTATTCCAATTTATGTGTAAGTAATACTAATGAAGAATTATTATGAACCTATCCCCTACTATCCTAATTAGGATTAAATTATGATAATCCCCTTTCTCTCTTATTAATCCCACATAGGTTCACATGATACATTTCCAATTTCTGTAAGGGATTCAACCAAATCGCCAATGTTTATTTCTTGTTTCATTATCTAAATTTTTACCAAAATGAGATAATATATTCTTCTTATGTTATTATTATAAATTCTAAGTGAATTTTTAAAACATATTTTTCACGATCCATTCATCATTCTTTTTCAAGGATATACGAGTTTTAAAGTCATTCCCGCCTCAATAATTCTCGATAACCAAACCTGTTTTGGGGGAGCTTACCAAATTCGTACCCAATATAATGTGAATTATATATTATATTTTTAGAAACAATTTTCTATATAAATTATGTATATTTATTATTATATCTTTATTGGTGAAATTCTGGTTTTATTTTAATGATTTTCCCTTTTTCAATTTTAACGGCACTATAGTATTTTCCATAAAATCGCAAAAAATGTTTTAAAGAAAAAATATCACAATTTTGATTATTAAATGTTGTCACTTATACATGATATTACATACCATGAAACAATCATTTTTTACCATATAAATGTCTATGTATACATTAGTTCATATATTTAACTAAATCTTATAGGATACGCCCATTTTTTTCATTATGATTTGATTTTCGTGCACATTTATTTCAATGGGTAAACCATATTATTATGTTAAACAGATTATGTATTATTATTTATTTGGTAAATAATTACATAAATATTTAAGACGGGTTTTCCTAGTTAGTGCCCCATTTTATTGGGAAATTATTTGTATTATGAGATGTTATGTGTGACCATCTTTGCGGTTAGCGTTGGCATGTGCTATAATGGGAAATGATCTTGGTTGATAGCCTGGACACATACAAAGGTCAGGTTTTATGTTTCTACAATATTTATATGATTATAGTTTTTTATGATCCCATGTTTATATATTTTTATTCAGTATGTTACATTCTTTTTTAAACATTATGTAATTCTTCTAACCCAAATTCTAATGCTTTATTCTTTTGTATACTCCCATACTGTGATTTTAAGCTCATCCCTTTGTCAATGTGTTCTCGAGGGTACCATCTACAGCTATATATGAACAATAGACATTAGGGTATCTATATGAATATTAAATAAAAAAAAATTTAGTCCGATGTTTCATATTTTTTGTACCTAGTATTCAAACACACTAGACATCATTATCCATATCTTGAACTCATATGTATAATTATGATTTAATCAATAAATAATTTATGTAAAATTCTAGGGTCTCAGTAGCTACATAAAAAATTTCATTAGAGTTTATTATTCCAAAAATAGGTGACCAAATTAGATGAAAATTATATAGAATCAAACAATAAACTATATAAACTCTTTAGGAGTTTTAGGAATTATTCTAAGTTATAAATAACACCAAACCAATCCATCCATATAAAGAATATAACTAATTTTTAGTTTTGAATCATGTATTTATGATCTATAATTAAACCTACCTGATTATTCTTAATAAGTGTCTCTAAAGGATAAGTTGTTATTTGAGGTGTGAGAACTAATTTAAAGTATATCACATTCTTCCCAAAAATTTGGTACGAGAACAAGAAATAGTGGTGTTCAAAAGGTAAAAATTTAATACTCACCATTTTTACAATATATCATCGAGAAAATATTTTCTCATTTGAAACAATTATCCACAAAAAAATATCATGACACGACATCTAGCACACCCCTACGGTTCATCTGACTATATTACTTCCAATAACATTTCACTGATAGATAACCTCAAATATAAGTAACGTAATGTTATGATGAAATTTCCCAAAATAAATTACTAAATCAACAATGTAGCAACTAATTATTTATAGAATTACCCACTAATACATTTGGTGCTCAAAGCTAATAGATCCCAGTATCGCCATTTCAATAATATTATTTTCAAATATTTCGACCACATCCATTCAAGAAACATATTATCCAACAATATACATGGTATTAGAAACGAAAACAATAATAACCATATATTAATGACATATTAAGATAATTAATATATTATAAAAATAATCAACACTCGTCACCTACAACTCTTGAGTCATAAATAATATAATTAAACTGAATATCTTTCCCGCACATGACAATCCAGGATGATATTGTAATCCCAGGCAAATGAAATATTATATCTAAAAAAAATAAAAAAGGAACTATTGTTTCTAATTACATGAAAATTAGAAAACAACTAAAATATAATAATAGATTTCCCCGGGAAGTTGAAACTACATATGTATGAAATCTTGAATATGAAGAATCTTCCTATGGAAAAGAACTTAAGGAAGATGTTAATAAGGAAACAAGAAATTAAAAAGAGAAATCATAGAAGTCAACAAATTCACCATTCCCTGTAAGAATTGATTAACTATGAAAATACAAGGATGAATTATTATAGTTGGACATAATGGATATTTTCAAAAAATAGGAAATCAATACATATATGTTCCAAGTCATTCAATAGATTCCATGGAATTAAAATTCATTGAACACATGTGAATCAATAAAAATATATTGAATGTAAATGTTAAGGCAAAACTAGATAATGATAATTATTCTCTTATTACCTCTAAAATTACTTAATAATTATTGGAAAAAAGTAATTTAACAATTCCATGCACAATTTGTTAGGTCACTTTATCCAATGCGTTATGTAACTTGGGAGCCTGTATTAATGTATTGACTTATTCTATATATTTTTATTTATAGATGAGAAAAATTTAACCAACCTGTGTATTTGTAAAACATTAGAACAAATCCACTTCTTCTTTAGTACGATTCCTTGTGGATATTCTGTTATGTGTACTTGTTTACCCATTTCTTATAGACCAATCAATCTAATCATTGAGGAGGGTAAAGGTAAAAATAACTCTTCAATTATTAAAGTAACAAAATTCATCAAAAATTGCTAAAACCATCTTAAATTTGAATAAATTAACCATTTTCATGAAATAGTTCGAGGATTTAGTAGATTTCAATTTAATCTATTCAATAAAACAGCTACATAATGAAAATTATATTTTCAAATTATTACATATTAATTTTTCTTATTCTTCTTGGGAATAAATTATAAAAATTCATGATATAATTATATTAGGAAATGATTTGAAATCATCCATATTACAATACACATATATGATTGAAAATAAAATAATTCTCATGAAAATATCAACTCTCGATTAACATGAATAAAATAATGAATTTTTTTTAGTGAGTAACTAAAAATTTATAACAAAATATAATATTTGAACATGTAAATAGATATAATATATAATTATGTAATTAAAACATCTCAATAAATTAAATCTTAATTAGAACTATGGTTAACACCCTTAAATATAACATATTAATTTTCAAAGAAGGATAAGAAACATAGATTAATGATTTCCATAAATATAGATCATAACAATGAGAAATATCTAATGATCATATTGATAAATAATGATAAATCCCTAGGGTGGACATTGGTGGATATTACAGGAATAAAACATATGACCTCCAAGTAATAAATTTTCATGGATAAAGGACCTATGTTATTAACAAAACATCGTAATATACTCAACTTAACCATCATAGAGGCAACTAAGACTGATGTAGAAATAATTCTAACTGATGAAATAATGAATCCAATTTCAGATTCCCAATGGATCAGTACAATTTGATTGCTCCATATAAAACTTGTTACATCATTAAAATGAATTAAAATATTGGATTGGAACCCACTAGAATCCAAAATAGTTTTGGAATTTTTATTTTCTATTAGAAAAAAACCCATGTAACTGGAAAAGAAATTTTCCATATACCAATTATAAAACAAATTCTAGAATGAATAACCAAGATAAGAAATTATTATTTACCTATTGGGTTCTATAGATATTTTCATGTTCATATAGATCATGATAACCAAGTAATGAACACATTTATATCTCTTTTCTATAAATTTTTCTACCAAAGTATTCCTTTTAGTTTCTATAATTAACCAGGTGCCCTTCAATGATACATGGTAAGAATATTATTATATCTTATGGATAATTTTATAGAGGTATTCTATAATGAATTGTGTATTTTTGGGACTATATTTCAATGTTTTAGAAAATTTTGGAATTGGATTTACCAATATTGAAGGAGAAACAACTATTTTTTAATTTTAAAAAGTTCCCTTTTATGCTAGAAAAAGAAAATGTACAAATACATTTAATTTATAATGAAGGAATAAAATTACATAAAGAAAAGCTGGATTTATTTTTTTCATTCCCTTAATGCAGCATTGTAAGTATTATTAGATCATTTTCTGGCCATATTGTATTATATTAAAGGTTTATTATGGAATTTTTCCAAATTTATCCACCCATAAATAATTTTTTCAATAAAGAAACTATATTTTATTTCACGATTCATGATGGAATTATTTTAACCAATTTAAAAAATCTTGACCACTACCCCAATCATCTACTAACAATATTGGAGTCACCCTTTCAGAAAAAAGGTGATTCATCTAATAGTTTGTTTAGGGCAGTGCTATCACAAACGATTGTTAGGATAACACATGTGATATCCACTATATAAAAAAACCTAGAAACTTCATAGATTATCTATACAATAAAAAATATTGATGTCAGATTTATTGCTATAAATTTATAAAAATTTCATTCTTATCATATATGAAGTAAATTGATTGTTTTTTATGATTAAGAAACATTAAGATATCTAATTTATAGTACTAATTCAAAACCCATGCTATATATATGGGTATGTTTATCAGAATAATTTTACATCCAGATTACGGATAATATGGGATACATAAAAATAATGGCTGACCACAGGAGAAAACTACATCACACTACAATGGATGAACCAGTACCAATAAATGGAATTTATGATTCCTTCCCTAGTGAGAAATAAAATATCCTAACCCAGGATACCTGGTAAGTTAATAAAGTAAATTTTCACTTCACATTCAAGGTACCTTTTCCCTCTTTAGACATCAAACTACTAAATTAATATTTATATCCAAACACAATGTTTTGGACAACTCTTATTTATGTAATTTCTGAAATGATCAAATATATAAAAGATGTATTAATAAAAAAAATACATATTATACCATATTATTGAAATACACATACATTTGGTGGCTATTTAGGACATCAATGAAAAATTAGGTAGATTTTGGTAGCAGGATTGTTTTAGCGTAGAAATTTAATTATTTTTGTGAATTCATTAAAAAATGACTGTTTAATGGTGGGATTAATAATAAATAAGAGATAAAAAACCATTGGTTTGTACAGAAATATTTTATATAAAGGATATTAATTTTATGAGCCCATTTACAATGTCATTTTCAATTTTTTATAAACTATTTTTATGGAACTATGTATCAAAAATTGATTGAGTCCAAATCCAAATGAGACGATGAGTCAAAACTGATTATTGAATTTTTAAAACCAGTCATATTTTATAGATTTGAAAAAAGTTATGATTGATTAGTGACCATGGGTCCCATTTCTGCAAAAATATCATAGAAGTCCTAATGAGAAAATATGCAGTAAACCATAAATCCTCCACTTCCTATCACCATCATACCAATGGACCAGTAGAGTTGTCAAAAAGAGAATTAAAAAATAATATTAAAAAACATTGAACAACCCAACCAAAATGATATGAGCAATAAGCACGAAGATGCACTATGGGCCTATATAACTACCTAGAAAACATGATTAGGTTTGTATCCTTGTTTAACTTTTTATGGTAAAAATTTCAACATTTTTTTGTTGAGATGAAGCTTAAATCATATTTGGTTGTAATGTTAGTAAACTTCATGTTTACTAATTTAGTTGAAGAATTGATTCTTCAATTGATTGAGAATTTGGAAATAATTAAAGAGGAAGATGATATGTTACTATAGTACTACGATAATAAAAATTAATCAGATTACAATTACATAAAAATAATATTATTTCAATTTGGATAAAAAGTACTTCAATATTATTCAATGATGAAACTATTACAAAGTAAGATTCATTTTTAATGGACGATCCATATATAGTAACTAACACCATCCATTTTGGAGATGATTAGATTCTATTAAATGGTTCAAAGATACCATTCTATGTGGATGATCAAAAATAAAATAAGTACTGTACCATATTTTGGAATGAACATGTTGAGTAGTCAAGCCTACTTCCAACTGCTGAAAATTATGCACGTAAATTTTTTCACATTCCCTCAGTTATTCTTGTTATTTATTTTATTGAATTATATTTAAAAAAATAGTATTCTAAATTCAAAGTATGATTGTATTAGACCTAAGTAAGAGGGAATTTAGATTCTAGGATTTGTAAAAAAAATATTTTTAAAAATATTGTATTTTACATTACTATTTTGTGTAGTTTTTAGTATAAATTTTTTCTCCCTATTCCATAAACATAATGGATGTCCTACATAGTTTAAAAATACAGCAATATAGTAGAGGTAATTCATGGGATATTAAAATCATAGGCTTTATGTGATTTTTGAGTGAGTTTTATTATTGAATTTATAAAAGTATTGTATTAGAATTAAGATATGGTGTGTGAATAGCAACATTCTTGTGGAATAATTTGTATAACCTTATGTCACTTAAGATTTCAACTTATTTTGAGGTAAGTTGACCACTATGATATAAACACCACATGGAAAAAAAATCAAGATGATATAATTCCTTTTAACCTGGAACACAAATGGGTAATTATGAACCCACAATGAATCTATACGAGAAGGAAACTAGGTGTGCTGTAGTAATTAAATTAATCTGTCTCAAAAAAATTTATGTACTGATCATCACACAAAATTATGGCTGGGAAAAATAAATTCAAAAGGGATATGTAAAAAATGAGTCCATTAAGATTGGGGGAATGTTTACACCACATAATCATGTGTATTTTACTTATAACACATTCATTTATGTTGTTACAACAATGTGTAAAATTGAAATTTTTTTGTGGAAACATAATAAAGTGGTATAAATATTGTTTCTTTTTTTTTGATAAAATTATTCTTAATCTAAAAACTAATTTGATTTAATTCGAAAATGAATCTTCTAGTTGAATAATAGTTAGGAATTGAATTGATTTAAATATAAGGATTTATATTTTCACAGTTGGACGAAAATAAGTTCTGTTTCAACTATATCTTTTAAAATTAACACTAGGTAGGACCATCAATATTCATTTTTTGAATAAATATAAATCGATAATATTATTTCTTAAGATTACAATAGTTTAACTATGGGGGAGTGATGTGAGCTATAATTGAAAACATTTAATTTCCTTTATTAATTTAAAATACCACATTTTATGATTAAAATATCAAGTTATTTTTTGTATGATGAAAAATTACAAAGTCCCCGAGTGACTATGACATCCACAGTAACTATTCATTAGTGAGTACTTACCATATCCTTCCCTTACCAAAACCGACATTTATAAAGAATTATGAAAATTTAATCACCTGACATAGTCGTCAACCTACATTGAGCACTAATGATAGTCAAATACTCACCTTACCACACCTCATTGTTATGGTATCAATGCCTATTGTAAGTGAAAATAAATGACCGTGTGTGATAAAATAAAATGTAAATACATGAATAGATGTCCACATGAATAATTTTATTACCCATTCTACCACTCTCATAGTAGGAATACCTTCCATGAGTCCACTCCTCAAAATATATCTTATGGTCCTGAAAGTGACTATTCTATTCATGATAAACATGCCTACCACTTAATTTTCCCACCTACCCAACCATTCCAAATTCTTCAATGAGAAAATCAGTAGAACTCATGAATTATACGACTTTGATGATCAAAATTCATTAGACATATAAAGATACATAGGCTAGAGGCACGAAAATAGTCCATTATAGAGAAAGACAACACCATTGTTTATGTACCTCCCATTAGAGGAAGAACAAGGTGTTACTTACCTTTTGAGAACCAACTTCTGATGCCCCCAATGAATCTGAGATGAAGGTGGACTCGACCAACTCTATCAGTTGAATCATGGAAATACTCTTATCTAATTTGAACTAATCCTTGATATAGGGAGAGATCCATATGAGAGTGTCTCAAATGAAGATTCCCAACCTGTTCATCTTATGAGGGGGCATGAGGAAACATTTCTTTCATGATGTAAAATTATTATTGTAGACACCATAGGAACATGAAAAAACACTCGGAACCTATGATACTGTCAAAAAGATAATTAAGAAACACCAAACCAAGATACTCCATCTATAATTATATAATACATAAGGTGAATGATAGTTAAAATAAAATGGTAAACCAGAATAGACATTCTACTGGGAATATATGACACCACTGAAAAAGAAGTGGTAAAAAATTGACAAAAATTGATTGGAAAATCAATGTTATAGATACTATATTGAATAATAGGTTATTAATTATGCTTCATGTGTAAATAAAATTATTCATAGATGAAAATAAATTGAACTATTCCCATTATCTAAAACCCAACACCATTTAATTTTTTGATCCCACCCGTTATTATGAAGCACCCGATCATTCAATCTCTAAAAAAATTGGGTTGTATTGAGGAATTTAAAGCTATTCCCTAACATTACTGAAATTAATGATGAATCATACACCACTCACATAAATATAAGTAAATCATCATCTATAACCAGAATTCACTCATGAGGATATTGGGAGTCATGAATTTGAATAAGGCAGTAAACTTACTCACACTTTTTTTCAACCAAAATACACGAGTTATTTAAAATTCCATGGATAAATAATCTATTCATGGAATACTATACCATCTATAGAGTTTCCATTGAGAAACATTTCACCAATAATTGATGAACTATGATATATTAAATATACCACAAAATCAGTTGGAGAATTTAATAGTTTTGTTGTTGATGTTTAATATGAATATATTTTTTAGATTTACTACTTGTTTATGGAATGGAACAAAAAAAATCTATTTTTATTAAATACACTTCTTGAAATAATTGATATTATAGGGACTTAATTGGTAATTAGGAATATTTAAATAATAGGATAAAAATGGTAGAATATATAGCGATCATTTTAAT
Organism: Viscum album; assembly: GCA_963277665.1. Classification (NCBI taxonomy): domain Eukaryota; kingdom Viridiplantae; phylum Streptophyta; class Magnoliopsida; order Santalales; family Viscaceae; genus Viscum; species Viscum album. The sequence continues at coordinate 1,809,720,901 of OY728136.1, read as the reverse complement.
TCCCTATCACAACTAAAATAGACATATTCAAGTAATATGTTGTATTAAATTTATGATAGGATGAATTAGAACTAATGAATAATGATTCAATATGAAATTTAATTAATAATAGATGTATGGACAATTGATTCCATAAATTGATATTAAAACCAACCATGATTACTTTAAATTTAAATTTCATTTGATCCCAAAAAACTATATTTTAGCAGACTCTCAACACCAACTTCTCTGGGGACAATTTGTGTGTCGTTTATAATATATATTTCTAGGGTAAAAAATAGTTGTTAGGGAATCCATTGATAGGTTAACATCATTAAGGAAATTATAAAAGGATTCCATTAGGAATTATATATTAAAATTCCTATTAAGACACTATCTATGAAATACCCTAAATATATCTCATTCCTTGAGTTATAAATCACCCTCACCTAGAATATATCTCATGATCAAATGCCTAATTTCAGATTTCTCTCTCCATAGATAAAATTTTATTTCAACGGAATTAAATAATAAATCCCATGTAACACAAATCTCATTATCAATGAACTGAAACTATTTCCTTTCATTTATATTTAGATGTAAATGGAATGATCTAAATTTTAACACTTCTTCTCTATATCCATGATTCTATAATTTTTATGTAGTTGTTTTTAAAACATTCCATCATGTTTATTTATATCCAATTACAATATTAAATAAATATATCAATTTTTTTTCTTATGAGGTGGCCACTATGTATTTAAATTTTCAATTTATTTAATATTCCCTATGTTTTATCAGGGGGAAATATCAATATATTTAAAATAATCTATTTTATAACAAATTAATAAAATGATTCCAAAAAGGGTTGTAAACAACCATATAAGAGAACTAACTGAACCAAATGATTTTATATACCTAGAATAGTGTCCTATTATATAAATATTCTTTAATAGTAATCTGTTCATTATATAAAAATAAATTCACAGTGATAATTATCTACAAAAATGATCCACGATCAAATGTTTTGCAACTATTTCGTTCCGAATTCTTGAAGACAACAAATAAGATCTTAGTAGATGAGTTCCTTTTTTTGTATATGACCATTGTATTTAAATATGATCATAGTATTGATGGTAATTTTGATCTCTATCTTTATCAAAGAAGAAATTCGAAACCCCATCTTGAGGTCTCTATAAAATCATTAGGATCTACTCTTCTGATTATCTACACTTCACATCATTATTCTCTTTTCCCACTTATCATAATCCTAATTCTTGTGTTTTAACACAATTTATGTTATATGATATATAGTTTATCACTAACATATTCCACCAACTTCACATGGAATACTCTTTTCCCCCAAACACATGTTAATGGTTATTATAGTAAAGCACATGTTCTTATCATCAGCAGAACCATTTTAACCACTACACCAGACCCAAGTGCTAGATATTTTAAACGTATCTCGACGTATGTTGAACTAGATTAATACATCATTGGAAATAACAAACTCTAACCAACTGAAAACATTAAAAATCCATGGGGTGATTTCAATATCACATGAATATAAAATTATTAATTAAGTAGCCAATCACTATGTCTTTAGTGATTCAGATTCCCTTAAAAAATTTTGGTTTTAGGTGTTCCTTAATGGAAATCTTATTTTTGGTTATGTGGTTCACGTATCTAAAATTTCCAATTGTGTTTGATTGATTTTGAATGTAATTAGAACCATCTTCAAATCCCATATCTACTCAAATGAAGCTTATAAACTAAAATTAATATGTTTTCTCATGCTTCATAAAAATGGATTCCAACTTATCCAGGGTCATTTCTTAAGGTGCACCATCAATAGTCATCCCTAGTTCAACATTAATATTTGACATGATGTTCATTATCAGATATGATGTTAAATAGTGTTATAGGTTAAATATAATCTTGGAAGTAATATCATCTCTATATATGATGTTATCTTTTCATCCCAATTATTTATCATTGGTTCAAATCATATGGTTCCTTAATTTTTACCTCATATAATTACATTATTTTATACCTTGAATTCATACATAGTGAATGTTCAGTCATCATTGATTCGATGATGTGAATTCATATTAGAAATAAAATTATCAATCTAAAAGGGTTTGGATTCCTTATTTTGAATGATCTAGTTTTATGTATTTATAAACTATGTTTTCCATCAATTATTTTCATCTCAAACATGTAGTCTATCCAATTTTTGATATGTTCGGTCAAATGGATTTTTGTTAAATCTAATCTTTTCAGTTGAGTTGTAATCATCTTATCTTATGGAATTTTTACATGATTCTCACACAAAACAAAATTTTCCCATATGTTTGATCTTCTCTATAGGCTTTGATAGTTCAAATTTTCTATTTGTTGGTACGTGTCATTTTTCCTAGAAGAAACAATCGTTGTGATTTTTCATGAAATTTTTCAACATTCCTCAATAAAATTGTATTTAAAACAAAGAAGTATATCAAAAATTTATTGTGGTCAGTTACCTTTGATAAATTTCATGCCTCTAGATCCACGACATATAGGAAATATTTATTAAATTTTTTAAAACAGTTATTAGTTAAATAAAACCATATAATTAAAACTAAAATAAACTATTTAAATTAAAACAATAATTTAAAGTCAAAAATAAGTATCAAAATTAATACAAACAAAATAATAATAAAAACCCAATAACAATAAATAATAAAAATAATTGATTTAAAAATATGATAAAATTTACTAAAATATTAAAATTGATGAGTTAATTCATTAAATTGATAAATTATTTTATTATTAATTATATTAATCTATTACAAAATAATAATACATTAAAATAACATATTAAAAATTTAATACAAAATAAAACTTTTAATTAATTATTTAAACGTTTAATTAATGAAATATAAATTTAAATAAATAAAATACAGTAATTTATCTAAAATATCTTAACCTACTATTTAGAATAGAAAACAAAGATAAATAAAGATAAGAATATCGAATTTTTTTTTAAAAAAAAATAAAAAAATTATACATAAATTTATTGATTTTTTATTTTACATATGGAAAATCACTACACTATAAACTAATCCATAATGACATATTATAACATATAAATATTAATAAACTATAAATATAATATAGAAAACGATTTTTTTAATGTTAACATCAAATCCCGCACACCCTGATTTTTCTTGTTCTCTAGAAGACAATGAGTCAAATTAGTGGAAAAATTATATATTTTTAACGAAATGATAGATTTCCATAAAAAATTACTTTCAAAATGTTTTTCCCTTTTATTATCTTCAATATGTGAAAATATTTACAATAATGATATTCAATTTTATCTAGTGATAAATTTATTTCTTTTGAATAATGAGTTAATAAAAATTGGAATTAATATTATACCCACTTCCATTGTCATCCAATTGTATTTACAAAAGTCTCTTTACATTGAGTATAATAGACTCACATAATTAGAAATAGATAAAAATTTATAGACACTTTTTAAAAAGTAAAACCTAACTAAAATAATATGAAAAAATAAATAACTCATCCAAAAATTTAAGGAAAAAAACAATGTTCATCGAGGGTTAAAATATTAATTTCATAAATCATTTGATATTATAAATTATGTGTTTAAATCCAAATATAAAAATTCAATTGAAATGGTATGTGTATAACATTCCTAAAATCAATTACAAATGACAATCGCTTTTCAATAGGGTTACAAAAAATATTTTACACAACTAAACCCAAGGTGTATTAGAGAATCACCATCCAAGAAGTTTCTACAATACATTTAAATTTCTGAAATATTTAAAATCAATAAAAATTATTCATTAAAATATAAAAAGCAATAAAATTTGTAAAATAATTATTGGGTTTTAATTATTTTTCATTTGGTAAAATTTTATCCTAGAAGTGACCCCTCCCCCAATCATTAAACTCAACATTGTCCAAATTAATGAATCTAAGGCAGAGAAACAAATTGATCCATTTACAAAGTTCAAAATTATTTTTAAATTAATAAAATTATAAACCTGTTCAAATGGACATAAGAAATATCACTGAATTTGTTCCAAACAACACAAACAAATAAAATCACAAAACATGAACAATATTGTCGAATAGCTACTACTTAAACAATTATGAATATAAAAAAAATATTCCAGAATGCTAAAACATTATAAAACAAAATGATATTTATAGAAAAAAATTAAACCAAATTATTTTTAAGTTTCATATGATATGTTTTAATTCAGAAAAAAACTTTTGAGGCAACCAATCAACAAGTAATAGCTTAAGAGAAATATTGGAATTACTGAAAAATACATAAGTTAAAATAAATACACCACATAAAGATTTTGTTTAATCCCATATTTGAAGTGAATCAAGTTTATCCTCCCTATAATTCATTAAGGAATGCAATTTCAGGTTAGTCACATCTTCCACCAGAATAAAAAAATATTGTGAAATAGAAAAATCATTAAGAACACTTAATTGTTAAAAATTAAAAATAATGAAATAAAATAAGAAAATAGAACTCTAAAAAAGGTTATTACCACCCACACACATATTTTAAATAATATGAAGTAGAATGGGAAATTAACCCTTTTTATTTCAGTGGTATATAGACTTTAACTAAATAATATCCCATCCAGGATGTTCTGTGAACTCTTATAAATATAGCTTATGACTATGCCCATTATAATGAAAATAGAACAAACTTTCTACGATCCCAAATAGACACAAAACCAATATATAAATAATGAGTTACAATTTAATTCCCATATCTTTTAGAAAAAAATTACATGGGAAAAGATTCAGAATTGAGATGTATAGTATCACTATATCTATAATCTGGTATTCATTATTCAAGATTTAAATTTAATCTTCATCTATTATTTTCTCCTAAAAAATCCTACATTTTTTAAATGTGTTTTTCATATTTATTTAAATTATTTTAAAACATATTTATATATTTATAATATTCAAAAAGATTCATGTTACAAGAATTCATAGCCCAAAAATATTTATGTTATTACTGCAAAGGACACATAATCCCCCACATGAAGTTTTTGGAAATATATATAGTAATTATGTATAAGAACTATAAAATCAATTTACCGAACATCAAATACATCAACAAAATAAATGGTTTTTGTTGAATACTATGTATTATAGAAATGTTTTATCAGATCTGTAAATCATTACATGTACAATATAACTTTTGAGAATATTTTAAAAATTTTGAACAATATCATATAAAAATGGTCACTGTAATAGTTGTTCTTTATGGAGAAAAGTGTCAACCAAAACTCGAACAATAGATAAATTCGGAACTAAAAAAATTTATGAATTTGGAATACATCTTCTATCAATTTGATCAAATCCCATGTACCGTAGATAATGATCAACCCAATCTTATTTCCTTGACTCACAAATCATTTTACCAACTTATTTCTTGGAAAAAATTAGGAAATAGTTCCAAAACTATATAATTCATGGTATTTGAAAACCATTAAATATTTTTAACAATATAAAAATACACGTTCTCCAAATGAAAAAACAATATAATAAAAAAAATAGATTCATCTTAACAAATTTTAGCAGGTATCCTACTGAAATGATTAGCTATAGTGCTCTTAATTCCATTCCATCCAAGGATATATATATATAATTCCTACATGATAAAATAAATCTAACTAGTTATATTTTTTAATATATTTTCATTGAGATATACCTGATATATGAATGTTTAGTGATAACCACAACATTCTATTATTGAAGATAGATCATGATCATATCAAGGGTAAATACAATGTCTAACAACAACCTCTTTATTGTGTAATAAATATATTTAGAAACATATATAGTTATAGAAACATAGGAAATAACAGGTGGCATTCCTTACACTCTTTTACCATGAACTACACCCATAGAAAATTCTATAATGTCAGTTATCAGCCAAAAATTCAATTCACAATTAGGTGGTAGAACAATTTCTAGAGACGCTACATATTATTTGAGTTCACAGATGGATTCATTAAACATACCATCGAAGAACAAATTTAATTTCATTTTGAATCTGTATTTTTAAGGTAAAGCACTCTAGCTGAATACTTTTAGAAATATCATATAAAAACCAACATAGTTTATAGAATATCTAATATCATTCACTGTTAGATGAAAATGAAGTGATTAGATTACCTAAATCTTTTACTCTTATACATTAATTAAATTCAATAATAATTTAGGACTAATCATTATTCTACTTTCAACCATAAGAATACATTTATTGCAGTTCATAACATGGTCCTTTTTAATGAAAATTCTAAACACATCTCTTAAACACCTCAGAATGCTGTCAAAAGATATATATAAAATGGTTTAATTTTCCCTTTAAAACTCAAATCATTCTCTAATAACATCCAAAACATTTATAAGCATAAATATTTATAATTATTTAGGAAAATTTAATTGTGATACTTATAATTATTGATAAGAAATGTTACTTAATGATCAAGTAAATGTTGTTTCATCCAGAACCTATGGAGCTACGTGAATATTGTTCTAACATTAAATCCGTTCTAGGAAGAAATAATTGGATTTACTAGCTAACCATTAAAGGATTTTATCAATAAAATTCAAGGGAAAACATAACCTAACTGTCAGTAAATCTTGAATCATAATATAAATGCATTCCCTTCACTTGTTGGGTAATATATAATGCAGTAACTCTATAAATTCAATTTTTACTACTATGAATCCTCCCTTATTCGGATCAATTTGAACTGTGTTTACACATGGAATATAATAGAGGGGATAAATAATGACCACAACCAATAATGTAGTTATTTCCTAATTTATTAAATACATAAGTGATTTATTCAATCTCCCCTAAATTTTATATCATTTTTCAAAATCATCATATAAAATTGTCTCATGAATACACATTGAAGGATTTATCCCTAGAAAATCATCTAAAGACATTCAACATGATTCATATTTTTCCTTTGGTTATCAAAATGTTTACATTTTATTTATTGGAAATCCCACATTTAATTATTTCTATAATTTTTTTTTTCTTCTACGTAAACATATTATAAATTTTCAAGTAAAAGACTATGGTCAAGTGTTGTTGGGCTATCCTTTTTGGACAAAACCATTATTTGTGTTCTTTAAAATAATTTTTATTGTCCAACAAATCTCCAAGAAATTCATAATTACAATCTCATAGAATATAAGAAAAACTATTTTCTTGAATCAAATATTTGTCATCCTTAAAAGAAATTATACTTATTTCCAACAAAATTGGTTACTGTTCAACAAAGTTATGAGTAGAATATGAGTACAAAATAGAAAAATCTAAATCAATTATACTAATTATAGAATCAATTACACTTATAAAACTATATTTTTTGCAGTATTACTTGTTTCAAAAATTTCAAAAATATCCTCATTATTTTTATTATTAATTTCTTTTAAAATATTATTTTTTCCATCTTCAAAAATTACAAAATAGCATGATATTTGATCAAAAAAAATTCAATTTTATATTCTAAGGTACAAAAAATTGTATAATTTTAAAAGACTAATTTTTAGAAGAATGTTCATTTTCCATAGAATCAAGAGGTTGGATATCATTAATTGGTCATAGGAACAACAATGATGAAATTAAATTAATTATGTTAACATAATTTGTAGAAAGGTCATCCACAAAGTGTTTAATTGATATAAATATACAAAAATTATCTAAATTACTTGAAAAATTTGAGTAATGATTTCCTTTAAAACATTCATTACAACATTAGAATTTTTAATGAATGGTCTTTATAAAATTAAAGGTGAATTAAAACTAAATAGATTATATTCCATGACCCACACTTAAATATTAGTAGAGAATAAAATGAACATTTACTCTTACAAGCACATCATTAACTAATCTGGTAGGTTTTGCTAATATCCAACTAACCAACCTGATAAAAATACCAAATTGTTCGACCACTCCAACCCACATATATTAAAATATTGAAGAAGTTATAAATTTCACATATACTACTAAATCAAACATTGAATTTTAAAATGCATGATTACCAATAATGTGTGGAATTGAAAATGTACCCAGATAATTGAATTTAACTAGGTTGTAATGTTGGATGAAATTTTTCGTACGAAAATAAAAATAATACCTTCAATAACCATCATTTTGTGACTATACATCTCATTAAGAAATTTATCATAATTAGGGATCTATATGACATCATACAACAATGGGTTGTTAACCAATACTATTTTAAATGTTTCAGTCACTTCTTTGACCATTAAATTTGCTACTTTATTTTAAACTAGAGGGATACCTAAACAATAAGGCGGTGAATCCCTAAAAATTATCAAATCATTATCAAATATAATATTTACATTAGATGAGTCCATTATGATCCCAATATCACTATTGGATCTTTTTGGTTGGATTTAATTCTTACTGTATGATAATTTTTCTATACTTGTGTATTAAAAAAAGTTTTGTGAATAGGTTTAGCTGATTGTAAAATAGTTTCAACATTGATATGTGTATATAAATTGATGTTTCTAAATTTCAATACCACTTATAAATATTATTAACTAACATTCCCACTTCATATTGGTTTCAATTCAGTTTGTGATGGATAATTTCTTATTCTTTGATTCCATAAACTAATGATTATTGTAGTCATATAAATCATTTCAGTCACAATGTTTTCTAGAAACAAATTGTTGTTGTTTTGAAATATTTTTTTATTGTTAACCAATTATTCATGGTGTAAATATTCTATCTGATTGTATTGTTTTATCTAATGTTCTTGAATTTTACATTTTTTAAAATCACCCCATCCTTGTTTCAAAATTTATTTTGATTAAAACTAGGTCGTTGGCCGAATGATTGGGGCAGTAAGTTATTATTTTGTTGTTCATTATAAAAAAACATATTATTTTATTGGATGTTACGGAAATTTTTTAAAATTTTAAATTATTGAATTTGATTGTGTTTAATATATTGGTTGGGGAATGGTCTGTTATGGTTGTTTTGGAATGGGTTTTCATTAAATATCTCATACCATGCATTGATTCCTTCATAAATCTGAGAAAAATTTTCATGAAAATTATTATTAGAAAACAAATCAACATTGTAACTAAATTGGATAGACATGTTCTATTAGGGATTAGGAAATGGTAGATGTAGTGAAAATTTACATCATTATATTAGTTAGACAACGTAGCTGAAACTCAAATGGATTATTCTAAAAATTAGATATAGACACTACCAAAGATAGATTCACATGTATTCTCCTCTATTACTGAAATGTATTCAATTATTAGTCATATTGAAATTGATATTCCCACCATCAAGCGGACTACTATAAACGCAAGATCCTCCCACTATAACATATATCATGATCTTATAAAATACAAATAAACCATTATAAAAAAAATTTAATCAGAGTTGATCAGAAATTTGATAGTGAATGAATCTTAAGAAAAAAATTTAAACCACACCCAATACCCATGAAAAGAATAACCATGTTATTTCCTAATAAAACAAAATTTTGTCCTTATTAAGGGATTCCTTGAGGTGAGGAAAATATTTGGAAGTAATATATTCATTATTTCATTGAAACTACCTATTGAGGTGTGTTGGATATAGTAAAACCACTCAAAATCTAATCAATCTAAAAAATGGGAAGATTATCATATTAATCTGATCGTTATTTAATAACTGATGTTTCATAGTGATACCCACTATGTGAAACTGTAGTAGATGATTATATGGGTCCTTACATGGATTCCCATGAAACATGGGAAGATGATGAATCAATCCCAGCCAATGATCATATCCTGGGAAAATTTCTGAATATCCTAATTATTTTTTATTATTTCCATTTTATAGAGGTTTGAGTTATTATTGAAATTTCTATTCATCAATCATAAAGTTTGTAATTTTTTCATTTTTAGGAAATATTCTCTTAGGGATTAGTTTAATATAATTAATTTTATTTATATTTTAAAATTATCTAATTAATATATTTATTTTGGTTTTATATATTTCTATTTTATGGTTTTTTTTTGATTTTAGGTTTATTAAATTTATAGGTTATTTAATAAATAAAATATTTTTTATAAAAATAATTTTTTACCATTTTAATTTTTTTTAACATGTAATTTTTTTAAATATTTTAATAACACCCGTAGACTCCTCCCAGTAACTAGTTCTAATTGAATCTATGGTTTTTTATATTTTTTTCCAAAAATCATCCATATTTTTTATTTAAATAATATTAACTAGAATATAATAGTACCCAAAGGTTTTCTCCTATGAGGTCACCAATATGGATTACTTTTTTCACAATTTATTTAATATTTTCTAAGTTTTATCAAGGAAAAATTACAATATAAATAATTTTTTTGTTTTATAAGTAAAAAATCAAATAATAGTGACAATTATTGGAAAATAACATATGATAACACTAATAGAAACAGTGGATATAACAAAATGTGACCAGTGAAAAATTCTAGGAATTCTCAAGGATCATACTTATTTCATTGTATAATTTAATTTTACACTGTTAATTCTCTCAGAGAATTATTCATGATCAAATATTATGAAAATATTTCAACATAAAATGTTGAATTTCCAAACTATGACCTCAAAAAATGACTTCCTTTCATTATGAGATGATCATTGTAATAAAAAAATTGATCACGATGATAAATATAATCAATACCCATACCCAAAATTATCAATAAAGGATTTAATGATTTAGATAGATAGAACTACCATCCCTCCCATACTTGGTTTGAATTAATAGGCGTCAATAAATGATAAATAGAGGTGTGATCGAATAGATTTGAGAAGTGTATCTCATTATTTAAGCTTGAGATACATAAGTGAAATCGGTAATCGATCATTTATCGTTGTTCTAACAGTTATCAATTTCTCGTCTCTAGGTTGAGATGAAGTTATACTTGTTCTAGATTGGGCTACTCGATTAGACATGACTAGATTTTTTAGCATACTTTATTTACATTTTGATTAAAAAATATAGTTCGATTTTGAGATTGAATTATAATTATTACAAGATAAAATTAAAGATAATCTTTTTCAAGATCATGTATTTGTTGAGCTTAGCATGAGTATCTTAGCAGTACTCATGTTCATTTAAAAGAAAAATGATAAACACATTATGATCTGAGGTAAATTGTTCATTGAATTGATGACACATTATTAATAAAATAATATATTTAATGAACATAAAAATAAATTGAAATTTACCATTAATTCATTATAATAGAGTAGTTTTTTTTGAAATTGAAATAATTAAATCACATAAATAATTCACTATTAAAATCAACTAGATTATATCATATATTGTTTTCTCAGATTTGATCACAACGTACATGCAAATTCAGATCTTTATATTTATTGATGGAGTAGTAGGGAACCCCACCTTGAGTTATAAATAAAATCATCTAGATTACTAATTTCAATAATCTGAACTCTTTATCTCCATTATATCATTCCAAAACATAATCCAACATTATTTTGATATATTAAAATTTATTTTATGTACTTTCGTGTTCATCATTGAAACCATCAACTAACCTCACTCAGTCTGTACTTTTTCACCAAACAGATGTTATTGTTCATGGTACTAAATAACATACTCATAACATGAGAAATTCCAAATAACCAATAAAACACACCCACATGAGGGTGTCTTAATATTATCAAGATGTAATTTAGTTATGATTTATTTATTAATGATTAACATGACCTTTGAAAATCTCCTAAATTTTAAAAAGTCACATACATTTTCAAATGCACACGAGTCTTCAATTATTTCTAAAATCGGGATATGTATGGATCGTAATCTATTAATATTTACTTGAAAATTCATGGATTAAGGTGTTCATTAATGGGAAACCCAGGATTTGTTCAGTGGCTCACAAATATAGAAACTCTAAACTATGTATGAATGATTTCAATTGGAATTAGCATCAGACTCAAATCATTGTTTAGATAAAATAAAACATGTTTGTTGAAATAGCTTGATTTCTTCTTGTTTGATTGAAATGGATATAAGTAGAGTTATGGTAATATTCTATTGACTAATTATCAACTCTTATCACATCTTAAATCTAGGGATTCAGTAAAGATTTCATCATTATATCTGATCGTCTATGACGTTCTAGTTCATATCAGATTTTGTGTGTAATCTCCTATTCTTATATGTCACGAATATTCATCACCAATATTTGAATATGGTTCAGATCATGTACTGCATCAATTTTGATTATATACAGTTTCATTAATTCAGCCATTGAATTTATCCATTGTGATGGTTTAATCGACATTGATTTGAAACAATGAATTCATATTAGATATCAGATTCTTTATTTAAAAGGGTCAGGGTTCACCCTTTTAAAATTTATATTTTAATGTCCTTACAACTCGGTATTCCATATATATTTTTTGACTCAAATGTGTGGTCGATATTGTTTTTAATATGTTTGGTCGAATGGATTTTTCTTTCAGTTAATCCTATCCAGCATGGGTTGAAGTATATTTAATTTTTAAATTTTTAAATGATGTATTCACCCAACACAATTTGACCATGTGGTAAATATTCTATATAGGAATTACTAGTTAAAATATTCTCCCACCAAATGCCTATTTTCATTCTCTAATGAACGATCATTGGGATTTTCATGGTCAATTTTTCCAAGCCCCACGTAACATTATCTCTAAAATGAATGATTCATCCAAAATCAATTGTAGTCAGTTACCATTATGAAATTTCATGCTTCAAGATCACCCCAACCTAAAAACACATATAATAAATTTTTTAAATAAATAATTAAAAAAGATTAACTAAATAGTAAAATATATATGAGAAGTTTTAAAGTAAAAAAATGGTCAATAGTGAAATTTAAATAAAAAAATTAAAATGATGAAATAAAATAATAAATATAAATAAAAATGATTCCTTAAATTAAAAAAATTATTTTATTTAAATAAATATTCATACAAACAACAAACGAATTATAATTAGTGAAAGAAATTGTTATATTTTTTATTATTTATATTATAAATTAAAATGATATATTTTAAAGTAATACAATATTAATTGAAAATGGAATAATTATTACATGAAAAATACATATCTTAATTAATAATTTTACAAAATTAAATAAAATAAAAATTAAATAAATAAAATTCATCAAATAAATAAAAGTACAAAATATAAATACTTAAATGGGGAAAAAAATTTAATAGAGAACTTCAATTCTATAAATATTTTAAAAATCAATAAAAACATTTATTTGAACCTAAAATTATTTATTTATTATTTAACATATGAAAGAACTTGAGAAATTAATGTACACATTTAATACATTTTTTATAATATAAAACATGACAAACTACAATGATAATGTGTAGAATGATATGATTTAAAGGACACATCATTCCTTTTAATGGAATTTTACTCACAACACAATAAAAAACACTGGTGAACTCCAAAGACTCTTCCTTACAACGTCCATTGTATGATGGAATCATTGAAAGATGAAATTAATTTATCATGTATAATCATTCACTAGGGGTTTTCCTAATGAAATATAGATTACCAAATACATTGGACACAAGAACCACTTTACGGACCACCCACTCATCAATTTAATTTCCAGAAAGAAGTAAAATAATTTTTTATTTATATTATAATTCATATTTTCCATATTTCCTTCCACGTTAGCTTTTCCATTGTTCAATATAATAATAGTAATGTGTATTTTAATTTTTAGGGTGAATGGTTCTAGGTTCTAACTAGAATACCAAGAGATCATACCTAGAGAGTTGTTTTTATATGATTTTTTATATAAAATATTGTTAATTTTTCATCAAAATTTTTTATTTTATATTTTTTATATTTTTTATTAAATTTTTTCTAGAAGATTTCTGTTAAACGTTTTTCATTGCATACAGAACACCTTAATATAAATAATTTCGAAATTTTCTGAGGATTTCATTGAATTAAACGATAATTGAAACCTAAAAATACTTATTTAGTAGTGATAGTGTTTTCAACCCTGGGGAAGGTAAATTTATATGAAATTTCACAGAAGAAGTTCTAAAAACCCAATATAGAAAAAGAGGTAACATAAAAATACTCAAAATCTGTATGACTATAACAATACTAACTGATGACCAAGTTATGAACTGGGTACATGAATGATATGCGGCAATTATGGAGGAAGGGAACTCAATGGAATGGCTGAAAAAATGTTCTTTCCATCATTAACATATAATTTCAGTAGAACTGGGAGTTAAAGAAGTTAACTAGCCTTATGGCAGGTTACCCATTGACTGATGTAATTCTTTATTTTATAAACAATAGAACTAATTAATCATGAAAATTGTAAAATTATTTTTTAATTAAATAATCTTTTTATTTATTATAGTAATTGAAAATTCACAAGAAACCACTTATTAGAATATTGAAATTGACGATGCATTGTTTTAATTGATAAATTCAAAAACAATTTTCATTTGTTTTCAATGTAAAATAAATTTTATATATTTAATTATTGCAATGGGATATTTGAAATCCATAAGAACAGTATATGCATAAGGAAGTAATTATTTATAAAATTTTATCTCCTTCCAAAATAAGATTATTATTAAAATAATTTTGAATTCTCATTTTCTATATAATTTATTATATTTAATAAGATAACAATAAATTAATGTGAAAAATAATCATCTCTATTGTATCATCCCATTAACATTTTTCATGTATATTCCTTCAATTTTCAGATTTTCTACTTTTATTTGGTGCATCTTGGGACTCCTAAGTATTGGGAACTTTTTATGAAAAAAATATCAAAATTTCGTGGGATGTATAATTTTTTTGAATTAATGTCTTCTAGGTATAAAATTGTAATGGATTTGTGGGGTTCTCCTAGAGTTCAAAGAATGCTAAAATTGGTTTGGGGTATTTATATAATAATATGGAGTTTTATTCTCCCTTATGGTTGATTAAATGATAATTTAAGTGGGTGCACAAAGTGTACATGGCCTCCAAACAAAAGTCATTTTCTACGCACACACCATGAAAGGAGTACATTTTTGGATAATTTTACATTGCGGGTAATGATAAACGATCATGTGTTGTAAAAATAGGACATGGTTGTCGATGTATTTGAATCATGAGTTTTACATGATGATAAAATGGATTACAAGCTATGTAAATGTCACATGAATGGATTTTAGGGTTCCATATGGGTGATATGTTATTTCATTCATCCAGAGGACTTTTTTCAGTCAACGTAGAAGGATTATTTTGTCCTATTTAGAATCTATGTTTATTCTGAATTGACGTTTTTTCTCATTGACCACCATTGCGATTGTGTTTTATATCACTAGATAAGTAAACCTTCCGTTATTTTTTGTTTCCTATTATGGTAGAACCATTTCATTTTACTTTTTAATTATTTATCCAAGGTGATATTTTCCCTTTTTCTCTTATTGATCCGTTTTTTGATATTATTTGTGGGGCCAATTCATAATGGATGTGGTGTGGATAGTGAGAGTTATTGGGAAATGTGTTGTTTCATTTTGTCTACTCACCATTTTGATGAATTTGATCAACTATAACCTAACGAGAATGATTTTAGGGACTCTACTACCATTTTTGTGTTATTATTTTTGTTTGATTCCTTTGTGGGAATGCACAACCCCGATTTTTGGGGTAGGTGGATTCATCGCTATCAATTGTTTGTGAACTGTATTACTCCTATATTTTTTATAATTTTTTTTAAAATTAATTTTCATGAAATAGATATTTTGTGTGTGTATGGAATAGTTTTTTTTATAAAATATAGTTTTACCATGGTTTTGGTAAACAAAAACATTTTCTCATTGCACTATGAAATGGTTTTATGGATGGATTTTCACAGCATGGTCTGATGAATTGATTTTGAAACTAGGTAAAATTAGAATCCTTGTGTATATAAGTGGACGAAATAGCAATATGTCTCATCAATGTAAAATGGTATTAACATGGGGACATCCTTTGGTCACTAGGATTGTTGTTCTAAGGGCTTATTAGACCTTTTGAGGTTTTTGAATAGATTATGTGGTCATATAATATGTAGAATCGATGAATATCTCTAGTGGATTGATGCATACATATTGCCTGTGATTTTGTTGTTGGTTTGTACTGTATTATATTATTCCATAGATTTGATATGATATGTGATTCATATATTATTTTCACATGATATATCTAATGTGATATATGGGTATGAGAATATTTGAAACTGATTTACATGTTATATTTGGAAATGTTGATAAATAGAAATGAAACTATTTTCCATTAATTTTGATATAAAAACTATTTTACTTTTTTTATTAAATTTTCTCTTTAAAATTTATAATTATTGAATTATTATTTAGATACATGATATCTAAGTAATGGGGGGACCCTATTGATCATTTTATATCATAACCTACTTTCCCATTTATAAGTGTGTTGTCTTGGTAATGTATTTCGATGGAGGTAAAGGTGAGGCACCAATGTGAGGTGGTGATGTTTTCTAATAGAAGGGTTCTGGGTAGCTTGTGTTATTGTGATGGGAGGTTTCCCCCAATGTTACAAAGAGATTTTGAAGTATTTTTTTTTTGGAATTTTAGTCCTTTGTAATTGGACATGACATTTAATGATAGTTTCTACACATGAGTTGTTTGGTTTTCACTATTTTAAAATGTTTTGTTACATAACTTTAACCTCTATTGTTTCCTTCTATTATGATTATATATCCCATGTTGTTTTCCCTAAAGATTTGTTGTAGTCCTTCCATCAGGTCTTTTTTGGATGAATATGTTCTAGTCATTTTCATGTATGGATCTAGAATACTCTTCGGGGTAGTGGAGGATCGGGTTGGTTTATATATTTTGTAGTTATTTGGGATTTTTCATTGTATATTGGTATTAATGGGTTGTTTTTTTGGTTATTTCATTTTCATTTGACATTTAAAATATTGGACATCATATTTTGAGGATTTATTATTTCGATTTTGGCCAGTGTCTGGCCAGCTCTTTCCCTGATGAGACTCAAGATACCATGAAATGTAGGTATGTTGGTCTTATGTTGTGGGTTTTTCAAAAATCAGATTTTTTACTTATGGTTTTTTTATTTTGGATAGATATTATTTTATTTTATCAACAATTAATATATTTCAATGTGTAGAAATATGCCTCAGAGATGTGTATTTCATGTTCCTTAGGAGGGTGTAGATGAGGCTTCACATGGAAATCCTCTTGTCGACTATAATATTATCAAGGATACCGTGTGGTTATATTCTTATTGTTTACTAAAACAACACACAAATCATAGCGTATTCTTTAAGGTATTTCTAGAAGATATAATTGAATGAGATCAATCACTAGAGTTCTTGTGTGTGAATAAACCATCTTTATTCATACAAATCAATGACAAAAGGATAAGGGAAATCATGAAAAGTTTTATCAAACCATTGAATTCATAGATATCCCAGAGGATATCATGGGAATGTGTGGAGAGTTAATAGTTGGGGGTCCCTATAAGAATTGGTTGGAATCTATTTTACAAGATGTTAGGCATGTGGTAATAGACTATAAGGGTTTCAAGGAAATCTTATTAAAACTATTTTATATAGATTAAATAATGATAGGGATTTCAATATAGTTCTTCTATTTGTTGCAGGGAGGGAATTCTGTGTTATTTCACAGTAACTGGTTTGTTAATCTAGTACATTTTTCACAATTATTATTAATGAATGAACTATTGAATGATCAAAAGTAATTGCATGTTTTATGACCAGATATCATATAACAGGTATTTATGATGAACTTTTGAAATATATAGAGATAATGTACAATGATTTGATGACAAATATATTACAAGAATGGTTGGATATGCTTCCCATTCTATACCATCAAGTTGTAGCTTTAGTAGCGTCCCGGGGAAGAAGAAGAAGTGTAAAGACCATCACAGGAGTAGTGGAGGTGGTTTTTAAATGTAAGCCTCTTCAACACCCCAATTTTTGGATAATTATTTGACTCTGGATTTCTATTAGTTTTGAAAAGTATGTCACACATGGTGATGTTTTACTTCACATAAGGATGTTAATAATCTATGGAAATTATGGTCAACTACAATTCTTCAATAAGGCTATGTCTACACCTCGACATGGTTTGGGATCATTTGCATAAATATCTGATGAAATTCAATTTTATTCTTCAATTATTATTGGGATCCAACCATAGGACTTAACAGTGAATCACTATCATGTAGCAGATGAGTTTTTGGTGGTGGTAGATATAGGTATAATGATAGTGATTTGTGCCATCATTATTTAATTTTATGTAGTGATTTCTTTGTTTGATATTGGTGCTTGATAATCATTTATATTATGATTTTTTTTAATACACTTGCATTACCAACATTAATCTTGTCATTTTTATGGATTTATAAAAACCTCTTAAGATGTGGAAAGATAATGAGTTTCGATGTCTATCTTTTGTGTTATTGCTAGCTGACGTATAATTAGTATGAAATTTTATTTTTCTCAATACAGAATTATTTGATGACATCCTATGGATGGATTTGATTATTTATCATTATTATAAGGTTTATTATTATTATCATCATGTCTAATTTCATAAAAACTATGGAAGACTATGGGTGTTTTAGAGACAACGGGATTTAAGGGCTGATCATGCAAGACAATCCTGCCCATAGCATGGGAGTTTTTGTCATCTATAAAATTTGTGTTCTGAGGATTATATTAGTTATATTTTAACCATTTTTATGTATTTTCCAAATTTTTTCCAACATTATTTTCCATGGATTACTCCAGAGCAGGATGTAGAGTTCAAAATCGACCTCATAACAGGTACTCAGATGATATTAATACCTTTTTATCTAATGGAACTATAAAATTTTAAAGAGTTTTAGATTCAATTGGTTGATATTCTAAATGGTTTTTGTGCACCATAGTATTTTGACTTGGGAAACCCCGGTGAACTTTTCAAAGAAGGCACATAGTTCAATCTAATAAAGAGAAGACTATTAGAAGATGGCACAATAAATAGTTAAAAAAAAGTATTCTTTTCCACATGTTGATGATATGTTTGATCATTTAAAGAGGGAGAACTAGTATTTACATATTTGTCTTTGGTAAGGTCATCATTATATTGGAGTTCAAGAGTTTTATATACCATATATGGATTTTCAGATAATGTGTGACCATTTTGAATATCTCTAGATTTTATTTGGTTTGACTAATACAATTTCATTTTTATAGGTTCGATGAATCAGATATTCCATTCGTATCTAAAAACATTTTTGGAAGTAATAATAAGTGATATTTTTCATTAAGTGAGATACTGTATAAATCACAAGAACAATCTTCTTTTGGTTTTTTAAACACCTATAAGGCTACATTTTTATGTAAATATTTATAAATAAAACTTCTGGATTCATTACGTAAAAACATTTAGGATCATGACTTCTGAGCATATATTATCAGTTGATCCTGGGAATATAAATATTTTATTTTCACGGGATTATCCACTTGCTGTATTTGAGATTCAGGTATTCTTTGGTCATTCAAGATACTATCGATGGGTTTCCAATGATTTATCAGATGTGGAGTCACATTGGATAGATATTTCCAAGATAGGGAAGAAATTAACAATAGATTATAAGTGTTACGAATATTTTTATGATCTTTAAATACTTTTGTCATTTTCTCCTATTATGAACTTAACTGATCCCAGTAATGGATAAATTTTTTATTGATAACCATGGGTTTTTGTTTTGGGTTTTTTGATTATATAAGATGATAATTTTGGGAATTAAATATATCTTTGGATTCTACCACATGAGAATAATGATCCCAATAATTATTTAGCTGTTTTCACATTTATGCTTGCACTTAATTTTTTATAGAATTATCAATTTGGGGAAATGACCATAGTCATTTCTGACCATAATATTTTTATCAAAATATTTCTAAGATGGAGTTGACTATTAGATAGAGGTAGTGGGTGGAATACCTTCATGTTTCCATCATCGATATTTCATACACATCGAGGCAATGGAATGTTGTCTCGAACAATCTTATTAGTAAATTACCATCACATTCTATTTTGGAATCAAAGGAGGAGTGGAACATTATGGGGATTATTTTCAGTAGCATATGGATACTCATGGTGGTTGTTAGGCATGGTTTAGACCGGTGTTAATTTATCATCATCTAAAATTTATTCCATTAGGTTTAGTAAGCAGTAGGATGTCGATTTTATAGTAATTTGAGAAATCCTATATGGTGGGGTGACCGTTTCTTGTTATACTCTCACTTTAGATGGTATTCTCAATTGGAGGGTTATTTTTTTCATCCAAGTATCAGTGAAGAGGTTTATTTTTTAAAATTGTCAAAGGACCTCATGTATTGTTCATACATGAAATACAAAGATGTATTATGGAATTATATGGTGATTCTAGTGGTTGTGCATGAATAATGATGATGTTGATTATCTGTTCCACTGTTACACCTTCCAATAGATTATGGTGAAGCATTTAAAATCATATAGTATTCTCTAGAATATTATGATGTCTCATTATAAATAGGATTTATTATCTATGTATATCATTTTTAGTTTACCATTGGCTCCCTGAGGGGGGAATGCTATCTAGGTACTGATTGATCAGTTAACAAAGTGAACAAATTTTATTCTGAGAAATGACACTGTGAAAGAGTATGATCTAGGTAAGATTTATGATGATGAATTTGCGAGGATACTTGGGATTCATTATATCATTGTTTCATATGGTGATACTATTATTACTTTGAGGTTCTGTATAAGTTTACATGAGGATACGAGGGGGTCATTTTAGGATGGGTAAACCTTATCAATCATATAAAACTATAATATAGATAAAGTTATTCATATTTTTGTGGATATTCTCCAAGAGTATGTGTTATATTTTTGTGGTCCATTCATTATCCATCATGGAATCCTTGATTTTTCATATATAAATAGTTATCAATCAATATTCTTAAGGTATCATTTAGATTGTTTTTAGGATCACCTGTGTAGATCATTTCATTAATGTTATGTGGTGATAAAAGATTCATAGGGAGTTCCATGTTTTCTTCATGAGATTTCTACAAGGATTCAGGTTATAAAAAAACATTTTTTTACAACTCGGAGTAAAAAAATATCATTCAAATGAACAAATGTTGTCCTTTGGGGTTTCTAAGCGTGACTCAGTTTTCTTAAATGTCTCTCCCTGGTTCAGTCACGTTCATCTAGAAAAATTGGGAAATAATTTAGATATATTGGACTTGTTTTGGTCATTGAGTGGCTTAGGATATATTCCTGTCGATTCACTTTTCAGTATTAGTTTGTAGATATTAATAATTTTTTCCACATATTGTATCTTATTAAATACCATCCCAATGCCTCTCACATTCTATATTGAGAGGGGATTGAGTTAAGTCAAGATGTTTCTATTGTTTAGCATCCAGTTGATATTGTTGACTCTCTAGGGAATGTCATTCATGTGATGTCTGTTTCATTGGTCATAGTGTTGTGAAGGTATGTATTATATTATTACGAGACATGCGATAACAATTTATTGATGATAGAGTAGTGATATCCCCTGTTTACTATACTACATTATTCAACATGACTACAAGTAAATGGAAAGTCTTATGGTGGATTGTTTATAACAGCATGTTACCCACTTTCAGGAATTTCCGATTCCATTTATTGTGTTCTTCTTATATTGTATGGGTCTTGGGAATCCCATGTGTAAAGAACATATTTTAAAAAAAATGACATAATGAATGGGGATATATTATTTTTTTAATTAATAGAATCTAGGAATAAATGTGTGATGGATTTTTTGGGTTCTCACCAAGATAGGATAACTCTTGCGGTGGGTTAGAGTTTCTATGATAGAATCTACAGTTTTTTACAATGTGTTGGAATATAACATTGTGTGTAATTGTGTTAGAATATGTGTACTTGGATTCAAAAAAAAGACACAATTATATATACATAACATGAAAGGAGTACACACGATGTAATTGTTACATGATGTGTATTTTTAAAATTTAGGGTTTTAATAAAATGGTGATAATCTTATCACTGCATCTATGTATTGATGATTACACGTAGTGTAAAGGGATTACATGATGTGTAAATTTTATGGAAAACGATTTTAGGCTTTCTTTTGAGTGATATGTTATTTCACTATCCAGGGGTTATATCTTTCTAGATTTAGATTTGTTCACTAGTGATTTTGGGACACCCCATTTATTCTGGATTGATTGGTCTAGTAATTAATCACCATTGGTTTGGATTTACATAAATATGGGTGATTTATCCGTTACGATTATTTTTTGACTTGAATTTTGGTAAATATTTAATTACTCTATAGTATTTTTTGATCTGTGGTTATGTTATTCCCAATTACATTATAGATCTATTGTGTGATCTTGTTGTAGGGAAAAATTCATGCGGGATGTGGTGTTGAAAGTGTGTGTTATTGAGGAATTTATTTTTTACTCTTATCTTCCAACCATTTTTATAGTTGGATTAGTTATAATATGTGTATATTTATTATGGGACTTCCATTTTTGATTTTTTTTCTTATTGGGGGTGGTTCCTTTGGTGGGGATGTGTGACCCTGACTTTTGAGGTAGTTTGTTCTATCTCTAGGCTATGTTAGTGAACAACATTGCTCATGTTTGTTATAAAAAACTTTATTACATGAAATGATATGATATGTCTGATTTAATTTTTTTGTGAGATATTGTGTTTTTATAAATGTTTATTTCCCTGGGGATTGGTAATGGAAATGTGATTTTCAATGAATTTTAAAATTGATTTCAAATAATGTTGTGCAGAAAATTGTTTGATGTCTTTCTTTGAAAAATAGATCACATGGGAAGAATGGATTACATATGTGGAAGGTATTTTAATAGGTCATGTACACCATTGGGGGGGTTTGATCATTAGATTTTCCTCTTCTCCCTAGTCCTGCTGTTCTAGGTACATGCTAGAACACCTGTTGGGGGTTAACATTCTGGGGTGTTCCTATACTCTCTAGACAAGATGCATTTGTCTACTATCTGGATGAGATTGTGATATTTTATGTTATGTATGAGTGTCTTAGTAATCATCGCCTAGTGTGATCCCTGGCATGATGTTTCATGAGAATATGCATTTGGTTTGTACTATTTTTTAACTATCATATAATTAATGTCATATGTGATGCATTATTTGTTTTTAAATTACATATCTACTGTGATGTGTGATTATGAAATTATTTAAAACTGATTTACCTGCATTATTTTAAAATAAGGTAAAAGGGGAAGCTAAAATGCATTTTTATTATTGTTTAAATAAAAACTAGTAAATTGATATCATTCCATGTTTTATTAGAAATTGATCATTCTTGGATTGTTATTCAGAGACATTATATAGAACTCATGTTTGGGACACTACTGATACTATTAGCACACACCCTATATTCCACTTTTGCGGTGCATAGACCAAGTTTTTTCATTCTATCTAGGGAAAGTAATGACACCATAGTGAGGTGGTGATGTTTTCAATCAATTGGGTTTTGGGTAGCTAGAGGCGAGGTGGTGGGAGGTTTCCAATGTTATCACATTGATATTTTGCTGTAGCTATTTGGTTTTGAGGTTATTTTATAGAGATAATTATAACATGGTGATTGTTTCTAATCTTGAATTATTTGGATTACATTGTTTGTTTTGTATTATGTAATGTATATATATCATTATCTATTTCATACTCTTTTGAGTGTATATTCCAGGTTTTTATTACTTATTTCGTAGAAATTGTTCTCCATGGCCATTTTTTGATTCATGGGTGCCAGTAACATGCCAGTATGGATTGGGAACACCATTAAGGTATGTGGTGGATTGATTCAGGTACTTTTTTGAGATGGTATTTGTGTTGTTTCATTACAATATCAAAGATTACCTTTTTATTTGTATGATTCATGAAACCTTTCTCTTATACATAAAATATCTAAAATTCATTAAATAAATTATCATCCCCCCAATATGGGAGTATTCATCCTCCCATTAATTCATGTTAACTCATTATTATAATCACCCCATATAAATGTTTTCAACCTCTTTTTCAGTTTGGCTACATTGACATTTCATTGGCTAAATTCACTCAGCACGCCTCACCAACCATGTGTCTTCAGTCACAATGAATAACCATTGTCACCTTTTTTAACTGATCCCTATAAAAAATAGAGAAAATACTAGGTGTTGTAAATATTAATTACACATTTATGTGTCTTATACTCAGTTCATTCTTCAACTATAATAGATGTGTTTGAGATACCCTCCATAAAATTGACGATGATATCCAAATATACTTTGTTGACCTAAAATTCCCACCTGATTTCAAATTAACTGATTTATTATCTATACTGTCTTACACGTGACAAGAAATATTATTCTTCAATTTTCATAATTTACATTGTCTCTGTTATACCCAATTCATACCATCATTTTTATTGAATCTTTTTATTTTTATACAATAACCGAGAACCATCATCCATTCCTAATATTGTTCAAAATTTTGAAAACTAATAATTTAGAACATTGTGATCTATTCTTATTTATTAATTCATGAATGGGCCACAAAAAAATTGGAAACAACTTCACTAGAAGTTTCCAGATTGGACAATGAAATTAAAAATTATCACAACACAGATCTACTTAGGATTAACCCATGATTTAGTTTACTCGAAGTAATAATCCATGCCCCAAACCATTGAATGATTTAATTAGTGATACTCATTCATCGATTAATAAATCATAGATAATCATCCATACAAATCAACGTCTTCAATGGATCAAAATGATTCATCCATAACCCCTTTTATTTTATTAAACACATTCCATATATTTTTGAATCATGTTCTTAGAGACTTTCTTTTGAACATTCAAGATAAAAATCATTAGACTCATTTCATAAAATCCTTCGTATCCCAAACTAGGTTTTGGTTTTCAAAATTCATTGAGAAGACATGATTTATCATGGTGCATTTATTATATTATGTGTCTAACTCAAAAAATATAAAACCCCTACAAAGCTTCAAATCAAGAATAAAATTAATATTAGAAATGACCCAGTGAACTAAATCGCAAAATCAACTTATTTTCATTTTAGTTTTACATAAAAACATTATTTGGGTTTGATATTACCATATAAAACATTAATAATGACATCAGTATTTTCAGCATTGGAAAATGTTTTTTGGTCTTTCATAGGTTAGTTGGAGATGGTTCTTGAATCAAAATTATTTGTGACCTAAACAAATGTGATGGAATTCCAGGGATTAATATCAATCATTATTCAAATACTCATCATATATTTGCTTCATCATATTCAATCATTTTTCAATTTCATAATTAAAATTTAGTATAAAAAGTGTAACTTCATGTTTGGAAATTAGGACATCAATCTTGTCTTGTATCTTATACTTCTTTCTACACTAATTAAATTATCCATATGGCTAAGGATCATGAGTTTATTTTCATCAATAGAAATATAGTCACATTGTCTTTGTGATTCATTAGAAGATTTAGTTAATCAATTTATTGGTTCATCTCCATGGATTAATGATCAATTCATAGTCGCAACTCATCTTTAGTAATGGGTTTTCAATTATCTAAACTCTAATTGGGGTTTAATAAAATTTGTTCAAAAAATGATGGTAGTTCAGAAATTAGCTTCTCAAGTGTAACAAATATTGGCTTCTCAATCTCACTAGCAATCCATGAGCCCTGATTGGTATTTCAGGTGTGCTAAGAGCATCATCTTCATCAGTAAATCACAAACATGACCTTTACATCCTTATTTAATGATTGGAATAATCTTCTATAATGAATCATCATAAATAAAATTTGTCACTTTTTGGTGTGTGTAAATGATAGTGACTCTTAGGTTGTGTCCAAATCCTTAATTATGATGTAAATCTCACTTATTTGGTTGATCCATATCATTACCACATGGATGATCAATTTCCAAAATGGTTGATCATCTTTCACATTCGAAATGATTTGGCCTCACAACTGAGGGAGGTAGTCGTGCGAAGGACCTCCAAAAAAGGCTTGGTGGAATCAATGTTCACATAGACAAATTTTATCATTCCAATTTCTTAGGTCACCTTCCTATGTTATATTATTTATCTATTAATTACTATGGTCAGTCTCCAAACAAGAAAGAACGAATCATTTTTTCCATTATTAATTTTCTAATCCTTGTGTAGAATTCAATTTAAGTTTGTCTTAACATAAATTATCACTATGGTCGATTTAATATATTACATTGACCACAGTACCTCAACTGTACTTGGAATATTGTAAAAAATATATTACTCATCTATCGAATAAATAAAATAAGAAATATTAAAATATTAAAATATAAGATCATAAATTATATTCATGGAACTTAAAATAGTATAATAATTAATTATTTAAAATAATAATAATTAATAAAAGAAAATTTAATTCAATTAAATATATTTAAAATATCATATTTAAAATTAGATTAATATATTATTTAATAGATTTAAAATAAATTTAAATGAAATAATTATTTCAAAAATGAATTCAAAAATTATCCTATAAATTATGGAAGAGAAAATATAAAAAAATCATGAAATTAAATAAATATATAATAAAAATAATTTACAAAATATAATTTAAAATAAATAATAAATGCAATATTCATATTTGTAAATAAAAACATATAACACGCTAAAATAATAGATATATTACAATTAACCAATTATAATCTTAATTATGTTTAAAAACACAAATGATACACTATATTTGATGTAAAACAATACATGAATTAACAGCAACAGTAATGTTCCCTACCGATATTATATTTTACTCACTAGGAATATTCGACCAATTGTTTCAATTTAGTTTTCAAAAATTATGTTTCCTATTTTATAATTATTAATTATCTTAATCTATAATTATATTTTAGTAAAAATATTGATGTCGTCTCATAATCTATTTAAAACAAGTGTAACTTAATTTGTGACTTGAATAATTTATTAACACATAGAATCTTGATATTTATTCAGTAAGTAACCCGATGAAATCATCACCGAATGTAATTTTTAACTAAGGAACAACAATTTACTATACAATAAAATAAAAAAATTCCTAACATCTTCATTATAATCCTCATTCTACTATTATTAGTCATCAAATTTAATCTGATAAAATCCAAATTTATTCTATTCTATTATATAGATTCAAATAATTACTATTATGTATACACAAAAAAAATTCCAAAATAACATCTGAAATCTCATAATTAATTATATATATTATTATTTTAATCACCTATAGTTTATGATTTATTTTTATTTAATATAAACAATAATTAGGGGTGCTATTATATATCTCAATTCATTCTTATTTTATCTTCTAGGACATTATAAACATGCCTCTTCCATTTTTGGCCAATCACTATTATATTATATTTAAAGTCTTGCATTCTCAAAATAATTCACTATATATCCTACCAAATATAATCCTCATCAATTTAATTAATAATTTTGTAAAAATATATTTACATATTTTAAGCATCTCAAATAACATAAAGAAAACATTAAAATATTATTATCAATAGATGAATTATTCACTAATATAAAACCACATATTTAAACTCCTTTAAGTATTTCAATTGTCTCACACTACTATAATTTCAGCATAATTTCTTCAAACTCATCCTTTCATTCAGTAGTAGGGCTTTTACCCTTTTTTAATCAATACAACAACATTTTCTACAAGCTCAAAATCATTTTCATTAGAGATTGTCACCAAATTGATGACCCTTTTAATTAGTTTCCATGTTTGATAAATAATGATAGATATTTATTAAATTGTTATATATGAGTAATTTTGTTTTCAATTTTAAATCGATCTATAAATCTTTAATGAGACATCATATTCATTGATATCCAAATTCCCATAGACACATCAAAATTTTCTACGGTTGTATATATTGTACTCCAAACATTAATAATAATAACACAATATTTATTTTTGAATGGATTATTATAGAATATAAAAATTTATATTCATAATGTTCAATATTTGAATATATTAAATGAGAAGTGATCAATGATGACATCTTTATTCTTATAAGAATATATAGACATCAAAATATTCTAAAATTTTTGTCAAATATATAAAAGAAATGAGTTTGTCAAAAAAAAACCATTACATTGGGTCGTTTTCCTTAATCTGGACTTATCGATATCCCTAATAGGATACATCAATCTACATTCACAATTATCATATTGACAATCACTAACATCAAATTATACTTATAAAAAATAAAACACATAATCATCAAATGGACTACAAA
The DNA here is from genome assembly GCA_963277665.1 of Viscum album. Classification (NCBI taxonomy): domain Eukaryota; kingdom Viridiplantae; phylum Streptophyta; class Magnoliopsida; order Santalales; family Viscaceae; genus Viscum; species Viscum album. The sequence goes on along the minus strand of OY728136.1, from coordinate 1,809,692,361 downwards.
TCACACATTGTTTTCTAAAATACCTATAACGAAATAACATGAATGTATATTTTAAATTAAAATATGATTTATCTATCTATTATTTAAAAAAATAATTCCCATATATGTTTTATTAATTCATAATTTCTATCTATACTTCAAATATTGTTGTCTGTATATTATAGGAGTTTTTAATTATATTCCCAAAAATTTCATCCACAACCATGTATATATAAAAATATTTTCATCATTTTAGTAATTAATAAATAATGTTTCTCTATATTAAATTTAGAATTCATTCTTTCAAAACAATTTTTAATAACAATGTGACAATCATACCTCAAAAAATACAATTTTAATCACATTGCCCAATTTCTATAAACAAATAATAATATTTATATTTTCTTTCTCAATAATAAAATCCTTCCATGTGTAGAATATAAATTATATTTATAAATTTTTTAAAATTTTATAAATAAACTCAGAGAAAAAAATTTATCACAATCAGCCTCTATGAAATGATGAAAATTGAGATGGATCATTCCAAGATTGTTATATTCTTTATAGTAAGGAAATTTCATAACATGTTTAGCAAACTAGTTTTCCCACCATTATGTATAAAATATAATACCATTAATTAAAATTATATTAGATTTAAGAATAATTAATATTATTTAATATTCATTTGATAGAGTGAAAATGGGGATATTTATATCTCAATCAAAATACTATTTTTATTTCATTTAAAATATTGATAGAAACTGTTATGATTTATCCATTAGTAATGAAAATATTTTTCTTATATATGAAATGATTTTATTTTTATTTTTAACCATACATTTTATTTAATTTCCTTATAAATATTGTATGTTATATAATATGTAATAATTATTGATTGAATTATTTTTTTCATAACATCCAATAGAGATGGAAAAATAATCATAAAATTCAAATATTTGTGTAAATATTTTTTACACCATCATCATAGATTATCATGAATTCATGAGTAACATATAATTAGAAAACACACAAGAAATACAACTTATAGGTTTCCAAATCTAGGGAGTCTGACCTTTTTCATGTTTCTAAAGCTCATGTTGCTTTGAGGAGGCCTACAGTATGCCCTTAGGGTTTTGGTTGAACAATGATGGAATTATGCATAATACATTGTGTCTATGTGTTTAAAATAATATATTCAAGTATCACTACTTGTGTGATTTCTCTTTTTTGGATTGGAATGCATTCATAACTTGTTTGAGGCATATTTTTATGGTGTTATACAATGTTTAATATTTTAGGATTAATTTGTTTCATGTGATAGGTTTTACAATGATATCAAAACCACAACAATTACAAAATGTGAAAGGGATTCAATACCGTTGAAATACATTGTGTAGTGGACATTTAAAATCCAAATAACCAAATTTTTTATCTAAACATATATATATAACACATGTTTTATAGTAAATACACTACACTCTCTCAATTTATCTTAGTATCCCATTGATAGGGATCCATTCTCATCTATCTATCTTCGAATTAAGGGGATCCAAGTTAAGTTATACCTATTCTATAATTGTTTTTCAATCTTCAACCTCCTCCTTCTACATTAATTGTACCTGAGGCTTATGTTTCAAATGGAGTTTATTTATTGGTTCAGTTGTGCTGCAATTTCCTTGGAGGGATAAAACATATTGAGGGAGAAGTGATCAGGATATACGATGTTGGTAAGTTCTAATGTGAATAACAATGATGCCTTTGAGGAAGGTGATTAATTAATTCTCATATTTATATGTTTTAAAGTTTAGTTTTGGCATGGTTTTACCCCGTTATATGGAAATTCAATTATCCTAATAATCATTGATCCCAATTAATGCGTTATTTGATAGCGATCAGAAGTTGATGTAATGTAGAACATGATAGTGGTATGTCCCATTATTTGATAAATAGTTTGAAGTAGATACTATTCTTATTGGTGTGTATTGTTTTTATATACATTATAATGAAATTATTGAGTGAAATTGACAAAGATCATAAATCCAAAATTAATCAATTAAAAGGACAAAGAATTAAAGGGAAATGATCTTGTATTGAATCAAGTGTTTCCTGTTACATGATTATAATAAAATGGATGCAATGCACAAGTTTAATTTATAAGGATCTTCCATATTATTAAATGAATTGATAAATAATTAGAAGCATATTTATGGTTGTTTATAATAATAAAAAGGATTTTTAAACGTGTAATATACTTATCTATAGTTATTTAACATTGATTAGATACTATATATAATGTTTAATATTTTGATAAATTGATGTATTAGATTTCCTGCAACAACAAAATTTTAATAATGAATATTTTAATTCAAGATCGAATAAGAACCATTGGTGTGATAAATATAAATTCTAGGTATTGATTTTCTATTCTATTAAGAGGGTTGGGTTCCATGAGTTCAGATATGTGAGAGTTTCTTTCTGTGTTATGTCTTTATAGATTATATTATGGCCTTTATTTCCTTGTTGGATAGGTTGGTTTTTTTCCTATAGCTTTTTTTATGTTCTTCATACGAGAGAATTATTATGCGATGTGATATGGGGTAGCAAGGCCCAGATTTGATATGATCCTTGAATGGATAATCTAGATATGGATGATGTTATTTGGAGGGGATTCATGCATGTGATAAGAGCCATTGATGGTGGATCCATAGATAGATAATGTGGTGGGGGAGGTAGGCCATGATGTTGTGTCAATAGTTGATTCTAGTGATGGAAACCACATTGGGATATGCACATAGATGTCAGGGATGGATCCAAAGATAATGGAATTGGATGAAAATATTCCTTCCTATTGATATGATTATGAGATCTTTGATACTCTCTTATGAGTATATTTTATGGTTTATGGATAGATTTTTTTGTTTTGTTTTATTTTCATTCTCCGCTGCTTGAGCATATGTGTTTTATCGGTTGCACGTTTCCTCATTATGGTATCATATGATTGATTCCTAGAGTACCATGATTACAAAATGATTCAAAAAATTCTTTAAATATGTCTCATCCCATGTGGTTTGTTTTATGGAATGAAAATACTAAATTATGTTAATATTGATATACTATGGACTTGATTTAGATTATTCATAGAGGGAATGTAATTTACTATTATGATTAGTGTAATGTAATATGGAATAATGTTAATATGTAATTTAATGGCCAATGAAATAATTAATATAAGGAAATATTAAAAATTAATTAATTAATTAATATACACCATTAAATGATTATGTGCTTATAGGTCATCTGGCTGCAACAATCGTAAAATATTGTCTAAGTGATTTTATATGTTGTTGAGTCATGGAGTAGGCTATTCTATTATTGTTTTTATAAGCTATATTATATCATGTATATTATATAATGTCAAAAACTAACCAATCAATATTGGTTAGGGTGACAAATACATAGTGGAATATTATAGCATTTTTTCCTAAACATCTTGGTGGGAGGATGGAAGTCTGACAACCCCGTCTTGCCCTGCTATCTTTTCTTGGTAGTTACTTATGCTAGTATTAATGAAGGTTCGCTTCCCATTATGTGTGTGTATTGGTTTTTTATGTATTTTTGATATTTCACACAAATATCTTATCAGATATAAAATAAACATTTTCATTATAGGTATAATGTGTATATGTTGTGATAGTTCGTGGTACTAAACCGGTGTACGGAATATAGTATCATGAGGTATAATACCTAATTTATGATAAATTTTATATGACATATAGTGGAATCTAGTTACTAATAGGTTAATATATATGTATATGTGGATAGAATGATGTGAAAATGAGATACATGAGGTTTATGTTGTGACTCTATTACCATGTGTCTTATATGTGGCATATTTTGGAGAGAGATGGCATTGGATATGCAACATTGGGGATATGTGAAAAATATGGTGATGTGGGAGTGGATTACTCATGATACTCCATTATTATATTATATTATCTCTTGTATGTGTTACATGGTGGTAGTTAAACATGGTGAGGCTATGAACCTAGTATACCTTTTTAGTTGATGAGTTTTTTTCCTGTTATTCAATTTTATTTAACATGATTTCATAATATTTCTCATGAGAGGAAATAGGGAAAATGCTATTTATTATAATGTATTTATCACCCATTGTATATACAAGAACTATTTTTAGGAAATTTTTAGTATGTTAGAGATGGGGCTTTATATTACGAGCTTGTGATTTTGTAGGAGCAGTTTTTTATATGTGCTCACTAATGTCTTTACATTTTGTTACATGTAGTATTCAGTTTACTTGTTATATTACTATATATAATTGAATTTTTTTAACTAGAAATTTAATTATATATTATTTTGGTAGTTTTTAGTTGATGTATTTTTCTTATCACTCTCTTCTGCATGTTTTCATATATGGTAATACCTCCCATATTTAGGTAAATTGTACTCTTGGTGTAAGCCTCCACCACGGGTCCTACTATAGGTGGGACTAATGTAATAACCATATCTCTCACCATATTTCTATACATGGATGTGTACATAATGGGGAGGGTATCATGACTGAGTGGTATCATAGATTCAGGATGAGGGATATAATATAGTGAGTATTTCAATATATGTGAGGTTGAATGAGTTAAGAGGGAAATAATGTTAGCTATGTTTAGTATGAAATGTAAACACAGGAGACCATCTATGACATGGTTATTTAGGTCCCCCTAATATGATGGACATAAATTTCTTATTTACTATTATTACTACATGTAGTGATATTGGTTGCAGGGCTGAGACCTATGAAAGGATCATACATGAATCTTCTATGAAAATTTGTTTGACATTTGTAGTCCTTGGGATATGTCAAAAACCTAAAAAAGATAAAAATAAATGTTAATTAATTAATTTCATGTATTCCATATTCCATGATTATGAGATCTAAAATATTACATTTTATATTAATGGATCCCATTCAATGTCTTCATCAGGTTTAGGTTGAATATGTTTAGCAAGGTGTGTTGGAGGATAACCATAGATTGGAGGTTGACGACGACAAAACATGAAGGATTATAGTATGAGAGTTTAACATAAAGATACTATATATATATGATAGCTCCATTTTAGATTTATTCATATAATAATTATTTTAGGATTATGTGATATCTTTTATTTTGATCAATGATTGTAACGATCAATGGGTTTTATTTTCTATGACAATGCTATATGGAAAACTACGTAGTGGTGGATTTTTATTAATTGTAATCACGAGGATTATGATTAACAAATGGAAATGGTATGAGTATAGTTTTGATCATAGTTAATTTCATCATCATTATGGGCAACCAGAATCTATGAGTTACTGAACCGTTGATTTGGGAGTTCTTGTGTAAGATTTTTTTGAATCTATTTTAGTACCCCACTGTGATATGATTTAGACATGTTTCTAAATGAAGAAGATAGAGAGATAAATTTTATGTATGATTTATATCCATAGATCTAGAATAATGAAACCTCATTTATGTTGTTGAAATAACTTCAGTTTCCGGAAAGAATAGGGTTTATATTGAGGATGTTGGCCCGAACTGGGTATCTATAAGAGGGGATTCATTGGGATTCCTCACGAAGATGGAATGTGGATCAGGGTTCCATGATTTCTAGAAAATAGTGGTTTTTGTTAACCGAGGGTAGTTCAAAACCATAATCATCACCTTTATGGGGGATTATTCTTTCATGCATATTATAACGGTTTAGATGCATGTTTTTTTATGAGGACAAAGTCATCTGTGGCAAGAGTTATCAACCTTTATGAGAATTTAGAATGTGCTAGGTGTTTCTCCTAAGGTTCCTCAATTGAGGCAATCTCATATGAGGGAGAAATATAAGGTAGTTATAGTCTAGGATCCACATAGAAGATATTGGGTACACAGAGTACATCCCTAGTAAAATCCTCATTCTCATAGAGTAGAGTAGTTTTAGGATGGTGGATATCAGTAGGGTCAGTGATGCTATTTTTTAGGTATGGTTATTGTCATTCATCTGGGTTTCCAACACCCGTAAATCCAATCATTGTTAAAGGAAACCTTTCTTCTTTTCTACAAGGGTGAATTATTTGGGTAATTATGGAGTTACACACACTAATATATCACCTAACCTAATAAATTAGTTGGTACATGAGGTGTATATGATTCTACTTCCCTCAGAATTGAAAACACTAGTTGGAGGATGAGATGTATTTTATGATGTTTGAAGTGGGAGTGAGATAGTGTTGGGGTATCACTAATATCAGAATGATTTCCAGTGACTATGGATACATCATTATGAAATCATCATCATCATGGATTGGTATTATTAAATATACGATACATTTTGTTTATTTAAGAGGATGGGTCTGTGTTATGATGGTGATGGAGGGTCAAAATTAATTTTTTATTAGAGAGACAGATAGATGGACTAGTGGTGAGTTCCTTACATGTATTATTTGATATATATGATAATTTTGAGCACATAATGTGTTCATCAATCATTATTTCATAGGTCTATGGTAGTGTACACTTATTTTCTTATAGAGGATGTTATAGTGTCAATCCCTCAAGGAAAGATCATGTTTGGATTCATGATACATTCAAGAATGGCTCGTATCTCAATGTATCAATATAGGATAGATCATTTTGTGTTTTTAGATGTATTTTAATATATCCACGATCCGATTTAGTGTGTTTTTGTATCCATGTTTATAACCTTGTGGTGTACTAGTTTTGTTTTTGATTAAGTTATATTTTAGAATGTAGATTTGTATCAATTTTAATCCCTTTAACCAATTGATAATGAAGAACCACAACACAATTCCATAGATTTATTATTTAACCAATATTTTTATGCTTTCAATATGGCTATTGAAGATTTATTTGAAGTGAGAATATCATCATATGCAGTTGGAGGGTGAGGATATTCTGAGTATTTTTTTATAGTTTCATCATTGGAATTATGTGTATTGTGATAATGTTCAGTCTGAAGAATTATATATCAATGTTCATGGGGTCTATTAAAGGATTCTTAAAATATCTATTATATAGTTTATAGTGGTTTTCATCAAAGAAATAATTTTGTGCTTTGTGTTTATGGAGGATTATGCAGAACATCTAAGTTTCCTTTGGGGAGTTTTTCTTCATGATCAACTTATTGGGATGTTGATGAAGTGTGAGTTCTTGGCTCGTGGTGTTAGTTTCATAGGTAATTTCATTTTATATAGAATAATATATATGGATCGTTCAATGATATAGGAATCTATTTCTTTCGAATCGCTCAAGACTGTAAGGCCCCGGCCTTAAACATTATTTAATCTTGTGTTATTACAAGATTACACATTGAGGATCTTTTCAGGTTTAGAGTTTTAGAGAATTAGATCATGAAACATCCATTACATTCCACATTTAAACATAGTGGTTACGTAAAAGATAGTATTCATTCTTCCCATCAATGGAAACATATTTAAAATAAAACATGGATTCTTTCTTGACATATCATTGACACTATCATCACATCATGTACCCTTCCCTTGACCTGTGAAAAACATTTCAAAAACTTGGGATGAGCATAAAAAGCGCAGTAAGGGATATAAAAACATGGAAAGGAAACATGAGTACATGTATACATTATAATGAAATCATACTCTACCCATAACACATAAGAACATTAACCTACCTGATAAAATCATGAATAAATAATAGAAATCATAAGACATAAAAGGTAACTTGAGGCATTCATAACATTCTTACGTAGGGAGTAACCCTCTTGGTTACATTTGAAATACCCACCACAGTATATTCCCAAAATCTATTCGGAGAAACCATAATGTTTCACTCCTTCGCGTTACCCAATGCATTGGAGAGCTGTATCGGGCTCACCCACCCTTAGTTTCTCACGGAACCACCCGTCTTCACAACAATGCCTAAGAAACATAACATAATCTTATCACATAAAACATGAATAAAGGAAACATAACATTTCCACATTTCAATAACAATATATCAATACAACACATTGATATAAATACATTATGAAAACAATTTTCAATACCAAAATAAAATAAAAGTAAAACATGGTATTTATTTTTCTTTTAAAAAGATGGTATGGCTTGTAGAGGAAGCCGAAACCCAAATAATGGTTACGGTGGCGGATAAGTCGTTGTCGCCGCATACGAACGATAAAAACATTCCCTTTTGTCATTTAATAAACACTTCGTATAAAAAATATTCCTTTTGAATAAATGTAAAAGTCAAAGGGGTTAATACACCGTATAAAAGAATGTTGTGTATAAAACAGAATATTCCTCAATGAAAGGAGATTGAGACGAAGTCCCTTACAAAGACGGTATCCTTGGTTTAAAGATAAAACAATTACATAATTATGTCTGACAAATGAATACATCAAATATAAGTGGATATTAAGTTTAAAATAATCAATGTTCTTTCACACATATTCAAAGGATGACATATTCAATAACTACTTGTTGAACACAAAGAAATCGAAATTGGGTTAAGAAGTTCCCTTGACAGCCTAACGGCGTCACATAAAAAAAAGGTATCTCATCACTTGGACATAAAATTTACATCAATAAGGATATATGAGAAAATATCCCAACATAACAATATGTAAATTAAAAGACCCAACAAAATAAGTCTTTTAAAAAGTGGAGGGTGAAAGGTTCCCTTACCGACATGGGTATCTTTCGAAACATATGCCCCATGAAAGAAGGACAATACAACATTGATGTAAATACTCATAAATGAAGGAATATTACACAGTGAGTAAAATAATGGTAAGTACATACACCACTCAAAAGAAATTGTGGCAAATGTAGCATAAATCTCACAGGAATAAAAGTGAGATGAAAAATCCCTTACGAAAACTCGGCAGCCTAACGACGCCACTTAAAACTTCCAAAAATGGATTGATGAGATAAAATAGGGTATATCATCACATTACAATAAAATATACAGAAATATGAATATAAAATAACATCCCCCATCATAATAAATAGGAGCTTAAAAGAAGTGACATAAATGAGCATACTTAAAAAGAAAGAGAGGAGTATGATCCCTTACCTCAAGTCCAACTTGTCTTGTTCGTTTCATTATATTCCTAAATAATAAACATTGGTCAATTAATAATTGTATAAGTACCTTCTTTAGAGATTATTATTCAGTTCATATAAATTATTATAATGTTATAATAATTGTTTAATAATGTTAGTTCATATCATACATTTTTGTCGATGTTTGGTACATGAGTCAAAAATGAACTTGTTTGAAAAAAGATTTACCATGTAGTTATAAGTAAATAATTTTCAAAATAGTATTAATTATTAAAAATATCATATATATCCAGTAAATATTCATTTTATACTATTCCATATCATTTGGAGATAAAAAAACGAAAAACACCGTTCATGGAGACGGTAGGTCGTATGTACGCATGAACGCTACTTTCATTTTTTTGTCATATTAATGGAATTAAAAAAAATGAGAGAGATATATATATGTTATAATTCCATAATTATATCCATAATTTAGATGTAATATATTACATATATATCCATTATATATATGTACTTATAATATTACAAAACATTTTGAGATAAGAAATGAAATGTACTGTTCATGGAGACGGTAAGCCGTACGTACGCATGAACGCTACTTCCATTTCTATTTCATGTTTAATGGAATTAAAACATAATTATACATAATAGTATTTTAATTCCAGTATGGTATCATATATAATATCATTAAATATATCCTTTATATGTACCACATATGGTATTAACGAATCAAATCACTTTGAGGGGGCGGTAGTTCGCACTTCCTTAAATGAAGATATCACGTTTACCCATAATGGAAACCATAAGGGTACGCCATAAATTAAAAATAAAGAAGCTAAAGTAAAACATAAAAATATTAGATACCATATATATATATAGTGTCCTCTTAATGGTCACCTTTGAAGGTGTTAGAAGAATGTTGAACAATCATCGTTTCCGGAGGCAGAAATTCGCCATCCACGGAAACAGTATGTTCTTTAACCATTAGATGCAGGTCTGTGTAAGTGTAGCTCGAATACTTCTTATAAAAACATCCTAGTATATTTAAGATACTGGATTTGTTACAAAATAAATGAATAAAAAAATTTTATGGGGTTGGAGAAGCAAAATAAAACAAAAGGACACAAGTGATGACATTACATTAAAATCGGGTAACTCTCATTGGTTTGAGCTCAAAGTATTCCTTGGGAAGACTTCATCCCAAAGTGAGGCTTCAAAGAGTAAGAGAGGGAAGTGTAGAGACAAAATGGGCAGGTTTGGGCCGAGCCAATGTCTTTGGGAGTGTGGGTAAGGAGGTAGAGGTGGGGGCCTTTTATAAGAGGAGAGGAGTGGAACTCTTGTAAAGTTACAAAATGTTACTTTATTTTCAAAATATTGTCAGATTTTAAAGGTCCCAAATTGATTTATTTCGAGGATAAGGTGATAAGGGTTCTAAATCCACTCATCCAATAGGTTTTGGACATGTTCAGGTATTAGATATTACATTATCTTTCCATTTTATTTAAATCGTTAAATAATGAGGTCATTGCTGCATCATCATGATGTCATAAATAATTTAATTTATTTAACGTCTAAAAATTATAAAGAAAATACTATGATGTATGAAATCTTTTTATATTTCCAATGACTATTTATAGTCAAAAATATGACTTGTATAACCCCATGTAAAAATTGTTTTAGTAAAACATTTCATGTTTGTGTCATTTTTACTTTAACATTAAATGAAAAGATATTTATGTCATTTCCCAACCAATGTGGCTCCATGGGGTCCCCAAGTTGACCCATGGATTTTCTTGGTCGTCCATGACAAATCCAATGAGTGTAGGACATGTTTATAGGTCATTTCATTTTATTAAAACATTATTCTTACAATAAACTACACTAATTACCTCTAATCGTGATTAAAAACTTAATAAGTTACTATTCACCAAAAAATTATTTTTATCCCATTGAACCACATTTTTCATCTTAATGACAACCATGTATGTCGGATTTTTTAAATTCAAAACACAAAGATGGCAAACATTCATTTAAACGGAAAAATCAGTTTTTTATAAGTACCACTTAGTGGTTTCACTATTCATCAAAAATTGATGTTTTTCAGAAAAATCCCTAAAATTCACCCTAAGCTATATTTTATATTCTGAATTAAAAAATGAAGTCTATTTTAAAAAATTCAAAACATATAAGTGAAATTAATTAATTTAATAATTAATTCCCACTGTCAGAGCAAAGAGTGTGTTTTTATGAAACAATAAGTATCAAAAGATTGACACTAGTTTATGTCTGATTTCAAAGTGAAATTAATTAAAACGGCCACTATTGGATTTAATGTTAAAAATATATTCTAATTTAACTTTAAAACCAATTCAAAAGATAATCTAATCATATAAATAAATTAGATTAAAAAGAGGTTTTGAATTAAACTACCACATTTTAAACTATTCATTAAAAATGAACTTTATCGTAAAGATACCAAAAATTTACACAAAGTAAATTTTGATGTCCCGATTCTTAAGAAGTGTTTTATTTGGTCCAATAGAATGTATAAGAGTGAACAAAACTATATTTAATGACTGTTCTCCATCAAAAGGCGATAAGTGAACCTTTAGTGAAAACTAGGGCATATACGCCTAAAATTGAATGTGTTCCGTATTTTAAGCCTTTATCGTTTATTGGATAAATGTAAAAACATTTCAAAACATATATAATCATATTTTAGTTATTCCTATCCATTCCTGCCAATAAAACAGCTACATGTTAACTACCATTTAAAATAATATTACTTTATTATTAGAGTGCAACATAAGATTCCCAAGAAACTCGTTGTTGCGTGTTGGGTACGCCATCGAGCATAGCGTCCCCTTTAAAGTAATATTAATATTTTATTCACAAATATGGATAAATATGAAAATGTCATATTCTTTATTTACTTGGGGTGTTACTTCCTTCATCCCTTTTGGGAATTGCGTCCTCGCAATTTTTAAAATTGAGCTTGGAAACATCCTTGAAATTCCCACATCGGAACAAGAGTCAGTAAAACAATCACTTTAAAATAAAGGAATATAAGTACAGAGGTCACCCGAGTTAACCCATACTAGGATTCCATGTAGGAAAACATGGACATGGAAGATAAAGCAAAGGGTTATGTTCTTGAGGGAGAGTGATAGTAAACATGTTTAGGAGAAAGTTAACCATAAGAAAATCACAAACTTGTGATGGGTTAAATGGTATTCGATTCCCCAGTAGGAAAAGTTAATATACAAAATTTTTGTTTTAAGTTACTTTTTATTGAGGAATTTATTCATAAGGAAACATAATCACTTATCATGTTGACTTTCAAATTTTACTAGATTCCTTAATCAAACCCATATTTTTTTCGCAAAAGACGAGTATTTAGTGAGACTTGTTCGCATTAAGAGTACTATAATAAACTTTTAGAGAGTCACCTAGTCCACAAAAGATAACTATATACTTCCCATGTATTTATACATTAACCAAAACCAAAACCAAAAAGGTTAGTACAAGATCAGATAATCCAGAAAAGGATTAACCTTTATAAAAAGAAAAACTATTCTTAATCTCTATAATTTGTCCAACAAAACCCAAAGATCAACGAAGACCATTCTATAATCAATTTATCCATAAAATTATTCAAAGTAAACCAAACTAAGATTGAAACCCAAATATTTGAAGGATTTAGTCACATATTCTTCCAAGTTAAATCGTAACATTTATCTCCAAACAACATCAGTTGCTCCTAAAGTCTCGTATTGAAAATTTATTAACCTAATCACATATCCTCCATGATAGGTTAATCATTTTCATAAATAAACCAAAATCAACTTACTATTAATTCATAAAATCATGTAACTAAAAAGAATCAGTCAAACTAACCAGGGACTTCACGTAGTCCGGTGGTAGGCGATAAATACCAGTCGCACTTTGGTTGTGGGTTCGATTCCCGCAGCTTTGTCCGACGCGACGGGTAGTCACACGGTCGTCGTGTTTTCCTTTTTCCAAAACTATATAATTCTCCAATAATTCCCCAAAAAGGGATAAAATCATCAAAAATAACCATAACATAATTTAACCACAATTTTATCTCATTCCTTTCACTTCAATCATAACATATAGTAACCCATAATTACCTAAGGATCGTATAAACCAAAATGGTTCTTTATAACTATGTCCCCAAAAGAAAAGATAACTATTACTTGAATAAAATTTGCATATATTAAACATCAGGGTTACTCATAATATAAAAAGTCTTCTAATGTAACCCCATCATCAAAAGAGACTTAATACTCGTAAAAATTTCACCATAATTCTTGAAGCCCATATATGTTGACATCTTACTCATTCAAAATTCTTCATGATCCATTAACCATTCCATTCCAACTTATTACGAAATACCTCTTTACTACAAACAAAATCATTAATCATATCTTATGATTCCAAAATAGGAAAACAATAGTCATGAAATAATACATACCTTTGATTGGTCATTGTCAGTTTCTTCATCCTTAATCGGAATGGCATTAGGTATTGGTAAACGAACATTTGTACGCTCTTGGTGATCCCATTTATGAAACTTCTTCATAGGACATGTGTTTGCATAATGACCATGCACACGACATTTAAAACAATCAATTTATCCCTCAGAAAGAACTTCTTTCACTTTTCTCGAGTAAATTGGATGCTTCCTTTTTCCATGGAAGGTTCATTCTTTATGACCATTATTTCCACATCTATAGCATATTTCTATCCCTTTGAAACATTTTCCTAGGTGTTTCTATCCACATCTTTGACACATAGGTTTTTGAACACAAATACCTCTATGATTATTAATTGTACTTCGGTAGGGATTTTTTTCTCGCATATATGATTCCTTAAAGATTTCACCAAGGTTTAGGTGGTCAATCATGACTCCAGATAGTTAGTTGAGGATAATCACAAGAGTTATCATTGCAGCTCCCATATCATTCAGTTTCTTGCTCAATAAACTGTCACAGTTTCATTCACATCCACTATTACTTTGGTGCCTGCTAGATCCAGCCATTTACTAAAACAAAAATGTTCAGTGTGAGTATATCAACAAAACCATCATGTACTAATGAGGGAGATAAACACTAAGATATACTTACTCATTCACTTTATCTAAAACTAGGACTCTTTCTGAAATCTTAACCATTATGGTATTTTCACTTATGCTTAAAGAATACCCTAACCTTTACTGTTATCTAAACCGACATTTGATACCAAATATAAGGCCCCAACCTTAAACCTTATTTATTCTTGAGTTATTACAAGATTACACATTGAGGATCTTTTCAGGTTTAGAGTTTTAGTGAATTAGATCATGAAACTTGCATTACATTCCACATTTAAACAAAGTGGTTACATAAAATATAGTATTCATTCTTCCCATCAACGGAAACATATTTAAAATAAAAAATGGATTCTTTCATGACACATCCTTGACATTATCATCACATCATGTACCCTTCCCTTGACCTGTGAAAAACATTTCAAAAACTTGGGATGAGCATAAAAAGCTCAGTGAGGGATATAAATATATGGAAAAGAAATATGAGTACATGTATACATAAGAATGAAATCATACTTTACACATAAAACATAAGCACTTTAACATACCTCATAAAATCATGAATAAATCATAGAAATCATAAGACATAATAGGTAACTTGAGGCATTCATAACATTCTTACGTAGGGAGTAACCCCATTGGTTACATTTGGAAAACCCGCCACAGTATATTCCCTAAATATCTTCGGAGAAACCTTAACGTTTCACTCCTTTGCGTTACCCAATGCATTGGAGAGCTATATCGGGCTCACCCGCCCTTAGTTTATCACGGAACCACCCATCTTCATAACAATGCACAAGAACCATAACATAATATTATCACAGAAAACATGCATAAATGAAACATAACATTTCCACATTTCAATAAAAAGATATCAATACAACACATTAATATAAATACATTATGAAAACCATTTTCAATACCAAAATAAAAGAAAAGTAAAACATGGTATTTATTTTTCTTTTAAAAATATGGTATGGCTTGTAGAGGAAGCCGAAACCCAAATAATGGTTATGGTGGCGGAGAAGTCGTTGTAGCCACATAAGTAGGACAAAAACATTACCTTTTGTCATTTAATAAACACATCGTACAAAAAAGATTCATTTTGAATAAACTTAAAAGTCAAAGGGTCTTATACACCATATAAAAGAAGTTTGTGTATAAAACAGAATATGCCTCAATGAAAGGAGATTGAGACGAAGTCCCTTACAAATATGGTATCCTTGGTTTAAGGATAAATCAATTACATAATTATGTGTGACAGACGAATACACCAAATATAAGTGGATATTATGTTTAAAATAAACAAATTTCATTCACACTAATTCAAAGGATGACATATTCAATAACTACATGTTGAACCCAAAGAAATCGAAATTTGGTAAAGAATTTCCCTTGACAGCCTAACAGCGTCACATCAAAAAAAGGTATCTCATCACTTGGACATAAAATTTACATCAATAATGATATATGAGAACATATCCCAACATAAAAATATGTAAATTAAAGGACCCAACAAAAGAAGTCTTTTATAAAGAGGAGGGTGAAAGGTTCCCTTACCAACATGGGTATCTTTTGAAACATACGCCCCGTGAAAGAAGGACAATACAACATTGATGTAAATACTCATAAATGAAATAATATTACACAATCAGTAAAATAATGGTCAGTACATACACCACTCAAAGGAAATTGGGGCAAATGTATCATAAATCTCACAGGAATAAAAGTGAGATGAAAAATCCCTTATGAAAACTGGGCAGCCTAACGGCGCCACTTAAAACATCCTAAAATGGATTGATGAGATCAAATAGGGTATCTCATCACATTACAATAAAATTTTCAGAAAGAGGAATATAAAAGAACATCCCCCATCATAAAAAATAGGAGCTTAAAAGAAGTGACATAATGGAGTGTACTTAAAAAGAAAGAGAGGAGTAGGATCCCTTACCTCAAGTCCAACTTGTCTTGTTCGTTTCTTTATATTCATGAATAATAAACTTTGGTCAATTAATAATTTCCTAAGTAACTAATTTAGAGATTATTATTCATCTCATATCACATATTATAATTTTATAATAATTGTTTAATAATGTTAGTTCATATCAGACGTTTTTGCCAATGTTTGGTACATGAGTCAAAAATGAACTTGTTTGAAAAAATATTGCCCATGTAGTTATAAGTAAATAATTTCCAGAATAGTATTAATGATTAAAAATATCATATATATCCATTAAATATTCATTTTATACTATTCTATATCATTTGGAGATAAAATAACGAAAAGCACCATTCATGGAGACGGTAGGCTGTACGTACACATGAACGCTACTTTCATTTTTTTGTCATATTAATGGAATTAAAACAAAATGAGAGAGATATATATATGTTATAATTCCATAATGATATCCAAAATTTAGATGTAATATATTACATATATATCCATTATATATTTGTAGTTATAATATTACATAACATTTTGAGATAAGAAATGAAATGCACCGTTCATGGAGACGGTAAGCCTTACGTACGCATGAACGCTACTTCCATATCTATTTCATATTTAATGGAATTAAAACATTATGATACATAATAGTATTTTAATTCCAGTATGGTATCATATATAATATTATTAAATATATCCTTTATATGTACCACATATGGTATTAACGAATCAAATCACATGAGGGGGCGGTAGTCCGCACTTCCTTAAATGAAGATATCGTGTTTAACCATAATGGAAACCACAAAGGTACACCTTAAATGAAAAATAAAGAAGATTAAGTAAAACATAAAAATATTAGATATAATATATAAATATAGTGTCATCTTAATTTCCACCTTTGAGGGTGTTAGAAGAATGTTGAACAATCATCGTTTCGGGAGGCAGAAATTCGCCATCCACGGAAATTGTATGTTCTTTAACCATTAAATGTAGGTGTGTGTAAGTGTAGCTAGAATACTTCTTATAAAAACATCCTAGTATATTTAAGATACTGTATAAGTTACAAAATAAATGACTAAAAAGAGTTTAGGGGGTTGGAGAAGCAAAAAAATACAAAAGGACACAAGTGAAGACATTACCTTACAATCGGGTAACTCCCTTTTTTTTGAGCTCAAAGGCTTCCTCGGGAAGACTTCTGCCCAATGTGAGGCTTCAAAGAGTAATAGTGGTAAGTGTAGAGACAAAATGGGCAGTGGTTGGCCGAGCCAAAGGCTTTGAGAGTGTGGGTAAGGAGGTAGAGGTGGGGGCCTTTTATAAGAGGAGAGGAGGGGAACTCTTGTAATGTAACAAAATGATACTTTTTTTCAAAAGAGATTCGGATTTTAATGGTCCCACATTTATTTATTTCTAGGATAAGGTGATAAGGGTTTGAAATCCACTCATCCAATAGGTTTTGGACATGTTTAGGTCTTAGATATTACATTATATTTCAATTTTATTTAAATTGTTAAATAATGAGGTCATCGCTCCATCATCATGATGTCATATATAATTTAATTTATTTAATGTCTAAAAATTATAAAAAAAATACTATGATGTAGGAAATATTTTTATATTTCCAATTAATATTTATAGTAAAAAAATATGACTTTTTTAACCCCATGTAAATTTTGTTTTAGTAAAACATCTCATGTTTGTGTCGTTTTTACTTTAACATTAAATAAAAAGATATTTATGTCATTTCCCAACCAAAGTGGCTCCATGGGGTCCCCAAGTTGACCCATGGATTGTCTTGGTCGGAAATGACACATCCAATGAGGGTAGGACATGTTTCTAGGTCATTTCATTTTATTAAAACATTATTCTTACCATAAACTACATTAATTACCTCTAATCGCGATTAAAAACTTAATAAGTTACTATTCACCAAAACATTATTTTTATCCCATTGAACCATATTTTACTTCTTAATGACAACCATGTATGTCTCAATTTTGAAATTCAAAACACAAAGATGGAAAAATTTCATTTGAACGGAAAAATTAGTTTTTTATAAGTACCACTTAGTGGTTTCACTATTCATTAAAAATTGAAGTTTTTCAGAAAAATCCCAAAAATTCACCCTAAGCTATATTTGATATTACGAATAAAAAAATGAAGTCTATTTTAAAAAATTAATAACATATAAGTCACATTAATTAATTTAATATTTAATTCCCACTGTTAGATCAAATAGCGTGTTTTTATGAAACAATAAGTATCAAAAGATTGACACTAGTTTAAGTCTGATTTCAAAGTGAAATTAATTCCAACGACCACTATTGGATTTAATGGTAAAAATATATTCTAATTTCACTTTAAAACCAATTCAAAATATAATATAATAATATAAATAAATTAGATAAAAAAGGGGTTTTCAATTAAACTACAACATTTTACACTATTCATTAAAAAATGAACTTTATCGGAAAGATACCAAAAATTTACACAAAGTAAATTTTGATGTACCAATTCTTAATAAAATTATTATATGGTCCAATAGAATTTATAAGAGTGAACAAAACTATATTTAATGACGGTTCTCCATCAAAAGGTGATAAGTGAACCTTTAGTGAAAACTAGGGCATATACGCCTAAAATTGAATTCTTTCCGTATTTTAAGCCTTTATATTTTATTGGATAAATGTAAAAACATTTAAAAACATATATAATCACATATTAGTTATTTCTATCCATTCCCGCCAAAACAATAGCTACATGTTAACTACCATTTAAAATAATATTATTTTATTATTAGAGTGCAATGTAAGATTCCCAAGAAACTTGTTGTTGCGTGTTGGGTATGCCATCGAGAATATCGTCCCCATTAAAGTCATATTAATATTTTATTCACAAATATGGATAAATATGAAAATGTCATATTCTTTATTTACCTGGGGTGTTACAAAGACATTGGTAGACTGGTGGAGTTACCATAGTCTTTAATGTTATTATAAGAGGTGCATTGTCGTTTTTTATTGGATTGTGACATTGACTTTGAAATATAATCATTCTCATGGACATAAAAATTTTAGGAAGATTTGTAGTAATTAATGTATATGTTTTGTAGTGCTCCAATATATTTTTCCACCATAGGTTGATTGGTTTGATGTTTTTTGTGATGATTCATGTCTTTGGGTAGGTTTTTTTATGATGTATCAATGATCATAGGTTTATATGGGTCACACACATTATTTCCAAATGAGTATATATCTTCCACCAATGATCTTATGTTGTAGAAAGTTGTTTTTTCTTTGATTTTTTTGAAAAATAACCTGATTAGGAAAAATTTATTTTGTTTTACTGACTATTTTTCCATGATGTATGTCTTCTCCATTTATGACATAAACATGCGTAAGTATCGGGGGATGAAATTGATGTAGTATTACAACATTTATATTTCATATACGATAAAATGATAATCATTTTTTAATTCAATATATAACAATTTTACTATATTGAATTCTTGATAATTGTAGGAAAAGATAATTTTTTCAATGAATAGTGGAAATGATCAATTTTTATTAAAAACAATAATTTTAATATATTTTAAAGGTAAAATTATATAGTTTATTAGTTTTAAATTTAAATTATTTAATTTTAATAACAAATAATAAATTATGTGTTCTTAATTGGATTTTATAATTGAATATAGTATAAATAGATTTTATATTTTAAGTGAACATGTTTTTGAAAAACATTTTTTCGTTATGTTTTTTACTAATTAATTATAAATTATATATTAAATATTTTGTGTTTTTATTTATCAAAATGGGTTTTATATTTGGATTCATAAAGTACTCATTTATGAATAGTTCCCTTTAATTTTTGGTCAATATGAACAGTATCATTGGTAATTTTTGTTAGCATAATAATGGGTAAATCAGGTAATTAAGGGTAAAAAAGAAAAATGATATGGACTAGAAAATGAACCTTACACCTACAAAAAGATTATTGTATGAAATATTTTCAACCATAATAATCTCAGGGTCTAAATTACAACCATTTGTATCAATTTTGATGATATTATGACATTTCTAATATTTTATTTAGAGAAATGTGAATTTTTGTCTTACTCGTATTATTTATAACTATATATTTTTAATATAAGGATATTCAAAATATATCTTTGACTTTACAATGTCATAAGAAATATAAAACACTTATCTAATTCTTAGAAATTGTAATTTATTTTTTAGTGTCAAACTAATTTACATAAATTCCCTAAAAATGATGTTGTAGTAATTATATTAATAATGGAAAAATCAAAAAATGATAATAATGATATTAAAAAAATTTCATTTAGGATACTTAATGTCATAAAAAATTTATATATAAATAAGAAATGTAAGGAATATAATAAAAAGGTTTTTTTGTTATTAATATTATATTCATACAATTAATATCAAAATAATGAATAGTCCATCAAATTTACATTAAGGATATTTAATAGTAACTAATACCCAAAATATTGGGGGAACTCCCATTTTTAGAACAATATAAAATAGGATCACTTTTTCTGGTAAGGGAAAACCCATGACATACCTGATTATATGAACCTTCAATGTGTAAAAATCTATGTGGTAATTGTTATAGGTAACGAGTTTAAATAACGCTTAAAACAATAATATAAGAAAATAACTATGAAATGAAATTGTCTAAAAATTTATTAAATTTATAATATTCACAATTATCAGAAATGAATATAATTTGAGTGGTTTATTGGAATGTTTTCCATATAAATTTCCTATATATTATTTAAATAAATCTTAGTACTAAAATCTCACTTTCATTTTATGTAATAATATTTCTGTGTCCACATAGGGGAAAAGTGAACATATGAACCAACCAAATTGTCTGTATTGATCTTAATGTTGTAATTTAAATATCAAAAAATAATTTTTAACTATTATATATTATATAATTATGTTATATTTTTTTCAAATACAAGTACAATTTTTATTTAATTTACAACAACATAAAAACATTTCTTTGAAAATATTAATTTTGATATGATATTAATAATTAAATGTATAAAACAATTTATCATGATCTATATGTCCAATTATAGATTTTTAATAGCATTATATTCTAATATATTCTTTTTATATATGTATTTGAATTCATTGTAAATGGATATTATCATGATTGATATTAAGGATAATTTATAAAAATAATATTTTATTAAATTATATAAAAATCATAAAAATATTTTTAAACATTGAATATAATTTTTATATGTTCTATAATGTCACTAATAGACCATTTTTAGAAAATTTACATGATATAAGTTAAAAATAAATTTTTTTTATTAATAATTTTTTTACTAGATTTTAAATTTAAATTTGTTAATTAATAGTTAATTAAAATAATATTGTTAAAAAACAAAAAACATGACTAAATTTTTTTTATGATATTACCACCATATATTATTTAATCATGTTATAAATTTCAATTTTTATTATAATTTATAGAAATGTAATTTATTATATTTTAATCTTTTGAGAAATTTTTGAAGTGCCCCTCTACTCATTTATAGAAGGGAACCTCCTCCATAAATAATTTACATATCTATTATAATTATAGATCTAAAAAACAAAAAATTTCCCTTATAAACACCCCTATTCACATTCTAGTGGTTCTGGTGTTCTCAAAATAACAACCCTTCGACCTGTTAGAAGAGATACAATTGAGACATTTTGAAGAAGATCAAATCTCCCTATCTTATCACTTTATTTTTCCTCAATTCCTTAACACCTATAAATCTGTGATTTTTATAATAAAATATAAATTTATTGTCATAAATATAATTACATCTTCTTATTATTATTATGAAAACACCATTATACTTCCTCTTATACATCAAACTAGAATAAAAATTATTACTCGTGCGTACATACAACTTACTTTCTCCACATAGTGTTAGAATTCATTTTTCATCACCATATTTTATTGATGAATATTATAATTGGTTTAATGAAAATAAAATTAATATATAATATAAAATTAAATATGGAAATATGAATTATTATTTATCTTTCATTTATTCCATCTATCAAAAAAATTTAAACGTCATTCAAACGTATGTAAATCCTACCACCTACATTAATAGTTTAATTTAAATTTCTATTTATACTTCCTATGAATGAATATATATTGAAATTTAATTATTATTTATGATTTTTATTCCATTATTATAAAACGGGATATTATGAGACCATGTACAATCTATAAGGACCATGATTGTTGAGAGAAAACAAGGCAAGAAAACAATGTTGTTATCACCTTGAATATTTATTTTCTTATGTAAATATTCATAAATTTATAATAAAATATTTTAGATAAATCATAAATGGTTTAATAAATATATTTTTATGGAATATTTCTATATTAATTATATATTTATTATTCATTAGGATTACACATAACAATCAATTTCAAGACATAAATTAAGGGAATTCTTAAATTTATTACCATTCATTAGCTTAAATTACTATTTCATTGATTATATCATTCTATGATTATTTGTGAAATGATTTTTAATTAAAAAAAATTTACTCAAATTTTTTGGTGGATTTAATGTGAATACACATAAAAGTTAATTTAATTAATATCCACTTTAATTTTATGATATTTGCTAGGGTTTATTTCACAATATCATCTTTATTTGGGTATGTTATTTTTTAATTATCATCATTGGAATATTATTATTACATTTCCATTTTTTCAAAAAAAATATTTCCTTTTTATAAAACTATTATACTATTATATTTATAACTCTTTTTTAACTATTTATGACATTTTACTAAAATTATTGAATATAATATTTTGGTTATTTTCTAAATTAGTGAGTTACTGACTTTTCGAAAATAATATTAAAATAATTTCTTTTTAACTTATAAAAAAATATCTACAAATATCTATTTATTTCTACATTATTGTAATAGATATTCCATTACAATATTACAAGGTAATTTTGAATGAATTTTTAATCCATTTATTATTGTGTGGATTAAAATAATGTATTCAAAATGGAATGGATAATTTCCTAAAGTTTTATTTCAATAATTCTCTAAAAATTATTTTCCCTATAGGATAATATTTTATAATTTTTCTTATTATTTAATAGGGATTTCATTTAAGGATATTATACTTATTTTTAATGGTTGTTTTATTTCATTTTATTGTATGAAATTATTGACACCCATTTTATGTTTCCATTTGGTATAATATGATGTAATGTTTAAAACCCCATTTATTTTATTCAGTTATTACATGATGAACTATTTATACACTTGTGGAACATATATGAATGTATGTTATAATGTTAAATTTAGTAACTATATCTCCATTCAATTAAATGGGTAAATATCTATATCTCATGAGGCATACCGAAATGGAATGGGATGGGATCCCAATTTAGTAATACGAGGTTGGAATGAAGAGTGAAATTGGTTCAATAAAGCAGATTATCTAATTTGATGGTCTCGAGAGTGAGCCCTGACTAATATGGAAATTATTTTATATTTTATGGGTATCCAACAATTCCTTGTCTTACGTTATTCCATCGTGGATCATGTTATTTTATTATTTTTTTGACTCATTTCTTATTAAAATCTATGTTTTGATACATGACTCAATATCATTATATTTAATATGAAGGTAAAATTTTTTAAATGTTAGGTTAATGATCACAAAGAATTATGCCCAATTTATGCTATAATAAGATAATGGTATGATATTTACTTTTTTTACACATTCTGGTCATATGATCTCACGCTTTTCAAATGTTACCTTTTCCACAGTTAGTGAATATGTTTAATAATTTTTTATGGAGGAATTTTCTATACACCATGTTGATGAAATATTTTGAAATAATAAAATCTAGAAATAGTTGGAGATAATGGTTATCAATATGAACCAATTTTTTATGAAACAACGTTTTTTAATATTTTATCCAAATTCTCAAAATATCTATTCAAAAATTTTCAATGGGTATGTATCTGATAAAAAATTTTCATTTAGGGTTGAATGTTATTTATTACAATAATAGGGTCACAATTGTATTATTTATTTGTTTAGCATAGATCCAGAAGTGTAGATAAATTTCTATTAAATTTTTTATCAGAGTTGGCTTTATATAAAATCATATATTATAATTATTTTATAAGAATTTATCTTAAGTGTTATAGATAACACCATTGATATATAAGACCCTATGTCTAGAGTCGTAGACACCAATTTTTTGGTTTTATATCCTGAAATTTTATGGCCAATAATGATTGTTTTAGAGAAAATTATTTTTGATTTATTTATGGGTTACTAAAATTGGACGTGCCATATAGATTATATGAGGTAAACATTGAGGTTAAAATATTTCAATAATGTAGAATATGTTACAGTTATTTATGCAGATGTTCTTTTGCATTTGGAAATTTTATAAGTATTATATTAGTATTGTTTTAGAAAAAAAATCTACCCACATGATATGTGACAAGCCATTACATCTAAAAATTATGTGGTTATTAATCCATCAAAAAAAAGGTGAAAAGGGTGCATTAACTACCCCTAGCCTATGTGAATTCTTAGTTTTCATGAAATTTTATTTTTTAAAATAGTTTATGGGGTCAATATAATATGAATTTGGGATCATATATTTTACTATATAGAAAAAAACGAGTTTAGATATTGAATTGTTGGTTATATGATTAATTTTATATTGGATAATTATTTGTTTTTTTCATAAACCTTATATGATATTATGGGTTATTATTTGAAGAATAATGGTTGAATTATCATTTAGATGAATATATTTTTTTATTATGAATTTATCATTATTCATGTTATTTATGGAAATGTATTCAACATCATTATGATTATTTGGGAAATTAATGTTTGGTAAGATAAATTAAAGATGATTATAGTATTTTTGGTGATAAATTCTAAAATTCATCATTAAATATAGTGAGATCAAATCCTTATGAATTTGTGTGTTTCTATATTTTCATTGAATAAATTTTTAGAATTTTGAGGGAAGATAATTATTGAATGTTCAATGGTGAACTTTTAAAATTTATGATATAATAATTTATTATTATTTTTAGAATTACTTTGTCTTGTACTAGACATTTTTTATTGGAATAATTCAAAAAGATATGAATAATATATAGTTATTAATATTTAAATTTTTTGATCCATTGATGATGGTATTGATGCTTCATGCATAAAAATATCCCCCTTTATTAGTAATTTTTTGAGTAATAGATGATTTTGTTGTTGAAATTTATTTAATGATAAAACATTAATTTTCAGGTAGAAATATTTCATTATGTTTCTACTCTAGGAAGTAAAATAATTCATCAACATGAAGACAATGATTAAAAACAAAAACAATATCTATTTTATTTTCTTATTGAGTAATCATTGTCCTTTTAAACCATCACAGATTTATGGTTGGGTGTTTCTTAGCATTATAATCATAATGTTATATATCAATCTCTATAATAAATTTATAATTATAATTATGTTACATGACACTATCTTCCTATTCAAATAATTTGCATCAAATTTGAACCCTTGTTTTGTGGTGACCTTCATATTTTCCTTTTCCTATTTTTAAGATGATGTTTTGTTGAACCTTTTTTTGAAGTGAGATTTCAATAAAGGAAACATGAAAATTCAACCATTGGTTACCCGAAAAAAGTTAAAATTTTGGGGGAGTAATTTATTAATGGGGATGAACATTTAATATCATGAATTTTTTAATGGAAATACTATTTTTGATAGTGTAAAAGATATAAAACACCAAGAATAAACCAAAAACCATATATTATTATTTAAATGTGACTATTAAAACAAAGCTGTTAAATTTGATGTAATTAATAATATTAAAGTTATTTTGAATATATAAACAGAAAATACTAACTAAAAATTTACAAATTAATTTTATTTCAAAAAGAACTATAGTGTTAGTAAAGTCATTTTATTCTTCGAAAACATATTTTCGTCAGAAATGATTTATATTTATTTTTTTCAAATAATATTTTAGAGATTTTATAAAATGTATTTCATAAAATAAACTAATCTTTTAAATCATGATATCATAATTTTTTTGGAGAAGTTTTGATAGTATTCTAAATACGTTTTTTCCTGATGGATATTGAAAAATAAAAATTTTCAATAAATGTTGAATTCTCCATGAATTTAAATCGAGAAATTATGTTTCGAATAAGTATTAAATTTTAATTAGTTTATTTTTAATACATAAAATCAAATTATCATTTCATAAATTTATTTTATAAATATTTATAGTATGAAAAATATTTATATATCAAAATGATATTTTTCCTAAAAACAATTAGCTATTGCCTTTTCCAGTCTATCATATATAAAATTATGGAAATTATATATATTGTATTTTGAAAAAATGTATTTAAAATTTATATTTATAAGGTAAATATTTATTATGTATGCACCTTTTATTTCGGGTCAACATTAATAGTAACCCTAAGGATATTTTTTACCATGACAAAGGATAAATCTTTTAATTAAGATTTAATAAATAAAATGATTAGGACTTGAAAATGAACCTCTCTATTCAAAAAATTTTATTGGGTGAATTATTTTCATCCATAATCATACTAGGGTTGAAATTAAAACTATTGGGAGCCATGTGGATGAAATTATGATAATTATAATATTTTATTTATGGACAAGTCAAAGATGTAATTATAACACTTTTAGTAACTACAATATTTTTAATTTATTGTTTTTAAGAAATTATTTTTAATCTAAATAATATTTTAAGAGATAAAATATATATCTAAATATTGTTAATTTAATTTAAATTTATATTAATGAACTAATTACCATAAATATTCACAAAACTATGATGAATTTAATATTTCACTAATCAAAATATAAAATAAATCATATTTAAAAGGTTTAAATAAATATAATCTTAGATAAATAATGACATCCATGAATATTTAGATGATATATAAATTTCAGTGTTATATAATAATTTTTTTTGAATAATAAATGTTATATTGAAATTTTTATTGTCAATGTAATCAAAAGTCCATGAAATAGGCATTAAGAATATCAATTTTTAAATAATATATTATTAAAGGATATAAAGTTCCTAAAAATATTTAATTAATTCATATAAATGGTATATAGTTTAAAATGACATCAATGATCCTTTTATGGGTCTTTTTATATTTTATAGTAAATAAATGAACATTTAAAGAGTAAAAATGCATGTTTTCACCATAAGAGTTAAAGAGATTTAAAAGTGGTTAAAACTAAAATATAAGGTTACCATTAACAGAACAAGTCAAAAAAACATTATATGAATATTATTGAACCATTATATCTTTATCAATGAACATTCATGGTATAATGAACAAATTTCCATTAAACTGACTTATATATTATTTTAATCAAATATAATAACAAAAGGTCACTATTTTTGTATTTAACATCTTTTGTACATCCTTAGAGAGAGAAAATGAATATATGAATTAAAATATATATTTATAACTAAATGTAATTATTTAAGTTATATAAATATATTTTAAATTCATATAAAAAAATAATCACCTTAATTCTTCTAATATTCAAGCATAGTAATTATTTAAATAACAAAAAATAAAATAAATTACATTGAAAATATTAATTTTGGAATAATTTGAACTCAATGTAAATAAACAGTGTCAATATTTATATTAATGAAAATTTATCAAATTTAAATTTTTTAATTTTTTTAAAAATAATATAGATATTTAGAAAAATTGAAAACGATTATTAGAAGATCATAAATTTCATAAATTGGATATTTGTGAACAATTTACCCCATAATAGTAAAAACTGTAATATTTTAATAAAAAATTGTTACTTTAGTTCAAATTAAAAAGGGTTAAATAATGGTAAATCAAACTCATAACAATTAAAATAATATCAAATCACATATAAAATATATTTTATGATGATAATAAAACCATATATTATTTTATATTTTAATTCATATCCATTTAGAGGTATTCTGATAGAAAATATATTTATTATAATTTAATCATTTGAGAAATTCAAGATAAGGCCCTCACCTCAATTCTAAATGGAAACCTCCTCCCTTAGTTATTACAAAAAATTTATTACCCTAAAAATTTAACTTCTAAAATTATGTAGAAATATTTTATAATTTTTGTTCTTCTCAAAAATCAAACCCTAGATCTCATTATAGGTGATCCAAAGGATATGTATCGAAGAAGAGGTAATCACTATAACCAATAACATTTTTTCTATGCTTAATTAACTCATTTAAATCTATGCATACTGTCACAAAATAATAAAGTCAGTATACTAAATATTTCTAAATGTTATTATGATCCATAACACACCATTATACACCATCATTCTCATCATACTATAAGTTAAAGTTTTTCTCATTCAAACGTTTGAAAAACATTCTCTATTTTGCAATACAATTCATTTTTTGTCATAATATATTATGTATGGGTATTATTAAAAGATTAATTAACAAATACGGTATATTATATGTAGTAATTATTTAAATTTGAATCACTACATGTGTTATGGGAATTCATAACTCAAGTTCTATTCATTTGGGTAATCTACTATTTCTTTTATTATGCCATTATATGATTTTGTGTCAAATTGCATTTTATTTATCATATGTTTTATTTACAGTTATTTTATTAGTATTTATTGTGAATTACCATAATTGATTCATTTATGTAATATTAAATTCAATGATATTATATTTATAAGGGTTTATTTCACAATATAATCATTATTCCTGGTTGTTTCTATTTATGTCTTCACTGAGAAATATTTATATTTCATGTAAATGTTTTCTAAAAAAGTTTTCCAATATTAAATTTATATTATTTTCTAAGGAAATTTTGATGAAATTTTTACCCCATTTAACATTTTACAGAATTGTTTTATTTTTCATTGTTTTCTAAACAAGTCTCTTTGTGAGTTTCTATCATAAAAATGAAAAGAATTTTTTTTAACATAACAATGTAAATATATTTTTCGGATTTCATGATTCCTTAATCTCACTAAGAATTTTTTATAATATTATATATTTATTTTAAAGGAAAATTTATCCTTTTCAAAATACTAATTTTAGGAAAAAAAGTAAAAATGGAAATCATATTTTCTTGAACATTTATTTCATGTGATCTATCAAAATTATTTTCCATCTATGATAACAATGCTTAATGTTAATTATTAATTAATACAAATATTATTTATCTATTCCAACATTTTTATTTTTATTGTTTGTTTATGTGATATAATGGTATGATATTTATGAAACCTATTTCATTTAATTGGGAATGATACGATGAAATATTTATAAAACATATTTATTTTCAAGGGTTATGATATAATGAATGATTTAGATTCTTATGAAACACGTATGTATAGTTTTCTTTATGTGATATGTGGGAACTATATATACGTCTAATTCATTGATTAAATATATATATTTATTTCCCATGAAATAGACCAAGATTGAACAATGATTGGACTCAGTTCAGAATTGTATGACTAGAATGAGGAGATAATTATATTATGTAAAGGACATTGTCTGCTATGATGGTCTTCTCACTGAGACATGTCTAATTTGGAAGTTATATTAAATTACTATGAATATTCTAAAATACCATGTATTATGTTACGTTTTCATAGATTATGTTAATTGATAATTTCATGACCCATGTTTTCTGAACATCTATAATTTATTCGTTAACATGTTATTTGAATATTTGATATAAAGTGCATTATTTTATAATGTTCTATTTATGATCACATAACCTTATTATCATCTTATTCATTCATATGATATTGGTTATATATCTCCAATTATTAACAATACTAAGCAACAATGATCACCCTTTTCTAAATTTTTTTTTCTAAATTTATCCTAAAAATTGTTAAATGAATTTTCCATATAAGGATTTTACATGGTTCATGTTAATGTCCTATTGTGAAATAAGAAATGTTTTTTATAGTGTATTATAATTTTTATCTTTGTGAACATGTTGTTTATGATCACATGTTGTTAATATTTTTTTATAATTCTCCAAAACAATAAACATAAAAACAACATTGGTATATAAGTGATGTAATAATTTATATTTATTTTCTATGTTTTTACGGATAAATTGTGCCAAATATGTAATTTTTATGTCTTCATAACTGGATCAATAATTGTGGATTATGGAATATTATGAAATTCACATAATAAGTATTTAACTAAATTAATAAATACTTTTTTATAAATCACATGTTGATGTGATTTATACATTGACATTGGTAACACACATTATTTTCTAGATAGTGCAATATCTATAAAATGATTATTAGAATGTCTTCTCATTATATGGATCAAAATTTCATTCTTGTAGTAAATTAGTAATGAATATAATATTTGAATTAATTAATTAGTTACCAATTTAATAAGTGTAATGATGTAATGAAAGTGGATTTTCTTATAATTTGATGATAATAAAAATTATGTAATGTGCATGTTTAGTTGAAATGGATTTCCCATGTGATGAATAGAATTTATAAATAATTTAAATCTTGATTATGGTTTTTTATAATAATAAATGTTCATGTTAAATAAAAATGGTATTACACAAGATTTGATAAAAGTGTTTTAAATTATGGAGGGTATGGAATAAGAACTGGTTTTGTGATAAATATCATTTCTAGGGTCTTAGTTTACCATATTCATGATATGATTGAGTTCCATGAGTATAGATCTATGTGATGTTGTTGATGGGTGAAGGATATATGCATTATTTTTGGGCCTAGATATCCCGGTAGTATATTATTATTCATTTCATGATACTTTTGTGATGTGATCCAGATGTGAGCTTCACTATCTGATGTGACATAAGGTGGAGAAGACCAGATGTGATATGATCATTTGATGGAGAATCATGGGATGTCTGATTATATGTATAGGGGAGTCCTAGAGGTGATATGATCTGGGGATGGATGAACTCGAGATGACTGATGTGATTGGGTGAGGGACCAAGATGATGTGTCAACAATTGACAACTTTGATGACAAGATGCATGGAGATATTCATGCGGGTGTCTGGGATGCACCCAAATATTATGTGATGGGTTGATGTCAGGCATAATTAATGTTGTGAGTCTGATAGATGTGATTCTCACTTATGATTTTATGAAATGGATGATAGTTGATTGTGTTTTATATCTTATTTCATTCCCCACCTCTTGAGTCTATTGTGTGCGGATGGTTCCATGTTTTCTATTGGTGGTATCTTAGGATGGTTTCACATAGAACATGGATTATGGAATTATTCTAATAATGATTAAAATAATTAATAACCCATAGTGTTGGATTTATGGTATCAAAAAGTAAAAGAAGATGATAATATTGATAATCAATGGACAATGTATGGGTTATACCTAGAGAGAATGAACTTTTATTTTATGATTAATGTAATGTAACATGGAATAATGTTAATTTAAAATTTAATTAAAATTAAATAGTTATAAATAGTAAATTATAAAAATAAAAAATTTAATTAATGTATCCCTTAAAATTATTATGTGCTTCTCAGATATCTAGTCTTTGTAGTTGGATGTATGAGATTGTGCAACCATTATTTTAGTTGAGTCTAATATTAGGATATTATAATATTTTGGTTGATATATATATTACATAATGTGTAATATTTGACTTTATATTCTCCCCAACCATGTTAGTTTGGAAAATTAAAACCCAGTGGAATTAAGGGGGGTGTTTTCACAAAAATCCTAGAGGTATAATGGATGGAGGACTACCCCCTCTGGCCACACTCGCTTCTCTTTGTTGTTAATTGTTCTAGTATGAATGAAATTTTGTTTACCTATATATTTGGGTATAGTTTTATGATGTCGTTTTTATATTTCAACAACCTGTATTTCTAGTTATTATATCCATTTGATTTTAATTTGTATAAGGGGTGTTGGATATTATGGCTGGAGGTACATGCTTGGGGCATTGGATGTGATAACATGAAGTATAATATAAAATGTATGATACATGTTCTAAAATATGTGTTACATACTAGAAACTACTTGGTTACTATATATTAATATGTGGATGAGATGATGTGATGATGTTATGTTCATGGTTAATATTTTTATGTATTTACCAATTGTATTTGAGATGTAAAATTTTGGAATCTGATTTCTCCGAACATGAGATATTGGGGATGAGTGGAAAACTATTGTGGAATCAGGGGAAATATACTCTTGATGTTTAATAATTATCTTATATTCTATCTTGTGTGTGATACTTGTATGATTTATCTATGGTGAGGTTGTAAATATATTATACCTATTTTGTGATGAGTTATTTTAACTACTGTTCTCTATGATTTATCATGATTTCTTTTACTTCTGAATATGATCTACATGGAGGATCCTACTAAGAATACAATTATGATCACCCTTAGATATATATATATATATAAATAATATTTTAGGTCATCTATATATGTTTGGTGATCAGGATAGATATTACTTGCTCGAGGATTTAAATGAACTATTTTAGCATCATGGTTTCTATCATCATTACAATTTTGTACATATAGTTTACCTTTCATTTTTTTCTAGTACTATATGTCATTGCATGTGGGCATTAGTTATTTCCACATATACATACATCTGAGTATGTTTTATTAGTGTATATATGTTATCTATTTCTTCCTCATGTTATATTATAGGGTAATTAATCCCTTATGTATTTTTTAAATATAACCAATTCTAGTCACCAGCCTAAGGCCTACTACAGGTAGGACTCACAAAGTTACAATCTCCCTAATTTAATTTCTATAAAAGGATGAGTATACTTTTGGGAGAGGTGGTTGTGACACAACAAAACTGTTATTTTCAGAAATTTCTTTGACAAAACCAATCCTTGTGTATCATGATTGTATTTATTATCGTTTTTATTACTCTAGCCTTCATCAATCAACAACGAAACTCATGGATATTATTAAATAAACCATGTTTTTTTGTTCCTCATATAATTAAATTACTTTATCCTCTTATGTGTAATATCCTTCTCATACATATCGTGAATTATTTTTTCTTCAACACATTACGTTTCCTTACAATCAATGGAAATATACCTTCAATAATGATTTATTTCTTCTTAGAATATAGTGCCATTCTTCATTAAAATTTATTACGGAGATAATTGGTTGATTTGATCAAGAATTAATCATCAGAATGAATATTTCTTTATAAATTTTTTATATACATTTTTAATTCTCTTAAATTTTTATGAAATTGATATATTTTTAAAATTCATATTAAGTGAATTTTCATGGACCATTATTTTATAAAAATGTTAATATCTTGGGATTCATTCTATTTTTTTGTGAAAATTTATTATTTTTATCATACTATGGATAACTAAAAATCATGCTCCTTATTTCATTCACCATTGACGTACTATTGGGGCTTTCATCAATTTACTAAACCTATATTTGTCTGCATGTATCATTATGACCTACTCTATTCATATAAACCATAGTAGCACAAAAAATTATATGGGAAAAAAATTAGACTCTTTTTATGATTCTTTGGTATATTTATTATTAAATAATTTAAATACATTCAAGATAATATATAGTTTTCTTTTATTATAATGAAAATAATCTTAATTTTTAATAAAAATAACTCATTTCTCAACAGTTTTTGATGTCTCATATTGAATAGTTTTATGATATGGAAAATTTACATATTTCACAAAAAAAATTATTGGTTTATAGGTTTCTTCATCACATTAATTTAATTCACTAAATAATTATAATCTTTTATAGTCAACTCATCATGATTTTCATGATCTTATTGCATCTAATTCTGCACATTCATTACATTTTCAAGATTTTTTATGATTTTATTTTTAATATCATATATATAATTATTTAAATAAATGACATACCATTTTTTCTTCAAATTCATGGATTATTCAGATCATTCTTTTCATGGTTTTATATTTTTCATAAATTGTATTAAAAAATTCCTTCATAAATATTATTCACTATTCATTAAAATACACGTACTTACCAATTTTGTCATTATTTTTTGGGTGATATTTATTTTACTCAATACTAATAGTTTTATTTCTCCTTCCATCCTAATATAATCTTTTTCATGATAGGTGATCTCCTAAATAAATTCAATAAAAGAACTATTAATAAATGTGGAGACATTATGATGAAAATAATATTTGGTTATTTATAAATAATATATGTATCATCATAGAATTTTGTAAATGAATTTAAACCCATTTTAATTTGTTAATAAATATTAAATACATGAAATTAAATTTCATCTAACTTTTATTCATTTAAATGTATTGAAAATTATGAGGTATAATTATTATAAAAATTATTAGTAGTGTTATTTACATGTTCTCCACCCTCAATTACAGAGATTTTTTCATTATAATTATTTTATATTTATTATATGATTTCATCATATTTTAAAATGAGGGAAACATACTAAGAACATCATAAATAATTGTATTAATGAGGATAAATATAAAAATATATTACATAAAATCACTCAATTATTCTACCATTAATTATTGGTGATTCATATTAAAATCTTCTAATAGATGTAATCCTTCCTAACATCAAATGTCATATATTCATCTGTTCTTTTATATTTTTTAAGAATTAGTATCCATGCAATGATAAGAAAGTAATATTGTTATTTAAATATAATATTCATAATTATTTCATAGATATATAAAATGAACAATAAAATCATCTGTTGAATATCAATCTAATTATATTTAGAACATGGTGCCTTGATACAAGTTGTTTCCCAAAATTATTGGATCTACAACGTCAAGGGTGTGGGTGGGGACAACCACTTATAGTAAAAAATGTACTAACTAAAAATTATTTCAATTTACCTATACCTATATTATGTTGAATAGATGTTAATCACTCATGTAACAATTGGTCAATAAGTATGTAATAAATATGAGAAACAAAATGAACACAAAATATTAATATATGTAAGTTTAACTAATTATTCTTGTTTTAATCCATTATTTATGGTCGTTGTTATACCACACAAACATGGATGATATTTTGATATCAATAACATCCATGGGATGGAGTATAACCTTGAAATATTTTTTCCAACACCTTCCTAATTACAATGTATCATTTGAATTGGCTAATAAATCTATCACTAAGAATTTTTCATAGATAAAATCAAAAAATTATCCCTCTCCTCACAATATGACTTGAATGGTAACTTTTAATGAATTATCAATAATTGAAGCCCACATATCTAATTTAATAAAATTAAGCTTCTTCAGTTTCATTGTTTTCCTTGTGATTTACTCCCAAAATATTCACTATGAATATATAAACTCAATATATTATACTGTATTAGTTTATATTTAAATTTATTTCCCACTATAATAAAATTTAAAAATTCTATGATGATACATAATAGTTTTCACAGTGAAATCTAATAATATATTAACATCATTTATTCCATGTTCCCAAATATATGACTAATTACAAAGTTTCTATTTAAACTCCTTACTTATTTGTATAATATTCTTCAATACAGAGTCATAAATATTCATAAGGATATCTCTAATATATTTCAATAAGGAAAAATAAAATAAAAATTGATTATATAAGACATCGAAACAAAACATATTATTTGAACAGCAACCATTATCATTTAAAAAAATTTGAATATTAACCTTATCTTCTATTCATTATTTTTATTCAAAATTTTCAATGATATATATAAAGAGAAATAATGATATCATATTTATCTATCCTTAGTCCCGAAAAATCTTTATATCATTACTATTATAAAAATAAATCTTGTTCATTTCTACAAATTCATTCTCACAAGAAATAATAATATTTTAGTATAGTTAAATATATCATTTTGAAATTTACATCTTAAAATATCAACAACATAATCATTTGCATGAATCATGGATGAAAAAAAATCATTGTTTTATTAATTTACTACATCACAATATCTTGTCATCACATTTAATCATACATTTTAGATGTTAGTGACAATTTAATATAATGTTACATTAAAATAAATATACATAATAATTTAAAATATATAGGTTCATCTATCATTTAATTTTATTTCGTATTTTGTGGGATAAATTGATTATTACTATTCTATTTAATTTTACAATTATTTTTATTTTCCTAAAAATTATTCTTATATAAGCTACATAACATTAAATTAAATATTATATATTACCATTGTAATCTAACATTCTAACAAAATTATCCATGCCTATAAAGAAGTATCATTTTTATTAGTCTTATACATATCATTATTTCCAATTTCCATACTATAAGTTCTTACACATTCAATTTCTTTATATATATTATAAGTAATATATTATGTATTACCTCCACCATTCTTAAATAAATATTGAATTTATCTAGAAAAATAATAACCATCAAGTCAATTTTGATCATATTCATAACATCACTATACAATAAAATTCAACTCAAATCCATTCATAAGAATATCAAAATATCACTATCTACATTATAATGATTCACATTTATCATAAAACACATATAGACTCAAATATGATTATTAATGATCTTACACTACCACAATTTCTTCATCTCTTCCTGAATCTCAAAATATACATCAATAATAGTTTTATCATCATTTAACATTCAATGAAACACCTTTCCTATGTGAGATCAACCTTATTTTCATGACACTTCATCAAGAAAGTGTAGATTTCCTATATTGTATTAATTATTAAACATGATATCTCAAGGGATTATATTTACAAATATATATATATATATATATATATCTTTTGTATCAAATATTGAAATTCATATCCAAACCCCCATCATTATTGAGATACACTATTCATAAATATCTATTTTTTATGAAACTCATTATACAACATATGATTGCTGGTAGTGTACTCAGAATTGATGAGCCAATAACTCAATATTCCATTCTATATGAAAAAATAAAACTAATTTTTTTCACTACTAGTCTTCCAAAATGAAAAAATATTAAATACCATATTGTCAATTGATGAATACTATATAACATCAAAGTTGAATATATATTTAACAAAAACATCTAAGATGTTTCTCAACAATTTTAAACCAATGGGTTCTTCAACATTCCAATCCATTGGCTTATTCATCTATATTCAACATATATTAATATCCTTATATGGATACATTAATCATCATCCATAATTCTAATCTCAACAAATATTTATATTTTTTCTGACCAAAAAATACAAAACAACATCATCTATGGGGATAATAGTTTGAAATTAAGATATAGATAAGAATGAAATATATATGATTAGCTAGTTATTCCAAATTATTATTTCTGTAATGCGGAACTAAAATTTCACCACCCAATAGATTAATTTTTAAAGAACTAATTCTTTATTATAAAATATTTTGACAATGACATCGAATACCATACAATATATTGTTTTAAATTATTTATTTTTAATGTACTCTAATAAAATAAAATATTTTCTATATTATAACACAAATTTTTTTATGAATTTTAAATTAATTAAGTAGAATATATATTTCATAGTTGTTATGAATGAGTATATTTTAAAATAAAGAATTTATGAATTTAAAAATTAATGCTTTTATAACAATCTACTAAATAGTATGTACTATACTATATTCAAAACAAATTTAGTATATGTTTATATTACTATACTAATCTAAATTAAAACATTGAAATTTGTTATAAATTATTCTTCTTGAATAGTTTTAATGTCCAAATATTAATATGATGAAGGAAAAAATAGAATGTAATCAAATTGGTTAATATAAATATATTATTAATACTATAACATTAAATTTTCTAAAGTATTGAAGTTTTAAATTTATGTTAATAGAGTTACAAATGAGAATTGTGAATCATAATCCCACTATTATTCATGTCAACAATCTTTATATATGATACCCATTAAATGTTATTAGTTATAATATTTTTTTGATGTTAACATAGTGATGTGGAAACTAATAAACTGTGATGTAATCTAATTATCTAAACAATATTAAATAAATAAATAAATTTTTCCTCCAAGGTGTTTTATCATAAGGGTTTTGATTAGAATGGAAATTATATATGGTATTGTTAGTATTTATAAATAATTTTATCAATATATGAAATATATAATGTAATGTATAAAATATTACTCATTATAATTATTTCATGTTTTATTAATATATAAAAATAAGATAAATTTTAAATCACTTTTATAGTATAAATTTAACTAATCCAAAAATAAATGGTCATATAGGTGTATTATTGGATTTTATAGTGGGTATTTATTAGTGTATGTTTGTATTCATATAGAGAATAATTAATTTACCCATGATGCATAAAAATATTTCATTTTATTTGTTTTTGATGACCCACTATATATTATACAAGCAGTGTCATGCCTAATAAACATGAAATACTAGTGTTTAATCTTTTATAATAATTACCCATCTCTAATGGTTGAAAATATTCCTATTATTAGAATCAATATAACTTAATAGATTTTCTATTACATACTTGATGATGTTCTAATAAGGTGTTATTAAAAATATTACATATAGCGCTTTTAGTTGAGGCATAACGAATATTGGATTTGAGAAATTATATATGGAGTATGATAAATGGTCACTCAATTTATTTAGAATCTGGAAGATTATGGTCATACATATATAAGAATCATGTGATGATAATATTTATTTAAGAGAAGGATATGTTATATACTAATTTTGTAGTGTAAATTATATGTGATGTGTCCATTAATTTTGTCAATTTATAAACTAATAATTATAATAATAATATATTTATATTGGAATGACACACATTGTGTCTCAGAGTCATATATAGTCTTAAAATAAGTGATAAAATTAGTATTCATACTTGAATATGATATAGCTCATGGATATAAGAAATTTGATAAATTTGTTTTTGGAGATGAGGATAGAACACATTATAAATTGTCTAGGACTGATGCATTTGTATAAGACACTCATTCTATAATGTTAATGATTTGGTAATTCATTATTATTGTCAATGATACATGGTCCCATGTGGTTATACATTTAATTAATGTGATTAACTATTATGAATTTCTATATTGAATTAGTAAAAATGGTGGTTTAGAGGAAATATTAATGATTTTTTTGATCATTACAATCGTTTACCTATAATGTGAAATTTATTAAAAATAAATGAATTCTATTAAAATAATGTGTAACATAAGTTATAAAGATATTTTTTTTGTTTATAGTGACCGAAAATATTACATGTTATATCATATAATTTTAAATTTTTAAAAGTCATTATCTATTGTTTTTCATGAGGGGGAATGTTATAAATACATATTAATTATAAACAATGACCCAACGATATAAAAAATATCATAATTGTTAGTTAAATCATAGTATAGTAATGGTAACTACGATATAGATTACTATATACTAGTCTATGAGTTCTTTAATGACATATGTTGAATATTTTCTCCTCCAATTAAAATCCATCATAACCAGTTTTAATAGCATGAGTTGATATTTTATGTATATTTTATTATAAAATAATAAATATTTATAAATGTAAATGTTTCATTGATTTTATGATGATTTAATAAATAGTATCCTAGTGATTTAAAAGTCTAAAATTATTTTAAGTATGAAATTATGTTGTGAATAAATGGTTTTAAGAGGTCAGTTTCATGTAAAATCCATGAATTCTATATAAAAAATCTAAAAATATGAGTTTGGCGTATATAATTATTGTTATTGAAACACTAACACAAAATCGTGAATTCCAAATCACTTTTTTAACCAAGCTGTT
This sequence comes from Viscum album, assembly GCA_963277665.1. NCBI lineage: Eukaryota > Viridiplantae > Streptophyta > Magnoliopsida > Santalales > Viscaceae > Viscum > Viscum album. Next base: position 1,809,652,234 of record OY728136.1, on the reverse strand, counting down.
ATCCAATGGTTCTATAAAAATATGTCATGGATTGAATTGTTTCCATGCATTTGGATATTACATAAATCTCATGGATATCAAATTAGACATATGTTTATTAAAATATTTATATGGATCTCCGAAAATCAATTTGAGAAAATTTTGGATAGAATAAATCATTTAAAAAAAATTATTTTTTTTTCATTTATTATATTAGGTTTAAATATGTGGATTGTTTTTATAGAACAATGAATTTTAATTTATAATATATCATGATAATAGTTTTCTAGTATAAAAACTAAAATTTACGTGTGTTGAATTATTTATGATCAATGTTAAGATATCCTTATAGATTGTATAAGGCCGAATAATTATTGAATGTATCCAAGAGATTGAGTAAGGCTATTACAACAATTGGAAACCAACTACGTGGGTTATTAATTAATTATAGTGGTATTAGATGATTATATAAACCCATCATCATCACATAGAGATAAATATTGAACCCTAATATTCTATGTGATAATGAGTTATGACTCAAATAACATTATAATATTCCATATGAAAATTATTATAATATAACTAGGTTAGGTAATCTTTCCTTATATTATGGGATATATCAAATGAATGTTCTTGTATTTTGTGGTTTCAAAGAAGGTATTAATTAAAATACATTTATTTGGATATGAGAGTTTGTTTTTTGAGATCTCTTATATAAATTATTAGAATTCTATCGAGGGATTATTTATTACTAGTCCTACAATGAGGATTTTACCTAGGGGAATCATTATTGATAATCTGTAATGGATTCTAAAGGACATGCCACCATTACGTATGGGATGTTGGATATGGTTGATTTCAATTTATAAAATCTAAGAATGATCTTAATGAATTATTATGATTGTACAACATAGATTTGGATATATTGATTTATGTAAGGTGTTTATCCTATATAGAAAAATTAGATAATAGAATATTAATTATATGGTGGATGGATGAAATTTTCCTTTTGTAACCAAACACTCACATTAATTATTTCATCAAAATATTTGTATATATGAGGTCATCTATAAACTACTGGGATGAGAATAACAAGTTTTCATAATTTGATCTTTAAGAATATGAAAAACATAAAATGTGAACGATAGAATGTGGGATAAAATGGTAGATGGTAATGTAAGATTGGGGCTCAGCTCTCCTATATTGATGAATAAGTAGTTTTGAAAATTGCAACAAGAAAACTATAGTCAGGTAAACGAAATGAACTAATATATCTAGGTAATACTACTATTCATGAAATTATGATGTGTATCATGTATTGGTAACCTTTGAATAATCCTTATAGAAATCACAGGGACTTTCCTTTTGATCTATATTTCTTGATGTGTCCATTTTTCAGGAAGAAACATGAATAATGTAGTAGATGATATTTGGTATTAATGTACTTAAGCATCCCCTCATGTGGGTATCTTATTTAAGATATCCTTACCCTACTAATATTGTTATCAACCATTGTGTGTGTTTCACTCAATGTAATATCCTTAGGATGTTATAAATGATCTATCCAAAGTAAATTTTTTTATCATACCTCTGTCCAATTAGATACATTATTACCTCTATATTCAATGATATCAAATTGAATACTTTTAAAAATGAATGTTTCTCTCACTCATTGAAGTACCCAAACATGTTCCCAATTACTGAAAAAAATATTAATTAATATAAATAAATGTAACAACAATGAAAGAAAATAAAAGTTGGTTGATAGTATATATTTAAAAAACAATTTCTCTTCTAAAATTTACAAACATATTGAGATATAATATTATCTTGTATTTGTACAAAGAAGAGAGTAAGGGATTATAAAACTCTTAGAGAGATATATTTACTCATCCACCCAATGGTGAGGTAGATCATCCCAATATCATCTTTTTCGATGAACTATTTCTTTCATAACATATTTTCTTTCTAGCCTACTAATGTGATGTCACCAATCAAGGAGATGATAGTTCGATCAATCCAATTATACATTTAATATTATTGCCATTATAATTAATATATGATAGCATTTTACATCATACTATGTGATTTAGGAATTTGGACACTAAATCATGGATTGATACCACATAATGACTATGTGTATTTACTTGTTAAGACATGATTTCAACACTTCATCGGAAGATGTCATATAATCATATGTTGCATAAATCAAACTCCACATGGAATTCACTTGAAAAAATAACCAAATTTAGTTAATAAACATAATTATGGGGCTTCCATGGTCCTCCATATGGAATTAATGTGTGACATATGGATTCGATATGATATTCATTTACATTAAATAAAATTATCTGCCTATTATTTATATTCCAATTATTTTATGCTAAAAAATAGTGTTTGAATACTATTTATAGGTGACCACATAGTTGAACCTAATTTTTTATCAATACATAATTCATTGGTTAGTTAAAAAAATGATGAGGTTTATTATGATACCAGATTTTGGTGTTGAAAACATGTGGGGTTCATTAATGAGATAACTTGGTAAATTCTTCTCATATTGTGTTGTGTATTGTGTATATATTGAGGCCATAATTAAATATGTGTTTTAAATAGTTTTTTTTCTAAATCATAATGGGTAAATTCGTTTTTCATATAATAATTTCTAAAAATGATTTTTTTAACAATGTTTTTAAGAAAATTGAAATAGTTTATAAAATTTATTATGTATGTGATGTCCTTTTGGATTTAGAACACTCTGTTGGGATGTAAACCAATTTTTTTGGTGTTAGTGAAACATGATATTATTCCATGGGACAATTTTATTTCTCTAACATAATGTGATGGATTCTAAATGAGTTACTTTTTGAATCATAATATAATTATGGGATTATAAAAAAGGATATGATTGGTGTAGGATGACATGTAAGTGTCTAATGCTTTTGTGTTGAAACATCAACTCATTTGTTTGATGAAGACTCAAAGATGTGTGTCTAATTTTGTGTAGTCTCAATATCAAATATATATTACATTATAATCAATCATTTTCTCAGTTATATTAGGTAATTTTTTTATTATAGTATTTCATAATTTTTTATTCATAAGATTGTTCCCTAATATTTTTCAATCCAAATATTCTCCAAATTCATGTCCATAATCCAAATTTCACTAGAATGTTATATTTTCAATGTAAATCATTAAATTTTTCATTTTTAACAACTAATTTCATGAATAACTAAAAAATAAAAAAATATAAAACTACATGATTTATCAAAATATCAGACAAATAATATCAAAAAAATTAAAATATGACAAACATTTACATTAACCAATTCCCCTACACATGGTTTTGGGTGTTTTCTAAATTAATTAGTCATAAATACTCACCATTTTTAGTTAAAATCTAATTTATTTTGTGGTATATGATTAACAAATAGTATTATATGTGTTGAATCAGTATTTAAATAGAAAAACCCTCAAAATTTCCACTATATTAGGTTTTTCATCATGAAATATATTTCAATCCTCCATTATAACACATATAAAAAGTTTATATATCATATTACCCTTTTTAATGAGTTAATAATTCATCTAATATGCAATCTCTTTGAATAACTATCAACATTCAATGTTTTTAATTTTCCTAATACATTTAATGGAAAGTGTACATATTAACAGAATATTCTCCACATAGATCTAAGTAAACCCTTATAGAAAGAAAAACTTAATAATAGTTATATTATTATAGGGTAAAGGAAATAGTATATTAGGTAATCATTTTTATATTTTTGATGGATTTTAATTATTCACTTATACACACATTTTCACCCATTTTAAGAAACATTTAGTTAGAAACCAATTACACCTTTCACTATAGTTCATATGTGTTATTGATTTTTTTCATTGTATACCTAATTTTATAATTTCCAAAGAAAAATTCACCCTGGATTATGATCAAAAATATTTTTAAAACATCAATCATTTTTTATTCACTTATATTCAACCCCATTAAACACCTTTAAATATATTTTGTAAATGATTATTAAAATTTATAAAGATTTTTTTCTCCTAATGAATTATGGAAATAATTTATACACTATAATTGATCCCACACGTCACTAATACACACCAACCCCCCACCCCACCCCACACTCAAACAAATATCTTACATTATAAAAAATATGAACAAAAAAATTGAATTTTAGTATAATTTTATTAATGAAATAAAAATTTTAAATAGATATTAATATTTTAATTACATCCCTTGTAGGTATACCTTAAAACTGGTACTTCTTATTATATTATTATATTGTTTTTATCATTCTATAACTATATCTGAATATCATAAAAAACTCAGTTAAATGAAATATGAGTTAACAAAACCCTAATGAAATATAATCATTAAATTGAAAATAAGCCAATGTATATTGCATTTTCTCCCGAAAAACACAAATATTACAACCCTTAATCTATAAAATATTTTAAAATTACCACAACTTGTTAGGTTGTGTAAATTACACAATATAAACCACATAAAATTGTTTAATACGTTGTTACTCTAAATTATAAAAACAATTATATTATAGAGGCTCAATGTCATAATCCTTAATTAAACCAGTTGTTATTTCTCCTTGATACTGAATTTTATTAAAATTTTCCTAATTATCTATAATTAATTCAATAAAACTTAAGGATTGGATGTTTTGGGGTGTTATGAGGTTATTCTCCTTGAAATTCACTTTTTTTTAATTTCTATCAGCCCTTTTTTTTCTCTTCATTACCATGGACATCCTAACCTATTTAATTTCTAGGATTTATCCAATCATATTTCCAAATTACATTTACAAATTTGGAATATATATCATTTCTTTTTTCTAATAATTCCATTATCATTACTATCTGTATTTTCTAAAAATATTAAATAAGAACATGACTTAATAAATTGAATATATGTGTAACATATTGTTTAATAAATGTTATTTATGAAATATTCCAAAGGAATTGATCTATATACAATGTTACCATGTATGATCTTATTATATTTTTCAGTTTTTTAAATATTTTATAATTTTTATTATTATATGATTTTTCATATCGTTTTAGTGTTTCCACAAAAATAATTTCTATTCCAGATCTTGTCCCCTAAAATAGTACCATTTCACTCTATTTTTAGTATTTCATTTTTGAACGACACACTCTCTCAATTATGGAGAACACAATACAATTACATTCTATGTTATATAAAAAGGGAAATGATGGGAGTCACAAATATTATTGGTTGATTTTCTAATAAACAAATAAAGACAGAAGTGATTAAGGGATATGTTATTTTAGAGATCATGTAAGAAAGGTTCATCAATTAAGATTTAAACCCACTAGAACTGGACAACACATGTGAGGGATACCAAATTAACTACTCCACCTATGTCATAAAACTATTCAACAATATATAGAAGCATCCACTACTATATACCATTGAATACTATTTAAGTCATCTGTGACCCATTATATTAGCAACATAGGTCCCTATTAAATTTCAAATCCATACCAAATTAAAAGGGTGAAGAACTATATTTTTATCATAAATTTGAAATCACCCCCTAACCACAATTTTTTTTTAATGTTCATGTTTTTCATACCATACTATTGTAACACCCCAGGTAAATAAAGAGTATGAAATTTTCACATTTATCCATATTTGTGAATAAAATATTAATATTACTTTAAAGGGAACGCTATGCTCGATGGCGTACCCAATATGCAAGAACAAGTTTCTTCGAAATCTTACGTTGCACTCTAATAATAAAATAATATCATTTTAAATGGTAGTTAATGCCTAGCTGTTTTATTGGCAGGAATGAATAGAAATAACTAAAATATGATTATATATGTTTGTTAAAAGTTTTCACTTTTATCCAATAAATTTTAGAGGCTTAAAATACAAATGTATTCAATCTTAAGCATTGAATACACTAGTATTTTTAAAAGATTGTTTTACTACCTTTTGATGGCAAACCATTTTTAAATCAAACATTTGACAATTTTATATTCTCTATTTTTAAAAATAAAAATATTATTTATGATTGGGACATTGAAATTTACATTGGGTTGATTTTTGGTATTTTTCTGACAATGTTCATTTTTTCAATGAATAGGGAAAAATACTGCATTTTACATCAAAACTTCTTTTTCATACAATTTAATTATATGGTTATATTATCATTTTAATTTGTTTTAAAGTTTAATTAGAATATATTTTTACTATGTAATCCAATTATGGTAATTGGGATTAATTTCACTTTTTAATTGGGCATAAACAAGTGCCAAGCTTTTCATAAATATTATTTCTAAAAAACCCGCTATTTGTTTTGACAACGGGAATTATTTTTAAATTAATTTTTTCAATTTCTATGTTTTTAATTTGGTAAAATGGATTAAATATTTTTAATCAGAAGGTACAAATAATGTAATTAAGACTCTTCTATTTTAGGTGTTCAGGAAGAGGTTTTAGATCCGTCTCAACTTTTATTTGAGGGTTAGAAAACTCTGGAATGGAGGAAGGGACTACAGTTGCTTCATATTCATTCTCCGTAATACTTTCCAAGGTGGAGAATTAGAGATCAGAGTTGATGTGGGATTCAAGTGTGTTTTCACATTCCTCGATATTGATGGAGTCTATAAATGAGAGGTCGAAATCAACTTCACCATTAATGACTCGGTTAATCATGGTGCAGATTTCAGAAGATCCTTTGTCATTAGAACATGAAGAAAATGGTGGATTGGGGCTTGATTGACTCTTATAAGTGTCCTCAGATGTATGGATTGAGAATGCAGAGTAATCCTTATATGTGTATCACATGGATTGGAAAATGATGAACTTGACCAGTTGGTCAACAAATTCCATGTTTAAGATGCTGGAATGGACATCAATCTTGGTTCTTGTAGTCATGAGGAATTATCTGACTAGAATTAGGGGATATGGAGAAGAGTTCGTCTCAACTTCCATGTCAAGGACATAAAAATCAGCAGGGAATATAGGATCCTTGACTCGAACAAGGACATCCTCAATTATTCTCTCCGGACTGGCCCATTGGATGTATGGGACCTAGACCATGGTTAGAGAAGATGGATTTGGGCATGACATTAATTGAGGCTCCAAGGTCTATGAGTGTATCATCAATGTTGGAATGTCCAATTTTTCATGGGACCGTAATGGTACCGGGATACTTGCACTTTAGGGGAATAGACTTCAGGGTGGAAACATTTTCGATGGTCCTAATTTATCTCTTGTTGGTACATAACTCCTTGAGAAACTTGGCATAATTAGGAATTTTTTTTATGGAATCTAAGAGGGGAATGTTGACTTCGTCGCGTCTAAACATGTCGAGAATTCCAGGATCAGGTTCAAAGGACTTCATTGGATTAGAAACGGATTGAGGAAAATGAATTGGGTTCGTAAGTGGAATTAATGGAGACGATGGAATTGTTTTAGGTTCCTTTTCATGTTTCTTTTTCTCTTTATTTTCTTGGTCAACATTCAAAGGAAGGTTTGAGGACTTATCTTGATGCATAGAAATTTTCTTTCCTGATCTAACTACATTTTTTCTAACATTACTCTTGGGGTTGGGTAATGGTTGAGCTGGAGGTTGGGAAGAAATAGATGGTTGCAGGTGACCAAGGTGGGATTCTAGTTGACCAATTTTGGTTTCGATGTTCTTAAGGATAGAATGGGTGAATGAAGAAAGATCTTCCACTGCACTTTCACATGGATTCTAACAAGATGATGCTTGTCCTGAATTGGTATTACCTTGATTATGGTTCCTGGCATAGCGATTGTATTGGTTTTGGAATTGGGAAGGCTCACTTGGATAATGGAATATAGGAGGAGGATTGTTCCTTTGAGGTTGAGGAAGAAAAGGATAAGGTTATTAGAAGCTACCAACACCATGACCATATTGGAATTGGTTTTGGTTTTGAGGAGGGAATTGAGGAGGATGTAATATTGGATTACCATACCTATGGCCATGGTTATAGGAAGAAGAGAAGGGCTCAAAGTAATGTTGGATGAAGATTCTATCCAACTGGCCTGATAGTTGAGAATTGGTATTCTGCTGAGCATATGATGCATTGAGCTCCATTGGTCCAGATAAATCAGATTGATCCTCTTTATGTTGTGTACATGTGATAGTTGGATTAGATGGAGAGTTGAAGATTTCAAAAAAATTTGACAGGTCCAGCAAACATTGATTATGGAGAAGATGAGGTTGGGGATTCGGATTCCACAGCTAGTTTCCACACAAGACCTGTAAGTTCACTCATCCATTGGGTCATCGTGTTTGGCTATATGGGTTTATTATCTTGGGATTATTTTTTTTGAGCATGTTCTCGAGTATGGAATTGTTGTGTGTTATTATCCATGTTACTTATGAGATCTCTTGCAGCTGCAGGAGTTTTATCAACAAAAGCACCACCACTTGCGGCATCAATGAGAGTTCTCTCTATATCAAGTAACCTCTCATATAAGTCTTGGATCAAGAGTTGATCATGTATTTGGTGATGTGGGTAGGTTACAACAATAATTTTGAACCTCTATTAGTATTAATGGAGTGATTTAATTGGGATCTAACGGATTCCACTTATTTTCTATTGTATAGAAGCAGTACAAGAAGCAGTAATGAATTTATCTATGAAGAGTCGCTTCATGTCATTGCATGTTGTTATGGAACCAGGAGGTACGTAGTAAATCCATGACATAGGAGTTTCAGATATGGATAAAGTTAATTATTGAAGATTTATTTGTTCTTCATAAACCCCTTGAGGCATCATGGTAGAGCACAGAACTTGAAACACTTTAAGGTGGAGATGTGGATCATCAATGGCTAGCCCGTGGAAATGAGGGCGAAAATGAATCAAACCTAATTTGAGTTAAAAGTCAGCCTCTATGTTTGGATATTGAATACCAAGAGGTTGGTAATTCATATCAGGGGAAGCATGTTCTTTAATTTTTTTGTTCCCTAATATTAGCCAGATCTAATTCAATTGGTTGGACAAGGACTGTTTCTTGAATTATTTGATTATCTCTTATGTTCCTCCTATGTTGGCGAAGTTTTTGCTCAATTTTAGGGTAAATCAAATCCTAAAGATTGTTTGGAAGGAAAAGGGGCATTCAAAGGGATTTTGGATGAAAGAGGAAGACATTTGTTTCTTTGTAATTTTTTCAGTTTATGATATTTATGAGAAGACGGGGTTTTCATTGTGTTTTTTTAAAAAAGTCTGAAATTTTATTTATTATTATTATTTTTTACAATAGACAGAAACTAATGAATACTTAAAGAACCATCCCTAGAAACAAAGCCATTTGAAATGCATGTCCGATTGTTTCCTATCGACCGGTCAAGGTTCCAGTGCTCTGCTAATGTTTATAGCAGCACTCGGGTCGAATCCTCATCGATGATACATTGTAATAGTCATTTGTTTTTAGTTGATTGTATTCTACTTGGGGGGGGTTTGTTTGCAGAGCCTATGAAATAATTTATGGATGATCTTGTATTTAGAAAATTGATAAATATTGGGGTGAGTTCATCATTAGGTAGTTAATCTTGTGATAACTTTGATCTTCTCTTTATATTGCACTAAATAAACCCCCATGTCACAAGTTGACATCGATTAGAATTCCTTAGTGTTAAAGCTTTAATCCCGGACATAACATAACTAGGATTCTAATCTCAATCAATATTTGATTGTGGTAGTGTATTTATGGTTCCAATAATCCATGGAATCCATATGTTAAGAAAAAAATGTCACTAATCCATGACATGCTATGTTCAACATACACAATGTTAATTTGAAGAATATTTATCGAGGAAAAGCTCTCAATCACTTAACATACCTAAATTATAACTCATCCCAATGAGATATTTACACATCCTTTGAAATGATTAATAATCTAGTTATAATGATTATGATGATAAATTATTAAATGATGAAAAATAAAGAGATAAGAGAAATAGTGGTGTGTCAAACACACACACAAACAATAAGAATTAAAGAAACAGAATTTTAATTGAATGGGGATGAAAAATAAGGGAAGGGGATTCAACTATATTTAAACTATTTTAAGATCATAAATATTAAACTACATATGGTGGATGAGAATCAAGGATATTGATGAAGAAATGTGCATTAATATACAATTATAAAAACAAAGATGTACAAGATTACGAACGAAGAACAACACGAAAGTGAAAGGAAACAAAGAGAGGAGGATGGGTATCTCAAGTGAAAACTTTAGTATGGCTGGTCTTCCCAAACCATTTTAAAGGATTTGGACGTGACAATATGTCATCCTCTCTTCTGAAATTACAACCGATTTGAAGAAGAGGAGGGGATGCATTTATATCCCAAGGAAGTGGACTGTTTTCATTCCCAATCGGTCCCTCCACTTGAATCTCCATGTTGGCTATTCAAACTGCCGAATCTTGAGATATATCCATCTTCAAAGTTGTTGATAATAATGGTGGTCGTCCTCTATAAAAATATTGAGTAATTTGGACCTTCAAATACGAATTATTTCTTCAACAAAGTCAGTGTACTATATCTACTCTTTCACACTCCAAAATCTCAGCTCAATTTGATGCCTACATCATGAGATATATCATGAATAATGTACTGATTTAATTTCTCGGCGAGAATGGTGGGCTGGACATAAAAGCATATGTTTGACCCCTTGTTTTAGGAGTTGGGACTTGAAATTTTTATCCAATACTCCTTACATTGTCCCCCGATCATTTGAGGAGAATAAAAGAATTTTAACTTATAGATTGAGCCCATTAATTCAATCTTCATTATTGGTCCTGTTTCTTCACAGATTCCGTAGGTCCTTTGGTGTGGTCCATATAAGCCTTCAAATAAAATAATTATCCCACGATCCCTTCTAATGATATGTTTTATATTGAAATAAGAATCCTACAATAAATGAACCATATAATTTGGATCAGTAGGGTGAGTTTTATAAAGAAAATAATAAACTGAGTCAATTGTACAACTTCTAAAAAATATTCAAAAATTATACTTAGTATTAATACACAAATATTTCACAAAAATTATGCACATTCCATATAAAATTAGTAAAAGTAGTATATAATCTGTAATGAAAATATTAATAACATAACATTCATTTATGTCCACAATAAAATCTTCTATATTCAACTATTGTCATCCAATATATTCCTAAAGCCATTTCATTTCCAAATATAAAACATTATTTCAAAATTAAAGTTTAATTTCTTTTTTAATCCTTATTTTCTCATAATGATATTCTCTTAAATAACATATGTTATGGTGGAATTGGATATTCTTCTAAAATTTCATGTCACTACTATTTTTTTGTTTGAATAAATTTAATAAATCGATTAATTTCATTTATCATTATATCCCACATGGAAATTCCGTTGTCTGATCGCTATAGATTATCTTATCTACATCGTATTGACTACATGGTAAAAACAAGGATCCAAACTGAACTCACTATGGTAATTTCCAAGATCATCCATGATCCTAAAATCACCCATACTGAGACATTTTTTTCCATCCACATAACCATAGTGTGTTGGTGTCTACTAAAACTCAAAGGTTTCCTTATTTTATTCATTTTCCAAGTTGATCTATACAAAAATCCCTATTTTGTATACATAGATAATGGGGTTCTACATATTATTATATATATCATTATTCTACTCTAACTCTACTCAATTACAAAAAAAATATTAACTAACCCATGATCATTTTGGACCATATATAATACATTAAAATCATCTTTTATTACAATAATGATTTGGATCAACAAACTAGTTAGGAAATTTCCCCAATTTTGGAATTTAGTGATACATTTCATCATAGTATTGAATGATTTTTGTGCGACTTCTCCAAACCATGGTGTAATAAAAATAAATTTTCATGCTTGTATAAATTGGTATTTACTCTTCGGCTCCCTCTGAAAAATGACATCCTCGAGGGAATATCCAACCTCCAACACTCACAGACATACTCAAATAATCTTGGGATCATCAATTTTCCCCATAACTCTAATTGAGCACCAGTCATGACCATTCCTTTGTTAGAAACATGTAAACATGACATGATTTCTTTTCCATGCACTATATACCAACACATTATATCTCACTCTTGAATTTATCTACTAAAAAGAAACCATATTTTATCTTCCATTCTAATAATAGATACAGTCATTGTATCTCTATTTTTAATAAATTAATATGAATGAAATATTGTAAATTACCAAGAAAACCTATGTGGAAATTGATTTAGAATTCATTACCCACAATAATCTCATGTGACTACATTCATCATTGATTAGAAGATTAATAATTATATCCTATTGATTATTCATAGAAAAAATATACTCTAATGATAGATAATTTTTTCGAATTTCTACCTGATGAAGATATATTTGATAAAAATGATTTTACCTTTAATATTGAACAAAATTTTTTGATGAGTTACCTATTATTTAATGTAGCCCATATTATTAATGGGTATAAGACATTCATATTATTTTATTCATATTATGATTTAATCCAAATAATTTTTATAATGGAATGATATATATTAATATGTTATACTTTTGTTATACAGGGTGATATTTAAAACTTTTTTAGTGTTTAACAAAAAATATATAACTAATACAAAACACAAAAATTAAATTAGAAATTTAAGCATCGATAACTATAACCCATTTTACATTGTAACAAAAATTATTATGAAATTATGTCTTATTATTATATATCAATCCAAAATAATGAGTACCTTTTATAGAACACATGATTCATTTCACCGTTGCATGTCATGGAATATTGGGATTTTTTTTGGAATCAGACACATATGGTAACTAAAAATATTATGTCTAGTTTGGATGCGTTTATATAATATAGTATAATAATAATCATTCGGATCAAAATTTGATCCAAAATCCATAATTTTTCATCAAATGATACTTGGCCCCTATACTATATGTGTGGAAACATATTTTTATTATTATATTTCAAAAATAAAATAGTCATAAGAATATATATCTTTTGGGATAATGATATATTTTTTTTGTACTCATCAAATGAAAACCCAGAAAATTTCAGCTCACTACTTATAAAAAACTCAGTTTATTTCATCACATGGAAATAAAAGACTCCAATTGTTTTATATTATTTGTGGACAAAAATACATCATCAAAATACATGATCATAATGGGGGGATTTTTTCACCACACTTTATATATTTATTAGAATCCAATCATTCTTTCTTTATTTCAATACCCTTTAATCTATTGATAAAATTTAAATTCAAGGATAAAACTACCCGTTTTTTCATATAAATGAACTTATTCAATATTGAAACTCAGGAACCATAATTATGAAGATAAAAATCATACCTTTGTATAAGGTATATATATTCCTCATGTCTACATTATAGATATGATAAATACATTCCCATTTATAGAAAATCGTAATTATTTTTAGGAAAATTTTATTTTGTATCTTGGAAAATCATGATGCATTGAATATAATATTGAAAAAGGAATGAAAAATATAAAAGGATTACATGTCATCATGAAGAGATTATTTAGTTTTGGAATGGATTCTTCATACATTTATTACATCATTTTATATTTTTAGAAGAAACCCATCATAGATCCATGATATATTTGTAGCCTATGAGTAACTATGTAGAGATAGGAAAGACATAATTTCTAGTTGTGTATGATTATGTTATAAGTAATGATGATTTATTGTGATATTATAAGATCGAATTAGTGATCTTTTCTTCCATAAATGATTGAATCAGTTTCCTTTTCAATCTTTTGTGACTATATAAGAAGCAATGATTAGCTACCAAGGACCTTGCATCATTATATGATTTAATAATTTATAATAATAACCCTTGTTAAATTAAATCATTTATTGTGTGACATATATATGGAATAGTTTGGTTTTATTCTCTGAGGTGAAATCCTGGTGAAATGACATACCTAGTATACATTTAATGTTCCATAAATTTTAATTAAATTGTATTTTTCACCCCCAAAAAATTCCACCCGTCACACACTTCAAGGGAGAATAAATTTTACATGGAACGAATTTTGAGACAAAAAACACCTCATTTTCAAGTTGATAATTTCATGCATAGTTTCAAAAAAATTCCTCATATACATAACTCATCTTGGACTCATAGGGTGATAGTAAATTGATTTTTAGGGTGATTAATCCTCAAAATATGATATCAATGATGATTCTCATATATGATTCAATGAGAATGATTTTCCAGTAGAATATTAATAGTTTAACATCGTTTACATATTATATTTTCACTATATTATAAAAATAAAAAAATTGGTAGACCATACCCAATCACATAATATCAAATATTATATGAAATTTATGCTTATTAATGTACATATTGGACTCTTTACAAATGATTGTCAGTATAAAACATTCACACTATATCCAGTTTCATAATTAATCATCCCTAATGTGAATAACAAGATATACATAACACTAAATACATCTCTCTAGTTATCTACCATGCATTAATTAATCAATATAAACACAATAATTCATATATACCCTGTTCAAATCCCTAAAAGTGTGTATTTTACCCATTCAACTTCCAAATCCATAGGATATTTATGATATAGTCACATTGCAAATATTTTATCATCCTTTTTATCTTGTATTATTTTTATAATGTGAATCATTCTCTTTAAAATGAATTTACCTTGTAGTAACACCAGGAATAAAAATATTCTATTGGGTAGAAAAAATATTTTATTACATTGATAAATATTGATCCAATCTTTAATAAATCGATGAAACACTTCTAAGATCGATCATTTATCTGTTCTACTATATGAAAATCCTTATATGTCACAAGGATTTTCTATGATTATATTGGTTTGTTTTATGTGCTTTTATGACTTAGTCATAGGATATATTATATAAAACCTCTTTCATGGTCATTTTAATTAATTTAAATATCTTTTTGGTTCTCAAATAATCCCTCAATTAGTTTTCCATATGCCCAATCAAAGGATCTGTGATTCAAATTGGTTTTTGATTATGTGTAAGTCCCAACCCTTTAATATTGAGTCAGATTACCTATGAGTGTAAAATTTATTCTACATTTAGATATCTTTAGGTGTTACATTAAAAATAACTTTCATTGTTTTAGGTTTAATCAGAAATCATACGCACTATTTTTTAGTCATGGATAAACAGGATGAATCCCAAATAGCCAATCAGGCATAAGTCCAACACTGATTAATTTCTAGACCCTTTTTTCTTGTAATCTATTCCACATTTATTTAATATCATTCAATAATTCACATTCATATGATCAAAATATATATAAACATTATTTCCTAGTTGCATGAACAATACTATAGAATCATCGGTCATCATTTCATAATTTTTAATGGAATATCATTGGTACTTTTTGGTTGGCCTTAAATATAAAATAATTTGTTATAGTTTCATGAAAATAAAAGATATATCAATTATCGTTGTTTCATGACATTTAGTGGAAAATAATCATTATTGGTTTTATAACAATAATATGTGCATAATTAGTCATTATTTAACGACTATAAAAGGTACAATAATGGTTATTGTAAAATAACTTTGAAATGTATTAAGTATACTATTAAGAGGCACCAAACTATGTGGGTTATGAATCAATTCACTAGGATATGTAGGATTCCCCTCACTAAGGAATTATCTTTACATTTTCACACATACCATCTTTTAGTGTACACTAAATTCTATTTTTTCTAGCTATATGAAAACAATCCATAATGTACGAAAATAGTAAGGGGTATGATAAAGTAAAAATTATACATAAATATGTCCAAAATGTTTATATTATCAATCTATTACTCCCCCAACCATGTTAACCAGTGTTGGAACTAGGACTGATATAATGAATAATTTATAAATATAACAGAGAGTGTTAGATAATGAAAAAAACACTAATGTGATTACTTGACTTCACATCCTCTTGAACATGGTGTGAAATTAAAATCTACACTGGACAATCCCAATGAACAAATTTCACAAGAAATAAATTCTACAACTATTGATAAATTTTGAATATAAAAAAATGTTGTTGAAAAAAATGTGAGCCTAATGTAAAATCCATTTATTTTGAATGAAATAAATTAATAGTTTAATTTTCCTTATGAAAAATCATATTGGGATTCCAAATTTGGGGTTTTCCCCTTCATGAAGCAACATAATTTCAAATAGAACACTAATTTAATTCAATTACCGACAATTGATTCCTTGGACAGGGTAGGGGTAATTTAAAATCAACTTGGGAAACAATAATATCAATCAAGGGGTACACATGAAATACACCATGGTTATAGTGACTTATATAGACCTATAGTCTTGGGGGAAATTGTCTTAAAACTATTCTTCCAATGCAAGGTAGTGGATATCATTATTGGATAATATAACCTTAACGACACCCTCATAGTCCTATATGTTTCCTATAATAACCTCCAAATTATAAATCCCTATTGGAAATCTAACTAATGATGGGATAATAGAATAATGTTCCCATAGTCACTTGCACCATTCACCTCGTAAATTATATCAAAAAAGCCTTGAAAATTATTTCACTATTATCATATTAATATGGAGGAAAATATCATCAGTATTTTTTTAGCTATTATAGAGCGTCCTAGTTGATCCCCTCCATGCCACCATCATCTACAGAATAACACATTTGAAACATATAAATAATATGTTGAAAAGGATAACAAAAATATCACTATCATGGTTGTCCAAAATCAAACATCTATGAGTTGGGTATATTGGGAAGGAACCAATTACAAACTCTCATAAGATCCATCAAACCCTTAATTCCATTATCACCCATGAATCCTATCTATTTATCTTGACGATAAACAAGGACTCTTCAGGGAGGACTCCTATAATAAAATTCCACCTCCCATATTGAATGCCCCTAATCAAGATTGATGTTTTTAACTAAGTATCAACCCAAAAAATAATCTAGAAATAATGATATATAGGGTAATTGAATGGTTATAATCTATGATTATGACCATTTCCTTTTAGATTGTGATGCCTCTAAGCCTAATTAATAAACCACAATATTGTCCTTAGTATCATATTGTGTTACTCATTTCAATAGTTATGAAATATTAATGGACCATGAATTCATTTCTATATCCACTATAAGAATTTTTTTTTTCATTTTGTAGAGGTTCTAAAAATGGAACTAGAATTTATGAATTTATTGTTCCTACCTAGAGTACCAATCACTAAGGTCCTCTACATCCACTAGAATTTATAACATGAATTGATCATCCTCGGGGTAGTAAACCAAAAATCATTAACAATGGAGAATACCAAACCCATTATCTGGTTAATAAATAATATTTAGATGTCCTACCGATTTCCTCTATTATGATGGTTCTCCATACTAAAATTTTAAGTCATGGATTTTTTTTCTCAAGAATCCAGTTACAAATGACCTCTTTTGAACGTTATTTTTTATAATTAAGGACTATCTTGACATCATAGATCATGAAAAATCAGTAATCATAGAGACTATCCCAATTGATACCATCAAAATATTTATGTTGGATTTATCTGGATCCTATATTAGATATTTAATCCCTAGGAGAAATAATCTATTCAAAATAGTGGTCCTACACATAATGGATAATCATAAATAATATATGAAATTCCAACCTATGGTTCTAATAATAATGTACCTCCTGACTATTACACAATATCATTTCCTAGAGCTCCAGTATGAGTTAAATTTACTCAGAATATTCCTTAAATTCACGTAGAAATCAAAAAATCCAATACAAATGCACACATATCATAATCATTGATATATAGATTATCCTAAAAGTCGATTTTATATTTTAAGAAATGATCATCATATTTTCCACTATCAGACCTTGAATCATAGAATAAAAAATAATTGGATCCAAATGATAACATTAATATTGAATATATAATATCCTTAGAATCCTTATGTTATGTTAATGTTGAATAAAAAACATCAAAGATAAATAAAACTACATTTTTGTGTGGAATGAATTATCCCTACATAGAATATCATTAGTGTTTTTTAATATAGATATGCTTAGTATATCATTACGAATACATTAAAGGATTAATGTATACAACAACATAATTAGAACATGTGATAAAATCCCATCTATATCAGGATCAAGAAACCACCTTGTGGAGAGTAAATTCATCATTTCATGGAACTAGATGAATAATAGTGAAATGTTAACCTAGTCACCCTCTCGGTGACTAAAAATTCCATTTCGAGAAAATAGTATGAGGTTGTACAATATTCATTCCCATTTTTCTGAATCCACTATACCATATATTCAGTGATGCCCAACTATATATGAATATTACAGGATAAATAGAATATATGTCTATGTACTTCACTATATTAATTGTAAAATATGTTTCAATGTTTAAATAATAATTCAACATTATAAATTATTAAAGGTATTAGATTCATGGTATAAATTTTACATATGCGCCTTATAATAATGTAGAACCATTTATGGAGACCAAAAATTAATACTAAATGGGAAAATAAATTTTATTTATATTATATCTGGAAACTAGGAAGGTAAAAGTTGCATCCCATTTGTGATATAAAATTAATTTAGACATAGAGAATAAATTTATAGAAAAAATATATTTGCCAAAAAATGATATACATTCAAAAAAAATTTAGGATAAAATTCTAAAAGGCTACAAGTTGTTATATCTTTGATTAATGGAGTTCAATCTCTAACCTAGTTAATAGGTTTGTGGGGTATTTTCCACCATCTAAAACTAAAAAATCCAAAAATATAAAGAAAAAATGACCATGATTGAAATCTAGAAAACAATATCCCAACAATGAAGAGTTTTCGAATTTCTAGATTGGGTGTAGATTAAAATTTCATTCCCACATAATTTTTACTAAACAAAAATTAATAATTCATATACATCATCTGCATAATGTTTTGGAAAACCCATGAGGGGGACTAACTCTATTATGATTAAAATTACTTTCAGTGAAGAATCTATGACATATAATGAAATATAATCAGGACCAAAATTCAAAATTTTCATATTACAAAATAAAAAACAAGTGGATTATGATAATTACATTATCGAGAATTCAAATGATGAAAACACCCTATCTACCCTAAGGTGGATAAGTATTTGGGTCACTATACACAATTAACATCAGTGAATATTATTAATGAGAAACCCTAAAATGATGTGGATAATGATAGATATATTGAATAAAATAATGTAGATAAATTTATTAAAAAATTGGTTCATGGATATGTTCAATTAGAGGGTGCACAAACCAAAAATCAAAATCTTGTTTAATATTTGTCATCTCCTACATAGATTTAGTTACAACATAATAATCAACGTGAACATGATATGATAATAGAGTTTATTTCTAGATGGAAATCCCAATTATATTCTATAAATATAAATATATCCTAATTATAGTTATTATATATATGTATATAGATTATTTGAAATGATTTTCCATCACATTGAACATAATATGAATAATCTAGGGGAGTTTCGGCATTTCATGTAGTGATTTGGTGGCTAGAAGCCATCATTTAGGGTTCTAATGTAATATCTTAGGGCGAAATGTTGTCACATTGAAATAAACATTAAAATTTATAAACAAAAAAGGTGATAATGAAACCAGTGATGATTCTATCATTAACTATTTTCCAATATAACCATCATGAAATACATCCTCCTAAACAATAGAAACAACAATTTTGAACTTTTGAAGATGGATAGAATGTAAAAGATTTCAGGAACATCAATAATTTTGTGGAAAATATTTATTCATTCCAAAATAATTAGGATTTTTGATGTTTCAGCTCAATTATAGTGAAAACCCAATTTACATTACAAAATATCAAGATACCATAGGATTATAGTTATAATTATCATTATTATTACTTTATTTTTTATCAAATAATGGAGACAAGTATGTTATATTTTTTTCCTCTTCACATACATTCTCTAGAATTTGAATGATATTTGGAATATAATTGTGGGAAACCCAAGAACCAATGGCCCATTTCTCTAATACCTCATGAATAAAGAAAATAATTGTGGAAAAATGTCATGGATATTTATATCTATATTTATAAAATTGATGGTTTGTTAACATGAAATGTGGACAACCACATTCTTGAAATTATCATAACATGACATAGTCAACTAGCTGTGAACATAATTCCATTTCAACAAAAGATTAGAAATATCTATTATTGTATGCATTTATGACTTTATTTTACCATTGTTTATGAAATTTTTCATTTAATAATGAGCCATAGAGGTTCCCAACTCAGTAAAAACACCCCTAAATTCCATACCACACTTACATGGAGGATGGTAAATTCCATAGAAAATGAACTTTTATCTTATATAGATTAACAGAATCCTTTTAAAAGTAATTCCCTAGAAATACCATTTCATTAATGATGAAAATACCTATAATTTTTTATCCCCTTAAATATTCATAGAGGTGTTCCTTGGGGTCAATGAAGGAGTGGATGAATTAAAACTCATATTTTAGGATTCATTTTCCAATTATCCATACATATAGTGAAGACTTGATGACTAGAGATTCAATGAAATCAACAGGAAAATATATTTAATCTAGAATCATCTAGGGATTGATATATTATTATCAAATAGGTTGAATAATTCGTATAAAAATCAGTAACTTTTCAATTTCATGATATAGGGATTTTACTTTAGACCAACACATAAGAAATAAAAAAAAGAAATAATTTTGGTCAAGGGATGAAGTCATAGACAGAGTTATAGGGACCCAAAATTCTCATATATTGATATTAAATCATAACGTATGAATATTAACATCATTTTATAAAAACATGCATGAAGACTAAAATGGTTTAGTGTTGTTTTATAAAATATACTCAATATTTTTATTTATTGAAATATATTCATAATACCATTTAATGATTTTTCTATATAGTATTCATCATGGACAAACCCTACATCATACCTTTATGTGTAACCTGATGAAATAAATAAAAAATGAGGTGAGATTAGATACTTTGGAAGGGTAAAAAAGGAATATATCAATGATTAAATAATAAAAAATGGTCATAATTATAGGAGAAAATGTGATTAAATTTTGAAAACAATACCCTACACATCAATCATAAAAATCATGATTCATAGAATAAATCCTGGATGTGCATATGAAATGAATCATATAACAACATCTTTGATAACATAACATTGGGAAAATAAAATTTCTCAAATACAATATGAATATAATGTTTAATGTGAAGGATATCTATGAAGACACTCATAACATTTTTGGAATGGGATAACCACTTCTGTAAGTACACTGGGCTTGAGATAGCCTTATATGTACCATTTTTTTGTTTAGGATAACCACCCTTGTAACAGGTTTTTAGCTTGGGA
Source organism: Viscum album (assembly GCA_963277665.1). Lineage (NCBI taxonomy): Eukaryota > Viridiplantae > Streptophyta > Magnoliopsida > Santalales > Viscaceae > Viscum > Viscum album. The sequence goes on along the minus strand of OY728136.1, from coordinate 1,809,630,686 downwards.
TAACCTCCCATGTACCATCATTCAGGATTGATATAACCTATTATGTACCGACTTTTGAACGTTTGATAACCTACCATGCACCCTTTAATATTACATAACTTTGATTATTACTCGATTCATTGGATGGATATATCGGTCTAATTTATAAAATAATCTCCATATTATTGTACCAAATAATCATAAAACATTCATCAAATAGTAACCCATGAAATGGAATTGGTTTTCATAATGATGTTATAATAGTATAACCAGTGGGAAAAAATCAGGTTACACAAATAAAACTCAACATAGTCACAAATAACATATAGAATGAATAATGATGGTATAGTTGGATAGTATCATTAAAAAAAGTAACATAAATCGATTTCATGTTATATGGAAAATTATTTTGGATATTCACCTGGAACATTTCCTAGGAAAAATACCTTTTCCATTTATAAAATAAATTAATCAAAATATAAAAATCTCTCAAATAATAATGAAAAAATAAGTTAAAATACTATCCTAATCCAATTAAATAAGTTTTAAATAATGGATTGGTACTGATGGTGGATATATTTTTCAATCCATATACATTAAAACAGTGATCTCTGTCAATTATTGTTAAAAGTCATAAGTGGTTCAATTTTAAAATGGCCTAGATATACCTTTTAAAAAATTTATTTAAAATTAAAACATGGGTATATATTTATTGAAAAAATAACAATAAAATAGAAAAATCGTTCTTTAAAACATTTTAAGAAGACATGAACATTGAAAAATAAACGTTTTTAGTATAATAGATACATAAATTTCATTTTTCATTAAAGCCTTTTTTTTGGAATCATGAGGATATATAATAAAATGAAAAAGAAACATGTATTTTCAAGAAATAAATATAAGAAAAAAAATTCTTGAGTTTTTTGGGAGTTATATCATAATATGTCATCATTACATGTATAATAATAATCTTTTAGACAGATAATGAGATTATAAAATCATCCCTTAAATCCTTTATAACATTGGAATAACAATACCAATGAGGTATATAAATCCAATGTATAAGTAAATATACATAACAACAAAAATAATAACTATAAAACCATTAAATCGATGTGTTTAAAAAACATAAAGGAATCAAGTTTAGAATATGGCATGTGTCCCATAGAAATAAAAGTGAGACGAAACTCCCTTAATAGTTATATAAATATTCAACCATAATTCCCATTAAAGAATAACATAATAAAAACTATTATGTATCAACAATAATTTTTTTTAATGATATATAATTTCAAAGGTATAACAGATACACCACACAAATTAATTGTTTGGTTAATTTGGAATAACTCTACCAAAAATAATTATGATTATGAAATCCCCTACATTATATCTCAAAATTTTTCCCACAACTACAATCCCATAATATAATAAAAATGAATTAATTATACATATATTAAAATACCATTATCATATATATCATACCATATATTTTTTAATTCTATCCTTTTATTACCTATTTATTAATAATTCTTCGTTAAAACCTATTTTCATGTTTCAACTACATAATTTATCATGAATGTTTTGAGTTGGGTTTTTAAGTCCTTTTACATTTTTCATGATTAAATTATTTTAAAAAATTGTAAAAATGTGACAATTATAATATATTTTGATTATATTTGTAATTGTATTTCATAATGGTTAGAGATAGAAAATTCGTTACCCCATTCATGGAAAAGATAAGTTGTATGTATGCAGGAAGACAATATTTATTTTCATGTAGGATATAATGAATAAAATATCATTAATAATTTCAATTTAAAAAATAATATATATACCCATGATATAATATATATTAATTTAATATGTCATTATTATCACCCATGCAACAATAAAATGTGAATCATAACTCATATCTTTGATGAGCCTGTAGTCTACACGTATGTATAAGTGACATTATTGATTCCCAAATGATTAGAATGCAATAATGGAGATGTAATATTATAATTCCATATGAATTATTTTGTAAATAATATCATATTAATATATCATATAAATAATTATATACATTTTTGACAGTAGGAGATGGAAAATTAATTACATCTTTCCACAAGCTAGTACTCCACTATACACAGGATTGACAGTTTTGTTACCCATTTAATGGAAGAGAATATGGATATATGTAATGAAATTAAAATAATAGAAATAATGTATAAGTGAGATATTTATGTTATTATATCATTAATATTTTTTCACTATTTTATGTAGGTGTAGTAAAGATAAAATATTAACACTCGGTTAAGAACGATAAATCTTTTTCGGACAACCACCTTAGATTAGCATGAAAATACTTCTTAACAGTTTTTAATAATATATACAAATAATATATGAAATTTTGACGGAATAAAGAAATATATTTGGATAATAAATTTCTAATTTAAAATGGATTTTGATGTTTTAATAGTAGAGGATAGGGGATTCTCTTTTATAAGTTGAGGCGAGAGCACACATGAATTTTTTTAAATAAAAAATTAATAAACATGCTTTAAACATAAAAAAGCATCCCAAATTAAGCATTATCTAAAATTATATGATATAATATTGATATATGGATATAAAATATGGATTGGGAATGTTTTTTAAATTTTAACACTTACCATTTTTTAACACCTGGTAATATAGTTTAAATCTTAACCGTGATTAATAATTTTTACCGTGATTATAATTGAATATGAAAAAATATGTGTTTAAATTATTATATAATATTACTTATGATGATTCAAAATATAGAATCCATTTTAATAAATTTAATTAATATAATTTATAGAATATAATTTAAAATTAAACTCACAAACATGAGAAGAAAGTTGTTTCCTAATGAATAAGATTCATAAGTAATGACAGTTTTTATAGAAATGTTGAACATAAATTTTTATAGAATGATATAAATTGGATTAATAATAATATTATTTAAATAATTTTTTAAATAATTTTTTTATAAAAATATAAATTAATAAATTTATAAATAAAAAGACACATTTCTATAAAAATCATTTTTTTCACTATTTACATACAAATTAATATTTTTAATAAAATTAACCCTGAGATAATTTTTTAATTTCGAATTCATAATTTTTTTAAATTATTAATTATTTTATAAAATTATATAAATTTATTTTATAATTTATTAAGAAATGTTCAATAAAAATCATTTTCTAACAATAATTTATTATTGAAGCATATAATGATTTGTCCATAGATAATTCTTAACTATCAATAAAGTTTATTTGTCTAAAATAATTATTATTAGTTATAAAATTTGGTTATTCTTATTCATTGGTATATATTTAATTCCTAGATTATAATGATAAAATTTAAATTCAAATACGATTATTATATTATGGTTTTTTAGAACTCAATTTTTCATGTATGAGAAACTATCAATGAAATTAAATTTCTATGAAAAATATATTTCATTAAATATATAGGTGTTCAAATATAGCCACATTAAAATTAAAATTTCCATCAAAATATTTAAACTCTAATAAAATCCTCTGAGGATACTTCTTCATCATCATATCCAAAGGTTCCCAATGTACCTTCTTCATTTTATTGGTTTTGACAAAAGCATTTGACCATGTTGGTTGTATTGTTTCAATGAAAATTCTCTGCATGATAAATAATATCTAATGGATGTTTTTCATATGAATTTTAACAATCCAATATTATGGTCTCAATTTTTATTATATGTGATATATTGTCATTTTTACATATTTAAGAGAAATTCATGGATCAAATCATGGACTTGACAGAGTCATTGTTGATGAACCATGTGAAAAAAAATTGTGCCTACTCAATCAAGAATAAAAAATAGCCTATATAACTAGGGATGAAATTTCATTTCGTATAAAATATCATAACATTTATCCAAATATATCATCATATGAATAACTTATCACTAAATTCAAACTGCAGATAATGCAAAATATTAGTATCATCACTTTTCAATCGGCACTGAGATGACATCATGTTCTAATGATCAGATTTGGATTTCTCATCTATTTCCTCATCTATATTAGGGAATATTTGAATTATTTATCCATAATCAACCAACCAAACTAGTTTTATATGCTTATTTCCATATATGGACTCATAACGATCTATCATAATCCTAGAGTGAAATATATTTTTTAAGAAGAATCATCTAGAATAAGGTGAATCTCCCAAAAACCTTTGATTTACAAACAATATGATCTAAGAATATCCTTTATGGTATTAACTGTTCTCTTCAAATAACCATCTGTATAAGGATAAAATTAGTTGAATCATAGCTTCATACCATGCTCATATTGATGACATTACAAAAACATACAGGTAAACATATGATCTTGACAAGACATAATAAAATGTGATTAATCCTCCCACCATACTACTTCAGTTATTTATATCCTAAAAATATTATGTAGATGATTTTTTTATTTTAAATCCCTAAACATATATGAATTTTTATATTTTTCGATTATAAATCATATGACATTAATCCCATTAGCTATTTTGTGGAGTGCGACGACAGAAACCAAGGTGATGTTTTCCCATTTCCATTTTGTAATTGGTAATTGTTATAATATTACTTTAAAAAATTGTCTCTTACACTTAACTTACATCCATTACAAGAACCAATAGATGAACTATACCATATCCCACTCATTAAACCCCATAATAAATCTCATTTAAATATGTTTTCATCATTGTAATTCCAATATAAATAGAGAATTAAAAACTATAAGCTTCCTCTAATAGAAACTTCTTTAAATTGGGTTTGGATGGAACACATATAATGTTTTTAATAACTATAATTACTTCACAATCAAGGATAAACTCAATATATTATTTGACATTCATCTGTATCTCTACATCATCCTTCTATGCCTCTTAAATACTCACATTGATAGATGGTTGAAATATCAGTTGAGAAAGATAATATTTCTTACCATTCAACAATATTTCTATATGAATCCATTTCATATCTATATATAATTGATGTATTATGATCCTCATCAAATATATTCTTGTATGATCTTTTCTAATCAAAGGATTTACCACCTTTTTATCATTATTAAAGTGTAATTTATTGAGGAGTAATAATATTTAATTATCTACAACCCACTTCTATAGAAAATGTTTAAATACATCTATATGAATATATAATTTAAGAATTTATGAATTTATATATATAAAACATTCATATTTAATGATAATTTATTTATACTTTTAATGTAAAAATATCAATAACTAACTCCAAATCATGATTTGGGAAAATTTTCTCATTAAAATTCAATTATATCTACAAATAAGTTATAAATATTTTATTCTATAAGTGAAAATATCCCATTCCAACTTCATTTAATCAATATATTATAAAAAACCATCTACCCTGTAGGTTAATTTAATAATAATTTTTTTAGTTAACCTTCACTCACGTTCCATGAAAATTTCCCCAAATTCATATGTCTAAATGAACATGTCTCCCTTTTGAGTCAACATGGTGAGTGTATTGGATTGAGGTGATAAAATTTCCCCAAAGGGTCATAAATATATATCCAATCCATGAAATGTATAAATTGTTGTCACTGTGGTTGGTCTGTGATAAGGCTCAATAGCCTCTATTATTGATGGATGAACCAACAAACCATTACATGTGATTATATAACCCAAAAAGAATAATTTTATACTCAAAATTCAATATTACTATGTTTTTTATATAAATTATAATTTATTTGGTTATTTAGTACAATATTATATTGATCATGATGATTTTACTTTCCCATAAATTTTTTAATAATATCTTCTATAAATACTATAAAAAATGATCAAGGTTGTCTATAAAGACCTTATTCATTAAATACATGATGATTTTATGTGAATTAATAAGTCCAAATCGAATAACTATATATTTATACGGTCCATAAATTTTACACTATGATGCTTTGGTTATATCATCATTCACAACCATTAATTTAAGATATAATGAATGGTTTTTTTATTGAATAAGTATTGGGTTATACACAGTTGATCAAACAAGTCATTAATATGAGGTAGTGGAGTCTTCTTATTGATTATGATCATATTTATGTATTTATTATCAATGAAAATTCACTTCAATCCATATTTCTTCATGAAAAACTGTACAAGTTCGCACAAGGTGACAACATGGAAAAATAGTTAGCTTTTAAATATTCCCTGGGAATTTATTCTCCAATCGGTGGAATTATATTGGGTTAATACTATAGAGATACATTAATATAGTTGTAGATCTTGGTATGAGTTTTACTGAGAAATCAACATCACGCTTTTGTGGAATACAAGGAATATATTCTAGATAGACATCGACTGATTTTCACAAAGTATGAATTTCATTGTCATTGAGTTTCTACCCTACCATATAACATAAATACTCTTATTGAAATGTAATAAAGACCCATAAAATGGATGTAATTTTCATAAAAGTTTCATATTTACTATCACAATGATAAATGAATATTGATTGGTTATGAATATCAAATGTGACTTCCCTTCCTGAGAGATTGATGAGAGATATATATAGATAAGTTCACCCATTCTTAAGATAGTATCAACTTAAATAGTGGGTGAATTAAAATTTTTTAGGAATCCCATTACCTCAAAAATTAAATATAGAAGATTCATAGAATTGAGATGTGATCATTGTTCCATTAATCATTTTCAATGTTACTTCCACATCAAATCATTGAGGTTTTATTGTGATACCCAGTGGAAATTATTTCTCTATAAAATTTGGGAATATCATTATTCAAATAATATATTAGATGTTATAGAGTGGATGAGAATTGTATATTTCAACATATTGTTATCATATCCTTCATTAAAAACATTAATCACCTGATATTTATATTTTTCCATCAGATTGAGAGGTTGCAGACATTGAGAATCAGAAATATCATTCATATATCTACAGTGGTATGCATAATATCAATAATTCTCATATTTATAATACTATAGTGTTAGTGGTTCATTCTATTGAGATTTCTCTGTTTTCAAATCATAGATCATTTATTCCTGTTATTTCCTAATTTAGTGACACGATCACCACCTGTTACTCACATAAAAAATTTCATATTAACATTAAGACAATTTCATCAATGTATTCTTAATCCAATTGGTATTGAAGAAAATATCACCTTATTCTCTTGATGGTTTATATAGTTTCCTTTCAATTTCGTGTATCAATTAATTTCAAAACCATGAAATTAATGGGTAAATCCAGTCCCAATTTCAACCATGATAGAAAATAAAATATTTTTTTCATAGCTAAAAATGTACCTTATTGATATCACCCATAAATTAATTTGATTTAAGACAAAGGATAATCAATTAACCATGCCTTTAGGTTTGATGATATTACAATAACTATAAACATGTATGTATTGTAAAATGTTCCTCATATTTACAAAAAAAATAATCGTCATTAAGCTTTACCTCGGATAATTTCGTTTCCATTTTCATGTAAATAATATGGGGAATATACTTATTGAAAATTAATAACTTAAACTCACCTCACTCCATCGAGTTAATTTCTTCATGTTTCCTCATAATGAAAATGAGAGTCAACCATTGAATAGATTTCACATGCGTATTATATATAGATAAAATGATTTTTTAAAGATCCAAAAACTAGATAATAGGAAATTAATTTTCAATGGTATTGATTCATTGATCTGAAACTATCGTATATGTTGAGAAAATAGAATATGGTGAATATTTCTACATGATGTACCCAACAAAACATTGTTTCATCATTTTATAATTTATATTTTCATAGGTTGAGAATTTTTTGGGAGCATAGAAATTATATTTTACATTCTATCACCCATAATATTTTCTTTATCAGGAGTGAAATCATTTCGCAGTTCATTATATTCAATATTAAAATGATACTTTTCGTCTCAATCCTTATACTAAAACCCAAAAAAAACAGTGTTAGAATGAATAACCATTGTATTTAATATCATAATAAAAAAATCAAATATATTATTTCTAAATCATGACAACATATATTATATATATGTCTTTATATTTTTATCCTATATTATTAATGGTCATTATCAATAAAAATAATTCTTTATATCTTATAAAGTGTTTGTAAATTACCAAAAGATGTCCCCAGAAAGATTCAAACCAAGTATTCCCCAAGGCCCATTCTCATATGCTAGTTGATGATCTATTCAAAGCTTCATGAACCTCTTATATTGATATTACACCTATTTAAATCAATACTAGATTACTAACCAATTAAATTATCAAGACATGGATGTAATTTCTTAGAATCCACATGCTCTTTCTTCACCAAAACTCTAGTACATTTTCTTATACCTTGACTTATCTCTAGGGTTATCAATAATGTTTTATCATCATTATTTATTGAGGTTATACCAACCATCCATTTTATATTAAATTTAGAGACCCAATAATTTACATATATAGAAATTACATATTAATATATGAATATTAATTTAATTTTATAAAAACAAACATGGGGGCCATAATGTTTTAGTTTCTTTGGAGAATAAATACTCATTATTCTTATTTCATGAATGATATTCAACTTATCCAATAAATATCATCCCACATAGTAATCTTATTATGCGTACCCTACTTAATACCATTCCTCAAAACATTGTGAAATGAAACATATTAAACAGTGAGATTTATATTCTTTATAAGGGTAAATAAGTGAGATATCAACAATCAAATATGAATAACATGAGAATAAGTGACTGTAAAATGATATGAAATTTTACAATCCATACCCATTATATAGAAGATCCTAATATTGATTCATGTCATAAATAATTGTATATCATAATATATGAATCATAATGGTTTCAAATAACTTTAAAAATGATATAATAACAAATTCATATACCAATGATTTATGGCATATACATAAGAAAAAAAATCATATGTCAAGGAAATCCACTAAGCCATTATTCACATGTTTTAAATGGGTTAACCAAATGAATTTATTCTTTGGTCCTGGGATAACCTCTCATGTTCTCTCTTTTAATCTTGGGACAATGCCACATGTTATCTATTTTTATCTTGGTCTGACCACCAATGTACCTTATTTCAATTTTTGGATAACCCCTTCTATAACCTTTCATCTAATAGAACATTAATCATAACCCAATGCATTTATGGGAGATCTAAGTCACACCCATTACATTTATCATTCGTTTTTGTGCCACTAGATCGATAATCATTCATCATATCATATCCCAGGAAAAATAAATATGATTCATAAAAATTTCTTCATAGCACATCTAATGGGAAATAAACATGTATCATAAAAATTTTACATCATAATTATAAATCATCTGGAAAATTATAAAGTTGTTATCATAGGATTAAATCTTTATTAAAACTTATGGAACATAAAGATATTTTTGATTATATTGAAAATTATTTTTAATGATCACATTAAACATTTCATGAGGAAATTATTAATTCCATTATGAAATCAATTATTTAAAATCTAAATATTTCCCAAATATAAAAGAAAAATATATTATTTGATAATATCCTTATAAAAATTAAAAGGAATAATTAAAAAATGTATTGATAATGAGGATGGAAATATCATATATTTCTTAAATGATAAAATAACGATTCAGTAAATATTTTCGAAAAAATAAAAAATTAAATCATTCAGTTATAAAATGATTCATATTAAACAATTATTAAAAACGTAAAATGTGTAAAAATTAATTTAAATAATATATGGGTAATATTTTAATCTATCTAAACATTTTTTTTTTGAAATCACAGACATAGAGAAAAAAATATTTCCACTAAAAAGGTAAATAAATCATGATTTTTCAAACCAATTTAATTTAGAATATTTAGCACATAAAGGTGGTAAATGAAGTGAAAAGATATAATATGTATAAATATCAAGGGGATATGAAAATTAATGAGTTTATTTATGGATATATCATAAGATATCATCATTAGAATCATTATCATAAACAGTCCAGCTAAATAATTAGATTATAAAAACAAACCATTACCATATTGGTAAAATTTCATTGATGGTCCACTTGAAATCAATAATCATAAAAAACATTTAAAAATCCACAAACATCATAAATTTAACAAAAATTAATTAATTATTTGTTATTTTATACAACAAAAAATATAAGAAAGTGATGAATATGGCATTTTCCAAACAAAAACAAAATTGAGATGAAAATCCATTACTACATTAGTAGATTTGGAATTGAAATCCCCATGAAATAATTACATCTAATGAAACATTAAATATCACAAAAAAATTAATTTAAGATATAACATGTCAATGTCTATGTATATACACTACAATATAGTAATTAGTGGTGAATTTGGCATAAGTCTCTCATAAATAAATGATAGACAAGAAATCCCTTTCCATAGGTAACATATTTCATACTGCAAATTAGAAAGAGTCATATAATAAGTATTGTATTATAATACATATATTTGATAAAAATAATAGAAAATATAATACCAAATATAATTTACTTATGAAATTATATTACCAATTTTTAATTAATGACTTAATGAAATCACTTATCGGGTAACAAGTACATTGTTTTTTCCACATGGTTTTTTTTAATTTAATTGGACAATAGTTAAATAATTTAAATAATTTTATAAATGATATAAATATCATATATATTTAATTTATTTGTATTTATATTATTCCATAATAGTAAGAGATGGAAAATAATTTATAGCATTCAGGGAGATGATAGGCCAAGAGTATGCCTGAACAATGTCTCCATATTCATAACCAGTGGAACAAAATGTAGTTATATATTAATTAAAATATACAAAATAATATTTAATTAAAATATATAATTTTTTTTGTTCATATATCGTTATTAACATCCTAGTCAAAATAAAATTAGAAATGTATCAAAAAGATTCATTGAAATGGTAGGCCACATGCAAGCATGCAAGACATTAATATTTTCCATATGATTAAAGGGTATGAAGGTAATTGTGAAATTATAATTATATAATTATAATGATTTCATATATATAAATCTAATATTATAAATATATCATTATATTCATTTGTGATATCTAGTGATGGAAAAGGAATTAAATCAGGTCGCGAGATAGTAGTATGCTATAAACATGATAAACTATTTTGATCGCCATTTAATAGAAGAGTTGATGGATATAGGTTATCACATTTGAAACCTAAAATATTAGTATAAAGGATATAATTTGGTTATTATATTATTATAATTGATGAATACATAAATTATGTCAATGAATAAATAAAATATAAACTCTAGTTTTAAACAATACATCTTCTTCAGACTACCTCATTATGTTAACTCCAAAATCATTCATAGGATGGTTTAATCATAAATCTAGGGACACTAATAAGTGGTTAGGGAAGAAGTATGGTATTTGGGAAGGTATTATTTGTTCCAAAATTCAAAGTAAATGTGAAAAGGATAGGAGAGGGTTTTCAATTTTAAAAGAATGGGAGATGAAAAACATGCAATTTTTGAGAAAAAAGCATTTTTACCATGTTTTAAACATTACACATGTAAAAAAAATAAGTTTTCCATGAATATATTTACAATATTATATTGATTTTTTTGGTTCCAGGTATTGGGATGGTATGAGATTTTGAGGCATCATTTTCCTAAAAATTTATTTAAAAATATATTAATGATATTCATATAACACATGAATAGTATTTATGAAAGTGTGAAATAAATATTGAATGGGGATAAGATCATAATTTCAATTGAAATATTTAATTCCTAATGTGGGTTTTACCCTAGGTGAAAAATAAACTTTTTTGGTGTTAGGTGATTATGAAAATGTTGTCACAGGATCATATAATAAAATATATAAGAAAAATTTATTTCCTTTTATTTGATGAAAAACCTACATAATAAATTTAAACATTTTTATGGTTGAATCATAGAATTAGTTACATGACCTATGTATTGAGAGGAGATGTTGGAGGATTGTAGGAAATCAATGTTGGATCTGATGATAACGAGGAGCATGCGCCAGTGGATTTTTTGGATCATTCCAATGAATGTAACAAAAAAAATATTTATTCAAGAAGAATCCAAACACTATCTATGAAATTTTATTTCTTTACTTTTAGATTATTATTCTATCCCAATAAAAAAACAATCAAATCCCTGAACAATAATTAATTCTCAATCAATAGTAGATTTATTTTTTAAGTCTTTATTTTGTTTATTTGTTATATTGCTGCTTTATTCATCTATTTAAGTATCAACGGGTTGAGTCCATATGAAAAAAGGGTGATTTTGTTTCCTCAAATAATGTTATTTAAATATTTCTACCATTTTTATTAAAATGTTCATATTTGGGATTTTTGTTACAAAAAGGGAAGAAATATACCTTGTATTTGATCATTGAGTGACTACTATTGGTGAAATAGATTAGTAAAGTAGTAGTGGTTTTCAATAAAGGGATTGATCGAGGTGTAATGATGACTAAGGTAGATCAAAATAGAATCAAAATTTATTAGTAGTTCCCATATATACCAGATTAGATGGTGAAACTATGGACAATTCCTGTCAGATTTTGTTGTGTAGACAGAAAGCCTCAAACCATGATATTTGGTAATGATAAGGTAAATTAACCCCTGGACTATGAATATTAAAATATTTATGTGGAATTGGTGATGTGGGGGATGTTTCAGAAGAAGAACCAGTAGGATCTTTTAATTATAAGTAACACAATGTGTACTTTGGACAGACACACCTTGTGGGCCCCAAAGATGTTGCGCTAGGGTTTCCACCAGATTGAAATATCACACTCCAAGTGACCCTATCACATTATATGTGACTCATTCATGGAGTATCTGTGTGTGATTTGGAGGTTCTTAGGACATGGTAATTCCATTATATAGAAACATGGCTAGACTACAGGGACACAGTCTGGTGTACGCAAGCACATCCAAGATGCATCGTTAGAATTCTATCTAATATCTACAAGATTTGTATTATTCCTAAATTCCATGTATATGATGATTTAAATTACATGTTATGTATCATTACATGGTATGAAGAAGGACAAGTGACAGACACCATGTATCTTACTTACACATCATGTTCTTCTTTAGAGATAGATTAGAGCTCTCTGTTTCTTCTATTTGGACCATTATCAATGGAGTGTATTCCATTCATCTATATCCATGATGGTATAGGGTGATGTTACATCATCATCCATTTATTATGATCCCCTCCGAATGATGAGTCTCATATATTCATTTAAGAGTCCCTCAGAAAGAATAGTGTGTGATCCTATATCATTTCTTCTTATACCCACGTTGGGATTTGTAGAATCGATGTAAACACCATGTGTAGGAAATGATCATAAATATTGTAGGCCATATCATTAGGGTTAAAAATATCATTTTAAAACTATCCACTATTTATTGGGTTGAATAATATTGAGTTCATGGTGTCTCCCAATAGAATTGGTTATGATCCCTTATATGTGTATTGGATTATTTAGAGACTAATTAGTATTCCTAGGTATGGACCAATGATCATGATCTTATTCATGAGTTTCTCCAGTGACCGAATGATTCAGGGAGTGAGTTCTCAATGAAATATAACTTCTTAAAGTGGATCCCTTTGGATGATAAATAGGTTGATACCAACTAGAAGCATTGTTTCCTTCCTCTGTATAACTGGGTGTTTTTTACTCCTTCGACTGATCAATCATTTTTATGAACTGACTATTCTTGAAGATTCATGTTTTGTATTTCTAGGTATTCCTACTAAGTATTGTGACATTATATTATTTGTTTTAGTTAATAATCAACCCTCTTTTTTATCATTATTTTTTTGGGTTCTTATTTGTCTATTTTGGGTGGAAATATGGATATTTTGGAAATTTCTAGGTTTTTCATGGTTGGTGTGCAGTTGGGGAAATTCCTACTAAGATTGTTTTTTTATGCGAAATAATTGATAAAGGTAGTTAGTTCTAATTGAGTATCACTATATAATTAAAAATTCAATTTCATAATTTGATATAAATTTCATTCATTTGATTTATGAAAATATGATGCGATATGAATTGGAATTAGAAATTGAATTGGTATGGATTTTGGGAATACCACACATTTCAATGTAACCAGAAATTGTGGAGTAATTAGAAATTGATGGATCCTAGGATATGATATATTAATTGAACTTGATAAAATTGTAAAATATTTAATTGATTAAATCCAATGATTGGTTAATTTTTCAAAGGGTATGAATCGATGAAAAACATGAATTTTGGTTTTGAATGTAAATTTGAATTTTTAAGAGGAAATGTGGGTAATTGAAAATAGAATGATGATGAATTTGAAATTAAATGATTTTACCTTTTCCCCTAGATTTATTTATTGATCACATGTGAGCTATATAGGTAGTAGTTAATTTGGGACAACTATTCAAGGATGATAGTTCCCTCAAAAAATATTGATGATAGAAACACTAAAAATATATTTAGGTTGAGCATGTTCATGATGGAATGTTGATGTGTCATATTAGGCATTATCCTATTCGAATTGTGTACACATAATCCATGATCACTAATACAATACTGGAAGGATGAAACAACCTCAAACTATCATATCATAGGGTATATTACCACAATACATATGGTGAAATTTTTATTATTATTAATTATCTTTATTGAGAAAATGATTTACTCAGACGTCATGATGTATATAAAATGTATTATATAATGTATTTTGAAATCCATGTATTGAAATGTTTTTTTTTCATCATTAATGAAAATAATTTTTTTTTAAATATGAAATTATATTTTCATTCCCTAGTTTTTAAACAATTGAAAGAATAATTTTTATGAATGTTATTGTATATTATTATGGATAAAATTTTTAGACACAAATGGGTTTTATTACTCACAAACAATCTTTTCCTTCAAGAGTTTTTAGAGTTTCCTTCACAAGAACTGATAAAAGGAATACCCCCTCTATGAGGAGGTGTATGTTTTTGTTATTTTATCATGGAGAATTTTTTATATTGGGATAATTTTCATTCCAAAATTTTGAGACCATTGAGGTTTCTTAATTTTCATTTTTTATATACATTCTTGGTTTCATGTACGTTCCCCCTGAGCTGTTTTGGGTATACTGATATGTATCTATAATGATTATTTGTTTATGTGTAAAATTAATTCCATATTTTATATATCATGATATTGTGTCCTAGTCACAAACCTATTGGGATCAGGAACACCCTTTGTTAAATATCAGTGCCAACTTATTTGTTAAATTAGCAGAGTATTGAGGTTGATTCATGAAAAAATTATATCAAAGTTATATAATATGAATCTTTTAATTCATTTTTTATTATATTTCGAGATATTTTGGGATGTAAGAAGTATTTTTGAGTGATTTCTTCACCATATCTAATTGTAATGTTCCTTAAGTTGTCATGGGTGGTTTCATAAATGTTTCTTAGAGAATACATATTTTCTTTAATCAGATTTAGATTTGGATAGTCAGAAATAAATATTAATTTCTCATATATAATGGAATTAATCTCCATGTTTCTCATATTTGATTTTTTATTTGGATGACCTTATGAAGTATTAAATGTGTCTATCTGTTTTTGTAGAATCATTCCTTAGATAAGGTGTGTGGATAGTCTACAAGAGGAGGGATTTAGTTTACCAAAATGACGACATCCCCCCATGAACCAGAATATCATTTAGATTATATATCATTTTTTCCATGCTATGGGATAGGAACCTATAATCATCCACGTTTAAAATCTATTAGTGGAATCTCAGATGAATGAATTACAAAGTCATGCATTGGAGTTCTTTCACCAAACATCACAATCATTCCTAGGTTTTAATGATCTCAAATGGAAATGGATTAGTATACCAACATATAAATTCTTTTTTGGATCATCAAAACAGAAAATTCAATCAATGTGATATGATCCACCTTTTATCTAGAGATATCTTGCAAT
The DNA here is from genome assembly GCA_963277665.1 of Viscum album. Classification (NCBI taxonomy): domain Eukaryota; kingdom Viridiplantae; phylum Streptophyta; class Magnoliopsida; order Santalales; family Viscaceae; genus Viscum; species Viscum album. The sequence continues at coordinate 1,809,614,625 of OY728136.1, read as the reverse complement.
AGATGGTGGTACGTGACATTTACATAGAAGAATCATGAGGGTTTATAGAAGAATGAATTTAATTTTTTTCATTGACCATTTCCATTAAGATTATATGATGTAGGATAAGTTAATGAAATTATTTAATCTAGATCAGGATGATTTGACAATGATAGAATATTAGAACATATTATCTAATCTTGTTTATATTACACCAAATATTTTATATAATTAAATATTGGAAATTCAATTGCCCGATAGGGAAATTTGATCTGATAATTTTTTATAGGGTTTTTTTGAAGCTATAATCAAATGTTGATGTTCTAGACAAGGCGTTGATGTTTATACATGATATGGCTGGAAATTCATGTGTAATAGGAGTTACTTTTTCTTCCAAAAGAAGTTATGTGAGCTCACATAATTTGAAGATACTGTGTGATTAGTGTTATAGAGGTTATAGATTATATGGTACTTCTAGACCTTCTACTATTCTTGGTATATGTCATTTTACATTATTATAGTATGTGAATCCTTGGTATTTAAATTAAATTTTCCTTGATAAAATCAAGATACGATGATTTTGTGGACAGTCCTGGAACATGAAAAATATTTATTATATATTATCTACTCGATGTAGTTCCATGGTATCATCAACACTAAAAAATACAATGGTGAAATTATATTCTTAAGGAATTCGAGCTATAGGAATCTAGAATATAACCTCTTCACATAGTTTAATAATCTCCAGATGAAGCGGATACATGTACGACGACCATGAGAAGTACCATTAATATATATTAATCTCTTGTGACATCTTTATTTTATACCAGTTCATCTTATTCATGTATCCCAATATGTATTGTGAACATTTCAAACCTTTATAAAGAGATTTGATCTTATGTGATGGATATTACTAAACCCCTTAGAATATTTATAGATTATGTTCTTCTTTATTTTGTTTTCATTTTCTTGTTATCAATGATTGATATTACATTGGATTTACTGGTTCTCAACACAAAGCTATCGATTTCATTTTTTGAATGGACTAGATTAATGAAAATAAGTGATGAATTTTCTATTATCTCAGATGGGTCTCTTGTACCACACCTCACCAGGTGGGCTAAATCTGTCAATGAAAATTGGAGAAAAGGTTTAATAGATATAGATATTGTTATCGAGAGTTCAGGAAAATAAAATCAATGATCTCTTTTTATCTCGATAATAAATCTTTGAGTGGTGTTCTCCCTCAACATGTCATCGAGTTTCCTTGTTTTTTTTCTTCCGACTTCTCTGGTTTACCACTAGTAAAATTGGTAAAGTTATCTATTGAATTGTTTCTAGGTACTCAACCACTATCTGTAGCTTCATTCCAAATGGAACCCAATGAAATTAAAGTGTTCAAGAATCGTTTGGAATATTTTTAAGAAAAATGATGTATACTATAGAGTGTGTCATCTTGGGTGGCACTTATTCTCTTTGATAATAAATCTAATGGAACAATTCAACTACGTGTTGACTACTAGAAACAAAATAATGTTATTATAAATAAAATGTACTTATTTCTAATGATTGTTGATCTTTTTGATCTATTGAATTGGGAAATGTTGTTCTCGATGATTGATATTTGATTTTTTTTATCAAAATATGTGATCAAAAGAATCAAAAATCCCTAAAGTGTCATCTGAAGTAGTTATAGTAATATTTGAGAATATTTTCATTCTCAATGGTCTAACCTATGATCATAAATTATTTATGCTCCCATTACTATCTTGATATGATCATTGTGGTTTTTGTGGTTGAAATCTCTAATTATGAGGAGGATCACGAGAATCCTCAAAGAACAGTTCTCGATTTTTTTTTGAAATACAACGATTTATGCCAACATACCAAAATGTGATTTATGGATTTGGGACTATATGTTATTATGATAACTTATCTCATAAAATTGTATTTATTTTTATTTTAGACATGTTAAAGCTATCATGAAATCGGAGAAATCATAATATTTTGTTTACATTTTTAGTTTCATAGGTTTAGAAGGGTATTATCACCACATCATAAAGGATTTCCCAATGATAGAATCTTCAAATACTACTATCACTAAAATGGAGTGAATTTCCATTGGGATGATTAATATTAGAGTTATTTTGTTGATTTGAACTGAATATTGACTTATGGATAGTGGTTGACTCGTATAAAGGCATGACGAGGGTAAGTGTTTTTTTTTTAAGTGTAATGTTTAGGATTGGCCTATTTTTTATGATGGATGATAACATCATTGCCCAATGAAATTGAAATATTTAACCACAAAAGAATAATTATTTGACCCATTACCTTGAACTCACAGTCATGATGCATGTAATAAATATCGGGAAACGTAACCTTTTGAGAATAGTTAATCGTGTATTCTGACCACACATTCATGAGTTATATCTTCTATAATAAATCATTGAATCATTATTTGAGGATTTGGGTAAAGTACCTATAATATTTTTATTACAAGATAATTAATACCCTAGGTAAATTTAATGTCATCACTAAATCCTTAAGAAGGATACTCTTTATTTGGGCTTTGAAAGAATAATAAAAAGAGTAGAACGCGATGGATCTTTTTTAACTATTTCATATAAAAGATTGTGGAATATGGTTAGAGGTAGTATTGGATAGTGTTTATTTGACATTACCACTTCTTAAGATGAGTCTACAGGATCTGTAGCTTGTTGATGAATTTTGTGCCATTATAAACTCTTTTTATTCTTGGGAAACTATTGTAATGTAGTCATTCTACAAAGAGGGTATAATATGTTTCTATAATATAAATACTTTACATATTTCAATGTTCAAATATGTGATTTAGTATTTCCATAATTCAATGTGTGTTATGAACCCATGAACCGCAAATATGTTTTATAACATGTAGTGATAATTTTGGTGGTTTGATATGAGAGAAGACATCGGTGAGTTTGCTTCCAGTTTCAATAATTTCTATTATGTAATGATATGAAATATATAAAATAATTATTACATTAGTGAAATATAGTCCAGAATTGAATGTCGGAAAATATCTATATGTAATTTTTTATTGGGATTCAACGTCCTCGTAGAAAGAAGATGGTTATATGGGTTTTTATGGATAGGCTGACCAAGTTGGTTATCATCATACCCATTCCTGATATAACCAATGTAAAGGACATGTTAAATCTATTTGTTGGATATATATTTCATTTTCATGGAGTTCCATATACTATCATCTCTGATAGGTATCCCTGGATTACGTATCCCTTTCAAAGAGGCCACCTTGATGTATTAGGATATTAGGTTCAATTGAGTATATCATGATATCAATAGATAGATGGATGAAAATTTTTCAACCCATATTCATAAAAATATTATTCGTTCATAAAAATTTTATTTTTACGGAGGTTACGTTAACAATTTTGGATAGGTTGAGTTCTTTTATAACAATAGTTATGATCCCACAAAAATAATGGATCATTTTTAGGCCATGTATGGTTAGATGTGTAAATATACGCTATTATGGTCTTATATTAGCTAATAATCCATAGTTACACTAAGAATGGCTCAAGATATGACATAATATGGTTTTTTAAAATTATTAGAGGATGTTAACAGTATATAGATTGTTTAAATTCTATCTAGATATTCTTTTTAGAACATTTTAATTTTTAGTCGGTGACAGACTGGTCATGAAAGTTTCACCTTTTATAGGACATCGTTGGGTTCAGATGGAAATGAAGAATAATAGTTATTTATTGGGAACATTTATGTATTATGAGATGTTGTGGAAAAAGACTTACCATAGATCACTTCCAATATATTTATCATTAATAAAAAATGTGTTCCATGTATCGCAGTTATGAAAACATATTTATGAAAAATGTAATGTGTTGTTCTAGAGTGCTCATGAGGAGAAGGTAGATTTATCCATGAAAAAACATCTAGTTAGAATAGATGATTCTGATAAAATGTTTATTCATGTGAGGATTATAACTTCGGTCTCTGTGTTATGGAATCATGGTTCTAAAACACATCATACATGGGATAAAATATCATATATGTAGAGAAGTGGACTCATTTTTTGGAAATTGAAACTTTTTGTAATATTCTATCAGGAAATAATGTTCCTATGGTTGGAGGGTGTAACATCATGTTACTTGTTTTTAGATTCTCCTCTAGCCACATCTGTTTTATGATTTGTTTACATTGGGTTTGGTGAAAATATATATTTTTTATAATTTTCTCGGCTATGCTAGGTTGGCACACGAATTTCTAAAACCCTTCTCCCACCCAGGGAAAACCATGAAACCATATAATGGAGGGTTTCTTTGTTTGAACAATATATGTTGAATTTTACACCGACCTATAAGAAAATGATCACCTATATAGAGGGTAACGTGATTATGGTGTAAAGTTTTTCTAATAATGAAACATTGAACCACTAACAATGCAGGCCACATTATTTTATACCAAAAATTATTTCAAACCCCCAAAACTCCCATTTGAACCCTAACTCAAATCTAATACATGATATACAGAATTAAAATGTCTTGTTGGATCTCAATAACCCTTTTTATGTCCTCCATACTCATTCCTATTTAGATAAAACCTTGGAGGATCTCATTCGACCCCCTATAGTATGTGATTCACCTCCCGTTAATTCTCACATTATGCCTCTTTCATTCCACCATTGGGTTTCTAAGATCATCATATGTTTGATGGATCTATACTCAATTGATTTCCATCAAGATTATTGGATTTTATTTTCAATAAATGTTTCCATTATTCTTCCATGGAAAATCTCGTTGTAGGCATCCTGTCACGTGATCTCCATGATAACGATAGGTGATTACGTTTTAGTTTATCCATATAATTATACATTTATTACCATGATTTTATTTCAATTTAATCATTAAAAACATATTTTATGAGAATTATATTTGGATGCTGAATTGGCCATGATTTTGTATAAAACCACCACTTATAATGGAATTGAAAATTAGGGTGTAATGTGAATTTGATTGATTTTATGAAATGATTTGTTAATTGATATTAAAGAAAATTTATTAAATTGAATTGATAAACCCCAATTATATGTTTTGTTTTCTAATGTTATGAATTTAGGTAAAAACCGAATTTTTTTAATTTTAATTGACTATTTAAAAATAAATGAAAGAAATTTAACTATGAATGAAGATTTATTAGAAATGAAATGTTTTTCATAGTTAGATCTGATTGATTGATTGAAAACAATATATACTACATATATAATGGGTTATTTTATACAACCATGATAGAATATTAATTTCATAGCAACATTTTAATGATGACCACACTAAAAAAATCTATTCAGGAAGATAATATTCCCTATGGAATGTTGATTAGTACAATTCGCCCTGATCCCAACGTATCTATGTACAAATATTACATGATCACTGATATGAGTGTGTAATGATCCTATAACATTAAACTATCATAACACTAGGTAGATGTACATCGTTCATACTATGACTATTTTTTATTATAAAATCTATTTATTGTGAAATACTATAATCATTCCTAGGGATTTATATAAATTGTCTTTTATAATTTTTTTATGAAATTTTTTAAAATATTATCCCTTGTAATTAAATATAAATAACATTATGATTTTATTATCATATTATATTTCCATTCTCAATTTTTTTAAATATTTAAATCATGATCTATTTTTCGGTTATGAAATATTATTATTGGACACATGGTGAGACCATACTAAGATTTTTAGAACACATATTACCAACACTATTGGGAATTTATATATCTTCCTCTTCAGGTCCACCAAAAGGATAATCACCAATGGGAGGAGATGGATATTCTCAATCCTTTTTCCAAGATAATTGGTTCCTTTGGGATGTTTTCTATTAAAACTTTTGATCACATTGATGATTATCTTTTTTAGTTCGTTAAAAAAAATTCTGATACCTTTTACCTGATTATTTTGTATCATAATGATATGTATATGTTGTCAATATCAGTTCTTGTGTCAAATATATTACCTATTTTATGTTTCATGATTTTGGGTTCTATTTAACAACTCATTGGGATTTATAATTCCCTTTGGGAAATTTCAATGCGTTATCAAGTATCAGAGTACTAGGGTATTAGAGCTAGTTCATGACAGTATTGTTATACTCACCCCAACAATGCCATTCTTACATATATCATACATTAAGAAATAGTTGACCAAATCGAATGTATCCTAGGAGTACTTTTAGTTGGTGTAGAATAGATGGGCTTGGAAAACTGAGTTATATTCTAGGTGGTTTTATTTGATTGTATTACTCATGTTCGGAGTAGGAAGAACTATCTATAATTATTTTTTTCGCCTGTATTAAAACCACTTATTAATTTTAGTACATTAATTAAATTCATTGATTTAGTTATCATAAATTTATTCAAGAATTGATTTATTTTAATACTATTAAAAATTTTATAGACATGGATTTTTGTGAATGTGTACAGATACATTATGACAATACCTCCCATGTGTGTGACAAGACTTCTCATTTAGGTAGTAAACCCTTAGCTAATTGGATGTAGGATTGGGGTAGTCATTTTTCAGGGACTCATTGGCCAGGTCATGATACAGTGGTATTAAATTAGCTAGATCTACCTTGTGATTAGAGTATGTGAGATTGGTTGGGGATTTAAAGAAATTATGTTTCGTGTTTTGAGTTAGTCTATTTGGCCAGGGACTCTAGTGTTGGTGTAACAACCATTGTATCTATATATTAGGACTCAGATCACATTACATATGACTTGGTACTGATAGAAATTGGTATCACTGAAATCCAGGGTACATATATTATTTGGGAATGATTTTTTGATTTCATGTCCTTTTTGAGTTGGTGTCCCAGAAATACTCTTTGACTGTGGAAAATCTTGTTATTTATGATTCATTCTGGAAGACTCCAACCATGATTCCACTCTATGATTAGATGAATGGTCCTCCATGTGATAAAGATTCTATATAGGGTCCTAATAAAGATATAATATCTATGGGTGGTTTTGCGGCTATTTCACAACATGTTAAGAAGAATATAGAGCTAAAAATTAAAAAAGAGGGAACATGAAGGCTGAGTGTGCTGCATGAGTTCTAGAGGCTATGAAATAGTGGTTTTAGGGGTGAACTAGATCCATGTGTGGATACATACTAGCTACAGTCTGTCACCAATGTTTTTATCCTTATGAGGAATCCATCAGATCAAATGGAAGTCAATGAAGAAAATATTATTTAGTAGTCCACTGGGTGATGGTAGAGTTTAGTGACACAATCACCAAGAAATAAAAGACAATCCAAGTAACCCATCAAAAATTTCTTTTTGTAGGATTTTTATCAAACCATGTTGTGATCATTGCTCATATAGATGATTTTTTTCTGTAACATGAAAATATTAATTTGGTAGGGTATATAGTGAGGATTACTAATACCTCAGTATTATCTAGGGATATGGTACATGATACATTTTTTAGTTATCAATCTTTTTTGTATGGCTTCAAATGACAAACTAGGGCTTCAGTGGAATCTATCTGCATTCCCATATATTCTAGGTTGATTGAGTGGGCCTTATTGGTTGAGAGATTCCCAGAAGAGTTGACATAGATAATGGGTGTGGTTTCTGGACACCCATGATCAGATACCTCAATTTCCAGAAGTCGATATAAGGCTCTGATATTAAACCTTACTTAATATTGAATTAAATGAATAATTCACATTGAGGATGTTTTCATGGTTTAGAGTTTTAGAGAATTAGATCATAACAATTACCTCTCAAAAGAGATCACAGTAGGCAGTTCTAGAAAGTCACTTTTTTTAAAAAAAACATGGACTCTAAAAAAACATGTCTAGTTCCATGTTTAAGACATCATGAATTTCCACTGATCCCATCTTGTACCATATTCAACATTATGTCATGTGAAAAACATTTCAAAAAAAACATGGAGTGAGCATAAAAAGCTCATTAAGGAATATAAAAGTACGAAAAGAAAACATTAGTCCATGTATGAAATCATACATTACTCATAAAACATAAGAAGTTTAACATACCTCATCAAATCATGAATAAATCATAGAATTCATAAGACATAAAGGTAACTTGAGGCATTCATAACATTCTTACATATGGAGTAACCCTCTTGGTTATGTTTGGAAGACACATCACAGTATATTCCCTAAATCACTTCAGAGGAACCATAACGTTTAACTATTTCGCGTTACCCAATGCATTTGATAGCTATATCGGTATCACCCACCCTTAGTTTATCACGGAACCACCCGTCTTCATAAACAATGCCCAAGAACGATAACATAACCGTATCACATAAAACATGCATAAAGGAATCATAACATTTCCACATTTCAAGCACAAGATATCAATACTACACATTGATATATTAAAAACATTATTAAAAAAAATTTCAATACCAAAATATAATAAAATTAAAACATGTTATCTATTTTCCATTTTAAAAATATTATGGCTTGTAGGGGAATCCAAAACTCAAATAATGGTCACGGCGGTGGAGAAGTCGTTGTCTCCACATATGTACGACCAAAAACATTCCTTTTTTCGTTTAGTAAAATGATTCGTATAAACAAGATTCCTTTTGAATAAACATAAATTTCAAAGGGGTTTATACACAACATAAAATAATGTTGTGTATAAAATAAAATATGCCTCAATTAAAGCATAGTTAGACGAAGTCCCATACCTCGGGTCCGACTTGACTTAATTGCTCTTTAATCTCCTGAATAATAAACTTGAGTTGATTTCAACTTTCTTAAGAACCTTTTTTCAAGTTCATTATTCCTTTTATATCACGTATTACCATGTTATGAGAAATGTAATTATTTATGTTAATAATGGTCGTTTTTTCGATCATTGGTACTTTGTTCAAAAATAAACTCTTTATAATTACAAGTTGTTCATGGGGTAAAATATCCATTAGATACAAAATTATATTAATGATGTAGATATCATATATATCTTATATATCCCGTATATATATGCATTTATAATATTATATAACATTTAGAGGTATGAAATAAAATGCATCATTCATGGAGACGATAAGCCGTACGTACGCATGAACGCTACATTCATTTCTTTTTCTTACTTAATGGAGTGAAATAATTATGATATAAAGGTATATCATAATTACATTATTTCATATATAATATCATTAAATATATCCTTTATACATACCACATATGGTATTAACGAATCAAATCACTTTGAGGGGGCGGTAGTCCGTACTTCCTAAAATGAAATTATCGTGTTTACCCATAATGGAAACCATAAACGAATGCCACAAATGAAAAATACAGAAGCCTAAGGAAAACATAAAAATAATATATATCATATATAAATATATTTACATCTAAATGGCCACCATTAATGGTGTTAAAAGAAGACTGAACAATCATCGTTTCGTGAGGCAGGAATTCTCCAACCACAGAAACAGTATGATCTTTAACCATTAGACGGAGGTGTGTGTAAGTGTAGCTAGAATCCTTTTCATAAAAACATCCTAGTATATTTAACATACTGGTGTTGTTACAAAAGAAAGGAATTAAAAGAGTTTAGAGGGTTGGAGAAGCAAAATAAAACAAAAGAACACTAGTGAAGACATTACCTTATAAACGGGTAACTCTTCTTGGTTTGAACCAAAAGGGTTCCTTGAATAGATTTATGCCCAAGGTAAGGATTCAAGGATAAAGGTATAGATTATTAGAGATAAAATGAATAGAGCTTGGCCTAACCAAAGGCTTGAGAGGTGTGGGTATGGAGGTATAGGTGGGGGCCTTTTATAAGAGGAGAGGAGGGGCACTCATGGAAAGTAAAAAGAGATACTTTTTTATAAAATGATTATCGGATACAAAAGGTCCCAAAATTATAAATTTAGAGGGTAAGGTGATAAGGGTTCTAAATCCACCCATACAATAGGTTTTTGACAAGTGTAGGTCTTATATTTTACATTATTGTTTCATTTTATTTAAATTGTCAAATAATGAGGTAATCGCAACATCATCATGGTGTCATAAATAATTTAATTTATTAAATGTCTAAAAATTATAAAATAAATATCATGCTGTATGAAATCACTGTAGCTTTACAATTAATATTAATAGTCAAAATTATGATTTATATAACCCCATGTAAAAAATTTTTTGGAAAAACAATACTTGTTTGTGACCTTTTTATTTTACCTTTAAATAAAAAGTTATTAATGAAATTTTCCTACAAAAGTGGCTCCATTGGGTCCCCAAGTTGACCCATGGATTTTCTTGGTCGTCCATGACACATCCCATAATGGGATGACATGTTTCTAGGTCATTTCATATTATTAAAACATTATTTTTACCTTAAATTACACTAATTACCTCTAATGGCGATTAATAAACTTAAAAGTTACTGTTCAACAAAAATTATTTTAATCCCATTGAACCACATATTACCTTCTAATGAAAACCATGTAAGTAGGAATTTTGATAATCGAAACACAGAAGAGGTAACGTTTCATTTAAACAAAAAATCAGTTTTTTAAACTGCACATAGTAGTTTCATTATTCATCAAAAATTGACGTTTCTCAGGAAAGTACCAAAAATTAGCCTGAGATATATTTGATATTAAAAATTAAAAATTGATGTCTATTTTAAAATATTTATAACATATAAGTTTCATTAATTAATTTAATAATTAATTACCACTGTCAAAACAAAAAGCGTGTTTTTATGAATCAATATGTATCAAAAGATTGACACTAGTTTAAGTCCAATTTGAAAGTGAAGTTAATTCCAATGACCACAATTGGATTAAATGGTAAAAATATATTGTAATTGTACATTAAAACCTTTTTAAAATATAATCTAATAAAATAAATAAATTATATTAAAAGAGATTTTGAATTAAAATACAACATTTTTCACTATTCATTAAAAAACGAACTTTATAGGAAAAATACCATAAATTTACACAAAGTAAATTTCGATGTCCCAATTCTAAAGAAGAGTTTTATTTGGTCCAATAGAATGTATAAGAGTGACCAAAACTATATTTAAAGATGTTTCTCCTTCGAATTGTGATAGTTCGACCTTTTTGTGAATATTAGAGTATGTATGCCAAAAATTGAATTCTTTTCTTATTTTAAGGATTTATCTTTTATTGGATAAATGTAAAAACATTTAAAAACATATATAATCATATTTTAGTTATTTCTATTCATTCCCCCCAATAAAACAGCTACGTGTTAACTACCATTTAAAATAATGTTATTTTACTACTAGTTTCCAACGTATGATTTCAAAGAAACACTTTGTTGCGTATCGGGTACGCTATCGAACATAGAAACACCATTAAAGTAAAATTAATATTTAATTCGTAAATATTAATAAATCTGAAAATATTTTATTCATTATTTACCTGGGATGTTACATCCTTCCCCCCTTTTGAGAATTACATCCTCACAATTTTATTCACTTTTCAAAATAAGTGGGGGGTACTTATCCCTCATAGAATTTTCAGATTCCCATGTTGCCTCTTCTACCATATCGTTTTACACAAATCCTTTACCTGGGAAATTAACTTATTACGCAACACTTTCTCTCTACTATCAAGAATATGGACTGTTTTTTCTTCATAAGAGAGATTCTCTTCCAACTGAACTACCTCGAGGATCAAAACATGAGATGGATCTGGCATATACTTTTTTAACATAGAAACATGAAAAACATTCTGTATCTGAGAAAAACATGGAGGTAATTCCTCTTTGTATGAAACTGATCCAACTTTCTCCAGAATTTCATATGGTCCATTGAACCTTGGACTCAACATTCCTTTCTTACCAAATCACATCACACATTTCCATGGCGAATCATTTAGAAAGAGATGATCACCTACCTTAAAAGATAGATCCTTCCTCCGGTTATCTGTATAACTTTTCTGTCTGATCTGAGCTGTTCTCATGTGTTTCTGAATCAAATGAACTTTTTCGGCCATCTCTTCTACCAATTTTGGTCCCATCAGCTTCCTTTCACCTACTTTATCCCAAAATGCTGTTGTTCGACACTGTTTTCCATATAATGCTTCAAACTGAGCCATCTGTATACTGGAATGAAAACTATTATTATATGAAAACTCAACCTTAGAATGATGTTGGTCCCATATTCCCTGATAATCCATAGATCATGCACGTAGTATATCCTCTAAGGTCTAAATTGTTTGTTCTGACTGCCCATCTGATTGCGGATGAAAAGTTGTACTAAAATTTAATTCAGTACCCAACGAATGATGATGGCCTTTCAAAATGTTAGAAGTGATCCTGGGATCACAGTCAGATACAATGGAGAGAGGAACTCCATGTAACCTGACTATCTCTTTAAGATACAAAAGGTAATGTTGATCTAGGGAATAAGTATCTCTTATAGCAAGGAAATTGGCAGATTTAGTCAAGCGATCAACAATAACCCAGATTTCATTATTACCTTGAGGTGTCCCCAGCAATCCCAAAATGAAGTCCATGGATATATTCTACCATTTCCAATGTGGTACTAGTAATGGCTGAAGCATCCCTTTCATTAACTTCCCCTCTTCTTTAACCTGTTGACTTTTCAAACACCTCACAGTAAAATCAGCAATATCCCTTTTCATTCTGTCCAACCACTAATACTCTTGAAGAACCCTATACGTCTTAGTACTTCCTAGATGAACTGAAAATGGAGAACTATGAGCTTCACATAACAACTCTCTCTTCAACTATGAATCACAAGGCACACACAATCTCTTCCCCAATCTCAAAACAAAATCATTATCAATGTTGAATTCAGGAAACATACACTTCTGAACCAGCTCTACCTTTTTCTTTAACTCGTTGTATTGCTTCTTTTCTTTCATAATTATGTCTGATAGAGAAGATTTCACTGATACCTGAAACAATACAGAAGGATATCCTGCACCAACAACTTCTATGCCAATGTTCATAAAATCCTTAACCAACGGATCACGTTCCAAAGGAAACATTGTTAATGAAGCATTACTTTTTCGACCCAAAGCATAAACCACATTATTTTCTTTTCCTGGATGGTAATGAATTGTACAATCATAATCCTTGATTAATTCTAGACATATCCTCTGTCTCATGTTCAATTATATCTGAGTGAATATATAATTTAAACTTTTGTGATCGGTATATATTTCACACATTACCCCATACAAATGATGCCTTCAAATTTTTAAATCTAAAACCACAGTAGCTAATTCCAAATCATGTGTAGGGTAATTTATGTCATGAGTTTTCAACTGGCATAAAGCATAACCAATTACCTGATCATTCTGCAATAGGATGAAACCATGTCCTTTCAATGAAGCATCACTGTAGATAAAAAACTCCCCATTCCTGGAAGGTAGTGCCAAAACTTGAGCATTCGCCAATATTATTTTCAGTTCCTGAAATCAATCATCACATTCTGTTGTCCAGATAAACTTAACACCCTAACGAGTTAGCTTAGTCATTGGACTAGCCAACCATGAAAAATTTTTAACAAACCTTCGGTAATAGGCTTCCAAAACAAGTAAGCTACAAATCTCAGTTAAATTTGTGGGACTTGGCCATTATTCAACAACCTTTTTTTATAGGATCAATAGTTCTCCCATCTTTAGAAACAATATGACTATGGAAAGAAATTTGTTGCAACCAGAACACACAGTTTCTGAATTTCCCATAAAATTTATTTTCTTTTAAGGTTTAAAAAATAACCCTTAAATGTCTTTTATGCTCTTCTTTACTTTTAGAAAACACCAAAATATCATCAATGAAAACAACAACAAATTTATCCAAGAAATCATGGAAAATTCTATTCATAAGGTCCATGAATACAGCAGGTGCATTGGTTAACCAAAAAGGCATAATAACAAATTCATAATTGCCATATCCAGTACGGAACGCAGTCTTCGGTACATCTGCTTCTTTTACTTTTAACTGATGGTACCCCGACCTCAAGTCAATCTTTGAAAAATACTGAGCACCCTGGAGATGATCAAAAAAATCATCCATATGAGGTAAGGGATACTTCTTCTTAACAGTAATGTTATTCCAGGATCTTTAATCAATGAAAAGTCTCATTGAACCATCTTTCATTTTAACAAATAAAACAGGAGCACTCCATGGTGATTTTCTAAGTCGAATGAAACCTTTCTCTAATAAATCTTGCAATTGTTCCTTCAACTCTAAAAGTTCAATTTGATCCATTCGATAAGGGGGAATTGAAATTGGATTAGTATCAGAAACTAATTCAATAGTAAACTAGACTTCCCGATCTAGTATTATTCCAGGAAAATCATCAGAAAAAACATCAGTATACTCATTTACCACTGGCACATCATTAATCTGAATAGTTCCTTTGTTTTCAACAATATGTTCAAGGTAACATTCAATTCCAGATTTTACATGTTTCTCAGCCTCTTGATATGTTATCAACAGTAAGGGTTCATTTTTGTGCACAAAATGAAATTCTTTCTTAAAATAAACGTCTTTAACTCTATAACAAATCTTAGCATGGTAAATAGAGAGGCAATCCATACCTAGGATAAAATCAAACTCTACTAGAGGTAAAAAATTAAGGTTTTCAAGTAGGTTCATTCCACAGATAAGGATTGGAAGATTCTTATAAATTGTTTTTCCTCAACATTCCCCCAATGTGTTTTTACTACAAGATCAAGAGTCATTTCTTGAGATGGTATTACCGTTTTACTGGAAATTTTTTCTGAGTTTAAAGAATGTGTAGACCCCGAATCAAACAACACACTGGTATAATCTGAAAAAAAAAGTACTTTGAAAAACATCATTTTAAGTCCCGACATCTGCTGAAGTAGTTGCAAATGATTTCTCCACCCCTTTCTTCATGTAGTCCAACTGCTTCCCATCACTCGAGCTCTTTGTTTGACACTCGTTTTCATAATGACCCATCTCATTGCACTTAAAATATTTCACTAATTGTCAATCAAATTTGGTCATACCATCACCCTGATCTTTTTCAGTGCAATAATGAGCCTTATGTCCCATCTTACCACATCAGTAGCACTTTCCAGAATTCCTAAGACATTCCCCACCATGCCTTTTACCACATTTATCACAAATTGGAAACATAGTTTTCTTACCGTCAGACCTTTTTGAAGAATTATTTCCTTTCTCATGCCACCTTGGTCTCTTCTTCTGCTGGTTGTTATGGAACACTTGATCATCGTCAAACTCCATTTCCACTTTCTCAGCACATCAAACAATATGTTCATAACTCTTGAACTTGTGAGAAGATAATGCACTTTGATATTTTGGCTTTAATCCTGAGTAAAAACAATTGATTTTACTATCAAGGTCTCAGATAAAATTTAGAGCATACCTTTCCAATCGAGTGAACCTTTATTCATAGGCATCCACTGAGCCTTCCTCTTGACTCAATTCTAGGAATTGTTTTTCCATCCTATGTCGAACAGCCTTAGGAAAATACTTCTCAAGAAACATACCTTTGAATTCATCCCAGTCGACAGCATCAATCCCATCAACGTCCCTGGTATTTTTAACCATTGACCACCACTGATCTGCTTCACCCTACAAACGGTAAATAGAAAGACTCACCTTTTGATTATCTGAACACCCCATGACATCGAAAATATTCTCCAGTGCTTTAATCCACCCATTAGCTAGCACAGTGTTAGATTATCCTCTGAATGATGGGGGATGTTTCCTCATTAAATGTTCCACCACTGACATGTTCCTCTGCCGTAGATCTGGTTGATCTCGTGCATGGATACCACCACCATTTATTTCTTGAGTCAACTGCACCATTACGACAACAAACTGTTTCATTATAATTCTGACCATCTCAGGATGCTGATTCGGAAGGTCATTTCCTTCTGTATGCCTTCCTAGCACTGCTTCTCTGTTTCCTCTACGTAAAACCATTCTAAAAAAACATGTCTTAGATGAATCAACATGGTAATCTTCAAATGCTACATAATTTCAGTTTGTCCATAAAAAATATTTTTGGATAATCATTTAATATAATTCTAACTCCTAAAGTTTTCTAAATCGGCCTCTGATACCAACTATAAGACCTCGTCCTTAAACCTTACTTAATATTGAATTAAATGAATAATTCACATTGAGGATCTTTTCATGTATCAGTGTTTTAGATAATTATATAATAACTATTAAATCTCAAAAGATTACACAGTAGACACATCAATAAAGTCAATTTTTTTTACAAAAACTTGGACTCTAGAAAAAAGTCATGTCTAGTTCCATGTTTAAGACAGCATGAATTTTCCCTGATCCCATCCTTGATCCTATTCCACATTATTTCCTGTGAAAAACATTTCAAAAAAACATGGGTTGAGAATAAAAATCTTAGTAAGGGATATGAAATTACGAAAAGAAAACATTAGTCCATGTATGAAATCTTACTTTACTCATAAAACATAAGCATTTTAACATACCTCATCAAATCACGAATAAATCATAGAAATCATAAGACATAAAGGCTACTTGAGGCATTCATAGCATTCTTACGTAGAGAGTAACCCTCTTGGTTACATTTGTAATACCCATAAGATTATATTCCCTAAATATCTTTGAAGAAAACCTTAATGTTTAACTCCTTTGTGTTACCCAATGCATTGGAAAGCTATATCGGGCTCACCTTCCCTTAGTTTATCACGGAACCACCCATCTTCATAAAAAATTCCCAAGACCCATAACATAATCGAATCACATATAACATGCATAAAGGAAACATAACATTTCCACATTTCAATCACAAGATATCAATACTATACATTGATATAATAAAAACATTCTGAAAACCACTTTCAATACCAAAATAAAATAAAATTAAAACTTGATATTTATTTATCATTTTAAAAAATGTTATGGCTTGTATAGGAAACCGAAACTCAATTAATGGTCACTACGACGGAGAAGTCTTTGTCATTGCATACGTACGACGAAAAAACATTCTTTTTGTCTTTTAGTAAAATTCTTTGTATAAAAAAGATGCCTTTTTAATAAACATAAATTTCAAAGGGGTTTATTCACCGCATAAAAGAAAGTTGTGTATAAATCAAAATATGCCTCAATGAAAGGAGATTAAGACGAAGTCCCATACCTCGGGTCTGACATGACTCGATCGCTCTTTAATCTCCTGGATAATAAACATGAGTAAATTTGTATGTGATTGAGAACCTTTTTTCAAGTTCATTTATCCTTTTATATCAATTATTACCATGTTATGAACAATATGTAATTATTTATGTTAATAATGGTCGTTTTGTCCATCATTGGTACTTGAGTCAAAAATAAACTCTTTATAATTTCAAGTTGTTCATGGGGTAAAATATCCATTAGATCCAAAATTATATTCATGATGTAGATATCATATATATAATATATATCCTGTATATACGTGCATTTATAATATTACATAACATTTAGAGGTATGAAATGAAATGCACCGTTAATGGAGGCGGTAAGCCGTACGTACGCATGAATGCTACTTTCATTTATATTTCATACTTAAGGGAGTGAAATCATAATGATATAAATGTATATTATAATTATAGTATAATATAATATATATTATCATTAAATCTATCCTTTATATGTACCACATATTCTAGTAACGAATCAAATCACTTTGAGGGGGCGGTAGTCCGCACTTCATAAAATGAAATTATCGTGTTTACCCATAATGGAAACCATAAAGGTATGACACAAATGAAAAATACAGAAGAATAAGGAAAACATAAACATAATATATATCATATATAAATATAGTGACATATTAATGTACACCATTAAAGGTGTTAAATGATGATTGAACAATCAACATTTCGTGAGGTAGAAATTCGCCAACCACATAAACAATATGTTCTTTTACCATTAGACGGAGGTGTTTGTAAGTGTATCTAGAATAATTCTATTAAAAACATCCTAGTATATTGAAGATACTTTTTTTGTTACAAAAAAAACGAATAAAATGCGTTTAGAGGGTTGGAGAAGCATAATAAAACATAAGAACACAAGTGAAGACATTACCTTAAAATCGGGTAACTCTTCTTGGTTTGAACTAAAAGGGTTCCTTAAATAGAATTATGCCCAAGGTAAGGCTTCAAGGATGAAGAGAGGGATGTGGAGAGATAAACTGAGTATAGAGTTTCCGAACCAAAGGCATGATTGGTGTGGGTAAGCAGGTAGAGGTGGGGGCCTTTTGTAAGAGGAGAGGAGGGGCACTCATGGAATGTTAAGAAAAGATACTTTATTATAAAATGGTTTTCAGATAAAAAAGGTCCCAAAATTATAAATTTCGAGGATAGGGTGATAAGGGTTCGAAATCCACCCATACAATAGGTTTTTGACAAGTGTAGGTCTTAGATTTTACATTATCTTTTCATTTTATTTAAATCGTTAAATAATGAGGTAATCACTGCATCATATGGTGTCATAAATAAATAAATTTATTTAATTTATAAAAATTATAAAAAAACTATCATGATGTAGGAAATATTATTATATTTCCAATGCATATTTATAGTCAAAATTATGACTTGTATAACCCCATGTAAATTTTTTTTAGAAAAACAATACATGTTTGTGACATTTTTATTTTAACTTTAAATAAAAAGATATTAATGTCATTTTCCAACCAAAGTGGCTCCATGGTGTCCCCATTTTGACCCATGGATTTTCTTGGTCGTCCATGACACATCAAATAAGGGTAGGACATGTTTCTTGGTCATTTCATATTATTATAATATTATTTTTACCTTAAATTACACTAATTACTTTTAATCACGTGTAATAAACTTAAAAATTACTATTCACAGAAAATTATTTTAATCCCATTGAACCACATATTATTTACTAATGAAAACCATGCATGTCAGAATTTTGAAAAACAAAACACAGAAGTGGTAAAGTTTCATTTAAAAAAATCAGTTTTTTTAACTACAACTTAGTGGTTTCACTATTCATCAAAAATTGATGTTTTTTAGAAAAATACTGAAAATTTACCCTAAGATATATTTGATATTCCTAATTCAAAATTGATTTCTATTTTAAAAAATTCATCACATATAAGTTGAATTAATTAATTTAATAATTATTTCCCGCTTTCAAAACAATAAGCGTGTTTTTATGAAACAATATGTATCAAAAGATTGACACTAGTTTAAGTCCAATTTCAAATTGAAATTAATTCTAATGACCACAATTGGATTAAATGGTAAAAATATATTCTAATTTTACTTTCAAACAAATTCAATATATAATCTAATCATCTAAATAAATTAGATTAAAAAGATACTTTGAATTAAAATACAACATTTTCATTATTCATTAAAAAACGAACTTTTTAGGAAAAATACCATAAATTTACAAAAGTAGATATTGATGTCCTGATTCTAAAGAAGAGTTTTATTTCGTATAATAGAATGTATAAGAGTGTCCAAAACTATATTTAAAAAGGGTTCACCATCCAAATATGATAGTTCGACCTTTTAGTGAATATTAGAGTGTCTATGCCAAAAATTGAATTCATTTATTATTTTAAACCATTATATTTTATTGGATATATGTAAAAATATTTAAAAAACATATATAATCATATTTTAGTTATTTCTATTCATTCCTTCCAATACAACGTCTATGTGTTTACTACCATTTAAAATAATATTATTTTACTACTAGTGTGCAACATATGATTTCAAAAAAAAACTCTTCATTGCATATCGAGTACGCTATCGAACATAGCAAGCCCTTTAAAGTAAAATTAATATTTAATTCGTAAATATAAATAAATATGAAAATGTTTTATTCTTTATTTACCTGGGATGTTAGAGTCGATGACTGTCAAATGGATCTATTCGTTTTAGACACTCTATAAGATTATCCCATGATATAGGGTATATAGTGAAGACCACATAGAATCAATTGAGAATGTTGAGTGTGAGGTGGGGTTTCTCTAACGATGGTTGGGTAAATATTTCATGGGATTTAATGACATTTTTTATAATTGACTGAGCGATGATGAAGTGAACTATGAGACGAAGATAGAGGAAGGACCATGGTGGACTATATGGTAGAGAATATGGTAGAAGGTCTAGAAGAGCATCATGGGGATGTCTGAGGATTGACATGTTACCTCCACCACCACCTGGTCATCCAAAACAGGCTCATGGAGCTAGTAGACATGGTTATGGATAATCGAAAGGTATGCAGGCCTATGAACAATAGTATACATTGGTGATACAAAGAGAAATACATTATATTTCAAACATATTTGTAGTTTGAATCATTGATTTCGTTACACTTATCTAGACGAAGATTTAGAAATTACTGTTCATACTTTGGATCTACTCTTTCCCATAGAGACTCTGATAAGAATTGACTCAATCATTTCATACATTGGACAGTAGTGTTATTATATGGTTGGAGGAGAGAGAATTGTATGGGATCTCTTTTTATTATTAATAATTACTTATCTGTACATATTATGAATGTAATTTATTTCTCGTATTCATGACCAAATTTGATATTTTTGGTAAAGGATGCATTTTTTCCACAGTGACAGGAAGATGATTTTATTTGTTAGTAAAAAGAAAATTTCTCAGATTAGGAAATGATCAGGAAAAGGGGAATGCACAGAATTACTCACCAGTTATCTTGAATGACTTGAGGAGCTATGAATTATATGGGCTTACATTTCTTTATGGTGGTAGAAAAGTATGAGGATGTCTTTCCATAAGACATTATTAGATTACCTATGAACATGAAGAATGAATACTACATTGAATTTCACAGTAGTATGACCCCAAATATCTACACCAGCACATCTTATGGATCCCACATAACTTTTTGGGCTAAGAGTTTATTTAGAGTAATTATTTGAGAAGGTATTTCTGTTACCATGTGTCTCCCCTGGGGATCCCCAGTTTTATTATCCAAGAATGTGGATGGGAGGAAGATGTTTTGTGTTTTTTATTTGCAATTGGACCATGTGATTACGAAGAATTAGTATCCACAACCTGGGATGAATAATATATTTTATCAGTTGAGAGGATATAGATGTTTATCAAATATTTATCATATATTAGGATAATAGTAGCTCCTAGTAAGTGATGTGGATATACAGAATATGGAATTGGCTTGTTCCTACTATCACGATAAGTAATTTTTTATTCCCTTCAGCATGATACATGTACTAGTAGTTTTAATGATTCTCACGAAGTAGATCATTCATCCTTTTTCTCAGCTAGCTTTTGGGGGTTTTATCAATGATATCCTAGTGTACTCAGTGTCCATGGAGAATAAAAGACACTACAATATGGTTTTAGATACACAATGAGAGATCATGAATTTTTAGAATCTCTAAAAGTGCCATTTATTAATTCAATAGTTCAAATTATGTGGAAACTTCATCACATGTGAAGGAAGGATAGTGGACCTAGTTAATGTTGAGGCATCGATAGATTCAGATCTAACCAATATTATAACCTATCTATATTGTTTTCATGATGTGGTAGTATATTATCACTGGTTTGTACCTGATTATTCTAGATAGACAGAACCGTTAATATCTTTGACTAGGAAGGGTTATTCATTTGTGTGTATGAAATTGTTCCAACAATGGTTTCAGGAGTCGAGGTACTGGTTGAAATGAAATCCCATCATGAATTTCATAGATGATTTTTTTGAATACATAGTGTTCACCGATTCCATAGCTTCCAGATAGGGATGTATTCTAAAGCAGAGTCATGTAGTGATTGCCTCTAGGTCTATGTAGTTGATAACTCATAAGAAGAAGTATGTGACCTACAATATTGAGCACGGAGTAGTAGTCTTTTAACCCTATGATGTGGAGACACTAAATTAATATTGAATGATATAGGAGCTACTCTAACCCAAGGATTGTAATATATATATTCCATTAGATGGATAACAACATGAGAGAGTGTATATGTATAATTTTTATCCATGAAAATAAATTCATGATTTTTTATACTATTGGGAATGGTAATGTGGTGGAAGGCACTATTTATTGGATATATTTTTCATAGTTGTTGTCTGAGGGGTCAGAGTAGTTAGCCTTGTTCAAATTTTCAAAAATGGACATGGATAATTAATCTTATATTCAGTTGATGGTATTGACCCCATCTCATTTTAAATTTTTTAGGGAATCTAGAAATAGAGATACTTACTATAATAACTTCAATAATATTTTATCAATTGGACATGCTCCAATTGAATGTTATGAAGTCAAGATCTTGTTATTCTCTTCCAAGAAAAAATGATGGTAGTATTGATGTTCTGGGGGTAGGTGATGAAGGATATTTATACAACCACATTTTAATTACATAAAAGTGTGGAAAATACATACCAAAACCTATGACATTAATTTTTGTGGCCATGCATGATGATTTTTGATTCATTTTTTGTCTATCGATGGATAACATGTCAGTAAGTGAAGCCTAATAAATTATTTCTAGTTGGTTTATATCAATCCCATGAGGTGATATAGAATAATTGGTAAGAGATATACAAGAGAATATTGATGGGGTTACCATGTACATTCAAGGATCATGATTTTTTCTAGTTGATCATAGAGTAACTATCCATGTTATCCTGCATTCTATCCACTTGAGAGAAGAGTTTTGTAGAGATCATGGGATACCTGTACATGTAGTAGATAATAAAACTATATGGGGTATCCTTGATATTCATTCCTATCCATGATGATCGCAAAATTTCATGATTATAGAGAGGTTTGTAAAAGGAATTTGGGAATCATTTTCCTTTAAGAAATATATTTCACCCACAAACTGACATCTATAATGATATGACCATTCAAGACTTGGAGGACTTGTTCTAGGCATTAATGTAAAATTTTTCCATTGTTTAGATGATCACCAACCTGTGGTAGAGTTTGAATAAATAATCCACTATTACTCGATTGTTATGTAACCATTCAAGGGATTGTATGGGAAAACAACAAGTCACTAAATGATTAGATTGAACCACCAGAATCATTATTCCAGGGATAGATCTACTGAATGCTATTGTGGAGAATGTTATGCCCATATAGGACAGGATGAGAACCACATACATCTATCATGATTCCTATATAAATTGGAAATTAATGCTCTAGAGTTCAAGGATGAGAAAAAGGTGTTCTTGAGGTTATCACCTCAATGTGGACTACATATATTTTGCTGGGGTGACATGATATATCAGATATACATTGCACCTTTCTAAATGTACGCAGAGATAGTGATGTACCATACCACGTATCTCTTCCACAATAGTTGGATTAGTTATATGATGTATTCCATGTGTTGATATAATGTGCAAGAAAATTCATTAATTAAAATTACCCTTGGTATATTTAAATGTCGTCATAGGGTTATGTAAAACGTATGACCTTATTTTTTTCAAGCTTTATATTTTAAAATACCATTACAAATAGTGACATTTTCTAATATAGTTGTAGAAATGTTATCACATGGTTTCAATGAATATAGTTCTTTAACAAATCCAATTTACCCATATAAAGGAAGTGATGAACTCATCTAGTAAAAATTATCTGTATGAAACCCATTTTTCAGAGCTTGGAATGTAGGTGGAATAATTGGGATTCCCTCTTGACCAAGATAAAGTCGATCATGAATATGTTTTTTAGAGGAACTACCTATGAGAGAAGTGGAAGATGATTGAGATTACCACTCAAACGATGTTATCCGAGCCACCCCAAGAGTCGGTCACCATAGATCACCTAACCCTATGGTCTTATACTGGAGTTTTATACAGTTATGTAACAAGATCATAGAATTATTATTATGTACATTATTTATTATATGATAAATAATATACCTTCATTTAATTATTGATACTTTGTAAAATGTTTTTAAAGAACAATTTGTTTATTTTGATACTGTTCAACTATGCTATCTATTTTGAAAAATTAATTTATTTTTTAACTAAATATTATTTTAAAAAAGATTATTATAGCAAAGTTACTGTGTATAATTTATAAATTATCGCATAATTTTTACGAATTCAATAGTAATTTTTATTAACGATTGAAATCTATTTTGGTCAAAACCCAAAGTTTTTCGATAAATATTATGTTTTATTCTCAAATTTGAAATTTACATATTTAAGAAATTAATTGGATAAAATAAATATTATATTTGGAATTAAGATGTTGAAATTATCCATCATTGAATTTTTTAAATTTTTTTGGGATAGTCAAATATTTTGGAAAATTTTAAAAAACGTTTAAATATATACAGTGTATTAGGACATCAAAAATATCAAATAGTTATGTAATAAAATACTATAGACATTATTCTTGGAAAATATATGTTTTTCCATTTAAATAATGGGTTTAATTTTTATATTATTTAATATTAGATGATTTAGTGGACCTTTTTAGACTTATAAAACATTTTAGTTTTTTAAAATTATTTCCTTGAGAGTGTGACTTAACTCCACATAATCAACCCTATTAATTTAATATGTTAGGCCATTAGCCTTATTAAATATTGTTTTCCACTCCCCTTTGGTAAAAACCATGGGAAAAACCATGGGATGGTTTTTGGATTTGATTATTTTAATTTGTGGTGTCCCAAACATAAATAATAAATATTTCTCTCTCCTTTCTTATATAAACCCACCCATGATTCCACTTCCCCTTCACTCAAATCCTTTGGAGTTCTTCCAATGTCATCCCTCATCTCTCTAGAATCCAACCAAGGCACCTCAATCTCCCTTTAAGTATCTCTCAAGCCCTTCGCATCCTTTTTGATCACACATCCAAGTAAGGGATTCTCATTTTCCTAATTTATGTCCATGTTTCATTATATTGTTATGACATTTTATATTCAATTATAAATGATGGGTATGATTTTTCACCTCCCCCATACAACCCCCATCATGTTATGATAATTATAAATCCTTTTTCTATCTCATTAATCCCTCCCAGGTACACTTGTTTCCAAGCTGATATTCCTGAAGGAATTTGTCTCTCCTCATTTACATTAAAGCAGTTCTTTTGTATTACATATCAAACATTCATTATCTATATGACCCCCCTTACATCTTGTTTCATGTACATATGATGAGACACCCATTTCTCCTTAAATAATTTTTTTTAAATTTTTTTTATTATCATGACGTTATGCTTCCCCAATTGCACTGTGTTTTTCAAACCAAGATCGTTGTGTAGTGAATACCATACCTATGTCTCTATCAAGGATATTCACCTAAATTCATATATAAATATTTAATGGAACTTTAATTTATTTATTCCACATTCCATAATATGGTAATAACTTTTTATGTGGATTGATTCCATTTTTATGATCCATGTGGCACACTTATGCATGATATAAAATGTTTAAGTAGGGTGTTCTAAATAGCTCTCCAATGCAATGGGAAAAGTTTAGTATAACGATACATCATGTGTAATGAGTTATAACTGGTGATAATTCTATTTCAAGGAGGTTTTACATGTGATTCATGTTCAATGGGTGTTCACTCATTCTCCAAGTGCAATGAGCCTTGGCTCTTGCTAATATCTTGTTCAATGATGTTGCAACATCTCCATGTTATGATTATCATGCATTATCATGCCTTTATGTTTAAGTTTACATTGCACTCCATTGATATTCCTATTTCCTACCATGTATTATAATATTCACATTATAATTTAATTACTCCCTTACTAAGCTATATAGCTCACCCATTTCTAATGCATGTCCTCAGTTTATCCCATGCAATGCTTAATATGAGGGAATGTTGTGTTCATGTAACAGAAATATTGAACATATTTTTCTATTTTATGATTTATATATTCATGAAATGTTCTTATGCCCTAAATACACTATACTTATTGAACTTTTATGTTGTATCATGTGACGGTTTTTTGTAAAAAACTATGTTATGTGAGTAATAATGAACAAAGTTGTTATAGTTTGTATTACTGTATATGTTTAATTAATTTTGTGATTAGTGTTAGAAAACCCTAGTGAAACCTTATAGACTATAATTAGTATAATAAATAAACATACCAATGTTTTGGTCAGTATTGAGTAAGTGGTTTATTAATAAAATACATCTATATCTGTATACGAGCAGGTAGAGGTGTCCCTAGCACATATGCACCTAGGAGTGAAAACTCCGACAAGGAGTTTCAGGCTACACCTTGGTTATCCTGGTACACAACAATCTGACTTACTACACTCTTGGATACCACACTATTAGGATATATACATTGGAAAATTAACAAGCATAGTATGAACCATTATTAATAGAAATAAAAAAATACCACTATGATTTTATGTTTGAAAGTATACAATTGATAACATATATTGAGGATTATTAATTCATATGTAAAGGAAATAAAAGTAATTTATACATTACATGGTTTTGTCTTTGGATTACACTCTATGTGTTACCCCTAACATTTCTTTCATTCCAGCCAATGTCCTGTAATCAGAGCACTCAGGCTAACAACCGATGTGAAGATCAATGCGATGACAGTTCTAATGAGATCCCAAATCCAGTTGCTGTAGGAATTAGAAACATTGTCCTGATACACTCTTAGTTAACTCAGGAATTTAATAGAAAATTGTTTTTTTAGGAACGTTCAACCCCCCCCCCCTCAAATGAAAGAACAAGTTGTTGTTGAGAGCTTCATGGGACAAAGACCTACTACTTTTAATTAATCATCTGATCCCTAAATCGCCAAAAATGGATCAACTACATTGAAAATATATTATCAATCATTCAATGTTCCTAACAAGAGAAGGTTATAGTGGATCGTTATCTTATGAAGGGTGATGCTGATCAATTCTGTACATTGATCAAAAATAAGCAGCCTGAGGAGGATTTTGAGGCGTTGGAATGGAGTATTTTTCTGAAGATGTTTTTTGATAAATATTTTCTGTGCACCCTCCATCTCAAGATAGAAAGATAATTCCCCTCATTGAAGAAAAAAATACGACAAATTAGTTAGATCATACGAGGAAAACATCACAAGGATTTCATGATATGCCTCCGGAATTGTCATTAACCCAACTAAAAGGTTTACCTCTTTTTTGTGGGTTGAATCCTAGACAGGGGAAATCCTTAGCGATCTGTGACTTTGATAGATATGATGAAATTGTTTAATGTGCCCTCAAGGATGAAATATATATTTGTGAATCTCAACAGTATAATGGAAATAAGAAGCGTAAGGAGTAATTCAATTATGGAAGTCCGATGGATAAATCCAATAGTTCTAAGAAGATCCACTACCCCACATGATAATGGTATGGAATTAAGCACCCTTGAAATTTCTTATAGTGGACGAGGAAAAGCATTAGGTGTAGAAGATAAGGACACCAATATGTTAACTACCGACAATAAATATTCACATCTGTGACCGGCGAGAGGAATGCTCCCTTTGACACTCAACATGTTCTTCCTTACTTCAACTACAAAGAACCTAGGCATCGTGAAAATCAGTGCCCTATATCAAGTGTTTTCATAGGCAACCAACAACCACCATGGCATAAAGGGTTACCTTTTTCCATCACAACCACTGAAGTGAACACAGACAAAGATGTGGTGATTGGTACACTAGTCATTCATTCAATAATAGAGAATTTACTTTTGATTTAGGTTCTATGTATTCTTTTATATCCTGAATGTTTAGTAGAAAAATCCCAAACAACCACAAATCATGAAAGTAATGATGTTAGGGAGTACAAAAAATGGGGAAATCACTACATCCCATTAATATCACTCCTCCCATGCCATAATTTGTGTATTAATATTCCCAGTGGACCGTTTCATACTCTATCGGGTAAAATTTGGTGCAACGCTCGTCATGTATTCTCTATCCATATATAGAGACAACATAAATTGTCGTGAGGGGGAAATCACTCTTCATGGAAAGATTCAACCTCCATTTTTGTAAAAGTGCAAGGATGAGGATGAATATTCATTAGTTCCATCATCTCAAGGATAGATATTACTACTCTATAATGACGCGTATCTAGGCCAAATAATTTAGTACAAGGAAGCAACCATCCTTGATGACATGCCAATTTTGAGAGAATTCGCTTAAGTGTTTCCAAAGGAATTGCCCGGTCTCCATCTAAGACGAGATGTTGAGTTATAAATTGAGCATATACCAAGTTCATTACCAATATACAATACACTATATAGAATCCCAATGTGGAGCATTTGGAGATGAAGAATGAACAATAAGAGAATCCGAATAATGGTTTAACATGCCAATGAGATTCACCATTGGGTGCCCCAGTCCTCTTCGTAAGAAGGATGGGTCAATGCTAATTTGTATTGATTATCATGGGCTCAAAAAAATCATGATAAAGAAATAGTATCCTCTTCCAAAAGTTGATGACTTTCTAGATCTACTACATGGAGAACAATACTTCTCTATGGTGGATTTTCAATTGGGATATAATCATGTAATGGTGATGAAGGAAGATATACCCATGACTTATTTTCGTAGAAGATATGGTCACTATGAATTCATATTAATGCCTTTCAGACTCACTAGTTCTCTAGAAATAATCATGGGTTTGATAAATTCAATACAAAGTGATTTCCTATAAAAAATATGTGGTAGTATTTAATGATGATATTATAATATACTCCAAAACCAAGGAGGAAATTTTAGAGAATTTAAGATCTATACCATAGAACATAAGGAAGGAGAATCTCTATGAAAAGTAAAAAAACTTTGTGTTTTGGTTGGAGGAGGTGTTGTTCCTTGCTCATACAATCAAAATCAATGGGATATCAGTGGATCCCTCAACTACAATTACAATTGAGGGATAAATGAGGCCAACATTAGTAAATGATATTTGTTGCTTCATGGGGTCAGCTGGATATTATCAATGACTTGTGAAAAATTTCTCATGTTTGTACAACCTTTTTTCCCAGCTATCTCAAAAGGGAGTAAATTCTTCATGGATTGATGAATGTGAAGAGATCATCAAGGTGTTAAAAAGGATTCTTATCACTGTATCAATGCTCACATTACCTACGAGTGGAGAAATTTTTATGGTATTTAGTGATGATTTGAAGAAGTGCTTGAGTTGTGTGTTGATCCAAAATGATAATGTGATAGCCTATACCTCATGGTAACATAAAATACAGGAGAATAACTATCCCACATGTGATCTAGAGTTGGAGGCTATGATCTAACCATTGAAAATCTGGAGACATTATCTATATGGGGATAAGTGTGAGATATATACTGATCACAAGATCCCCAAATATATATTCACACAGAAAGAGCTTAATATGCGCCAATTATTATTGATATAACTCATTATGGATTATGACTGCCCAATCCATTACCACTCTAGGAAAGTGAAAAAGGAGGTCACCACTCTATGTAGAAAGGTTCCAGCGATTCTATCATTGATGAAAATTAAGAATGATCCAATCTTATTAGATATACAGAGGATGGACATGGGAATCATTAAGGGTGAAACATAATCAATGAATTCTAAAATGATTACTCTAACATCCCTCTTTCGGAAAATAATGGATGCTCAAAGGATGGATGTGTAAATTCTGAAAATGGTGGAATCTACCAAAACTGGGAAATCCTCATACGTCAGGGATTAATGGTTATAATTGTGAGATATGGGTCCTGATTATGTATACCATATGATCCAGATATAAAGAGGGATCTTTTGAATGATACACATGGCTCATCATTCTCTATTCACTCTGGGAGTACATAAATGCATCAAGATATTCGTGAAAAAATTAGGTTGGACAATTTGAAAAGATAGATTGATCAATACACATCAAACTTCCTAGTATGTCAGCAAGTGAAGGATGAGAGGAAAAAGTCTAAGGGGGTGATGCAACCACTATCCCTACCAACATGGATGTGGAATAACAATATCATGGACTTTGTCAGTTGACATCCAAGGAAATCCAAAAGAATCAATGCTATATGTGTCATTATGGAGCATTTTACGATGAAAACTCACATTTTATGAATTCGATGGGACTTTTCATGGGATCAACTTGAACATATTTATATCAATGAAGTGGTAAGGCGTCATGGAGAATAAATATCTATTATGTATTATAATGTTCTGATATTCACCTCAATGTTCTAGACGAGTCTCTATCATGTTCTAAACAATTATCTGAACTTCAGTATGGCCATTCATCCTCAATCTCAGGGTAAATATAAGGTGAAAAATTCAGAAACTGGATGTTATGATAGGATCATGTACAATGTACATCAAAGTATGTTGGGAACAACATCTTCCAATTGTTTAATTCTCCTACAATAACAGTTTCCACTCGAGCATCTAAATGGCATCATATGAAACCATTTATGGGAAAATATGTAGAACACATGCATGTTGTTATTTAGTATGTGATATTAAGATTCTAGGACCATAAATGGTCGATGAAAGAGTGGAGAAGGTGAAACCCACTCAACTATGTATCTAGGAATCCCAATGTCAACTGAAGTGTTATGTGAATAACCATCGACGAGACCCAGAGTTCAAATATGGATACATGGTGTTTCTACGCATATCTTCGTGAAATATGGTCCTGAGGTTCGGATGTAAGGGAATGTTTTTTAGCTATAATAGCCCCTTCGAGTTTATTGATCCTGTCGTGGAGGTGGCCTATCGACTAGAACATTCACCTACCATGGTCAAAGTAAATGATTTATTTCATGTATCTCACTAATGGAAGTACAAACCAGACCCTTTAAATCTACTATCATCAGAGGTAGTACAACTAAAGGATGATAATTCTTATGAGGAGGAACCAAGGAAGATCTTAGATAGAAGAAAAATTGTTCTACAAAATAATACAATTCCCCCCGTCAAGGTGTTGTGGAAAAACCAAATGTTTGATAAAGAGACATGGGAATCAAAAGAAGTGATGAAGCACAATTAAACACTTCTATTATTGTGTGGGAAAATGAAATTTAGAGGGAGATATTTCATAAGGAGGGATGATTGTAATGATTCAAAAATTAATTATTGAAAATTAGTCTTGGTATATTTAGAGGTCTTTTAATTATTATGAAAAATGTATTCAAATTATTGGTTCTATGCAATGGATTTTAAAAAAACAATTGAAATTTTGATCGTTACAAATATAGACATTGAATAGTGATCACATGATTAGTATAAATATAGGGATTTAACAAATCCAATTTATTCCAAACAAGAAAGTGATGGCCTCATCCAGTAGACTTTCCCCATACAAATCCCATTTTTTGGAGCTTAGAAATGAGGTGGCGTCATTGTACATCAATTTTTACCAAGAACAAGTAGATCTTGAATAATTTTAGCTTGTGCAGAACCAACTATGGTAGAAGTGGAAGTTGATAGAGATTACCACTTGAGAGATGTTATCCAAGCCACCCCAAGAGTGTGTCACCATCACGAAGTTTACCCTATGGTCTTATGGGGGTGGTTTAAGTGGTTATCTACAAATACCATAGAATTATGATTACGTACATTGTTTTTTAATATAATATAAAAAATACATTCATTTTATTATTGTTACTTGGTAATTGTTTTTTAAATAACAAATAGTTTTTCAAGTAAATGCTCAACTATGGAAACTATATTGATAAATTAATTATTTTTTTCATTAAATAATATTTTAATAAAATATTTTTATTAAATTTTATTTTGTATAAATGATTGCATAATTTTTATAAATACATTTGTAATTTTTATTAACGTTTGAAAGTTATTTTTGTTAAAAACCATGAATTTTGTTAAATTTAGATTTTTATTTTTAAAGTGAAAAATCATATATTTAAAAAAGTATTTCAATATAAAGAATATAATTTCTGGAATCAATATTTCCAAATTATCCAACATTGATTTTTTTACAATTTTTTGAGACAGTCAAAATTTTGGGTATAATTAAATTATGTTTATATATATAATGTGTTTTGTTACACCATAATGATCCAATAGTGATTTAATAAAATAAAATAAACATTATTCAGGGCCAATATATGTTTTCAATTAAAATAATGTAATTTTAGGTCAGTTTGATTTATATTACATAGTATTAGTTGGCCCTTCAAGGATTATACAACATTTTAGTTTTTAGAATTCATTTCCAAGAGATTATAACTCACCTAAACATAAGAAACCATATTATTTTCAAAATTTTGGCCATTAAACATATAGAATAATGTTTTACACTCCCCTATGGAAAAATCCATGGGAAACAACCATGGCTGGTGTGTGGTTTTAATTAGTTTAATGTGTGGTGTCCCAAACCTTAATAATAATGAATTCCCTATTCATTTGAATATAAAACCAACCAAGAATACACTTAATCTTTACTAAAACCGTTATGAGTTCATCCATACTCTTCCCTCCTCTCTATAGAATCCTCAAATGCCACCCCATGCTAGATTTAAGTCTCTCTCAAGCCCCTCCCAAGCCTTAGGTATCACACTTCCAAGTAAGGGGTTCTGACTTTCCATGATTATTTCCAAGTTTCCTTATATTTTTATTCCCTTTTATATTCCATTATAAATGTTTGGGTACGATTTAGAACCTCCTACATACATAACTATTGATTTTTTAATAATATTAGATCCATTTAACCACTCATTAATGCATCCCATGTACACCTGTTACCATGCAGAAATTCTGTAAGAAATTTTTTTATGATCATTAACGTTCAAGAAATTATTTTGTATTATGTATATAAATCCCATTACATTTGTTGGTAAATGTATCTATATGATGAGACACCCATTCATCTCTCGTCATCCATTTTTTTATGAATTCTTATGTCATGCCGTTATGCAGCTAAAATTGCACAGTTTTTTTTCAGGCCATGATCATTGAATAGGGAATTACATAACCATGTATCCATCATGGGTATTCAACATCAGGAACATATACATATTCAATGGTAAACTCATGTATTTGTTACAAATTCCTTAATCATGTAATGAATTATTATGTTGATTGATTCCATTTTATATGATCCATGTGGCACATTTATGCAGGAAATAAAATGTTTAAGAGGGTGCAGGCTAATATTGCTCCAATGAATTAGGTACAAATAGTATCATGGTATGTCATATTAAATTTGTGTTAAATCATAAAAATTAATATGAAACTATGTTTTAAATGTGCTTCATGGGAAATGAGGGTTTACTCAATCACGATGTGCAATCATCCTAGTCTGGTGCTAATATCAAGTTAAATGTTATTTCCACATCTCCATGTTATTAGTATCATGCTTTATCATGCCTTTATTTTTATGTTTCTCAAGTGATACATTTATATTACTATTTAATAACATGTATTGTAATATTCATCCTATAAATTTTTACTCTATTTTTGGGCTTCATAGCGCGACATTTTTCTTATTCGTGTCCTCAGGTTATACCATGCAATGAAAAGTACGAGGGAATGTAGTGGTCATGTAAATGAAGTTTTCAATAAGATGTTGTGTTTTATGTTTATAGTTGTTATGTAATGTTCACAATCCCCAAATAAAGTAGAACATTCATAATTATAAGTTGCATCTAGTTAAATATTTATGTAATAAAATATGATACGTGTTTAATAATGAGTAGGGTTGTTATAGATGCAGCTGAGGAGGTACATGAATGACCCCCTTCTTGTTTTAGAATATGGATATATAGACATTAAGGGAGAAGCTAACTTTTTTGATTCCCGAATAGTAATTTAGGATCGTCATAATAGGGTTCATCATGGGTGATTGATTCCCAAAGTTGATGTCCAAATATTGCACATGAATCATTAGGAGAGAGGCTGGGAGAGGGAGACACATATGCGATCCCACTACTGTATGCTTTTTGAGTAGGGTTTTCTTTTCTCAAGATGCAAATACATAACATGGTAGATAATGTAACACAAATTATTTTTCGATGAATTTATTTAGAACATTATAGGGATTATATATAGATTTTCACTACATTTGTTTCAGATATTGGGATTTGTTTTTCCCGAGATTAATTTTTGAAACATATTGAATATATTACCATCATGCATGCATGGTTATCCTAAAAATGTGTAATATCTAAAGAAATGGAAAATGAATCCAAAATTTAATGGAACAATTGAGTTCATAACGTGGGTTCACCCCTAGGTGAAAGATAATATTGGATGTAACTAGGTAATTGTGAAAACATTGTAGCAGACATAAAAAATAAAATTAAAAAATAGATTTTTTATTTTA
This sequence comes from Viscum album, assembly GCA_963277665.1. Lineage (NCBI taxonomy): Eukaryota > Viridiplantae > Streptophyta > Magnoliopsida > Santalales > Viscaceae > Viscum > Viscum album. Next base: position 1,809,580,283 of record OY728136.1, on the reverse strand, counting down.
TTTAATTTGACATAGATATATATTTATAATATTTAAAAATGTTTTCGAATCAATACTAGGGTTAGGATCATATCCTTGGGATTAGTAGGATTCGTTGAATATGATCTATTGGAAAAGCATTAGAAGATAACAATTGATTACATCAGATCAAAGATCTTGCACAAAAAAATTGATTGGATCACACCAATGATAGAAAATGATGACCATTCTTCATCAATGATCGATCAAAACTCTATGTATAATATTTTGTTTTTTGTAACTCTATCAAATTCATTTATAGTAGTCAAACATGGATTATTTGAATGAATAAGAATTAAATAATTCATCACTATTAGATATATTTACGATGGATTTATTTTGTTAATTTTTTATTTTCACTCTTAATTAAACTATTTATAAGTAAAAAGGTCAAGGATGAATGAAAAAAGCTATAGTTTTCTACTCACATCTTGTTGTTTATGGTTTTCTTCCCAATTTCATCACAGAATCATTGTTGGAACATCTTATTGAAATAGGCTTGATAAATACCCAATATTTTATTGTTTTATAAATGTTATTTGGTGTAATGAATCACTAACACATGTGTGGTTATATATAAAGTGTTTGATTGATATCTTATAATGATATAGGATGATTATATATGAATCAAAATGGTTCAATGGTTCTCTTTTTCCCTAAATTCAATGGTTCAACAACAGAGATTGTGTGTAAGAATTTTATGAGATTATTTGAATCACATCATAGAGATCATTGTTGATATGATTCTTGGACATCCCCATATGATAAAATTTTTATTCAGTTATGATGTAGAGATGATGTAGAGGAAGATGTGGAATTGGAACTATCAAGATTAGTTAATCTAGTGTTTCATGACATGTAATACGAAATTTCACATTATGTGGGACCCCTGATTGTAGAAATATGGTTTCAACTACTCTTATATTACACACACTACGTGACACTATCACTTGTAGTGTTATTCATTCTTTGTAGATTGACATGTAACATATAGGTTACATGATCATAATAATGATGAAGTACACTAGCACAATTAGAGTACAAGAACCAAGAATATGCACTCGATAATGGCCATGTGGATTAATTTTAGTGTCAGAAGATCTCTACATACCATTTACTATTTGTAAATGTTGTCTATAAGGATATTTTTATTCTCTGTGAGGAAGTATCACAAAAAAAAACAGTTCAGGAGCTATCTACTCTGTATCTTACATACAAAATTTTAACTACAATAGTAGTAGTTTGGAACTCTTCAAGTCAAATATTTGGAATAATATCAATTGAGAAAGTTCTCTTGGTCTATATCCGGAAGGGTACAATGCATTATTACTTCCACATCCTTGGATAGTGATTTCCTATATAGGATGAGTCTCATATAGAGTTTGTGGCACACTTCTAGGAGAATAATGTGTAATCAAATTTCATTTATTTTTATACCATTGTTGGGAACTGTAAAACTAGCATGAACACCAATCGTTGTGTATTGATCCTACATCTATAATAATGTATCAATAGGGTTCGTAGTATTATTTGTAATATAATCCTTAATATAGATGATTGATCTTAATTGGGATTGTGGTTTCCCATGTAGTCCTAGGTAGGATTCCCTATATGAATATTGTGTTCTTCAATGACTATTAAATATTCATGGATGGATCATAATGATCATGACCACTTGGATTATTGTCCCCAATGATATCATTGTTTGTGGAGTTGGTTCTCCCAGAACATGAATTGATTCAACCAAAACCCTGAGGTTTTCAGTTTTGTTATGACTACCTGGAGGCGAGATGTAATTCTAAATTATATATGAATATTCTATTCCTTAAAATTATAAATAATAATTAAAAAAATTATTTATGACTACTTGTGTTTATATTTTTGGTGTTTTCAATTGCATGTTGTTATACCCACCAATATATCTAATTTTCAAATATGTGTCATGTCATAGACAGACAACAACCCATTTGACTATGTCATAGGAGGAAAGCCAGTCATTGGAGAATTGGTGGTCTATAAATAACAAGGTTTTTATGGTGGTTTCATTTCATAGTAGACAAATACTTCGGAATAGTTCATATTATCTTCAGTTTTTGGTTGGGCATTAATTTCTGCCCTTTACCAAATTTATTATTGTACTTTCGTACTCTAATTGTGGTAACATATATGTATACATTAATTGGTTCTAATTAATTTACATTTTATATGTTTATGTGATTTGATTTTTTTGAATATATATAGCTACATAATCATAATGAATCCCATGGGTGTGATATTCCTACTCGGTGATGGTAGCCAGCCCTTGTCCAATTTGAGGAAGACCTGAGGTAGTCTCAATTTGGGCCCCATTAGGCTTTCTTATGACACCACAATTATCATCAAAAAATATATTATATTAGGTATAAATATTTCCATAAAGTATGATTTATACAAGTTTTATGAATATTTACACTTAGCATTTTAGATTAACCCCTCTGTAATCCAGTTTTAAACATAGTTGCAATAATTAATTGTTGAAATTGTTACAATTAATTTTGGGAAAAAATTACCTTGAACATATTAAATAATAGTAATTTTGATGACACACAATATAAAACAAATTTTACAAATTTCAATTAAAATATGTTCTTGAATATAACTCAAAATTCCACCTACTAGTGAGATGAACAATCAGTTTTCTAAAGAAAATTTTTTCATTAGTATATAATGTTTTAAAAAATGATTAATATATATTTTACTAGAGTGTCCTAAATTGGATTAAATATAACATAATTCAATTAATTTTTTTTCTAAACCATTTTTTGAATTAACTAATAAATTCCATATTCAAAAAAGAAATGTTTTAAATAAAAATAAATATTTTAACGTCTCGGATCTGGGTGACACTCCACGGGTGCCCCGAACTCGGATGGTCACAAGACTTCAAGCGCATTTCCCCAAATGCCAGAGGTTCCCAACTAGCAGCGAGGTCCCAGGACTGATAGTAGGGAAACTGTGCCCTCATTTGTCAAAGTGTAGCGCATCAGATTAAAATAAATAGCATACAACAATGGAAGAAATAAACCATACATATTTAAAGTGAACGACTGTAGTAAAGATAACAAAATGTTATATAGATATGATGCAACATGTCTCAAGTTATTTGAATACAGCCAGAACATGTTACATATAAATACAGTACAATACAATATAGAGTATAGAGTACAGCAAAGCAAAACAAAACAAAGTAGATAGAACCCAACAGCATCGCTAGACTATGATCAGTCCCATGATCTCCTACTCCTCTGCTACAATCATGTACATGTATAGGGAACCTTTCCCCTACCAAAAACTACAGAAACATACTTTGTTTGGGCCGAAGACATGACCCAAACATGGTGTGAGAAATAAATCCCATAGGCACCCACCAAAGGCACATGCCCAACTGTGTGAAAATATGCAACAACATTGTGCAAGAGTAAAATGAAATAAACTAAGAAGTACTCAACAGTAACTAACTTTACTAGTTATATTGAAATTTTATTATTCATTTTTAACCATTTAATTTAATAACATTCTGTGATCAATGGAACCAAGCCCTCAAGCAAAACATAATCTCTCCCTTAGTCTAATATAATAAAACCACGCCCTCAGGCTTTATAATATCCATGCCCTCCAGCTATATAATATCTTTCCCCCAGGACACACCCTTAGGCTATATAATATCCCTCCCTCAGGCCTCAAACTCAGGAAATATAAAATCTCACCCTCTGGCCTCGCCCTCTGGCTATATAATATCCACGCCGTCAGGTTATATAATATATATATTTATATCCACACCATCAGGATAATATTATATATATATATATATATATATATCCATGCCATTAGGCTAAACAGGTAACCATGCCATGCCCAACAAATGAACATGAAATTATTTAAAATTCCTCTCAAGGAAATAGTAATCCATAAAGTATACATGGAATACCATCGGGTATCGTGTCCAAAGAGCTAAACAGAGGAACACACCCCAGGGTTGGTCCTGGATCCATGCAGTGATCCCAAACAACAGTTTATTATCAAATTTAATAATATTTACAATTCTAGGTATCCAAAATAGCCAAGGCCATAGCCACACGACACCCCTACATGGGTTTGTGGAACAATGGTACACAAAAAACGCACAACAGTTGGAATTTAAACACCAAGCCACCTACTTCAAATTCCCATGAACGGTATACGCGAACGTTGCTTCTAGAAACGACCAAGGATGACATAGATACGGGGAAGAATAATTTATGGTCAAATGAAAATAACATCCCGTAGAGGAATAATTATCATGAACATCTTAAGGATAAGGAAAGGCTTACCCTTACGGTTTCAACGATATCGACCGAGGTGGAATCAGATTCCCGCCGTGTGATATAGAGCTCCTCGAAGGTTCGGCCATCTCTCCCAAGCCTACCTCCGATTCCAAGAGAATTATGTGAACAAGGTTGGATATTACCCATTTTAATAGAGAAAACAAACTACACAGCCTATACTATTGACTTCACGGCATGTTATTTCCTCATTTAATAGTTCCTCTGGCGGCTACCTTTCCCACCATTCCACTTTTCATTCATCGACATGAGTACACGGCGTGTATCCATGAATACACGATGTGTACTGTCACGTGGCAGGCGACTACAACCACTTCCTTACTATTTTCCTGCCGACTGACTACACGGCATGTACATACCCACTACACAGCGTGTAGGCGGTTTTTTAACCTTAATCATCATCATGGCTACACACCTTGTGTACTTATCCCACACGCCCTATGTACACGGAGTGTGGAAAAGTACACGGCGTGTAGTCCCAAAATTTAGGATTTTCCCACATTCCCTGTTATCTCAAATACACATAAGGAAAGGAGAAATGAAGAAACCCGTACCTCAAGATTAAGAACTGGGTTCTTAAAAACATCCCCCTTATAACAATTAGTCCCCAAATTTCCCTTCCAAAAGTGGTGAAGATAATGTTGTGAACAACTCAGGCCACTGAGCACGTACGTCGGTTTCCTGCTCCTAGGTTTCATCCTAAACTTGGCCATACTGCCATAGTAACCATACGAGAGGAACTGAATGGCCTTGGAGAACCATTGTTCTCCTATCAATGATACGAATCAGATGCTCTACAAAGTACGCATCGACCTGAAGCTCATCCTCCTAGGGATGAAATATGTGAGACATGTTTGAATGATAGTGGGGCAACTGAGATACCTTGAAGACGTCGTTCATGGACCGATACCTCTATGATAACTGCAACCGATAGGCAACCGTCCTGACTCTCCAGAATCTCCAATGGCCCCACATTCCTCGGTGAATGTTTACCCTGTATCATGATCCGTCTGTGTCCCAACCTCGGCAAAACATGCATGAAAACATGATCCCTGACCACGAACTCTAGAGGTCGTCTTTCGCGATCAACATAAGATTTCTCAAAATACTTTGTGGTAGCCATCTACTTCTTAATCCACTAGACATGCTCAGAAGTCACCTGCATGAGACGTGGTCACAATAAAGTTGTCTCACCTGCCTCCAACCAGCACAAGGGTGATCATCATGGCCTACGATATAAAGCCTCGTAAGGTGCCATCTCAATAGTCTCCTGAAAACTGTTATTATAGGAAAACTATAATTGGGGTATATGCTTCTCCCAAGAGCCCCCAAAGTCTATGATGCATGAAAGCAGCATGTCCTCAAGCACCTGTATCGTACAACCTGACTAGCCATCAGTCTGAGGGTGGTAAGATGTGCTCATAATCACCTATATACCCAATTCCCTCTGAAAACTCTGCCAGAAATGAGACGTAAAATGGTATTCTCTATCTGAAATGATATAATGAGAAACCCCATGAAGACGTATGACCTATTGGATATTCAATTTCCTGAGCTCGTCAACTCAGAAGGTCTCCATGATTGGAAAAATATGAGACACCATTGTGAGTCTGTCCACCACAACCCACACGACATCACTGCCTCGAGGTGAACTCAGCAACCTAGTCATGAAGTCCATCATGACATCATCACATTTCTAGTACGAGATGGGTAACTATTGTAATAGTCCTGCTGGCCTCTGATGCTTCGCCTTCACCTGCTGACAGGTGGAACACCTCGTAACAATACCATCTACTTCTCTCTTTATTCTCGACCACCAGTACTAACATCTCAAGTCACGGTACATCTTGGTAACTCCGGGATGAACTTCCCAAGCTAAATCATCAAACTCCCCCTTTAGTTCCTCGCAGATATCCCATGGAACCCATAGTCATCCATAGAAATGCAACACCTCAGCATCTCATATCGTCCAACAAGGAGGGTCCTAACTTGCCGCTGACTCCCGTAGAACTAGACCTCAAGAATCAGATAGTTGTCTCATACTCACTCTATCCAAGCGGGTATAAGTCACAGGTAATGATGAAATATAGATCTACCCCTGACTGTCAAGCACCCCCTAATGCATCACAGAAAAAAAGTCCATAAGCTTCCACTCACCACTGGCCTCATAAACTGCCTGTATCTGAGTCCTACTCAGGGCATCATCTATTACATTTTCTTTACCAGGTGTATAGGCAAGCTCAAAGTCGAAGGATTGAAGGAATTCAACATACCTTCACTGTCTCAGGTTCCAGTCATGCTGAGTAATGATGTACTTGAGACTTCTGTGATCGGTGAAAATAACACCATGCTCTCCCAAGAGATATTGTCTCCAACAATGTAACACATTAACAACTGTAGCCAAATCAATATCATGCATCAGATAATTCCTCTCATGTGGCCTCATCTGGAGAGAACCGTACGCAATAACTCGTTCGACCTACATCAACACTTCTCCCAGTCAAGATAATTATGCATCATAGTAATTTGTATAGCTCATCACTTGTTCTGGAAGTATCAGGAATGGTGCTAATGTCAATCTCCCTTTCAGATCATGAATGTTTTTCTCTCATGCTTCTGACCAAATGAACATCAAACCCTTCTAATTAAAACCTGTCAATGGCTCTTCCAAGTGGGAGAAGTCTTATATGAAGCGTCTGTAGTAACCATCGAGCCCCATGAAACATTGTATCTCAAACACATTCTTAGCCTGCTACAAGGAAACTACTGCTCTCACATTCTCTGGGGCCACTTCAACTCCTAACTATGAGATGAGATGACCGAGGATGTGAATAGTTTCCATCCAAAAGTTGCACTTTGAGAGCTTAGAAAATATCTTATGCTCTCTCAGTGTACTCAGTACGATCTCAAAATGAGATGCACGGTCGTGTCGAGTGTGACATTACACCATGATATCGTCCATGAATACTGCCACAAAAGAATCCAGATATGAATGGAACACACGATTCATCAGAGCCATGAAAACTGTTGGCACGTTCATTAGTCAGAATGGCATAACCAATTACTCGTACATGCCATATCTTCTCTGAAAATATGTAAGCAGTATATCCGATGGTCTCACGCGCAACTGATGATATCCTGATCTCAAGTCAATCTTAGAGAACACTCTTGCTCCACTAAGTTGATCAAAGAGATCATAAATCGTCCAAAAGGGATATTGGTTATTGACCATCAACTCGTTCAGCTTCCGATAATCGACTTATAGTCTAAATGTAACATCTTCCTTCTTAGCAAAATGAACATGGGATCCCTATAGAGAAGTAATGGGTTGGATAAAACCCTTTGACTGTAACTCCTCTAACTACCTCGTTATCTCCTACAGCTCTGGTGTGGCCATTCTATAAGGAGGAATAGATACTGGCGCTGCTCATGGAATAAGCTCAATAGAGAAGTCCACATCACGCTCTGGAGGTAAACCAGAAATGTCGTCTAGGAAAACATCCCTGAAACCATCAACCACTAGAGGTAAAATCTTCTGACAAGTTTTCTGATCATCCATATATAAGCTCGCAATCTGGGCTGTCACACCTCCTCACCCACAATGCTCTGGTCCAGCTCGAATTGCCTGATCATCCCATTATTCAATGTATTGAAACTCTCTGCCCTCTTGTGATGTGAAACTCACCCTATGACAATAGCAATACACAATGGCTCGGAAGGGAACCAACCAGTCCATCCCAAGAATGACATAATAGCTAGTCATCTCTAAGAAATAGAGGTCCCATATAAAGTGACATCCACCAACCTCAAGGGGTCACTCCTTGCACTGGCACACACATGTCTTTCTCATCCCCAATAGAGTGTCTTGCGTCAAAACTGCAGAAGAAGAAGAAACACAAATCCCAAGGCTCTCCACAAAGGGAACAAATATGAAACTATGTGTAGAACCCATATAGAAAAGTACTGAAGATAAATTGGAAACTACTAGAATAGTACCTATGATAGTAGAAGGCCCGAGATCTTGCTCTTTTTTTATCTATTTCACTGGATATGCCTGCCCAGTGTCGTGGCCCAACGACACAACCTGGCTACCTTGAGCTGTCCTGCCATTCTCTCTCTGATATCCTAGTTTCTGGCCACCATGGCCATGATAATTGCCTCTCCTGGTATGTCATGTTGTATCCTAGTTTCACGACTGGTAAGAAGTTGTTGTTCCGACTGCCGCACACAGAGTCTGTACAAAACCCCTCTCACTAGCCACGTGTGGTAATGCCATTAAAAAGCACTGTAGATGACCCACGTTTCCGCAAGCTCAGCACTCCACTGGATCATGTGGAAACATCGGTCTCTAGTTCCCATCCTTACCATAATGGTAGCACCTGATTGGGCCACTTGAAATAATCGCCTAGCTGGTACTGCCACCATGAGAGAAACTCATATTTCACTTACTCTTCCCGGTAGAAATGGTACCAAAAACAGGTGATGAACCACGCTTTACCACACCACTAGCTTCCCGTAGGTTCCTATCTGAAATCAGCGCATGGATCACAATATCATGTACACTAGACTACATGAAAGCATTCAACAGTGCTCGTATTTCATATCGAAGATCATCCACAAAGATATTGGCCCTCAATGTCTCATCACCCACTAGAACGGGTGCAAAACGCTAAAGATCGGTGAAGCGTGCAGAATAATCCATCACAGACATAGTGCCCTGCCGTAGATTCCTGAACTATGGTTCTCTATCTTCCCTCAGTGTCTCTGGGATGAAGAATTCATAGAAGACTATCTAAAAATATTCCCACTCCATGTCTTTGTGATCATATGTTTGAGTGGTAACATCCCACCACCTCTTGGTGGAATCACGAAACATATAAGTAGCGAGATTTACCCTCCTCCCTCGTGGCGTCTCAAGATGCACTAAAATTGTCTGCATAGATTACACTAAAGAATCCGCAGCCTGTGGTCCTCCATCCCCAGAAAACGTAGGTGGATGATGCTGTTGGAAGATATGAATCAGCTCAGCCATAGATGTGGAAACCGGCGGTGCTCCCTGAAATGTTTGCATGAACTACATGAAACCTTCACGGAACTACGCATCCGCACCTGTGTCTGGTATAACGGCTGGCACCGCATCTGTCTCTGTTGGAGGATACACTTGTAGGACATGTCCCACCTTCTCTGGATTATAATCATTACCCTATACTAGAAAAAAACGTGTGGTTGTTTTGGCGTCATGACTCTACAAGGTCAAATGCACCTTAGATCAAGATTATCACAAACTGAAAAATGAGGGCACCAAAAATGTAACAGGAGGAATAAGGCATTTCGATATTTGAAAAACATGACTACGCGGCTTGTATAATGACTACACGGAGTGTACATAACTTTTCTTCCCATGCCCAGGTCCTTCTGCATGGCTAAGAAACACGTCTCCCATTGAACTAGACTATATGGCATGTATATAAGCTACATGATGTGTATGGTGTAAATTCCAACATCCAGTGTCGTTCATGACACGGAAAATTACTCGTCTAAAACTACACGGTGTGTTACACCCCCACACGGCATGTAAACCACCCCATTTTCCCATCCACATGGATAAATCCACACAGTCTCCCACTAGTAAGGACTACACTGTGTGTCCCTCAGGTACATGACGTTTCCAACACTGCCCCGTGTTTGTTAGCTACATGGCTGGGTCCCCAGGTCAGACTACATGGTGTGTTCCATAGTGGACACGGTCTGAATGTCTTTTGGTCTCCTTCATCGGTTTTTGTTAGATACATGGCTGGACTCCGGGTCAACACTACACACCGTGTATATACAGTACACAACATGTTTTCCCAAAGCATTTCCCTTCACCGTGTCCCTGCCCACACAGTCCTTGACATGGGATGTGACTACACAGTGTGTACTGTGGGTACACAACGTGTACTCAAAAATTTTTCTTTTCTTCCTGAACAGAAGAACACACGGCGTGTGTCCAAGGTACTACACAGTAGGTATCCTGGGTTTTTTCAGACATTAAGCCTCTGAAACTACTCTGGGACACATGAAATACAAGAAAAATAACATCTAAGTGCCAAAATTCTGACCCGTGAGGGCCCATATCCCCCATGAATCAATTTTTCGAAACATATATATGTTTTAACAATATAAACAGACAATGATCCACCAAACTCCTGTCAAATGAGGGCCCATACTCCCCAAAAACCAAAGTTTTGCGTCCATTCTATCAACAAATCACACAAAAATACCCTATCATATAGTAGTTATTTATCAATTCATCTATCACAACCGCATGTTTTTCTAGAATAACAACAATCACTACAACAAGAATGTTCTAATGCGCCTACATGTCATGGAACTATTGATGGAATGTGATTCCTATCGTGTGCATAAATGATGCATGAGATGGCTTACCATAATATCACCAGGTTGTAACTAAATAGAACCCATGGATAAAATATAAACCGCACAATCACAAGTGTGTCACCCATTGGTGAAAATCAAATCAATAGTAAAATTTCCAAAATCAGAATAATTGAAAAAATACGAGGTAGACTGGCTTTTCCCTATACACGGATTTTCTATTCCTGAGAACAACTTATTACCAACTACCATTCCCATCTTATACCTTACTAAGGCTCCAAACTGTATGCCAAGAAAAGATATCCATCTGATACCACTTTGTAACATCTTGGATCTGGGTGCCACTCTACTGGTGCCCTGAACCCAGTTGGTTATATGACATCAAGCGCATTTCCCAAATTCCAAAGGCTGCCGACTAGCTGTGAGGGCCCAGGTCTGATAGTGGGGAAACAATGACCTCATTTGTCAAAGTGTAGTGCAGAAGAATAAAATAAATAGAATACACAAGCGGTAGAAATAAACAATACAGATTTAAATTGAATGACTACAGTAAAGATAACCAACAATTATATAGATATGATGCGACATGTCTCAATTTCTATGAAAATTTCCAGAACATGTTACACTGAAATACAGTACAATACAATACAGAGTACCGAGTACAGCAAAGAGAAGCAAAACAATGTAGACATAACGCAACAAAATCACAAGCCTAAGATCAGTCTCATGATCTTCTACTCCTCTGATAAAAAAATATACCTGTATAGGGACCCTTTCCCCTATCAACAACTGCAAAAATGTAATCTGGTTGGGCCGAAGACATGACCCAAACATGGTGTGATAAATAAATTCTAGTAGGCCCCCACCAAAGGCTTGTGCCCAACTGTGTGAAAATATGAAACAATAGTGTGAAATATTAAAATCTAATAAACTAAAATGTACTGAATAGTAAATAACATTACCAGTTATATTTTCATTTTATTATTCATTTTTAACCATTTAATTTAATAACATTATGTACCCAACAAAACCAAGCCCTCAGGCCAAACAGAACCTCGCCCTCATGCTAATATAGTAAAACCACACCCTTAGGCTTTATAAAATCCATGCCCTCGTGCTATATAATATCTCACCCTCTTTCCTTGCCCTCAGGTTATATAATATCTCTCCCTCAGTCCTCACCCTCAGGCTATATAATCTATCCCCCACAGGCCTCGCACTCAGGCTATATAATATCCACGCCCTTAGGCTATATAATACATATATTTATATCCACACCCCCAGGATAATATTATATATATATATATCCACTCCCATAGGCTAAACAAGTAACCAGGCCATGCCGAACAAATGAACCTGAAAAGGTTTACAATTCCTCTAAAGGAAAAAGTAATGCATAAAGTGAACATGGCATACCCATGGGTATCCTGGCCAAACAGCTAAACAGAGGAACGCACCGCAGGGGTGGTCCTGGATCCATGTAGCGATCCCTACAATAGTTTATTATCACATTTAATCACATTTAAAATTCAAGGTATCCAAAACAGCCAAGGGCTCCACCACATGACACCGCAACATTGGTTTGTGTCACAAATATACACAAAAATGCACAATAGTTTGAATTTAAACACCAAGCCTCCTACCACAAACACCCCTGAATGGTATATACGAACGTCACATCCATAAAATCCCAATGATGACATAGATATGGGGTAGAATAATTTCTGTTCAAACACAAATAACATCCCATAGAGGAATAATTGGAAATAAAGGCTTAAAGAGAAGGAAAGGCTTACATGTATGGTTCCTACATGATCGGCCGAGGCGGAATCGAATTCCCAGCGTGCGATCTATAGATCCTCAATCGTTTGACCGTATCTCCAAAGCCTTCCTCTAGTTCTATGCCAATTATGTGAACAGTGATGGATACTTCCTATTTCATGATAAAAAACAAACTACACGACATGTACTCTATACTACAGGACGTGTACTTTCCTCATTTAACAGTTCCTCTGGTGAATAGATTTCTCACCACCGCATTGTTCATTTGTAGACATGAGTACACGAAGTGTATTCATGCATACAAGGTGGGTACTATCTCTCGGTTGGTGGTTCTTTCCACCGCCTTACTATTTTCCTACAGACGGACTACACGGCGTGTACATACCCACTACATGGCGTGTAGTCAGTTTTTACACCCTTCATTACCTACATGGCTACACACCCTGTGTAATCATCCCACATGTCCTACGTACATGGCATGTGGAAAATTACACGGCGTGTAGTCCCAAAATTTAGGATTTTCCCACATTCCCTATTTTCTCAAAAACACTTAAGTAAAAGAGAATAGAAGAAACCCATACCTCAAGATTAAAAACTAGGTTCTTACAAATATTATTCACTATTCATTGAAAAATAATAATTTTTTGAAAATTATCACATTATGATAACTGTAAAATAATAATTTCGATCCCAATAATTTTTACATGATAATTATATATATAATTATATATTCTATCCTAACCAAGATTAAGAGGTTACCGACTTTATGTCTTGGAAATGGATATTATATTACAATGTAATTCCCTTGGTATTATGGAATGTTTGTGCAACCTAAAAATGTGCTACAATGAATAATTTTATGTCCATTGTTGGGAGAATGGTTGAATTATAAATGAATGATATACTAGTTTTTTATCAATAATTCCATGATCCTCTTATATATATTGAAGTGATTTTCAGCAAATTACAATGTGAAAATTTGAATCTGAATAAATTGAGATGTGAAATCTAGGTAACATCTGGAATACATATTTGGTTGGTGGAATATCATTATGAAATATATGTTAGACCTGATAAGACAAATGAAATACTTTATATATAATCCTATCTAAACCATGAAAAATTCAGTTTTTTTGAGGGTCTTTGTGATTACATAAGATAACACATAGTCAAAATCAATGAAAATTGATTTCCATTACAAATAATCAATTGGGACAATGGTCACTATGAAAATGATATTAAGATATCTATTGATGATTATAAAATTGAAAATTCTTCGACATTCAGTCCAGATAAATATCAATGAATAAATTTCTATCATCTTTTTGTGGAAATATTGGAATCTTCTCATGGTTTTATTCTTGTTTGGAAAAAAGATACATGATAATAGAATTTCTTCTATTATCTCCACAAGACAATGAAAAATATTAAGACATGATATTTTATAATAAAAATGAATTACCTTTAATTTTTATTTTATGTGTATATTTTTTGGATTCTATTTTAAGCTATATATTGCTCAATACATTTCTCATGTCAATCATCTCTAATACATCATTATTTTATCAATTAATATTACATGTATTGTATGATTGTAAATTGTTATTTATAAATTTAACATTCAATATAGGTATAATAAATATGATAAAGGTTAATGATTTAGTATATTTCTTCAGGGAAAACCTTACCTAGGAGATGTATCTATTTGAAATGAATCACTTTAACATGGAAGCCCTTTTTTTATTTGAATATCCCAAACATAGAAAAAGTATTTTTAGATTCATCTATAAGTCAATCTTGAATAATGATAGGGGATCTAATGAAAAATGTGGTCATATTAAGAATTTTATTCTTTTTTCTAGAAAAATATGACCTATAATATTTCACCCCTTTGATGGAGGGCTGTATTAATATTAAGGAGAAATATATGGCCCTCATTATTGGAATTTAACTATCTATAAAGATATTAGTTTCCTAAAAAAATTATTAGATACTCGTATATGTTATTAAGAAATTAACTGTTATATTTAATTAAGAAGGTCTAGTAGATTAAATTTCTTTATTATATAAGGGCTTTCGAGGATGCATTCCCTTAATAACTAAAACCTTCATATATTTTGAATTCTAGAATTCTCTGGTGGATTCCCTACATAGTTTGTAACCACATAGGAAGATCTAGATTTTGAAGTGGTGGTAATTTACATCCTCTATCACCTTGTATTCACACCATTTATTTGAAACAATATAGATGAAATTAATGAATTTAGAAATACCATAGACCATGATTAGTTTATATCCTCACAAATTTGTTCTGCATATAGATTTTTGAATTCCAAAATATATCATCTAAATATGGATGAACATAAATAAGGTTGATACGAAAAGGAAAAAATCCATTGAGATATAGAATATTTAATCATTTACATTCAAAAAAATTCATGTAATGTGCTATACAAATAAAAATTTGATAGAGAACTATGTAGGATTATTAGAGAAGGATTAAGTCTAATTATTATATAGGATGTGCTTATTTGAACTTGTGGTTTTCAATAGTTAATAACCAATATAATTCAATTAATAAATATAATTGTGTACATATAGACATAAATGACCCAATAATATATAGAATTATAAAATTTGTAATTTTCACCTACCAAAAAAGCCTAATTTCACTAATCAACCACAACATATTGTTAAGACCCCAAAATACTCTTGTATATTTCAAAAATCATGTATATATATAAAAGGACTGCATACTATAGTCATAGATAGGTAGTTCAGGTACATTATTTTCTTTATTGACTACTTCTAAATTGTAACAACCCAAAATTTTATTAATGAAAATACCTCTTGAAAAAATTAATTTTCTTATTTGTAAAATAGTCAAATAAAACATATGTACTTCTTTGGATTTATGTTTTTTTATTTTTAAATACCATTAAGAATTTTTACTATATCTAATATAGAAATTTAACATTGATCACATGATTATAATAAATATTGGGCTTTAACAAATCAAATTTACTTAAAAAAGATGTTATGGACACATCGAGTCGAATTTCTATATAGGAAGCACATTTTTCGAAGCTCTTAATGGAGGTGGAATCGATGGGATTCAATCTTGACCATGACCAAGCCATGCTTTAACACCTTAAGCTCGAGCAGAATTTCATATTGGAGAAGTGGAAGTTGACAGAGATTACCAAACAAGTGATGTTATCCAAGCCACCCCATGATTATGTCACCTTCTCACAACTTACCCATAGGTCATATGAGTGTATTATAGGGGATTATGTATCAATAGCATAACACAATTATTATGTGAATTATGTTGGTAAACAATATACATTCATTTAATCATTGTATCTTTATATATGGTTTTTTAAGCACCAATAGTATTTTTAGTCCATATATAATTGAGAAAAATATTTTGACGAAATACGAGATTTTTGAATTAAATATTATCTTCATAGAATATTCTTAATAAATTAAATTTTATTTAATATAAATTATCATATAATTATTATGAATAAAATCGGGATTTTTATTAAGGACTGAAAGATTTTTTTTCAAAACCCATGAATTTTTTATTAATTCCATTTTTTCTTTCAAAATTAAATATTCTAAAATTTGGGAAATTATATAGATAAAATGAATATTATTTTTTAATTAGGATGTCAAAGTTATCTACTCGTAAATTTTTCATATTTTTCTAAAACCATCAACTTTTTTGGTTAAAATTTAAATATTGTTTAATTATATAATGTGTTTTATGACATCGTAATTACCCAATAGAGATGTAATAAAACGCCATAAAATGGGTTTTCGTCCAATATATATATTACCATTAAAATAATTTTATTATAGGTTTTTTTTTGATTTATTTTACAATGCTTTAGTTGACCCTCCAAGGCTTATAAAATATTTTAAACATTAAAAATGTTTTCCAATAGAGTGAGACTCACCTCCACATAATCAAGCATAATATTTCAGTAAGTTACTCCATTGGCCATATAAAATAATATCATTCAATCCCCTTTGATATAAAACATGGGAAAAAAGAATTGGATGAATTTTATTTTTGATTATTTTAATTTTTGGTGTCCAAAACATAAATAAAAAAGAATTCTCTCTCTTTTCGTATAAAATCCCAACCAAGATCCCACATACTCATCACTCAATGACTTTGGAGCATGAAAAATCTCAACCATACTCTCTCTATAATCCTATCAAGTTTCCCCAATCTCCAAATAAGTCTATCTCATTCCTCTCCCAATCCATTGGGATCCCACTTCCAATTAAGGGATTTCATCCATTATCATTTTTGTCTAAATTTTATTATGTATTTATATCATTTTTTTTCAATTAAAATTATTGGTTATTGATTTTACACCTCCACCATACTATCATACATATGTTTTAATGTTGAGATAACCATTTTAATTTCATCCAAGCCTCTCATGTACACATTTTACCATGCAAATATTTTGTAAGGTTTTTCTCTCTGCACATTTACATTCATGAAACTATTTTGTTTTATAAATATAAATTTCAATACATATTATGTAAAATGTATCTATATGACCCCCTTAAATCCCATTTTATGTACATATGTTGAGGCACCCCTTCTAATTTCATCGATAGTTTTTATTGATATTATGTATTGTCGTTATGCCATCGAAATTGCATCGCGATTTTCCTATCCAAAGTCATTGTGTAGTGAAAACCATTCCCATTTCTCTATCAAGGGTATTCAATTTGATGAACATTTAATTAATGATAATATATTTTCTGGTATAAATTCTAGATTACTTCATCATGAAATAAATTAATTGGTTTAATGAATCCAAGATATATGATCTATGTGGCACACTAATGAATTAAATAAAATGATTAAGAAGGGTTCACCCTTATAGCGCACAAACACATTGGGAAAAGATTAGTGTCATGATACATCAAGTGAAATGAGTGTGTATTCATGTTAAATCATGTGCATGGAGGGTTTACTCATGATCCATACACAATGATCCTTGGCTAATTCTAAAATCATGTTTAATGTTGTTGCCACATTTCCACGTTATGATCATGCCTTTATGTTCATTTTTATCTTAGGCTCCATTGGTATAAATATTTCCTAGCATGTATTGTATTCATCATATTATTCTTTTTTACTCCTTTAATGTGATTAATTTCTTACCCTTTTATTATGCATGTCCTCAATTTATCTCATGCAATGCTATGTACGAGGGAATAATGTGGTCATGTAAAAAATGTTTTCAATAATATGTTTCATTTTATGTTTATGTTAGTATGTAATGTTTTTAATACCCATGACATTATACTTATAAATATTCTATGTTGTATCAAGTGAATGTTTTATGGAATAAATATTTTGTAATTGTGAAAAAAGATCAGGGTTTTTATAGTTTTCATTAGAGGATAGGTTTAGTTTTTTTAGAATTAGTATTAGAAAACACTACTGAAAGCCTTATAGATAAGACTAAGAAAAATAAAAACATCATAAATTATTTTGAGTATTTATTAAGTGGGTTTTTACGAAGATAAATCCCTATTTTGATACGATTAGTTATGGGAAACTTGTGGTATAGATGTATCCTAGTTGTAAAACATGAAAACACTACGTTGAACTAGACTCGAACAGGAACTATTGCACAAAAACGAGCCTTGCTGCACTCTTGGATATGACACTACAGTGGATATAATTTTTTAAATTCATATGTTCAGTATGATCAATTATTAAGGGATTAAAAACATAAACCTATGAAAAAATGTTTCGAAGTTAATCATGGATAACATTGATTGATTCCTATAAATTCATATGTTAAGGAAATAAAAGTAATTTATAAGTCATCCATTTTTTCATTGGATTACACTTTATGTGTTACCCCAAACATTCCTTTTATTCCAACCAACGGCCATTAATTGGAGGAAATGGTCAATCAATCGATGGGAAGATGAATGTGATGATACTTATAATGAGATGCCCATTCTGATGGGAGATGGATTCACAATCATTTTCAAGATACACTCT
This sequence comes from Viscum album, assembly GCA_963277665.1. NCBI lineage: Eukaryota > Viridiplantae > Streptophyta > Magnoliopsida > Santalales > Viscaceae > Viscum > Viscum album. The sequence goes on along the minus strand of OY728136.1, from coordinate 1,809,561,692 downwards.
CTGTTAACTCATGTATTAAATATAAACATGGGTCAAGAGGAACATTCATCCCCATAATAACCAACATGTCATAATTGATAGCGTCGTGATAAAAAGACCCCCTGCTTTTAATTGATCAAATGATCCCTCAATTTCCTTTCAATGGATCAACTCCATCAAAAATATCCTCTCTATCATTGAATATTCCAAATAAGAGATGATTCATATGGATGTTTATCATATGGAAGGTGAAGCTGATCATTTGTAGAAATTAATTAAAAATATAATTCATCATGATGAGATTTAGGTGTTAGATTAGATGGATTTAAAAAAAAATCAATAAATATTTTTTGTGCACCCTCAGAGATTGATAAAAGAAAATACTTCCATTACCTCAAGTAGAGTGACAAAGAATCCATCAGATAATTTGAGAAAATTCTTACGAGGAATTCATGATATACCTATGACGTTGTTGTTACCCGAGAATACAAGGTGGACCACTTCTTTGGTGGGATAAAACCTATCCTGTGTGTATCCCTAGCAATCTGTGACTTCGAGAGATATGAAGAAATTGTTTGATGTTCTCTCCATATGGAAATGCAGATCGGTGAATCTCAGGGGTATCATGGGAATAAGAAGCATCTGGTAGACTTCAATTCTCGTAGACTTCAATTCTGGTTGTCCAATGGATAAATCCAACAGTTCTAAGAAAATACATAACCCCACTTTCCATTCGTGTAGAAATATACACCAAAATATTTTCTTAAAGGGGACGATAAAATGCATTAGGTGTGGAAGAGAAGGAACCTGGATGTTAACTGACAACAAGAGAAACATGCAACTAGAAAAGAGTAAAGGAACACTCTATTCGACCCACCACATGTTGCTCATCACTTCAACTGCAAATAACCAGGGCACTTTTTATTCTAGTGCCCTAGGACAAGGTTTTTTTTAGGCAACAAACATTCTCCAAGGTAGAAAGGGAAATATTTTCCCTCACTATTTCTAAAGTGAACCCGACAATGAAGTGGTGAAATGTAAGCTATATAATAACTCAAGATGAGAGAAATTAAATCTTGATTCTAGTTTTACACATTGTTTTATATCATGAATGCTTAGTCGAACAATCCCATCACCACCACAAATCGTGGAAGTGATGATGTAGATGAATACATAAAATGGGGAAATCCTTACATCCCAGGATTGTAACTCTTCCCATGTCATAATTTGTGGATTGATCATCCTGGATGAAAAATTCATACTCCCTTTAGTGGAATTTGATAAAATTCATTGCATGAATTGGATTTTCTTATAATGAGCCAAAATAAATTTCTGTGAGAGGAAAATCACTCTCTATATATAGAATCAACCACCTCTTCTACCCATGTTCATGGAGGAGGATGAATATTCATTAGAACCATCATCCCAATTGTGGATATTATTTCCCTATGATCGCATGTATCTGGCTTAGACGATTCTGTCTAAGGAAGCTACCATCCTTGAATACATTTCTATTGTGCGGAAATCCGTTGAAGTGTTTCATGAGGAATTTCATATAATTTCTCCAAGAAGAGATGTTGAATTCACAATTGATCTTATTCTTGGGGAATTCTCAATATCTAAGAAACAATATAGAATGAATGTTTTTATGCTGCAGGATCTAAAGACACAACTATCGGAGAATCCAGATAAATGGTTTATATGCCCAAGTGCTTCACTAAGGGGTGAACTAGTCCACATCGTTAAGATGAATGATGGGTCAATGAGACTTCTCATTGAGTATCACGATATAAAAAAAATCAAAATAAATAATTATTACTATCTTTCATGATTTGATGACAAATTTGATCATGTACATGGAGAACAATACTTCTCCATTATGTTTTTGCGGTCAGGATATAACCAAGTAAGGGTGAAGAAGGAGGAAATCCCCCAGACTACTTTTCATACGAGATACGAGTACTATGAAATCATAGTAATGCCTTTGGGACTAACAAATTCTATAGAATTATCTATAGACCTGATGAATTGTGACTTTATAGGTTAAATTCAAAATTTTGTTGAAGTCTTTGTTGACGATATTCTATTATACGTCAAAAATAAGGAGGATCATGAATATAATCTATTAATTATTCTAGATACATTGCTAAAGGATTTGATCAATGAAATCTACAGTAAGATTTTGTTCTCGATAAAGGAGGTCTCATTCATGGGTTATATCGTCACATGAAATGGGATATCTGTGGATCCCTCCATGATAGCTTCAATTGTAAAATGGATGAGGTCGACATCAGTGACAAATATCCGTAGCTTAGTGGGGTTAGCTGGATTTTATCACCGATTTGTGAGAATTCTCTCACAATTGTCGAATACTCATACCAATCTAACTAGGAATGGAGTAATGTTTTTATGGAGTGATTAATGTTAAGGCATATTATAGGTGTATAAATGGAGTCTTATCCCAGGGAAGGTTCTCACACTACACATATGTGGAGGCATTTTTGGGGGTATTTAGTGATGCTTCGTAGAATGGAATGAATTGTGTGTTGATGAAGAATATAACAGTCATTTGTTATGATTTAAAGCAATTGAATATTCATCAGAAAAAATATCTAACACATGATATGGAGTTGGATGTATTAATCATCACATAAAAAACATGGAAGCATTACCTCTTTAGGGAGATGTGAGAAATATATACAGATAAAGAAAGCCTCATGTATATATTCACACAGAAGGAGTTTAATGTGAACCAAAAATGATGGTTAGATTTGAACGAAGACTGTTACTACTCAATCCATTACCACCCTCACAAATCGAATAATGTGGTATATTCTCTAATTAGAAAGGATCTAATGATTCTATCATTGATGATAAATAGAAAGGATCAAATCTACTTAAATTTAATAAAGATGGACATGGGAATCATAAATAATTGAACATCATCAATCCTTTCGCAAATTATTGATCATCCATCACTTATGTACTGTTCGAAGGATGCTAAAAAGGTTTGGGTGAGAATCTATAAGAAAGTGGAAACTATCAGAAAAGGGAAGTCCTAAGAGTTCAATGTTAATGAAAAAGGCATTTTAAGACTTGGGACACTTCTATGTGTTCCATCAAGTCCATATTAAAAAATGATCTTTTGGATGATACACATAGATTTAAATTCTCCATTCACCTAGTATACACAAAGATGTATCTAGATCCTTAAGAGCATTATTGTTGGGAATCCATGAAAAAGTAGACCACAATGTATATCTCAATGTTCTTGGTATGTCAGAAAGTGAAGGCTAAGAGACATACATCAAATGAGATGATGCAACCATTATCCATACCTTCACGACAATTGGATAATATCACCATGAAATTTTTCCTAGGACATCTGATGACATCCAGACGAAACAATTATATTTGGGTTATATTTGACTGTCTTAAAAGGATACAAACATCTTTTAAATTGGGGAGGATTTCTCATTGGATTTTCTAGAATGGATATACATTAAAGATGTGGTAATGTTTCATGGAGTACCACTGTCGATTGTATCTTATTGAGATCCTAGATTCACCTCTATGTTTTGGAAGTGTCTTCAATAGGATTTTGATACTGATCCAACCATCAGTATGGTTTATCATTCAAAATGGATTCCCAATCTAAGAAGACTGTGAAAACTCAAGAGGACACATTGATAGAATGTTCAATGCCCTTTAGAGGATGAGGTTACCATTTTCCTCTGGTGGAGTTCTCTTTCAAAAATATTTTCCTCTCAAGAATCAAAATGGATATTTTAGAGGCCCTTAATGAGTAGAGGTGCAGAACACCGACATGTTGGGATGATGTTGGGGAGAGAAAACACAAAGGTCAAGAAAGTTCGATGAAATGTTAGAGAATTTTATTTCCATCTAGCTACACATTAAAGAAGCTCTAAGTTGAAAAACGTTCTATACTGATAATAACCTAATAGACCTAGAGTTTGATGTAGGATACATGGTATTATTTTGTATATCATCGTGGAAGGGAGTTATGTTATTTGGGAACAAGGGAATGTATAGTCTAAGGTAGATTGACCCTTTTTAGATCTTGGATTTCATAAATGTAGTGTCCTATCGACTAGAACATCCACCAAAACTATCTCAAGTGCATGATATATCCTCGTATCACTCTTGAGGATGTACATACATGACCCTTGACATGTACTCAGTCTAGAGGTGGTACCATTAGTGAATGACTTCTCATATGAAGAGAAGCCTATAAAGATATTATATCATGAGGAAAAAGATATACGAAAAATGGAAAATTACCTTTTCAAGGGATTGTGGAGAAACCAAAAGAATAAATAAAAACATGGGAATCAGATGATGTGACGATGTAGAGATACCCTCATGGGTTTTAGTGTGAGAAAAGAAAATATCGAAGGAAAAATTTCAAAATGGGGGAAGATTGTAACCACCCAAACATTTATTATTGAAAATTACTGTCAATCCAATTAAATGTATTATTATTTAAGATGGATGTATAAAACATATGAACATCATAGTTTTTTTTATATTTTAAAATACCATTATGAACAGATATTGGTGCTAATATAACTGTTGAACTGTGATCAGTTGATTTGTATTAATAAAGGGCTTTAAAAAAACATATTTTCAATGACAAAGTATGAGATAGCCTCATCCAGTATAATTTCTCAATATGAATCTAATTTGTCAAAGCATGGAAATTTTGTGGTGTCATTGGGCTTCACTCTTGACCAAGAAAAAAACTAAGCTTCAACATGTTAAGCTCGAACAAAACTACCTATTGTAAAACTGGAAGTTGATAGAGATTACCACCCAAGAAATTTTATCCGAGACACCCCAAGAGTATGTAACCATAACACCCCTAACCCATAGGTCATATGTGTGTGTTATTAGGGGTAATGTAACATGAAAATAACATTGTGATTATGTGCAGTATTTCTTTAATGAATATACATTCATTTTATTTTTGTTACGTTACAAATTGGGTTTAAAGAAAAAAATACTATTTTAGTTAATGTTAAATTAATAAATCTATTTTTATGTATTACAGTATTTTTTAATTAAATAATATTTTCATAAAATATTATTATTAAATTAAATATTATTAAATATAAATTATAATATAATTTTTATGAATGAAATTGTAATTTTTATTATGGTTTGAAGGATGTTTTTTCAAAACCCATTGACTTTATTTTTGGAATCAGGATTTCTAAATTACCCAATGGTGAATTTTTCATATTTTTCTGAGAAAGTCAAATTTTTGGCTAAAAATTAAATACCGTTTAATTATTTAATGTGTTTTATGACATTATAAATACCGAAGTGTGACATATTAAAATACAATAAATTAGTTTTTTGATCTATATATGTTTTAACAAAATACTAATGCGACTTTAGGTTGGTTTTTTTAGTTACAAATCATTAGTGGACCCTCCAAGGATTATTATATCTTTTAAACTTTTAAAATATTTTCCATTAGAGTGTTACTCACCTCAACCTAATAAAGCCTAATATTTTAAGAAGTTAGTACATTAGACTTATGAATTTTTTTCTACTACTCCATCATAATAATCATTGTAAAAACCATGGTATGGTTTTTGGTTTTGATTATTTTAATGTGTGGTGACCAAAACCTAAATAATATAGAGTTCCTTCTCTTTTCTAGTATAAACCCACCCATGATTTAAATTACTATTCACTGAAAGAATTTGTAGCCCAATGAACCACTTTTATATTCCATCATGTAGCCCCACTTGGTTCCCCATGATCCCAGGAAGTCTCTCTCAATCCTCTCCAAAATCCATTGGTTTCACAATTCCTAGTTATGGATTTCTACCTTTCTCATTTTTTCCAAATTTCATTATTTTGTTATACCTTATTTTATTCTTTTTAAAATTAGTGGAGATTGATTTCATACCTCCCACATATTTTCTTCCTTATGTGTGAATGTTCAGAGACCTCATTCTCTCTAAAAAATGCATTCCATGTACACTTGTTACCATGATGAAATTCAGTAAGAGATTTCACTCTCCTCATTTACATTCAAGAAATTCTTCTGTTTTATGAATCCATATACAATTAAATATATTGGAAAATGTATCTATACTAACCCCATTACATTAAATTTCATTTAAATATTATGTGGAACCGCTAACACTTTCATCTACCATTTTTATGAATATTTAGGTCACGCTGTTATTCTGCGGAAATTGAATCACGATTTCCAAGAAAAAGTAATTGTGTTGTCAATACCATGTCCCTTACACTCCCAAGGGTATTAAATTTTTTTTACATTTTAATATTGATTGTATATTTTCATTTATTAATTCCACATTCATTTATAATAGAATAAATGATGATTTTTAATTAATTAAAGTCATATTATTCATGTTGCCCACTTATGCATGAAATGAAATGAACAGATTACGACAGGTGGACCTTGATAATACCTCATTGTGTTGGGTAGATATTATTATCTTTATATTTCTAGGGAAATTATTGTTTAATATTGGTAATTCATGTACTATGAGTTATTACTCATCTATTATGTTCAGTGATCCTTGGATCATGCCAAAATCAGGTTAAATGGCGTTGCCACGTTTCGATGTTATGATCATTCCTTTAAGTTTATGTTACTATTTTGATCCATTGATTTTACTATTTCCTAACATGTATTTTAGTATTAATTAAAGGAATTTTTTCTCCCATAATTTTTTTGTATCTCACCCTTTTATATTTAATTTCCTCAGGTAATCCCATGCAATGCTAAGAACGAGGGAATGATACAATCATGTAAAAGTAGTTTTCAATAAGATTTTTTGTTTTTTGTTTTAGCTTGTTATGTAATGTTCCAATGCTGAAAATACACTAGAAATAACTATCTAACATTTTTATTAAGTGATGTTTTTATGTAATAAATTATGTATATGATTTAAATAAACAACATGGTTGTTATATCAAAATTGCCCAAATTCACAAAATTAATAAAATATTGAATGAGAGGATTCATTATATTTTTATAAAAGAATATTATTAAAATATTTGGAATTTCTCCTTAAATATTTGAGATATTGTGTCCAATTTATAAGATTCTATATTTATATAGATATATTAGGAGGTTTATATTTAGAATAAATGTTTATCGTACTCTCATGTATATGAAAATTGTTATATAGAGTCCATTAAAAATATTTATCCAATATACTCCAATAGGTGGTGGATGGAGATAATATTTCTTAGACATATATGTTCTTAGTAGATATATAGTATTATTATGCAATAAAAATTACTATAACATTGGTTACGTTATACTCTCTTATTTAATTGAAATAGGTTGTCCTTTCCATTATTGTTCAGTTTCATTTAATCTAAATTTCCATCTATAAAAAAATTAAGATGAAATGTAGTCTTACATTTGAAATTAAGAAATAATGAAACACGATGAAAAACTTTTTATATATTATACCAATAATTTATATTGAGGATAATTGTATCTCATGATCATTAAATAAGATTGAAGTCCTCCACCCATTGATCTATGTTCTACTAGTACTGGCTCTAACATCATCAGTGATACCTACGTTGATGCATTTAAATCATGGAAAGAAATGGTAAGGACCTTATTTTGTAAACAGTAAAGTACGTAAATGTATTCTAATCCCATATTACAGTGGATGGAATACATATTACAACAGCTACCAATGTAATGTTTCTTATCAAATAATTTTTTGTTGCATAGAATTTGGGTAGTAAAATTCAATTCTAAATCAATATAATATACTTTTAGTTTGTTCCACTATATGCACATAAACGTCATGAAACAATGGTCCTAGTAGTAAGACCTTATAAAATATTAATTATTGTACCCATCATGTGATCTTAAATTACATTATATCAATGTCTATATGGAATGTTGTTAATTTCCTAAAATATGTTTCATCCCACTTGACCATTTATCATTTTTTTGTTTCAAATTTTATAAGAAGAAATTTATTTACATGAGATATATTTGTATAAAATTACATGGTGTATGGTCCATTGCCCTTAATACAATTTGAAGAGAGAAAAATATTCCCTAATTTTATAGGATTGTTCCCTCTGTGATTTCTAATTTCATACCATGAATCTAGGGTGAAATCATTATTTAATTCCCCCGCACATAATCTTGATCAATGAACATTCCATTAATAAGAACTATTGAAAGTAGGAATCCAATTTCATTTTTAGATATATAACTATTATTTATTTTCGCATCCCCCATATAGAAAAATATACTTAATATTTTGATCATCTCCTCTCTCTAGGTTTTTAATTATTCTACTCCTCAATTTTTGATTTTCACTAGTGTCCCAATATTAGGATAAAATTGTACACTAATTACAATGGGTATAAAAAAGACCAGTAATGGTATATTTCTATGAAATATGTATATGTGTATTCACTCTATTCTAGGAAACATAGGAATTCCAAAATTTTCCATGTTTGACATACAAAATATGTCAGCCCCTCTATATCTAATTTCATCATATTTTTTGGGTCTCCATGTCATCCACATCGAGTCTTCCTATATCATTGCATTATGATAGAACTATTTCATATTATCTGGGTCATGTTTCCACAATCATGTGTTTTTTCCTCCCTTAGAACACTAGGATAATCATCCATTTCACTATCATATCTCCTATACAAATTCATGATATGTGAATAGACCTTCAAGGACATATTGGTGGATAGATTCCTAAAAATTAAGAATATATAGTGTAGTAAAAATAAATATACATGGGGAAAATTGAATTACATTTCCATTAGAATCTCACCCACCATCATAATGATTGAATTCATTAGTTAATATCTAATTTTACCTGATTAAAACTATTTAAAGATGAAAAATTGAAATATAGTTTTTTGAACTACATATGGATTGATTTTTATAATATTAGGATACACAGTGAATCCTAGAGGCCTAATGACAGATATATTCATAGATCACTTCATTTTCTATCACCTTTATTATCCTAGTAATGCGACCCTCTTATTCACATTAGGTTCCAAAATAACTATGCACTAAGATGAATCCTTTATCAATTCCTCCAAGCATAGGAATAATTTTCCCTGAGATTATTCATTTAAAATATGATATGATTGATTTTTATCCTCACCTTAAACATAGTTATTTCAATTGTCCTCAACCTAGGTTTTTTATAAAACAAATTCATCCTTAATTTGGATCGTTGGATTTAACCAATTCATACTAGGTTATTTACATTGACATTTCACTATGAAACTATATCATGAAGTCAATATATCATATCCTCTATATAGGCATGGGCCTTACATATTTTCCTAATATCATTATAGAAAATATGTTCCCAAACAATGAACTATGTTTGTTTTAGTTCCTTTTTCTACAATATAGATAGTGACACCTAAATATCATAAGCAAGGTCGAATAACAAATCCTATCAACATTAATATGTCGATGTCTTAGTTTATCTACCATTTAGATTCATGAAGATTACCTTAATGGCCCAATATTATGATGGCAATGATTCACTTATCCATTTTATTGAGACCCATTACATGTTAGGATTCTCAATAACTCCTAGCATGAATCTCACAAATTTCATCATTATTTCCACCACACATGTTTCATATCTATGGTGATGAATTTTATGAACTATGTGAGGCTTGATTTAAATAATTAATATATATATAGTGTCATTAAAATCATTCATATTAATCTCAAACAGAAATATTTAACTACTTACACTCCCCAAAATTTCGTAGAAGTATTGTGTTTATTTGTTTTTAGATATATTTTTCTAATTTCCATATTAATTTCATATTCCTGGATTTCATAATTTATGACAAAACTTATTTTAAAAATTAAAAACCATTCACAAAAATTTGTAATGAGTAAATCATATTCTATGATGACCATGTTTATTAATGATGTGTGTAGAACATATATTATTACAACATCAAATTAACCATAGGAATGATTTCACCCTTTGAAAATGATATTTTAAATCCATAATACATCAATAATTATATTGTGGAATTCATTATCAAACCATTATATGTGATAATCCTTCATATTACCATTGCCTAATTTTATCTCTTGAATCAAATATGTAAATATATATATAACATCATTATCGTTATTTATTAAATTTTTCAATGAAATCCAATATTTTATACCCAAATCACATTTTCACATCCATAAAATTAATCCATGAATTTTGATCCTTAATCAAAAAAACATTTTTATGAAGTTTTCCATACAAATATAATCAATATGTAATTGAAATTTTGTCAAAAATTCCTCTTTTTCACAGATGAATTCCTTCCTTCATTTTATTCAATGTTATATATCCATAATTATTAAGCAGGTTTTGATCAATCCATTTCAAACATAATTTTAAAAAATTGTTGTTATATATCAATGGACCGTAAACTAAAAAAGGAATGAGATATTTAACTTTCATAGTTAAGAACCCATAAATGGTATCCAAGGAAAAATATGTGTCTACAATCATCCTACCTCTACCTCACATGGACAATGGATAAAAATAGAGTTGGAAAAAAAATTTAAATCTGAAAAAATTATCCAATAAAAAATTCATTGTAAATGAAAATCAATGTACCAACCAACTATGGAAAACAACTCACCAAAAAATTAGGGATAAAGGAATAGTTATTAACCTTGTATGGATCACCATTCAACATTATAAAATTATAATATTTACATTCAGGTTCATATACCTAGGAAAAAGTTAGAGATACAATATTTTCCTCAAGTATGTTAGTTAATATGGTTATTCTGTAATACAAAGAGAAGAAATTTCATGTCACATAGTACATTTAAATCATTTAATTTATATTTTAAAACAACCCTACAATTTTATATTATTACATGTCACTAACTCTCTCATATATGAATCAAAAAACCTTAGACTATAGTGATCTTAATTGTGTCATGTATCAGGATATCATAAACTATTCTTATAGTGAATGTTCAAAATAAAATAAATCCATATAGTCTTTTTTTCCAGATAGAAGGTATCTAATTTATAGTTTTGTTATATTTGTTTTTTATCCAACTGATTTATATTATTATAATAGAAAAAAATAAATTTTATTATTTGATTCAAATATATCATGATCAACTCATGTGATTGTATATTTTGAACAACCCAATAAATATCATTGAAATACTATTTTATTTTTTGTATTATCATGGATCTATTTGTTATATTCACTAATTATAATTAATATATCATTAAATAAAGCATGAAGGACATGTAATTGAAAATATTAGAGGAAGATAATTCATCATTCATTAAAAATAGTGTTTGGGAATCCAAAATATAATATATCTATTATACCATGTAATAACATAAGGATGAACCTGAATACATTTACAATACTTGGTCAATCAACGTTAAATGTTCGATCACTAGTTTCAATGAGTTATTTACAACATGATATAGATCAACCAGTTTCAAAAATAATTCTTCTTTATCCAATTGTATGTCATAAATCCTTGTGACAATATCCATCCCAACGTTCTCATATTCCTTGATCATTATATACTACTCAACTACCTCTTTATTGGTGGTTGATTACTCTGGACAATGTCTTTACACCCAAGCCATGTCCTCCATGAATTGATTTTTCCAATTTAAATCCATTATTTATAATTGAGATGCATCAAAAATTATAAAATTCATGATATACTCTATATGGTCTATAGATTCTATGGTTGAACATTTCAACTAGAGTTTTCTTACACACTCTCAGTAGATAATAACATCCTACATAATACAATAGATTATAGGGTTGTAATATCCACTAAAAAATAGATTAGAATTAAATATGTTTATTTTTATGTTATTTTCCACCATGCCCACAAATGTGGGTCTCATGAACCCACCATTATATGTTTCTCCATAACTTCTTATGTATCCTCTGATGAAGAAAGGAATAATATAGTTCTATGTAAAATTACAATGCTGGTACGGGATGATGGTTTAGAACAAATTAAATCTTATATGTAATAGTATAAATATCCTCGTAGTGATTCAGCATAGAACAAGTTTGTGACCCATCAAATTCCATTAATTGATATACTAAAAGAGTAACCCCATATGTTTCCATTGTCTTAAGTAGGGATGCAATAATTGATATCTAAAACATGTTAGCTGGAAGAAATAAAATAAAAAATATATATAAATAAATGAGTATAACCCTCTATATTCACTAGTTAATTCACATTTTCATTAATATTTATTATATTGTTTGCTCAAATAGAGTTTTATTCTTTCATTAGTCCCAAAATAGAAAATTACGACACTCGTTAAATTTATGAGATTACTATATCCTATAGTGGTTACAATGCTGTATAGAATTCATCTACTATTAATGAGTCCCATTTACACTAATTATGGGATACACATAATGGATTAAATTAACTAGAGAGAATATTAAATAATTTGAAAATACTAGATTAGTAAAACAGTATATTAAGAACTGTGGGATAGGTAAATATCTGATTTTGGATGGTATTTTTTTGACATCTATGAGGTCACCCGCTGATTCTAAATGATCCAAATCATTTCATTCAAAGGTTGGAGAAGAAGCCCCATTTATGATTTAAATCAATGAAAATAACACTTTTAACTGGGTTGAGGGAGACCCATTACATATCATGAATGCCCAGTGGAAATTTTGGCCATTACATGGCCCATAAGCCGAAATTTTTGGCCCAAGGCCCATTCAGTGAATAGTACTATTACAGTACTCTGCCTTCTATAGTACAACGTGGTATCTACCATAACTATAGTACCCTATCACTGCTATAGTGCACCGCTGCCTCTGTAGTGCACGCTGCTGCAAAAGTTCCACCGCTGCTATTGTACACTACAGTACTAATAAACATCCCTTCTCCCAATGGGTTTTGAACCCCCATTTTACATGTAGGATTACGGGGTTCTTACCACTATGCCAAACCCCAACTACGGATCTATATCATTGAATGACACATTCATGTTGATATTTTTACTTTAATCACACTAAGTATTTTTTTGGTGGATACAACAATGGACGTTAAATTTGGTTATCTATTTTTCAGGGTCTACGAATTGTTTTATGACTAGATAATATATGTTATCAGGGGGAGGTTCTCCCTAATGTCGGGTAATTGATGTGAAATTATTTTTATCACACACTAAAATATCTTTTTCGTTGAAATAATCAAATATTATATTAATAAATGTTATTTTTATTTTTGACTTTTTCACTTTAAAACATTGATAATGCAATTAACTATCAATGAAAATAATTTTAAAAATGAAAAATTGATTTTGTGAAACAGTTCATTTGTTCAAAACTTTTAATGACCATTTTTTAGGTGAAGAAATTTTTTTATTGTTATTATTCCATTAATATTATATTGTTAATGATTTGAGATGTATTGTGTATGAAAATGAATTGATGCAATTTTATTTTAATTCTTCTATATATTTCTATGAATACTTATTTTTTTATGACAAATTATTTTTATGTTTTTTAAATGATTACATATTTATAATATTATTCATTCAAAATCACATGGATTTTTCTGTAATTTTAGTTCAAAAATATTTTTCTATATGAAATATAAAATTAATAATCATGAAAATTAGTTGATTAAAATATATATTTTTTAATTTTATGTAATTTTTTTGATCCTATAGGTATAATTTGTCAATAATTATAATAAATTGCTTAGTCACTGTATCTTCTGTTTGAAGGCATAGATATATTATGTATAAAAAATCTAGAAAATGGTCAGAGTGATCAAACCTATTTTGGAATAATGACACAAAGACATTTTCAAGTTTCCATGGATGAATTATTAGAAATATGATCAATTATCTAAAAGATAAAATCATAATGCTCCAAATTTGGGAATCCCCCAAACTAAACATGACTATTCTATTAAGATATTGAGCATGTTTCCAATGATCCACCATGAAAACTCATTGGAAAAAAATATCAAAATACTAAATTTACTATCAATATTTTTAATCAACCATAAATACAACTCAATCGACCACACCTCAAATATATATTGAACTTATGGAAGGATATCATGATTCCAAAAAATAAATCCTATCAAGATTAATAAATATCATGATTAACCACAGGTAAATAAAATAATTGTTTTATAAAGAACTGATTGTTGAAAAATTGATTGTAATTGGAGAAACATGAAGAACATATGATTTTGTTGGAGATGCTTTTAGGATCTTCTCTGAATCGAAGATCACATCATTAAAAAGAAATAAATTGGATGATTCATCTGAAATTATTGTAAAATAGTTTTTAGAAACATGATTTTTTTGGAATCAACCGAGTCAAATCCACCACCCCATGCTCATAAAATATAATATATTGATGACATGGATATGATAATCCAATGTCATCTTCAATAAAATTAAAAATATTATTGAGGATTAAGAAAAAAAACTATAATAAATTCAGTCATTATGGATATAAGATAGATGAACACAATATTTTTAAATAATCATTTATTATTATAATATTTCTAAATCTCAGTGATGATATATATACTGAACAAACTAGTGATTAAACAATAGAAATACATAACACCAGATGGACATGGTCCATGAAGATGATCCTGAATAATGAATATGGGTCAATACATAATGAGTTTGGAAATAATATTTTATATTGAAAACATGGGATCAAGATCAATTTCTATCTTTATCTATGAAAATTATTAGTGATGAAATGTTAGAATAATTATTTTTTATTAGGTGTAATTTTTTCAGATCATATTTGAAGCTGATAGGGAATGGAATAGTACCATTGCAATGGATGGTAGTTTATGGAGGGGTGATTTAATGGTTTTTGAAGAATGAAATGAATGATTTATATTCCAATTCATGAAGATCAAATATCATAGATGACACACCACACCTATAAAATAAAGTCCAACTAAACCTTCTTTATGTGATGATGTTAGATGTGGGTATCCTAAAGATGCTTCTATTCACACCGGATTAACAATGGGGAAATATTTTTTTTTCTGAATCTATAGGGTGTTCATGATATTAATGTGTCAACCTAGATTGATAATTTCTACTCAAATTTGAAACACATATTTCACTATATAGTGGAATTCAATCATGTATGAAGTACTAGTTACAATTCATATTTATGATTCTAGACAACGATGAAGGATGGATTAATTTTTTATACATGATTATTAGATGTACATGAAAATTCAGGTAGTTGAATTGGTATATATCCAAGTGCACATGGATGAATTGTGATGTATCAGATTTGGGATAATGATTAGGCAGTCAAATATCTATGTAACCAAATACGCATAGATATTAAATTTTTTACATTGCAATTGTTCATATTAAATAACTAGGCCATACTAATGAATAAGAGAACACGAAAAATAAATATGAGATGGAAAATATTTATTAAAAATAGAGATAACCTGAAAAACCAACATGATTAAAATATTATTCCACCTCCACACACAAAACAAACTGATAGTGAGAATTAGAATTATAGAATCATAATAGATTAGTGATTCAATCAACCCATCAATTATTTTGAAAACCCAGAAGTCATTATATTATCAAATCAATAAATATCACATATCAATGTTTCCATAAATCAATGTAAATCTAAATAATGATTATTTATACATTTTTAGGAATATATATTGTGAGTTTCAACAGTTTCCATTGAGAGGGTTGATTGATAATGAACTAAAACATAGTTTTTTCCAATTATGTTTGAAGGAAATTATAACATAGGTTTCAAAAAATGGATGAGTAGATTTTTTCTAGTGGTAAAAAATTATCTAATTTTTTTCATGAATTTTCATCCAAGATAATTAATAAATAAATTATCTTCAAAAAAACTAGTTTTCCTTAGAATTTGGGAGAAAAATTCCATGAAATATGAGATATATTTTATAGAATATGTATTGAAATCCAAAATCACTAATTCTCTCAAAAAATTATGATGGACATGTTTTAAAAAAGTAAAACCAAATACCACCATACATTAGTGGATCGTGCATTATGATTGAACTTTAGTGACAAAACTACTATGGATATGTAATATAGTTTCATCACAGTAGATCAAAATTCATAAAATAAATTTGCTAATAGAGAAAACATTGTTAGTAATGTAAACACACATATTCCATAATGTGATGTCCAATATGATAAATTTTATAACCTAAATACTCAAAAAACGCATGGGGAGAAATGTATCAAATATGACAAGTTTGGAATCTCACAATCTTATTGTACCAATTTCGATATGTATACCTATGATTAATAAAATAAAAATTTTAATTGATCTATTGTGTGGATGCATGTTAGAGAAGACCCATTCTTAAAAACATTGAACCAAGGAAATCTAAATAATCATTACTATTCCTGGTGAAATCTGGGGTTATTTAACATATTTCTTGACTTGGATTTCAAAAAAAACCTATGAACTAATTCCTACCCATTAATAATGATGAAACTTCTAATAGTTAAGATCAATTCAAGGCTATTTTTTGAAAATTTATAGGTAGATCTAATGAACATATGATCAATAATTATTTTGATAAAGAAAAAATATACCTCTTAATAAAAATCGTAGAGTTATAAATGGGGTAGTTAACTAGAGATACTAGTGGTATAGACAATGTTATACTCATAAAGACAACAGAATTGAATCTTGAGGAGTATTTCATGGACGTTATAACTGATTGTGGTCACCAATCCCACATGGAAGCTATAATGTACAAAACATATTGTAAAAAATGAAAATATGGATGAAAATGAATTGAAAAATATGTTATGTAATGAATCTAAAAATTTCGATAGGCTCACATAAATTCAATTGAATCATATTATTCCTACTAAAAATGAATAAAAAATTCAATTTAAAACTATAACGGGGATTATAAAATTGAAGAATATATTTTGGGAATATCGAATGTTATTAATAATTAAACCCACACTATTATGTTCTATAATAGAATTTGAAAGAGGAATATTAAAATGGAGCTTTTCAAAATTATTAAAATTTATAAAAAACGTGCTATTACTCTAGAATTCTTGGAATTCCTTAATAAAAGTCTATATTATCAAAAATTACATAGAAAAATATATTCCATAAAAATAAATGTGGAATAAGTTTCTTCTCCCAATATCATTTTGTAATACAGTACTATTATACAAAATAGGATACCTCTTAATATCCATGATATCAAAATATTTTTCATCTCATACACACTATAGGAGAGGAATCTGTTTAACTATCATTGTTACCTTGATGTAAGTATCAAGTTCACTTGACCCATCCCAGATGGGTCTGTGTTGTATCTACTCCTACCCGACAGCCAATTAGGTGGGGGATATTACAAGAACCAAGTAGGCATACCCCACATGTGGGGGGCATTTCTCGAAGTACATGTATTCAAACAGATATCTCCAAGCAACATATTCCAAAAGCTAAAAGAACTAAGTATACAATACATTCACACCACTATATCCCACAATAAGAGTACATTAGTGAATGTACTAGAGATTATACATGGCCAAAAATGGCCCACCAAAAGAAAGGAGTCTACATACAAAAGTCCACCTATAATGTATGATGTACATGGATTTTCATAAAAATTGATTCTGAAACACACCTCAGTCTATCCAATATCCTAAGGAACCACCTGGTCCTGGTCTCCCTGGTACTCTATAGAAGAGTCGATCAAATTCACATGACACAACACATGCTGGAAAATACCATGCCTGGGTGAGTAAAACAATAATCAGTAAGACATCATGAAACCCCTAAGATATACCACAAATCCAATACCACAATTAAGGGAACACCAATGAATACCACATAATAATACCACAAAGGAGAGAACACAAATGAATACCTCAAATGAAATATCATGATGGAATACCACCATAGAATACCACAATTTAAATAATATGAAGGAATACCACTAATAAATACCAAAAATTAATTCATATTATATTCCACGTAGATATATGTCTATATCAAATATATCATGAACAACAAGATATACTAAATCTAATAAGACACATAGTCTCAACATGACACATTGTCTAAATAAGACTCACATCCCTCGTAAGACACATAGTATACATAATACGCATACTATCTATAAGACACAAATTATCAATTATACACACATTATCTATAATACACATATTTTCACAGTCACATCCAACCACACTAATGTTTCCTCGAAACATGATCGTTTCGGTAAAGCTCACACCTCATGCCACAAGGTCATTTGGACACTCCTAAAATCTCCAGTAAGGATATCTTGAAACAATTGTATAATTTTAACGGTCCCAATGGTGCATATGGTTTATTAAATGGATGAAAGATTTAGATTATATAGAATTTTTTAAATAAGAAGGTGGTTACTGGGACTATTGAACGATAATGGTCATTGACTACTGCAGTTATATTTTCACCCTGCTCTTTATTACAAACTAAACATAACTTATTTCATAAATCATTCAATTGATACAACATCGAAGTTCGAGATGTATAATTTAATTATAGATTTGGAACATTACATAACAACTTAAAACATAAAACACAAAAACTTATTGAAAATAACATTTACGTGACAACTACATTTCATCATACGTAGCATAGTATTAGCTAACCAGAGGACTTTCTTAAGAAAAGGGAAATCTATAAAGCCCAATAAGTGAATAAACAAGGATTAACATGAGGAAAACAATAAATTTTAGTCAATAATAATATCAATATTTCACAATAGAAATATGAACATAAAGGCATGATAATGCAAGATAATAATTACATGGAGATGTAGAAACAACACATAACATGTAATTTTGTATGTGCAAAGGGTCATTACACATGGAGCATGAGTAAACCCTAATTCCACATGAAGCACAAGTAAACCCTCATTTCAATTGAATTAGCTTGATTCAACACTCATTTCACATTATGTATCATGACACTATACATTACCTAATTCATTGAAGCACTATCAGGGCACACCCTTCTTGAACATTCCATTTCAAGTATAAGTGTGCCCAATTGAGCATATAACATGGAATCAATAAACATAATATGTTGTTACACGATTATATAATTTGGAATAAATACAAGAAAGTATTATTCAATATGTATAGGGGCATAATCTGAATACCATTGATAGAGTGATGGGAATGGCCTTCAATACACAATGATCTTTACTAGGAAAAAATGGGGTCCAATTTTGACAGCATAATAATGTGAAATATGGATTCATGAAAATTGTTGATGAGAGTGAAATGGATGTATTTTCATATGTACATGAAATGGAATGTATGGGGGTCATATATATAAATGTGCTAACAACCATAATGTAATTTAGATGCATAATAAAAAACAATTACTTAGATGTAAAAGAGGAGAGAAAAATTCCTGACCAAATTTCGGCATGGTGACAGATGTGCATGGGAGGAATTAATTAGAGAGAACTGGGTCTCCCAGATTTATAACATAAATAGGAATGTATGGGTGATTTTATAAATCATACCCTAATGTTTTTAATTGGAAACCAAAGGGCACAATAGCTTGAAGAAAATATGACAAAATGAGAGAGGAATAAAATCATTACTTGGAAGTGTGATCCCAAAATCATAGGAGAGGCATGATAGAGGCTTCATGAAAGAATAGTAAACCTTGGGAGGATTATATATAAATGAGGTCATGGTTTGGTTGAACTCCAATGGTACTGGGTGAAGATTTAGTGGGAGCTTCTGTGGGTTTATATATGAAAGGAGAGGGAATTCTTTATTATTTAGGTTTGGGACACCTCACATTTAACTAATCAAAACCATAATCCAGCCCCTGGTTTAAGCCATGGGTCTTCCAAAATGTGAGTGGAATAAAATATTTTATAATTACAGAGGCATATCTTCTAAAAATAAGAAGTTTTCTTAGGTGAAGGTGAGTCTCACTCTCAAGGAAAAAAATATAAAAATGAAAAAAAATTTATAAGACATCAAGGGTCCACTAAAGCTTGGTAAAATAAATCTAACAAAATCAAAATCAGATTATTTTAATCGTAAAAAATATATTCGCCGAACATAGTGTTAATACTATTTTATTACAACACTATTGTTTCTTTAGTATGTCACAAAAAAAATTAAATATTTAAATGGTATTTAATTTTTTCACAAAAAATCGATTGTCTCAGAAAATTATGAAATATTCACCATTGGATAATGTTGAAATTATAATTCCAAAAAGAGTATTCAATTTATCTAAATAATTTTATAAATATTTTAATTTTCACATCTAAAATAAATACTAAATTTTATCGAAAAATCATGGGTCTTGACAACGACAGCTTTCAAACATTAATAAAAAAACTACATTTACATTCATAAAAATTTTATGGTAATTTATACATAAAAGTGTTATTTAATAAAAATATTTTATTATAATATTATTTAATTCAAAAAACCATTAATTAACATAATAGATTCTATAGTTGAAAATTAACTTAAAAAACTATTTGTGATTTAAAAACTATTTTTAATGTAACAGTAATAAAAAGAATGTATATTCACTATTAAAGAATAATGTACATAATACAAGTAATAGTGACATTTTAAATCATACCTTAAAACACCTATATAAGTCCTTTGGGTATGTTATGCGATGGTTACTGACTCTTGGGATGGCTTAGATAACATTTCTAGATTGGTGATCTCTATTAACTTCCACTTCTCTCGTAGGTTGCTCCGCTCGAGCTTAATATATTCAATATCGGACTTGGCTTAGTCATGAGTGAATCCCAATGACGCCAACTCCTTTATGATATCCAAAAAATGGTCTTCATACATGGAAATACTACTAGATGAGACCATCACTTCTTTTATTGGTGTAAATTGGATTTTATAAAGCCTTATATTTATACAAATCATGTGATCATTGTTGAACACCTATATAATCTATGGTCACAATTTTCAATGGTATTTTAAATTCCATAACATAAAACCACAAAAGTTCATATGTTTTACATAACCAATATAAGGCATTTAAAATGACCCTGATGAATATTAATTCATGAATTTTTGGGTCATTGCAATATTCACCCCTTAAAAAAATTCACCCTCGAAATTTTCTTTTCCCGCACTAAAACATATGTTGGTAAGTTTGCTTCATCACTTCATGTGATTCCCAAGTCGTTTTTTAAAACATTTGGTTTCTCCACAACAACGTGACGAGGGGAATTGTCTTATATCATAGAATATTGTCTATAAGATCTATATTCTCTAGTGTTTTCTCCTTGTAAGAAAGATAATCCTTTAATTGTACTACCTCATAAGAGAGTACATGTGAAGGGTTTGGTATGCACATACTAAAGAGGGATGACTGAAAGAAATCATGTTCATTGGACATGGTAGTTGGAAGTGCAATTTGATAGGACACAACGCTGACATGATCAAAATTCACAAAGGGGCTGATATACCTCAGAATTGACATCCCCTTCATTCCAAACCTCATGGCCATCTTCCATGGAGTTTTGTGTAGAAACACCATGTCTCCAACATTAACATAAATGTATCATTGGTAGTAATTTGAATAAATCTTCTATCAAATCTATGCTACCTAGATATTGTGCTAAATGGTTTTCACCTTCTCAACCATTTCTGGTCTGAACAACATACACTCACCGACATAATCCCAACAATCTGATGTTCTGCACCTCTTCTTATACAGGGATTGATAAGGTGAAATTCAGATACTCGAGTGATAACTATTAATATAGTATAATTAAACTGTAGGATGATGTTTCACCAATACACCTTTAAATTCTGTTGAACATGATCTTTTCATATCTTCAAATGTATGAATTCTTTTCTCAGATAGGCCATCAGTTTGAGGATGATAGCTCGTACTGATGTTCAGTTCAGTATACAAATAATTCTGAAGACTTTTCCAAAACATAGAGGTGAATCGTGGATCTTGATGGGATACAATAGATAGTGGTACTCCATGTAGCCTGACCACATCCATGATATATATCTGTTCCTATTGACCTAATAAGAGATCCTTTTTAATTGCAATGATGTGTACTGAAATTGTAAGACGATCAAAAAACCCCATATTTCATTGTTTCCATTGGATTTCTTTGGATGTCCGATGACAATGTCCATGGTGATGTTCTGCCTTTTCCATGCTAGTATGGCCATTTATATTATCATCCCCTTAGAATTCTACTTATCAGGCTTCACTTGTTGACACACCAGTCACATTGATTTATACCCAGCGATTGCTTTCTACATATTACCCCACAAAAAATTCTCTCAATGATATTGATACATCATTGTGTTTCCTAGGTGAATAGAGAAAACCAAACTATATGAATCCTACAAATGTTCATTCTTCATCACTGGACATGATTGAACAGATAATCTTTTCCCATATCTCACAATTCCATATTCCTTAACATTTAACTCCAAGGATTCCCCTTTTCTGATAGCTTCCTCTTTATTCTAAATTCCCACATCATCCTTTTGTGAATCCTTTAACCATTCCAAAAGTGATGGTTGAGAAATAATTTGTTAATGGATATATGATGTTCCCATATTTATGATTCCCATGTCCATCTTCATCAAATATAAAAATATTGGATCCTTCTCTATTCTCATCAATGATAGAATCATTGGGACCTTTCTACATAGAGAATCATTTAACTTGTTTGCTTTCCCATGATGTTAATGGATTTAGAAGTCACATTCTTTGATCAGATCTAACCATATTCATTTCTTCGTGTTCGACTCTTTCTATGTGAATATATACATCCGTCTTTTTTGGTCGGTATATATTTCACACTTTCCCCAAAGAGATAATTCCAAAAAAAAAAATTTAAAGGGAAGATCACTACAACCTACTCAAAATCATGTGTTGGATAATTATTCTCAAGAACATTAAATTACATATAATCATAGTAAATGGCTCTCATGTTTCATCATCATACAATCCAGGCCCTTCTTCGAAGAATCAATGAATATCACAAAAATTTCTCCGCTTGTGGGTAAAGTGAGAACATGCACAGTGATATGCCTCCTTTTCAACTCCATGAAGATTTCTTCTCACTAATGACTCTATTAAAAATATACTCCCTTCTTAGTTAGCGTGGTTGAATGGTTGGACAATCCTATGAAATTTCTCACAAATTGTCGATAATATCCAGCTATCCCCAAAAACATATGGACCTACGTTACCGATTTTGGCCACGACCATCCCTCTATTGAAATATTATTTGAGGGATACATAGATATTAAATTTCTTGTGATGATATGAACAATGAATTATACCACCTTCAAATATAAATCACACATTCCGTACATTTCATATAGCATCTCATTTTGCATGGTCTCATGTACAGTTCTTAGATGCTCTTCCCGATCCTCCTTGATTTTTCCAAATATTATAATATCATCTATAATGACTACCAAAACATTGTCAAGGTAATCTATAATGACTCTATTAATCATGTCTAGGATGATATATGGAGAATTGGGGGGTAATAAAGGCTTTAATACAAAATCATAGTGCCTGTATCATGTACAAAAAATAGTCCTGGTGATATCTTCCTTCTTCACCCTTACTTGATATTATCCCGACCACAAATCTTCCTTTGAAATGTATTGTGCTCCACACACATGATTGAACAAGTCACCAATTCATGGGAGATGATTCTTGTTATTTATCATGATTTTTTTATAATGATATTCAATGCAGAGGTGCATTGACCCATCATTATTCTTCATGAATATGACTAGTGCACCCCGTGGTGAAGAAATTGGGTGTATAAACCCTTTTCTAGATTCTCTTGTAGTTTATTCTTCATCTCCACAATAGCCATTCCATACAGAGTCTTGGATATGGGAAACACCCAAGGTATAATATTAATTGAGAATTCAACATCTCTTCTAGGAGGAAGACCAGGAAATTACTCAAGAAACACTTTAGAGAATTCCCTCAGAATTGTAATGTCATCAAGGATGGTTTCCTCCTTATACTATTTAATCTTATCCAGTTATGTGTGGTCATAAGGTAGTAATATCCCTGCTTGAGATGATAGTGATAAAGAATATTTAGTTCCCTCTTTCGAATTGTATTGAATTGAGGGATGATTCTCCACGTGGAGGTTGATTTACCTCTCAAGACAATTTTTGTTGGCTCTATGTAGGGAAAGCCAATCCATGCCATAAATGTCATCAAATTATACCAGAGGTAGTATGATGAGGTTCTCCGGGAAGATCAATCCACCGATTAGGTCAGGGTAGAATTTATATTCATGGGACTTAATGATTTCCCCATTTTTCTTAATCACTGACATCATTATTTCCATGATTTGTGGTGGTGTTGGTATGGTTCTAATGAACATTCATGATATTAAAGAATGTGTAAAAAGTGGGATGATAACCCTATCATTCACTATAATGATTTATCTTCAACATTATCTGATATAGACAAGGTATGAGTACCTTAAACTATTAATCACATAATGGGGAATCCAAGGATAACACAAATGACATATAAATAGCTTTTATTTCCTTAACATAGGAATATATAGGTTTCCATCAATGTATTAATGATCTACATTCTAACATATATTCTTATGGGAATTTTTTAAATTCAATTAATTAGGGTCCATACTGTTCTTGTAAATTTACCAGAGAATATCCCCTTAGAGTGTCATAACCATGAGTGCAG
This sequence comes from Viscum album, assembly GCA_963277665.1. NCBI lineage: Eukaryota > Viridiplantae > Streptophyta > Magnoliopsida > Santalales > Viscaceae > Viscum > Viscum album. The sequence goes on along the minus strand of OY728136.1, from coordinate 1,809,536,864 downwards.
CCAGGCCCATGGTCATGTAAAAAGATACATCAGATCAATCACGTAACTCCTTGTCTGAGTTTTCACTCGTAGGTAAATATGTTCCAGAGCTTCCTCGACCTGCTCATATCTAGATTGGGATGTATTTTCTTGATAAACCTCATACCGAAAACTGACCAAAATTTAGGGATGTTTTGAATATATGAATTCATCTTTCTAAGGCTTCTCTAGGGTTTTATAATCCTAATCCTAAATATAACTGAACGTGTCCTCTGATACCAACCAAGAAAACCCTCATCTTCATTAAAAACATAACATTATTTATTACATCAAATCATCAAATCATACAACATATATGATCAAAAGGTATAGTGTCTTTGAGGTATAGGACCATTACGTAACAATATAAAACATAAAACACAACATCTTATTGATAACTTCCATTACATGACCACTACATTCCCTTAAACATGGCATTGCATTGGATAACCTGAGGACATTCATAAGAAAAGGAAGAGCTATAATGCCTAGTAAGTGAATAATAATTGAATAACATTAGGAATAAAATACATGTTATATAATAGGCATATAAATGGAAAACAAGTGATATATGAACATATAGTCATGATAAAAAATTATAATCATTACATGGAGATGTGGCCACAACCCATAACATGGAATTTAGCATGAGCCAAGGCTCATAGGACATTGATAATGAGTAAACCATAATTTCAAATGAATTATTAGTAATCACTCGTTGTGCATGAATTATCAAGAGTCAACACTCATTGAAAATGACGTATCATGATACTATACTTTACCCAATGCATTGGAGTTATATTAGGGAAAACCATTCTTAAACATTTCATTTTATACATAAGTGTGCCACATGAATCATATAACACAGACTCAATCAACATCATAAGGTATTCCATTTTTAAGTAATGTGGAATAAATAAATGAATATACCATTCAATATGTATATGTTCATAAAGGTGAATACCCTTGATAGATACATGGGTATGGTATTCACTACAAAATGATCTTGGCTTGGAAAAAATGAAGTGGAATTTCGGCTGTATAATAGTGTCACATAATGATTCGTGAAAATGGTTTAAGAGAGTAAAATGTGAGTATCATAATATTTACATGAAATGGATAGTTATGGGGTCATATAGATAAATTTACTAACAAACATAATGGAATTTATATGCATAATACAATAAAATTTCTGGATGTGAAAGAGGAGATAGAAATCCTTCACGAAATTTCAGAATGTTTAAATGTTTATATGGGAGGCATTAATGAGAGAGAAAGGGCCATCCCATCATCCAAACATAATTAGGTCAGAATGGGGGAGGTTGGAAATCAATAACCAACATTTTAAATTGAAAAAAGGCCCTAAAAATAATTAATATTGAAGAAAATGAGAAAGGAAGATATCTCTTACTTGGAAGTGTGTTCCCACAATCGTCGGAGAGGCTCGAGAGAGGCTTCTTGGTAGATTGGCGCACCTTGGGAGGATTTTAGAGAGAAGATGGAATTTTTTGGTGGAACTCCATGGGACTTTAGTGATGTGGAAGTGAGATCTTGGGTTGATTTATATAGGAAAGGAGAGGAAATTATTTATTATTTAGGTTTGGGACACCTCACATTAACCTAATCAAGACGACTATCAAGACAATGGGTTTTCCCATGGTTTTTTTCAAAGGGGAGTGGAAGACAATATTTTATAAGTCCAATGGACTGACTTCTTAATATAATAGGGTTTCCTATGTGGAGTTGAGTCACACACTCATGGAAAACAATTTAAAAAGATAAAATGTTTTATAAGCCTTGAAGGGTCCACTAATGCTTTGTAAAATAAATAAAAAAACCAAAATCACATTATTTTAATAGTAAAACAAATACTAGTAGATAATTTTTATATTTTTTATCACAATACTATTGGGTAATTATGTTGTCATGAAACACATTATATATTTAAATGATATTTAATTTTTACCCAAAATTTGGTTGTCTCCGAAAATTATGAATAATTCACTATGGGATAATTTTGACATCCTGATTTCAAAAATAGTTGTCTTTTTATCTGAATAATTTTTAAATATTTTAATTTTCAGATTTAAAATAAATACCATCATTTATCCAATCTATCATGTGTCTTGACAATGACAACATTCAAACCTTAATAAAAATTAAAATTTCCTTAATAAAATTTATATGATAATTTGTACATAATAATAGTATATTAATAATATTAATATTTTATTAAAATATTATTTAATTCAAAAATCCATTGATATATCAAAATATATTCCTTAGTTTAAAATTAACTGAAAATGATATTTGTTCATTAAAAACTATTTACAAAGTAAAAAATGATAAGAAGAATATATATTCTCTATACAATAATATTGTACATAATCATAGTAATATGATATTGTTACATAACCCCTTAAAACACCAACATATGACTTTATGGTAAGGTGTGCGATGGTTACAGACTCTTGGGGTAGCTCGGATAACATTGCTCGATTGGTAACCTCTATCAACTTCCACTTCTCTCGTTTACAGTTTCGCTCATGCTTAACAGATTCAAACTCAGCATAGGCATTGTCATGATCAAATAATAATGATTACAACTCCTTTATATGATCTGAAAAATGGTATTTGTTCGAGGAAAGTATACTAGAAGAGGTCGTCACATCCTTTTTCATTGTAAATTGGATTTGTTGAAGCCCTATATTTATACTAATCATGTGATCACTGTTCAACAACTATATTAGAAACGACCACAATTTTAAACAGTATTTTAAAATACAAAACATAAAACCACATAAGATCATACATTTTACATAACAATAAGAATAAATTTAAAAATACCAAGTGGATATTCATTAATGAATTTTTGGTTGTTCCAGGTTTGCTGCCCAGTCTGGAAACCCTCGTGGTTGACCATGCGAGGACAGCTCGATCTCTTATGGTGGTCGATCGACACTCATAGTCGACCATGGACTAGTCTGACCACCCTTGATCTAACCCTAGTTCAACTAGACCCATTCCATTATTTTTGTGATTGGATTTACTCTTCTGGTCTTGACCCATCTCCCACGGTCCATCCCACTCGAGTGCGGACAGTCAAAAATGTCACACCCGGCTGGCCTGGCCACATCCTCCGCTCCAGGTTATCACCTAAGGTGAACACCACTTCTCCATAAAACTACACTAATGTGCCACACGAAATCCTCTATAGATCCCACAACCTTTTCGCATCCTCATCCCCATTTCCACTACCTCCCACGTGTCTCGCTCTGCCTCTACCACTTTCATTAGTGACCACCCCCTCCGGTCACAGCATAGCCTCACACCGGCTCACTGAACCACCTCATCAAACCAATGATAGTGGTCCATTCCACAGATCAACATGCCATATCTGAAGCCCAGATTACAAAACAGTAATAGATACATGTTCATTGGGTTGTGGTATAAACATATGAAGCCTCCAAATGTAGTTTTCCTCCAATATGTTTATCCGGACATGTGTGGATCCACTCAGTATTTTGAATTATGGTCTAGAATACCAAAAAGATAAGATCATCAATAATGGGGGAGATATATGATCTAAGTATACATTAAGAACAAACTATGGCCATTCTAAGTGATGGAATAGATTTGAAGAAGTTATATGGATAAACAAAGATGATAATCTAATCCCTCGATAAACCAACATCATAAACCCATCCTACAATAATGAAAGAACCACATATCTATATAATTGTTGATTGATCATCCTTCATCATGGAAATTATGAAAATTTGATTTAAATAATGAAACCACTTCCCTAACTATGATTTTTATCATTTCATGTTAATGATTTATTATCATTGGTGATCGATCAAGAATGATCTCGGATCCTGATGTTTTTCATCTCTGTCGGGAGATTTTTTGAATGATTCTTTATTTTTCTTGTATGAAACTTATATGGATATGATCATAAATGTAGGTCACTATCTAGATCATAATTTTAAAAAATAATAATTTATATGTTGATGTAATCTTTTTATAAAATAAACTCATAGTTTATTTTATTGATTTAAATTTCCAAAAGTTATTATCCAATGTTGACCCATTGTAGTCGATGTTAGGTATCACATTTTGAAAAAAACAATTACGAACTCAATGGATTTCTTGAATTTCCAAAATGAGTCACCATTGATGTGTGATTATTATTTTAAATAAATTAAATTTATTTATAAATTTTATTTACTATTACAATATGTGTTGAATTTTTTTCATATGGCATGCGCCAACTAGTGTTAAGTTTCGCCTACGGTAAAGACACCATTATGGGCTAATTGATGCCCATATATTTATGATATATGAAGACATTTAATATAAGTTAAACATTTTTTGGAAATATGGGTGTTTGTGTGTGATATTAGAATCATAACATATTTCAAAAAATTGTTCTGGATACCCTATGCCTCAAAATCACACGCCGTTTATATGCCTGGTTTATGAATATTCCAAAATAATTTCAATAAATAAAATTTTAAAAACAGGGGTGAAAAAATTCTACTTACATTAGGGATTTACATAACTATAAATCGAAACAAAGGGATACACATACAAAATATGGTATTACAAATGTATATGATCCTCTCTATCCCATGTGTTGTAATGGAGATTCATGTGATGAAAAAGGACATGTAACAAAGAAAACAACTTCAAATGAATGATCATCCCCTAGTAATCGTCGATCTCCTCCTGGTACTCCATAAAAGTTACCTCTTCCTCGGTTTTTAGCTCCAACTAATCAATGAAAGGTGATTGTCCATTCACGTACCACATAAAGTGTGAAATGTGGAAAACATCGTATACCCGCATTAATTACGGAGGTAGATCGTTCTGGTACATCACCTCTTCCATTCTACGTATGATTAAGAAATGTCTGATAAACCATAGAGACAAATTGCTTCCCTGGTCAAATCACTATAATCCATGTCGAGGTGTGACCAAAAGGAACACATTGTCTCATTACACCGACTCCACGAGCCTTCATCATTTTCTTGAATAAGACATATAATATCTCTTTATAGTCTTCATCCTATCCTGGATAATTCATGTCATCTCTGTAGTCACATTTACTAACTTCGGTCCCATGAGTGTTGACTCTCTTAGGTCCAATAAGTAAATTGGTGAACAATTGGGTCGCGCATAAAAGGCCTTTAATGGTTCCATACCGGAGGTGTAATTTTAGAAATTTTCATATGCATAATACACCCGGGCAGGTGATCCTCCAAAATGTATCCAAAATCTGTCAAGTAACACTGTAGGATGTATCCTAGAACCAATATGGTAATATCTGTATGACAAGCCATATGTGGGTGAAACGTTATTCTCATGCATAACTGAGTCCCAAATTCATCAGTAATACCTTCCATAACCTAGATGTAATGTGATCATCATGATATGAGACTTTCATAAATGTAAATCCATGAGGTCTAACTATCTCATCTATGTAGAGGCACCCCAAGCTATCTACTGAACTCTTATTCCAAATCACTAGGAAATGGGATGTCTTGGTGATTTTTTCAATGATCATTTAGATGGTATCATGTACCCTGGATGTACAAGGTAAACCGATTATAAAGTCCATCAAAATTCAACCCCACTATTATTCTATCTCCTAAATGGGTATTGTCAAACCTGCTAGAACATGGTGTGCAACCTTCAAATGCAGACAAGTGAGGCATTGAGAAACAAACTATGAAAATAAATTCTTCAACCCAAGCGATCAAAACTAATTTCATAGCTCCTAGTAAATATTATCCACACATGGATATAACTAGAAATGGTATTTATGGATCTCTCTAAATAAATACACCTAGAGCACCACTGGTACTATTGTGCGCCCTCTAAAAAATCATGTTCCTCCATCTTTTGAATATCCATGAAGGGAATGACCTATAGTCATCTGTTCATGTAATTTATCATTGTAGGTATAACTATGAAATGCCTTCTTAACTCACTATAAGTGTGGTGGGGTAACAACCCTATACTGGTGGTAAGCTTCTCCATCCTCATCAACAATGGATATCGACAATGAGGCCAACTTATCTGATTCCTCGTTCAACTACTATGAATTGGGTCTATGGTTGATAGAATATCCCACTATATTTTCCTTCCATAGAGTATAGTAAATATCAAGTTAAAAGTCCCAGATGTTCTTTATCCATCACCTATGCTCCACGTTTAGAGCATTCAGAGAGTATATATTATTGAGACTCTTCTATTTAGAGTATATGATAAACTCGTCTCCCATCATGTAGTGTAATAACTTCATCAAAATGATTACTACCCCCGCTAACTCAATATGATGCTTCACATAGTTCACCTCAAGGTTCTTCAAATGTAATGAACCATAGGAAATAACCAATTTCAACTACATCATGAAAAATCCATGTCTGGTTCCCGTTGCATCATTAAAAACTCTGTAATCTGTACCGTCCTATAGTAATATCAACAAGTGAGAGATCATCAATGTATTCGTAAACTGCATAAAAACTATCCTATAAATTACCATCTCATCCGAATGTCTTTTTATTTTGAGTTAATGATTTAAAGGATGCTTCCAATATATAAAGTCAAATATATATATATATTATTCTACCCAAAAGTTACAAGGAAATGAACTCCTTTGTTACATTCTTTGGTGGATCTCATGAAATAACCACCTCAATATTTACTCGATCCACAAAAACTTCAACCTCTATGATGATGTGATACATAAAATATACCCCCTGAATCCAAAACCGACACTTAGATGTATTATTGTAAAGTTGGTGTTCCTGTAGTGTGTCAATGACCATCCTCTACTACCTCACATGATAATATAATAATGTTGAGTAAAGTAGGATTCCATCAAAGATGACAACCATGAAACAATCTAATTAATGACGAAAAATCTCGTTCCGGAATCCCATGATCACATCTAGGTGTTTTTAATGCCAAGCTGATTCACCAAGTACTTATAGTGGGTGAAACGACATTTCAAGGATGTTTATTGTATTTCCCCATCCCATACTTGTAGCAGGTGATAGCTATATATGAGGCCAATCATAAATAACCACCCACACCATATAATATGTTGAAGAGGTCATCGATCATTGGTAGTTGTTAATAATTCTTCACGATCACCGGGTTCTAGTTATGAATGAACACACCTATCCTCATGTTCATATCTTCATTCATGGAAAATAAAATTTTTGATGACCAGGGTGAAACACTATGTCTCATGAAGCCCATCCTTTATAAGTCCTCTAACCGCACCCTCATATCAGGAAGCACTGTAAAAGATATCCAATATTTAGGTGTATATATCACATCCATCCTGGGGTGTTGATCATTGACAAATTCTACCTCCCTATATGGATGTAATTATTGAATATTTATAATAAATACAACCTCATACTTTTCCACCACTAAAGAAAACTATGGATTAAAATAATCTGTTGCATTGAGGGGAATGCTATACAACTGAAAAGTGGTCAGATTCGACCACTTATGTGTGAATCTATCCTATTATTTATAAATTTTCTTTTAACAAACAAAATAAATCCTATTCCCATCACTAAAAACATACCACAATCTATGCCATGAATAATCGATCTAAGCATGATAATTGGATAACCAGTACATACTTAGAATTACTTCGTATGGCCTCGACGCCACTACCAATATATCCCAATCTAAACACTCACCTCCCAGAGTAAGGTGACTATATCAGAAATACATTGTGACCAACGAATATCCTCCTGTAGAAGTCTCTCTTTGTAAGGGTCGAGTCTACTATTCAACCTGAATATCTGAGTATCGAACAAGGTTTGTGGAAAGAAAATAATTATGGGAACCTATGTCTATCAAAAATAAATCTAAGGTAAAAATGAAATCGATAATACATTTAATCCTCTGTAGACCCTCAGTGTGATATGCCTCCATTGATTGTAGCTAGACTCTTCCCTACCCACAACCTCAATAATCTTATTGTGGACAACCTATGTGCAGTGGTATAAATAGATAAAATCTTTGACCACCTACTTTTGCACTGCATGCTCCGATTCATTTACTCTTCCATAAAATCCATGTTGTTCCAACCATTGGGTTTACCTTGGTGTACCTTTAACCATCTATTTATTTGACATAATATGGGTAGGGAAATCAAATGACAGATATCCCCAACCATTATATGAGTGAAAAAACATGTCACTCCACAGACTCGAAATTCCAAGAGAGCCTTGAACCACTGATCTTGTGTCGTTTGATCTGCACCAAATGTGCTTGACCCAATTTTTTCTCTACAACAATGGTCGGAATCATATTTTTGAGGTCTCAGCTACCTAGTTCCTATGTGTTCCTTCCGTTGATCATTCCTACTCCAATAGATATATCTCCACTATAAGGGAATGGTCATGTACCCCATCATTAGTAGGAATGATAAGGGATATCGTGGATGCCATAATCTCTAATCATAATACCTTATAAATTGAATGATCAGTGAGGAATAGATCACAGACCTAGGAAAGATTTGTAAATCTCATGGAATATTGCACCATTTCCAGACATCCCTACTACAAATGTAGATTCTTCTATATTCACACTAACTATAATGTGTAAAGAAATAACTACACTCTAAAGATATGATCTTTTTTCCTAATAAAGTATCATCCCATCATGATTCTTGGTCAATAATATTTTCCATCACCCCACAGAGTCCTTCAAAATACTCAGAATAAGGACATTCATCTGGTATGAAGGCGTCCTCACAAGGAGAAAGACACATGAAACTACCTACAGCCAATCCTCAACTACATTGGGGAATGTCATACAACCAAATGATGTTTTAGAATACAGCTAAAACTCATGTAACCTGCTCATTATGTGTGTATCTTTAGCTACTAGTTTTGGTAGTTGCTGCTTCGCGGTAGTTGGTGTTATAGCTGTTAAACAACTCTAAAGTGATATCACTAGGACAAGACGCTTGTACTAGTTCCTCATTGCTAGGTTGACCATCCTCATAATAAACCATTTGAATCATAAGTGGATGGATGTATTTATTGGGGAGTCGTATAACAAATAAATATATACCAGAATCGATATAGTTTATCTGGAGAGCAGACAGAAGAAGTACACGTAACACAGAACACATTATTGTAAGATTCGTGTACCATTATTTACATGAACCCATTGTTTTCATCTAATTAAATGAGATGATAGTAACCAGAGTCCTAGTGTATAGAATCATAAAACACTACACCATAATTGATTTCATATCCTAAATTTTGAACTCAAAATGTTTAAAATTATTGCTACAAACCATCCTCCCATACTCTCAATCCTATAGTAGAACTGAACAACCCTTTGAAACCACTCTATCATTACCCTTCTTAGAGGGTCCTATTCCATGACAACCCAAATCCCACCTCCAACATGATAGAGGCTGGGGACAATAACCATGTTGGAATATCCAAAAAATAATAGGAATTTTCTTATGTTTCTATACATGCTCAAACATCTCCAAGACAAAATAGTTTCAATATAAAATCCCTAAGTTATCAATGAATGTAAAACATAATATACCACAACCAGAGTACAAGAGTTAATATAATTGAATGTAAATAGGTAAAAATTTTACCCACTAAAAGAAAAGAGTATGTCACAACTTTTTTAAACTATAAAGTAAGAGGTACGAAGAATGTCATCAAAAAAGTTGTTAGAAAACATCATCGCTTATCCGGTCTCACAAGGAACCACCTGGTATAGGTCTTCCTAGAACTCCATAGACGATTCCATTTTCAGCATAAGAAAGACATGTGTGGGAGAAGACCATGCAGGGGTGAGTAAAACAATACTCAGTAGGACATACTCGAACCACCATGAAATAACAGAAAGTAAATACCACAATCTAATGTCCACAAAAAATACCACAAATGAATATCATAATGGAAATACCATGATCTAATAAAAAATGAAATACTATAAAAGAATAGCACCATGTATTACCAAAAAGGGATACCATAATGGAATACCAAAAAAGTAATACAACAATGGAATACATAGTTTGATCCACAATGATATATGTCTATATAATATATATCAAGGACCACTAGATATACTCTATATGATAAGACAAAATGTATCAACAAGGCACATAATATCCATAGTACACACATTCCATATAAGAAACACAGTCATAATAATACACACAACCTCGATAAGGCACATATTCTAAAAAAGACACACATTATTTAGGTCACAGCCAGCCAGAACAATGCATGGATGATTCATGACCATTTTGGGAGAAATCACTCATCAAACCATTATTTCATATGATATGTCCCGAAAAAATTACAATAATGTTATTTCAAAATGAATATCTTGTCATAATGATCCCAAAACATTAGACGACTCTTCAAACGAACACATCATTTAGAAATAATGGAGTTTTTAAATTTTATAAGATGTTCGATGGGCCTGTGAACTGACTTTGGTGGTCAACTGCACCACGACATCTCAAGAAGCCATGAAGGTTGATCGTCCCCCAGTATCCATGAATGCATGGAACCTCAGTTGATCATGGAACTTGGTAGACCACCACAGTCGATTGTGGAATGGTCAAGTCACCCCAGTTATCACCCACGTCTTACCAGGGTCTGACCCGACCTACTCTATCTCTCATTGGATGATCATAACTTGAATGGTCCCGGAATGTATCCCATTCCCTATCCTGTATGAGTTCAATCCATCTGGGCCATCACACGTGGCATGTATGGCAGCATACTCCACTCTACACAATCCCACGTGGGGATCGCCGCTACTCCACTTAACCTCACTACTTCATCACACGGCCGCATCACCATATCCTAATGCATTGAATCATATCCATACGTATCACCTCCATATACGGTGGTGGTCTATCACATTACTTGTTTCCCAAATTGTCAATACCACTGGCATCTGTGGAGGCCATCGTAGTCGCCGCCTCTAGTCGCTTAACCACCTTACGCCGCCTGACCAGACTCACGCTGGTGTTCCCTTCTATGTACCACTAAGAAAACTCCAATGAAATAATTTCAAAATTGTAATAGATATATGCTCCTTGGGTCATGATATACACATACCCGACCTCCATTGTTCATTTTCCTCCAATCTGGGTGTCCGGTCACATTGGCAGACAACCGGAAAGTCAAGCAATGATCATGAGGAACCAACTGTAAATAATGACATGAACGAGGGGATATGAAATCCCCAATAATAACCAAATAAATTTTCCTTGTAATTTTTTCATGTCATCCTTGATACGTTTTCATGATATGGATAAACTATCATGGAAAAATATCTCATGATAAACCCTCATCGATAACCCATCCAACAACAACGAACATACAATGGATCAAGCTTTTTGGGGATTGGCCAATGTTCATTGTTGATACCATGATTGGTGAAAAGAAAAAAAATTAAACAAACACCATACATAGGATATAGAAAATTCACTATTAAGGATTTATTATCATTGGATATCTATCATAAATGATCCAAGATCTCAGTGTTTGTCATTTATGCCGAGAGAATTCCCAATGGATTCCATCTAGAACCGCAAGTGAATTTCAAGGGATATGATCCTAACTTTTAGTCCCTTACTATATATTCATGTAATATAAATATCATTGATTTGTAGTTGTATCATTAAAATAACATAAATTCCATGTTTTTTTTAAAATGTCAAAAAAATATTATTCACTGCAAACCTGCACCGGCCAATGAATGGAATTAACTTGGGAAACACTAAATTTTGAACACAATGGTGGTATCATATTTCCAATATGAATATCCATTCATGTGTTATTCATATTTTAAAATAATCAGATTTATTTAATTATTTTATTTAAGGATATGTCCTTGGTGACTTTTTCTTCAAATAACCGGTGATGTCCAATTTAAGGTCACACCAAGGTAAAGCCACCATTATGTGCTCAACAGTGACATAGATTTTTGATATGGGAACCCAATTAATTAATATTCTACTTTTTTAGTAAACACACCTACACGTTCTATTTAATCCATTATACTTTCCAACTAACTGATCCAGGTACCCCATGCCTCAGAATCAAACACCGTTTCCATGCCTGGATTTATAATTTTTCCAAAAAAAAATATATAAATAAAATTACGAAAATCCAATTAATTAAAAAACAATATTCCGATTTCAATATTACAACATTATAGGTTATGATAACCATAATTGATCACTATTTAATGGTAGTTATCTATTCATCCAATGACCCACCCAATCGAGATCGTTAATGATTTTTTGGTGAGGGTAGTGGAGCTGTATTTTCCAAAAGATTTTCTAATTATGTATATTAAGTGTTTCATGGAAGTGAACATTTTTTAAATGATGGAATTTCATATCCATTGGAGGAGTTTCATTATTTATTAAAATTAATACATTGATTTTATATTTTGAAGGAAATTAGGGGAGTTTAATATATTCATTAACGTTAAGGAACCTCCCTCCCAATATAGTTTATCTTAATTTGAATTAATTGAAATAAAGGATTATTTGATCTTGTAGTATAATTGGATAAACAATACACTCTGTAACAAAATCCCTTTTAATATGACATTATGTTTTCCCAACATGTTGAAAATGTAAATATTTTCATTTTAGACAATAATTAAATAATAAATAGAATATATCAAACTGATTTAATGATCCCCAAGGATGCGAAATTACATTTTAATAGTTTTATTAATTTTAATAGAAAATATAAGGAACCATTATCTTCTATAAATTAGGAGGAATTATCCTGAATATTGGATTAAGATATTTTTAAATGCATTAATGAGGTTACTGGTTTAACTATTGGAAAATATGGTCTTCCTTTGGAGAGGAATTATCTATCTACATGGTATAGTAGTGAGGAAAGAATGATTATTGTATCCAAATTCAATATTAGTTTAATTATATAGAAAAAGATAAGAAAAAATTGAATAGCATATATATCGTAGACCCAAGAGTCTACCATTAAATCAAAAAACCTCATATAGAGATCAATAACCTTCCTTCACATTTGAAAAATTATTTTCATTGTTATTATGATAGAGTGCATATTGTCGTCTCTACTATTTTAGCAGAATTTCAAGATAAATTTCAATCATATTTCACGAGGAAGTTTAATTATATCATATGATACTCTACAATTCACAATAAGAAAATATTATTCATGACACCACACATAACATTCTCGAGGAACTAGACCATATAAATATATTGAATTATATATAAGATTAAATTCTAAATTGAAGGATGTGGTTAGTGAGGAAGTGATCAGATTTCCGAATGATGGAATAATTTTTTTAATTTCAAAAATTCTATTGGCAATCCATGTAAATGTTTTCACAAAAAAATAGTGGATTCATATTTCTTACATCGGTGGTAAATGATAATGTTATATTATTTACATAAAATCAATGGAGAGACTTCATTGAATATAGGAAATGAATGCTACCATAATGCAAGTCCATTTCTTAAAGGGAGTTTTTAACCAAATGTTAGTGAAGTTCTCTATAAATGAATTATTTTTCTTTCTTGATTTATATTCTGGTTAAAATAGATTATTATATCCCCTAATCATCAAGTGAAGACAAAATTCACATATTATGGGGTTATTTTTCTTTTAGAGAATGCCCTTATATTGTGTGGTTCCCTATCCACATTCCTAATATCCATTATGGTTGATTGTATTACATCATTTAAAGGATAGTTGATGTTTTTATGTATGATTTCTCAATATTTAAAGGTAATTTTAATTATTTTATGGAAAATATATATGTTTGTATAAATATATGTCAAGAAACAAATATTCTTTAAATTGGATAATTTTAAAATTCATGGTCACTAGTGGAATTATGTTTGTTCACATAGATTCCAAGACATTTGATGAAGTTAAAAAATCTCAAAAATCGATAAAACAAAAAAATGAAACCATATGAGAATGTTAATGGATTTAGAATCATTTTGGGTCATGTAAGTTTCTATCACTGTTTCCATTGATATCAGTCAAAAATAACAAGTCCATTAATGTTTGGTCATCTTATGATTCCCAGTATGATTTTGATGAATATATTTGGGAGTTATTTATCCCACAATAGAAGAAGATAACCACATCACCCATTATCAGTATTGCAGACCAGAAGTGGAATTTGAGGTAATGTGTAATGGTGGTGATGTGGTTTAGGTGAAATTTTTTTATAGAGGAATGACAATATGTTTCTAGTTTGTCCTTATTTTTTAAATATGTAAGATTATTCAAAAAACAATTACCCCATGACTATAATGGTGTCGAATAGTATCATTTTTAATTTTGACCTTTTTAGGCAGTACATGGTTTATTATAAGGAAATTATTTTCACTGATCACCCTACCCTCAAATACGTTAGTCCTAATTGAAAATGTAACCCTATTATTATGAGATAGAATATATAAATACAATAGTTTTATTAGGATATGAAGAATTGGAAAGGGTATTAGAAGGATCATACTAACCACCAGTATAGGTTACCAAATACCCATGCCAAAGAGCATAAAAAATACTACTAATTTCCCATATAAGAAACATTTGGTTGCTTCAGTGAGGAAATATTCATTTTATGCAGACTATTCCAAAATACTTATTGTATGTGTTATAACCGGGGACCATTTACACGTCAAATGAAATAAAATAGTTTCTAAGATGAAATATTGTTTATATGATTATCTTTTAAAATTTATAAGATGTGATGATAGAACTTTTATGGGATGTCAGATAGAGGAGGACTAATAAAAATTTCATAAAATATAAACATTATTTGACCACAATGTTCTATGATATTATGAAACTCTTCATAGTTATAGATAAATATCTAAGTCTAGGAATTGTTGGTTGAAGGTATTATATTACATAAAAATGGATTTCGGTGTCTAAATTATTTATTTATGGTGTTTAGATTTTATGGGACCATTTACATTATCTTATGGGAATAAGTATATACTTTTGGTTGTGGAAATTATGTCCAAGTTGGTTGTGGTTGTTATACTTTACAACCACCATTTTTCATGATTTTTAAAATTCATAAAGAAAACCACATTTTATATATTTGGATTTCAAAAGGAATTAATCATAGATGATGGAACACTTTTCTCAGGATATCAAGATAACTAACCAAAATTTTGAAGATGATAATCATTATTTGAACACTATGTTAATTGATACTATGAGTCTTTTTATAGCAATTGATAAATATTAGGGGCATCGAACTATTGGAATAAGGATGGGGCTCCATAATGAAAAAATTGGAGGTATAAAATTATTTATTTATGGTGTATGTAATGTATGGGACCATTTACATTATCTTATGTGGATGAGTATATAATTTTAGTTATAGACATTATTTCCAAGTACGATGTGGTTGTTAATCATCCTAACAACCATTCTTCTTTTTTTATTAAATTCATAAATAAAAACATCTTTACAAGATTCGTATATATAAAGGAATTCATCTCAGATGATGGCACCAATTTATTATGAGGTCATGAGATCTAAAAAAATGTTACCTAAAGATAAACATTATTTGAACACTATATGAGATGATTATAGGTGTATATTCATAATCAGGGTTATGTATCAAATGTAACACCCCGTGTCTCAATAAAATAATTATTTTAAATAATATATTAATTATAAATTAAATAATCATTATTAACATTTATTTCAATAAAACCACGTCATTTTATTTAATGAAAATGAATTTTTTTAAATGGATTTATATTATTTTCATAATGAAAAATCAGATTTAAAATTTATCATAATAAATTAATATAATACTTTTATGAAATATAGTATCAGGGAATGATAGTTTATAATATATTGGTTTGATAAAAAATATAGAGTTGACATTAATATTTTATATTTGTTCACTAAAATTATAATATAATATTGTAAATATTTTAATTAAATATTGAATTTATACTAGAAATTTAAATTTAATATTTTTCAGTATTATATGTTGAAATATAGGAAATGTCATATATTTTAATGAACATTATTTTGTAAAAAATGCATTAATAATATTTATATTCTTTTTTATCAATTGAAATAAATAATCGTTTAATATTCATAAAAAGATGTTTTATTATGAATATTTTATGTTTTTTGTATGTTTATAAAGAAAAATTAATATTTTTTAATTAAAGAAGATTATATAGTAAAAATAATTTTTATAAAAACAAATTATAATATCATTCATTTTTAAAAATAAACATATGATATTATACATATATAATATTAACAATTATATTATATATATAATAGAAATTTTCTAAAAAATAATATTGATATAATGATAATAATAATGAATAAAAAATTAATCATGAAGGGGGATATGAGTGGGTCTGCACTTATGGATTCTATAGAGGGGGTGTCTACCTCAGGTTTCGAAGGGGGGAGCTCACCATGGCCTGGACTCTAGGGTTGCGCAATATGAGTTCATTACATGATGGTGCCGAGGAAAATTCATTATGTAGGGTAATTCATCTGTTTTACATCGCACTATGGCCGGAGTCAATGGTAGGGGTTTGATGTTAGTGGTATATCATCATTTTATTGAGCAGATGGGGGCTCGATGTCTGATATGTGTCAATCTGCATCAGTCATGGTTAAGGATCCAAAAACAATCAAAATATGATGTTTGAGATATTATATTACCAAGTACAAGGTATGTGTTTCGTATCTCATGTTTTAAAATATAGGTTCCACAATTTGTTTTGTTGTGAATTAAGTTTGTTTTTTGTGTTCTTCATTTATATTATAAACATAACAGGTTTTGTTTTTAGTTCATTATATTAAATTCATATATTATTGTAATGTAAATCTTAAGATGTTTTTATCCAATATATTTACTAGTTTTTTTAACTTCATTCCCAATGATTAATAGTTTGTAATGTTAAATTAAACAGTAGATATATTACAATTATGTGCACCTATTTTATTTTGTGTTTGTATTAGTAGACAGAGCATTCACTGAAATCTTGAATATGTTTGTGAAATTAGATTGTTGTATCTTATAAGTAGTTGTGTCTATCCACTGTCATACTTATTTTTTAACACGCTACCTTTTTCCTTATCATGGGTTCTACATTAACATCTTCAGTTTGGTGTTTCCTAATCTCATTATGTAGGCTGATTCATTTTTAGGTATCAGGTTTTATTGTTATAAATAAAATTTAATTATTATTAATTGAGACAACTATATTGATTAGAATTTTAGTTGTGTTATTATTATTCATCCGAGTTGGATTAGCATAAAAATTTGGCATTTGTGGGTATTATGTGTAAAGGAGAAATAATTATTTTCCACAATATTTTTATTTTGAAATATTATTTACATATGTAATAGTTTAATTTTGATTTCATTAATTTAACTTCATTAATCATTAATTTTAATGGATAAATTATTTTCAAACATAATTTGTATATTTATTTTTCATTGATACACATGTAAGTAGATATATGTAATCAATATACACATCTAATTTTATTTATAACTATTTATCCATCTATGTTTTCAAGGATTTTATGGGTGAAAATTATAATTTCAATTTTGGGTTTCACTTATCAAATTTTTAATGAGTTGAATTTATCAAAGATTTTTTTTGTTAGGTATTTACAATTTATTTTAAAATTATTTTTGTAAGGGTTCTATTTGTTTTTGATGAATTACACTGTAAAAAAATAAAAATAAAATTACATATTAAAAAATTGGTAAGATCATATATTTCTAAATCAAATTGAATGTATAATAATATTTCATTACTTAATGGATCTATTTCTAAAATATTATAATTATAGTGGTTCATTTCGTTTTTCATTTGAAATTGAATCTCTTATATGTATACATATGAATATATATATATACATATTTATTTTTTGGGTAAATATTATTTGATAAAATATCATTGTTTTAATTTCATGTTTCACGAGATTCAAATAGTTTATATTATATTCCATGAATACATACTTATATGTATATATATACATAATTATTTCTATACACTATTTTATGTATATATATATACCTATTTCACTTGAGATTTGTTAGTGATACATATTTAGTGAGCGTTATTAATACATCAAATATTTTATATACCATGAAACTATAACGAGTCAATGTAATTATTTATTACATTATACAATTTATGAATTATTATTAAGGGTTTATATACAAATATATATATATATATATATATATATACAGAACATATTATAATATTATCAAAATAATTAATGCATTAGTGTATAAATATTTTTTAAAATTTATATTTGACAAGTAAGATTGATATATTAATTATAACTATGTTTCCAAAATAAATATTCCACATAGATATTTGTTTTACCAATATTAATGATTTAAATATTATTACATATTAACTCTGTCGTGGTGTATTTTTTTTATCAATGATTTTCCAAAACATGAATTTATTCTGAAATGATGAGCAATACAAATTCTATATCACATGTATATGAATTCAAATATACATATATAATTTTGAACTATTAGTTTTCATATGATAAGGTTGTTGAATTAAATCGTTATTTATAAAAAATATTTTATGAAAGAATTACTATTTTTCATCCTTTAATAATTTTATAAATTTTTTAATATCTGTAAAAATTTATAAATATTTATGTAAATGTAAATTTTTCGATCAATTTCCCATAATAAAAAAACATAAGGATTTAGGTTTTATAAAAAAAAATTCCACAATAGAGTACATATATATATACATATTATATATATATATATATGTTTAAAATATTTTTTAAAATTAAAAAATCCAGTCAATCTATGTGAATATAATCCCTGGTTTTTAATAAAAAACAGTAATGAAATATAGTTTTCTTATTTCATGCCATAATAATTACAAAGGGATTATTAATTTTATAATATAGTTATTATTTCATGTAAATACATATGTGTGTATCCGTTTTTTATTAAAACGTCTTAGCCCCTTATTTAATAAACTATATATAATGTAAGAATGTATCAATTTATGTTATATTGTAATGAGTAACCAAGTTTTTAAATGAATATAGTTATCATTTTATGTGATAATACGATAACATATAATATTTTATCTTTTTTAGATATTATTTCATCTACGAAACTAGATTATCCCCACATAGTATGTATCACCTAGTTAGTTAGGGCCAACAGAAAATTTATAAATAAAAATCATTTAATTTTAGAGATAATGAAAGTATTTATTACATTATTTTAATAATTTGTGATTAAAAAATAATGAAAACTAATCTATGTATGATATTAATATTTTTATGATATTATAATGATTAATAATTAATCATTTCAAAGTGGTACTGTACTATTTTGATTGTATATCGATTATGCACCTCTTGAATTTATTAATGAATTTAGTTTCATTTTTGATTTATATTCAAATAAATCAATGATATATGGGACATTTCAATTTAGAGGAATATTTTAATTAGATACATTAAGAATGATTTGGAATTTTTATTTGACGAGTGAGGCCTTTTACATCCTCTCAGTGCAACAACATGTCTCATGAGACAATATACTATCATTTCATTAGGCCTTGATCAAATTATGATGTTTTCTAACATTATGGATTCACACTTGAATTGGAACTATTATGTGATGGGGGAGTCCCTATATAGCCTCACGATCCATCAGTAGGTCTCATGAGACAAAATGGAGTCCTAGATCCATCCCTTGACAATATGATTGTGTATTGTCTTGGCATGAGGCCTCGACATTAAAATTATGATGTCGGAGAGTATTCATTCCCTCATAGTGATAATATTATTTGACAATTCGATTGATTATTTGATGTGTAGAATATCCATGAATACAAATCATTTTCTTATAAATATATATATGGATTTAGTTAATCATTTGAATGAAGAATAATTTTTTTTATTGATGTATATAATAAACTAGAAATAAATTTCATTTTCAAACTAAAAACATATTATATACACTAAAAAATCATTTTATTGTATCCATTTATATATTAGATGATAATTGATATCAATTTATGTACAAATTATAAACAAGTATTATTTCATGTTTAAATATATATCTAAACCTCTGACATGTCATACAAAATTAAGGATGGTCATTATCTAACAAGTAAGTTGAATTTCATGATTTTTTTCCTAGTGTGTGATTATTATATTAGGAATTTTATTTTTATCTTTTATCTAAAAATATAAATTCTTGAGCATGTGTATTACCTAAAAAATGATTTTAAGTAACTCTTAAAAAATATTGATGACATTATTTGAGAAATGTTATTTTCTGTTAAAGAAAATAATTTCAATACATATGTATGTATTATTATAAAATGTTAGGAAAATAATTTACTAGTTATTTTTTAAACCATTTACTAGGAATTTTAAAATCTCACAGAATATAAAAATTTCATTTCTATAGGTAGAGTAGATTCATTAATGACATTATTTACTTTGGTATGTAGATCTTTGAAGTTGATTTCTATTATTTTTTTTATGAATTCTTACATTTTTATCAAATTCTCCAAAAAAACATGAACGGTAAAGGTCCTCTATTTTTAAATTTGTTGTGCAATTATTCAGTTCCTTTTATAAAAAATTACATAGAATATTTTAGGAATGACTCCAGAAAACTCTGGTCGAGGCATTACATCAGAGGCTATGATATGTTGGTAGAATGATGTATCTTCAATAAAAAGTATCATGTAGGTATATAATATATTTTTTGTTTTTGGAATTAATGGGAAAATTTACATTAACTTATGGGAATGAGTACATACTTTTGGTTATGGAAATTTTGTCAATATGGGTTGTGGCTGCAACCCTTCTCACCAATCATTATTCTTGTGTTGTTACATTAATAAATTAAAATATACTTTCATGATTTAGATATCTAAATGAATTCATCATACATGATGGAACCCATATCTCATGAGGTCCAGATAACTAATAAAACGTTATAGAATATATACATAATTTTTACCCTGTTTTCAATGATTCTAGTAGACTTTTCAATTTTAGTTGTAAATATCAAAGGTTGGGATGTATTGGTAGAAGGTAGGAGCTTCCATAACATTGAATTTTGAGGAATAAATTTTTTATTTTTGTTGTTTGGAAATTATTGGATGATTTAAATTACCTTCAGTGAATGTGTATATACTTTTTTGTATGAACATTATGTCCATGGGGTTTGTGGTTGTAAATATTCCCAAAAAGATTCTTCTTGTGTTGTAAATTTTGTAAACAACAATATATTTTCATGATTTGGAAATCCAAAGGAATTCATTTGATATGATGGCACCCATTTTTCTTAAGGTCATGAGAAAAATACATACTACAAGTTAATCATTATTTGGAAACAATTTTCAAGGATATTAGATGTCTTATCATAGTTAGTGATAATTATCAATGGTAGGGAACTGTTGGTCTATGGTAAGAGATTCCAAGAAAAAAAATATAGATGTATAAATTTTATATTTTTGGTGATTCAAATTTATGGTAAAATTTAGTTTTTATTAGGTTAATGAGTACGTAATTTAGATATAGACATTAGGTCCAAGTGGTTTATGGTTATTACTCTTCCCAAATACCATTTTTCATATACTGTTACATTCAAAACAAAATATATTTTCATGATTCTGAGATCCAAATGAATATATCACTGATAATGGATCACATTTTACTATTTATTAGTTCAACTAGTTAATTGAAAATCAAGGATGTGCTCATTGTACTAGTAGAACGAAATACCCAAAGATCAATAGGAATGATTACATTCAAAATAGATATATTGAATAATTCTTATAGAATATAGTCTATTGTTCATGGATTAATGTGTCCATAAATTGGAAATATGATAAATTGAAATAAATAACTCCTTAAATGAAACTCTATAGAGATGTATCTTTATATACCTCTCATTTAAAAGAAATTCATGATTCACATGGAAATTCATCATATGTCATTCAAGAAAAAAAAATTGTCAACTATGATTTTATATCTACTAGAGAGAGGATGTTAATATCCTAGTGATCTAGATGAAATTGAGAGAAAATCCTTTCATAATGCACTATTTTAAAAAAATCTATATATTATAATGAATTTATATTCTAGATTAGAGGTTTAATGGATGGATAAAGTATTTTTTTTAGATTTAACATTAGGTTGAATCTATTTCATGGAATGAAAATCACATTATGGTCATACCAATTCACTATTATGAGATAACTGATTAATGGGGATATAAATTATTTATAGGGGATGAAATATCATTTCTAGTCAATAGGAAAAGAATTAAAAATTACCTTAAGGTTAATCTAGAGGTTTATGTTACAGTCTCTTTCATTGAATATTTAACCATTATTTATGTATAACTGAATAGAATAAACTATGTACATCATGGGAGTGAACCCATGGTGAACTATATTTTTTTATCATATAATTTGAATTAACATGTGATTAATTACTATATATCTTCTTATAATATAATAATTCATGTTTTCTAACATTGATAAATATATAATGATATTTAGTAGGGAATAATTTATTATTCTTCGAAAATAAAAAAATTAGAAACATGGCAAAAAAATATTGATAAAACTCCCCTAACATTAACCTATGATTAATTTCATTACAATGTTTTTCTAACATCATAATAATTTTTAGCTGTATTAATTTTTTTTATATGAAACAATGTAACAATTCGAATATCAACCACAGTAAAAGGGAGAGTGAAATTGATTTAACAATGATGATAAAAATAACTAAATTTATGAATGATCTATTTTCAATTATATAAATAAAATAATTTTTATCATTCATGTTTAATTTGGTTCTGAACTAAGGGTGCTTAATATATCTTGATTAGTAGAAATTACATGAATCTATTTTATTTCACATTTTTATAGATTTCTAATTACAATGGATTTGAAAATAATGAAAAACTATATTTCAAAACAAAAAATTGAAAAATAAATTTGAACATTGATGTGGATATGTGGAAAATAAATTATATTATAGTTTCAATAATCCATTCTTATAATATAACTAACTCTAAATTAAACATCTATTTTGATAAAATTATTCTCCAATATTTGTAATCAATAATATTTACAATGATTGGTTATATTTCTGAGGATGATGGGTCATTGTTTGTAAGATATCAATGCTTCAATTATATGAACATCAGAAACCCTCAATTTCATTTCAAACTACATCCATTTTAGAAAAAAGTTTAAGAATTTACCCCTATCAATAAAAAATTATTTTGTGTGTCCTGATGTGAGGAATAGACAAATTTCTTATCTCATACATTGGTTATAATTTCGTACATGATTGAGTAATTTCAGTACATCAGAATATTATTTAATTTCAATATTTTGAAGTGTTGTTGTCCACCATTTATATAGAAATCCCAATTCAAAACAATAAAAGAATTTTGATAGGATATATTCTATTATAAATTGATTTAAAAAAAATGATACATAGTGTTTGAACTTGACACTACTAACATAGCCTTAATGAAATAGAAAACCATAGGTAGTATACTCATTTAACAGTAATATAATTCAACTAAATAAGGATAAATAAAATTAATATGGATACTACTGTTAATCTATGAGAAATGAGAAGCCGGTGTATTCGGTAAATGAATAAAATCATTACTCAATATGGACATGGAATATTACTAATAACCTAGAAATGACTGGTAAATATTAAAAAAAATATTCAATATGAAAAATTATTTCATTAAGGTGAAGGTTATATTTAATCCTAATGTATAAGGGGATAAATTATTTTTGAAAATATATTTTGAGTCTAATTAAAGAATTCAAAATTGGAACATTTATTTATGAACACATGACAGAGTGAAATTCGTTCGTGCTTGTTGTTGTAGATTTAATTACACTTGAACCTTGCTGGTCTTCACTCCCAATGATAAAACTTGAATAAGGATAACATGGGAAGTGAGATTAATTCCCATAAGATACAAGAAAAATATTATAATTTTTTATGGATATTTTATTTTATTTAATTTGGTTTTGGATTATAAGCCATGTAAGATAATCATTTTTAATACCATTATATCAAAAATTCAATTTATTAAATTTCATTTCCATGGCATGAAAATTATTATCTGATGTTGAATTTGATGTGAAAAATTTCCATCACACATTTAAACATATATTTTGGTGAAATAATGAAATATTAGATGATAAAAAGTTATTTTTAGTAATAATTTGTGACATTCGTGAACATGGATGTTGTAATATTTTTTAGATTGAATATTTTATAAAAATTTTAATTTTTCGGCTAAAACATTTCAATGATTCTGCACTTTGAATCCACATATTTTATGTTTTTTTTTATTTTTATGTTTCTATTCAATAATGATTATAGTTTTAATGATTTGAGGTGTTTTTGGAATATATATTATTTTAATTTATATAATTTTAGTAATTCCAAATATTTTAAGCACAATTAAATTTTGATATGTCAATTTATATTTTATACTTATTGGTTATTCAAATTTTTTTAAATAATTCATTCAAAATTTAATGATTTAAATTTAATTAATTTTTAGACTATTTTTTCAATTTGAACATGTAAGTGATTAATATAACCTAAAAGTTGTATGAATTTATGATTATTTTATTTTGAATTCTATGTAATTGTTATATTCTGGGGATGATATTTGAAAAATAATAAAATCGATCACAAATCAACTATATCAGACATATGAAGGCATGGATTCATTGTTCCCAAAATTTTACAATGTATTGAAGATTCCATGCCTATTCTGGAAGAACTTGTTGGTGTTACCTTTATACTACCACAAATGTGCTTTTGAAAAAATTATTAAAGGATTATAATGAAAAACCATTATGCTCCAGATAATGTAGAAACCTAACATCGACTGTGACTCATGTATGAACAGTCCATATATATTCCAATTTAAGGACCCTGAAAATGCATTGAGAAAAATTTTCTAACTTCTGGAGTGAATAAATAATTTTTATTGACTGAAAATCCATCTCAATCGAGCACTCCTAAAATTCAAATCAACCACATAGATGGAGATTTAAAGGCCAATAAAATGAATCCTAACTAGATTCTTTAATATCAACGTTTCACTGAGTTACATCAATATAATTTATATGGAATGTCCAACTGAGGATAATGCCACGTCATTTTCATAAATGTGAAAATGAATCATGTTTGAAGGATATTATTGGAATTTCATTTGTGAATTGATAAAATCATCATATGAATTCATGTTGGAGTAATATTTGTTCAAATATATAGGGGAAGCATCATTGGAAACGTGAAAATAATATCATCGAACAGGTGAAAACCTCCACTCTATCATAATAGAAGATGTTTTTTGGATGTCAATTATTAGATGAGCTTTTTAGGAAAGTAATATTATGATATATATCCTTGAGTGTGATGAAAAAAAAACTCTAATTAATATTATTGGGATAGTAATGTTTCGTGGAAATTAAAAAAAACAAGAGAAAAATATAACAAAACAAACAATTATGTTGTTGGAATGTGTTCCTAAATGAACGGTATAAGGGGGAGGGGGGGTTTATTATTCCTTTCCATATTAAGGTTTGGAAGAGCACACTGATTTGTAATTTAATTTTCCCATTACATACTGAAGTGTGTTAATCCTATTTTATAAATAATTAATTCACTGTATTCCAAAGGTTTCATTATGGTGGTTCATTAACCCTTGAAAATTTCAACACTTCCAGCAAATCATCTATTATCGAAGAGTTGGATAACAATCCTTTGAAATCATATAACAGACTATTTCCAATAATGAAATTTTCAACACGTCAAAAAAATATCCCATGAATTCTTCTTCTGCAAATAAAACCATGTATAGGGAGTGGTCGTAATTCCTCGACCACAATTACCCTGAGTCAGTGCATTATTTTAATACATTGGCATGATACAAGGAATCATGTCCCGAATGACCGATCAGTTTAGTAGCAATGGAAGTACTAGATACATTCATATGATATACATTACATCATTAAATAAAACCATCAACAACAACATTGTATCCATTGACCAAAGTAATTTACCATAGACTATCCCTACATGTCTTTAATAATATACTTCTTCACATCTTGTGAAAAATAAAACATACGAAGGGGTGAGATCAGATGCTGAGTATGGATGTCAATATTGAAGAAATTTTATTTAATAAGAACAAACATTTAAGGCAATGTATATGACTAATACTGAAGCTTTTTAATTTTTTTTTCATAATATGGAAAATATAAAACAAAATAATTCCATTTACGTATTCACATGGATAATCTACTAGTCAAATAATCACATGAAAAATCAATATCCAATTTCATAATGATAGAATTCATAATTCCAGACTTTATAACCACATAGTCAAAGCCTTGTGCCAAGACTAAAAATAAGATTTTGTCATGGCCTTGTTCCATGGAACTAGTTTCTCTCATGAGACCTACTGATACATCGAGAAGATATAGATGGCTCCAACTGTCACTTACAATGTCCAATGCATTCCTAATATGAAAAGGGATAAACATAACATAAAAACATGTATTAAATCAAGAATAAGAAATATCAATAATTTATCCATAAACCATGAATGGTTTAAAAATAACACATCCACATTCAAACATATCACAAAACATTCAATACAATTTGGATGAATTGTATAATGAAAAATCAACCTCAATCAATAATAATATCCCGTATTTGAAGTTGACATAGTTGAAAATGATCAGAAAAAATCTTTGAGAAAAATATCCATTTTTCATGAAATCATTTAAATGCCATATAATGGAATTAAATTAAAATATTGTTTTGAATGAAAGTTTTTAATACCACATTGAAACTTTTTAATGTAACATACATTTTAAAACATTCATTTCCATATAAATAAATCTTTGAACCATTTTGAAAGCATGGACATTAATGAGAACGGTTTTGTAGAATTAATATTCAAAACATTTAAAATGATATTTTTGTAAAAAGTCCTTTAAAAATAATATGTTTTAAAACACATTTATGAAACATGGACATGGATTATAAATATTTCCCAGTAGATACATATGTAAAAACAACCTCGGATAATAATGAGATTGTGAAATTAACCCTTACCTTGGACATTCCTTTGGTCGAGAGTACGTTAATCATCATGTACAATAACCATAGAATGTTATTAAATTATATTATAAAAATATTCATATGTATTATATCATACATTATTCATTTTTGACTATAAAACACATTTAATAATGATTTCCCTGAAAAATTAACATTTTGGGTAATAATGACTTTCTTTATTGTACATGTTTTAACTTGTTATTATTGATCATATCATTTAGATCATGATTAAAATACATCTAGAATATAAACCATGATTAATATATCATATATTTTTAGATTATGCATATTTATAATAGATCTTTATTTGAAATGTAAGGCACCACTTATGGAGATGATAGGCCGTACATATGCTTAAAGGTTGTTTCTATTTTCATATCGTAATGAATGGAAATAAGTGAATAAGATATATATATGTACATAAATATGTACATATACATATATATATATCCATTAGCATTATTATTTCATATATTACATACTTAATAATAATATATATTTTTATAATCATCGTTGAATGGTGAACGTGGGAATGAATGTCATCGCGTTGTGAAGATGATAATCCATACGTACACATGAGCGACAATATCATTATATTGGTGGTGAAATCATATGAAATTTTATGTTTATCATATATAAATAATCATTAAAATGTTATATTTATTATTATATCACTTATAATCATTATTAAATCCTTCAACATAATAAAGTGTTTGAATAACATTATACACCGTGATGTGGGGATGGTAAGTTGTACTTACGCACATATGGTGACATTGTCATTTCAAGGATGGGTAGAATAAAGAATATGGATGTACCATATTTATAATAACGTCATTGTATGTAGGAGGTACTTGAGTTATTTTTTTTTCAGAAACAACAAATAAATATTAAATGGAAGATGAAAAAAACATGAAAGAGTTTGGTGAAATTATTACCTCCACTTCTGGTGATTCATTTTGAGTTGATCAAAAGGGCTCGATAGGTTGGACTTCAGATCAATTTCAGTCCTCTAGGATGAGGTGAGATAAGTTGTGAGGATATTTGGGTAGGTGTAGGCTGAGCCAAAAGTCATTGGGGGTGTGAATTTAAGAGACTGGGGTGTGCCTTTTTATAAGAGTTGAGAGGGTCACTTTAAAAAAAGCTTGAAATATTATTTTATAATAAAATTATTTTTGGTTTCTAATGGCACCAAAAAGATTTATTTAGCGGATAAGGTGGGTGGATCAAAATACCCTCAAAAAATAAGTTATAGACATGTTTAGTTCACCAAATTAACCTAATCTTTTAGATTTAACTCTTAGTTAAATAGTTTGACATTTATGGGTCTCTTCTTATTTGTATATTATATTGTCAATAATCATACCATAACAGGCCAAGGGAACCCCAAGTGGTTAATTATTAATATATATAACATATCTTTGTTTTTTGGTGAAACATTAATTTTTTTGAAATAATATCTCAATTAATAATATAGTATTTGATTTAAAAACTCATTTATGTCAATTTTGACACTATTTAGTATTTGGTTGTTGTGAAAATTATAACAGCAAAATTATATCGAAAAAAATTATTTAATCAGGCCTAACATGTCATATAAAACATTCAAGTTAGTGATGTTCACCAAAAGTCTCAAATTACATTTATTTTGATATTTATAATATAAATTATATTAATCATTCAATTATAACGTAATTAATAAATCATCATTATTTCATAAATAAATTAAATAATTTAATGTCTAAAAATTATAAATAAAATAAAATTATGTATTAAATAATTCTCTCTTTCTAATGAATATTTATAGTCGAATTTATATTTTTTGTAACCCTATATTAAAAAAAGTTTACTTATTTAATATTGAATTTAACTATTTCAACTGTTATTTAGATAAAATAATTATAAATGTTCTAATAAAATCCATGTGGACAAAATTGGGTCATATTTAATTCCAATGGATTATTTGGTCGAATTAAACTTATCCAATATAATTAGCACAAGTGTTTGGGTAATTATAATATCATTTTTTCCCTTAATTACCCTATTTACTTTTATCAATGGTAAATAAAAGTCAAAAGTTACTATTCATCACAAATTATTTTCTTCATATTCAAGAAAATTTTAAGTACTGATGTCAACCGTGTCTCTCGGATTTTTGAAATTCAACACATGGAAGTGGTAAAATTATGTTTCATACAAATTATCTAATGTGCCAAGTAGGTGGGTAAAAGAGGATAAAAAGTTCAATAAAATTTTATAAGTCTAATTTTAATATAAAAGTACCCCAATTAATTACACTGAACATATATAGGTATTATATATCTATTTTTATTTAAAATAAATTTAAATAAAATAAATAATTATTTAAATAAAAGGTCGGTTTTAAATAATAACCTAGTGTCTTTCTTTATTCATAAAAAAATTATTATTTTTTGAAAAATACCAAAAATTTACTATATGATAATTTTGATATTATGAATTCATAAATGAAGTCTATTTTTAAAAATTTAAATCATTGATGTATCATTTATTAAGTTAAAATTAATTCTCGTTGTCAAAACAAAAAATGGGGTTTTAAAAAAGTAAAAACAATCAAAATATTGGAATTTTTTTATGTCAAATTTAAATTAGAAATTACATATAATGTACTAAGTTGTACTAAATTCTAATAATATAATATAATTATACATAAAACCCTTTAATATTCATAATTTGACACTATAAATTATTTCGCTTAAAAAATTTGTTTTCAATTAAAAAATAGTATTTTTCAGTATTCGTCAAAATATGAAAGTTATCAGAAAAGTGAAAAAAAGTAATGAAAACTAGATTTTTATGTCCCGATTCTAAAAAATAATTTAATTTTGTGAAATTGAATCTATTAAAGTGTCAAATTTTTATTTTATTAAATGTTCTCCATTAAAAGGCTATAAAATTGCATTTTTTTAAAAATACTTATATTATCTGAAAAAATAAGTTTTGATTATATTAGGTATAAAAACATATAATATGGATTTTAAAATTACATTGAGTATATATGATTCAAAATTTAGTTAATAATATTCATAAATTATTTTCGAACGATTAGTTTGGTTTGTTGTGGTGCGCCAGAACTCGGTGTTGCGTGTAACACAAGCTATTGAATTATTTTTATGAGTTAACGTACTATGAAATCATGGAGTGTTATAGTGGCCCCAAAAAATTCTCCCCTAATGAACAATTAGGGGTAGATCCAAGAAAAGTAGGTCTTAATAGGTTTCCAAAAGCTCATTTTGTAGAATATTCATGATCATGTCTTCCCCATTATCATTGGTGGGATTTTTTTTCAATTTTCAACAATAATTCAACTAACATATTTGAGATAAAGTGATATCACACATCAATAATATTTTACATGTAATGACATTTTTTGGTTGTAGAATATATGAATAGCGATTTTTCTATCTCAATATAGAATGTAATTCTCTAAAACCTATCCCAGATATTGTAAAACATATTAATCTATAACATCTATAGGTAACATTTTATTAACATAATATATTGTACTTATATGGTAGACAAGGTACCACTCCATTGAATTCCTGACTTCTATGTGAGTTCTCTGCTAAAATTAATATCATTTATTCAGATATGGTCATCCTCATGTCCACATATCTATAATTATATACAAATATGTATCTTTATAATATAGGTTTATCACTTCCAAAAATATGGAAACATGTACCTTAGGAATACATCAATATCCATTTAAGTTGTTGTTCAATTATCATTTAATAGATTTGATAATAATACTCTCATAACTCAAAAAACATGAGAAAATTCTTGTTATGTGAATACTATTGAATTTATATGACTGTCAACTGATGACTAATAAGTAAAATTTACCATTATATCTTTATCGGCCTTAGTTGATGAAATATGAATTATCATGAGCCTAAAATGACTCACTCATGTTGAATATTCCGAGATGATCCACAATATACCGCTCATGAGATACAGAAATCTTGTGATTCCTCCTGTAATTGTTAATTTCCATATGAATAATCATAGTAAAGACATCAAATTCCTTCATTTCAAAATGCATGCTCAAATAATTCATCAATAATTATATCATGGTGATATATCTAAAAATAATTATCATATCATTAAAATATAGAAACAGAATAATGGAATCATCCCCAAAAAAATTATAAAAATAAAGTGATCAACAAGAATCATATGTTACTCATCATTCTCCAAGTATGATATAATTTTCTTGTTTGATTTCCTCGATTAATATATCATTCCATACAATATTTTATTTAGTTTACATACCATTTTTTCTTAAAAAATAAAATAAACTTTATTTGGATTCTCCATGAATATCATATGATCAATATCATTATTTAATAATATTAATCATACAATAATTTCATGAATATATTGGTTTAAAATAACCCCTAATCCATGAAAAAATTCAATAGAAGACATTTTAACCTAAAGAGAAAGGATTTCATTGAGATTGATACCATTCTTTAGGAAAATCCCACCACAACCAATCTGGATTTATAGCATGGTAGTGAACATCCATATTCTCCTTTGATTACTTAGACTGACATGTTCATGAGTGTCTCTTTTCCTTGTTATAATTCATCCAAACGTAATGTGATAAAGTTATTAAGGATCCAATGTCCCCTTGAATGGATAATTCACCATTATTGATTATTCTATCTCCAGACTACATCATCATAATTTTTTATATGTCCCTCATTCGTGATAATAAAAAACTCAGGTGGTGGGCATCCACCAATCAGTTATCATTCTTTGGTAGATATCTTCAACTATGATTTAGGGGGAATATTATAAAAAATATCATAATATAGATACATATCATCAGATGAAGACATATTAATTGGTAGTGATGTATCAGCAGTTTCAGATATCTCCATCACACCATCTCGAACTGATGGTGGGAGGACTGGTTCCATATCTACTATAATTTTCTCTGACTGTAACTCCGCTACATTTTTTGGCTTATCAAAACCTACAATTATAAAATCCCCACAAAACATCACATTTATTATATTATTTACAATTTTTCTGATATTATCACAAAATACATATCCAACTCTTCACAAGTGTAACCATAATATATACTCTACTTTTTCTTCCATATAGATTCACCCTCACATTTTTTATTATGAGAAAAAAAATCCTTGTTGCCCAGTACACTAAAGTGTTTTTATGAATCATATTCACCTGTCCCAAAACACCCTAGAACATCATTATGCAGTGGAAATAAATGTTAAATGTTGATAACATAAACTTTTGTTCGGACTTTATTAGCCAAAATTTGTTTGGAAGTGTTTTGTTTATTGAGAATACACCGTACTCTCACAAATTCTTATGTTCATCCCCTTAATAACAATATTATGTTGAGGTGTCTTTGGTAATTATTTTTCCATCCTAATTCAAAAACACTTACTATAATCTTCAAATAGAAGATGATGCAATCTTCCATTTTCTAATCACATATCCTTTAACTGCCAAACGTTTTTATCCTTCCACCTTCACATGAAGCTACATGAATATATCGTACCCTTGATCATTAGTTTACAAAGAAAAGGAATTTTTTTTCTAAAATGGTCATCTACGATGGTAATAAAACCAGTAGAAACTCTAATCAACTTATTTCTCCTCATGCACACATCTGTGTGAATTAGATCTAAAAAATTGCCTAATCATGATGGTAAATAATCAAGAAATTATAAAAAGTAAAATTTTCACATGATGAAATCAACACATGTATCCAAATGTGAAAATTTTACTCCAATAATGATATCCTAATTAGATTGAATTAGGATTTTTCACTCTTTCATGTGACCATTCCCCATGTTAAAATCTTCAATAGGGGCATATTTCTTGCTTTCATTGATTTCTCATCCATATGGTGGGTAATTAGTGAGATAAGGGGAGGTATCATTCTTTGCATTAATATTTGCCATGTTACCTTTGGAAAGAATCCTTTTTCTGACATCGAAGGAAATGATATATCATGTGTCTTCATTCATTATAGTGTGTATCATATTGAGGTGAATATTAGCAACATGCCACTTATCCTTAAACAATATCATATATCCATTATTAGTCTTCGTAAAAATATTAACAATGCAAGTGATTTTGGATGCACCATAATTTTCCATCATCACATGTCTGAAACTCCACAAATTGTAATATTAGAAGAATAATATTATTTGGATGATATGGTAGAATGCAATGGAATTAAACAATAACGATGATTCTTGAATTTCAATACTTCCTAGATTATTTTTCTAAATAATAACTATCTCTTCAATGAACACTAAACCATCATTATTTTGGGTCTCACCTTCTCGATTCCACTGATTTGGCTTCATATTTATTCACTCCTAAAATAATTGTACATTTTTTCCACAGTGGTGTCACTTAATTCCATAAATTGATCGATATTTTGATCACTTAGTGTTTTTATGTCTTCAGACACACGTGCATCTTTCTCTACATATTCCCGTATATTTATTCTTCCCTTGCCTTTCAGTGATAAGAGACTCTAATTCAGGTCTATATCAACCATCTTTACATCAAGAATCCTCATTTATCCTTGACTCCTTCAATATTTCCACATATATAGTTCGAAATAGAATTCTATTTTTGAATGACTCAAATAGTGTGTCCCATGATTTTGGTAATGAAATCAGTATTAATAGACCATTCAATTCATTATTAATCAGAATTTTCATGGAATTCAACTAATAATTGTTACCATAGAACTCACCCATGCCCTATGATATATTGGTACCTTCTGTATAAATATTGTTTAAATGATATCATATAATGATTTCATTATTTTTCTGGTTCTCATTAGGTACATATTTTATAATTTTTTTCATAGAACAGAAGCATCATGTTTATTGAAAAAATTTGAATGATACACTTCTCGATCAATTATATGATTTGGGAACCACACTTCTTATTGAGTACGACCCACTCTGCATGTACTGGCATGGTACTGGTTGATGTATTCTCACTAGATTTAATTTTTTTATGAATCTGTAGCTTACACTGTAATGGGGATAATATCCTCCACTATTGGATTCCAAAAATATTTAATATAAAAAAGATAAATTTTTTTGGTTTTCTAGGTTTCATAAATAAATGTAGTGATACTAATCATATTATAAATATATTAATTCATTGATACAAACTAAAATTTAGTGATATAACCAAATTTATTAGTTCAAAATGGTTGAAATATTTGGAAACTTCTCCAGTGTTACCTAATATGGACACCAATTTACAATGATATATCCAAAATAGCATCATAGAACTAGAAAAAACTGATGAGGGGGTGTTAATTTGAATTTCATGAATAGTGGGAATTTTTTTTCGAAAAAGTCTCCACCAACATTAAAAAATAATAATATTCTATCGAAATAGATTAATATAACACTGGAAGAATGATAGAGATATTTACTGCCTATAAAAACCTTGTTTCAACTCATTTTTTGACATCGTTTCTAGCATTGAAATCCTCCAAAATATGTCTTAATGGATTTAGCTTACACTTTTTTCAACCACATTCAGTTTTCTAGTAATACAAAAACTCTTTTATAATGCATATGTTTCAACCATTTTAAATATGATACCACTTTGTTATGATAATAGCTGTTCATGGAAATGAAAAATAACCAAAAATAGAAAAATTGATGAAAACACAAATTTATATTGTTTGATAGTGTGAATATATCAATAAGAGAAGTCAGAAAGTTAAATTATTCCTCTATGGTTGATGGTTTGGAGGAAAAAAATTGGTTATAATGGATTTTTTAAATAAAAATGACTGGTATTTAATCCCTTTTTATAGATTAAAAATTTACAACATTCCAAGTGTTTTTTTATGGCTGACTATCAACACATTAAGATTTTCATGCTTCAAGTTGCATGTCGATGGACCATGTATTGGATTCCAAGACATTAAGGACCAATAATAGTCTCTTTTCTTTAAGTAAAATTGATATTTCCAAAAAAATATTCCCTGAATTTCTAATCCATAAATCACTCCCTAAATTTGGACTGGCCCCCATAAAGATAATATATAAACACAAAAGGGGTAGAACCCACAATTACTGTAGAATCATTCATCCACTGTAATACCTAAATGTTTATTAACGTGGATTCTATTGAATATGTCAAATATTCCCATAAGAAATATGGAATACAAGTTATATGAGGTATACAATAATTATCATGAAGAAAAAAATTCACATTGTGGTGTGTAGAGGATGATTTCCTATACCAAATCACACATCTAAAATTTAGATCTGATCCAATATCCATTTCTGAATATTAAAATGATGATGGGATGAATTTAAATCTATGCTTGAATAATTTTTAATGTTTGTAGGTGAATATTCAATGAATA
Organism: Viscum album; assembly: GCA_963277665.1. Lineage (NCBI taxonomy): Eukaryota > Viridiplantae > Streptophyta > Magnoliopsida > Santalales > Viscaceae > Viscum > Viscum album. The sequence continues at coordinate 1,809,501,128 of OY728136.1, read as the reverse complement.
TGGTTTCATCCATATCCATATTAGTATGGTTTCAAGCTCGAAGATGGGTGTCTTTTAGGTGTTTGAATAATAGAAAAAATGGTGAAATTCATGAACCAACATTGACAACAACTGGCTCAATACATGAGACAACAAATTTAGTTTAAATCCATACATTGACAATGATATTAAAAAGTTACCATGAAATGATGGAGGTAGTGTAAATTGGAAAACAGATGACACATAATTGGAAAGTGGAGCTCCAAGGAGAATCTTGTTACTATCCAAATTTTGAGTATCAAAAAAAGATGATGTAGGGATACATTTTACATACATAATGGGTTTATGTACCTCCAAATACAGGTAGCTAAATTGGTGACAAACAATCCCATGTACTAGAATTGTGGCATATCTGACAATAGAGAAGCATCATGTATGTAAATCACTACATAACAAAATTTTCATAGAGATGAATTTTTCCGACATTAACAAATTTCATTGAAGAATTTTGGGGCACAATGAAAAATTCCACAAAATAGATTAAGGTGAATCTGAATAAATTACTCTATAATGCTAAAGGCATTGAAAAATCATAAAAATAGAACAAAATAAATTTTAAAAGATCAATAAAACCCCAAAATGGTGTAAAAGAAGTAATTTTTTTATCCAGGAATATTTCATCATACTAAATATTTTTCCCTTTTCACTTTTCTTACATAAATTATGACATTAGTATATTTTGGTTTATTGTGGGAAACGATGGAATATTTTAGCATTCTAACTATAGAAAAATCATCCAATGTTATTTCCTTTGGGAGATCATCTAAAAATTAGACCACGGTGACTGCTAGGTAGTAAATTCTAGGATATAATAATTTGGCTATGGGATCTTGGATATAACTTAACATAGATGATTTTATATAGTAGTGGTTCCATGTATATACCATGTATAAATTTACGGTATGTTGTGATTTTTTCATATCGAATTATTGTTATTTCTATGGGTATATTCCATAGATAATAACCTAGAAGAGGATGAATGGACCCAATAGAGATAAAAAAAAATTTACCAAAGATTGAAGAGATTGCAGTATCACCTGTGTTTCATGGGAGGAGATGGAGATCCTCTACAATGAACTTCATTAATTTCCCCATTTTCAGTTTTTTCTTTTATTTTCAATGTATTATTAATTTATAAGAATATTTTGATAATTCATGTAATATTGTTTGATAAATATAATTAAGAGAAAGATTGTTCTATTTTTCTTAATATAATATAACTCATATGAAATGTATTCATGTATCTTATACTTATCATTATTCCACAAATAAGTGAAGATTTATAAAAAACAAAAACTAGTTAGAATGGTTAATGGATTCATTTTTTATGCTATTCATAAATAAATAATCTATTTGAGAAAAGGATATCTCATTGGTCAGAGAACATTATAATTATCTAATATTCTAATCATGGTGTGAAAATATAATTTCAATCATACAGATTTGTGGATGCTATTGTAGCAAGAATCTTGGTTTTATGATCCCACATGTTATATATTAAAGATAATTATATTCATTAATTTAAAAAAATTCCGTTAAATTTATGAATAATTAAGAAAACTAGAAAAAAAAATTATAAAAAACATGTAATCAAAATAACCTCCCTCATTTCTGGATAATTTCATAATGTGTTTTTCTGAACTGTTTAATATGTTGTTTCCATCCCATAACTGGATGTTGTTTGTAGTCAGTCATAACCATCACATGTATCCATCACATTAAACGTAATTTTGTAGTTTTCATGTCTTTCCGATTGATTTTGTTGTATAAGAGGTAACAGACTAATTTATAAGACATTCTTGGTGGATTGACCCCAATTCAGCAATACAAATTTTTTAATAAGGATGAAAAATTATATTTTCTTGAACCTTGTTAACTACCCATGGACGTAGTCAGTAATATATAAAGATATCCCCCAACATATTTGAATGAATATTATTCCAAATGAGGATATACTATCATTGAAAGGGTTTAAAAATGTGTATCATAGTTGAGGATATCATAGTAGAATATCATTTAAATTTTCCATTATTTATTTATATAAAGGATAGAAATGATGGGTCATGAATGTATAATAATTTCAATGGAAGGTTTCATAAGATATAAAATAAAATTATTACAAGAGAATATATTTTTTTTATATTAATTATGAGGCAGTTTTATTATTTAAGAACCTCAATATCATATAGAACAATCATGATTGGTTTGAAAATTAAAATCATGCATATAAAAGTTATGTGGCTACGAAAATGATTAATAATTTGTTATGTTTTGTTGATAAGTTGAGATTTATTAGATAAGATAATATATCAATTTAAATGGAAGATAATTATATCTGATTAGGAGATATAATGAGAGAATCAAATGTAATTTAAATTTTTTTAGAATCTCCCTCAAAAAACAAATAGTATAAAATATATTATTAAAACCAAATATAAATTATATGAACCAACAATTAACCAAAAAAATTCAGATCCTCTAATGTCTATTCTAATCCAACTCCAATTGTAATATTTTATTTACCCTTAGAAAAGTCATTTTTTATAATGAAAACGTTTGAGGAAAGATAATATGGATGAAAAAAAGAAAAAAGAAAAATGAGAAAATTTTAACCATGATGATATTAATCCATTTAAAAAATTACACATTCCTTTCAGTTATATCTTCACTGGAAGAATCATAGAAGTTACCCTTTACAGGACCATGACATCCTTACAACATATTACTGAAATTATAGAGAAAAGGATAACATGGATTTCCTTAACATGGATTTAATCATATGTTAGTAATATCCTTTTCAACATTATATTATTAAATCATTTTATTAATAGTAATTTACGGCACTCTGAGATTAATGTATAAATCCTATTTGTCGTTTAAGATTAAATTCTTCATTACACAAGTTATCAATGATTTCATGATTTTTTCACTTAGGTGGAATCCATATTAAATAACTTACCTTTTTTGGGGTGATAGTTCCACTATTATCAATGAAATAGTTAATCACACTATCATTAATTATCATTTGACCAAAAAATATATAAGGAATAAAATTTTCAATGAACAAAATTAAAAAAAAATCACATCTTATAAAAGCATGTTCATTTGTAGATAGTATTATAGAATTTCAATAGTTATATCTCTTATACAAACCTATGGGGGCCTCATAGAATCTATTATTAAATCCCTCACGTGTATAATATCTCCCTCACAATACCTATGTATTATTTTTTTGATGAATTTCTATGTGGATTATTAATAGTGGTTTGTAAAAAAATATTTAATATAAATAACATCCTGTAAACACACATAAAAATACTTTATCTTTCCCTGTCTTATGTAAATATAATATTTTTTTATTCTTAAGATACCAAAATCCAATCTTCGATTGGGTCGAATAGTCTATCACCATGGTTTAATTAACCTATGTATAGGGACAGAATGAAAGATACCTATTATGAAACATGGGCCTCCTCAATTTCCACTTTTAACCCATTGTTACCAGCTAACTTGAATTATTACCATTGTCCTTTTTGGAAAATTTCATCAATTAGAAAATTCCATAAAATAATATTCAATGATGACAATGTCTAAATACATTGTGCCTACAAGATCTGGTTACCATGAACTATTGTGTGTCACCTTTTGATCATACATTCCATTAATAATTGGAATATATAATTATAGAATATATCACGTAGTATTTCGTACCTGAATAATATGAGTATAAATTATTTAATATCCCTGAATTCCCATAATTATACTTTTTTATATAATTAGAAAATTTTCAAAATTGTTTATGGTCAACAAACTAATCTCGATGACATTGAGCTGAACATTTATAATCCATATGCATTTAGTTAGCCTCCATGTGTTATTATAATGAAATCTAAAAAAGTCACTCCTAGAATAGTACCATAACACATCTCCCTAGGTAATTTTTTTACTATTTTCATTTACACCTATTTCCTAACTATTCAATATATTGGTTTCAATTATGACTAATCTACAGGACATAACTTTGAGTTTATTATATATCTGGTGTTAGTCCAAATTATGCCTCACTAAGTCATGTTACTCATGATTCTAGCCCTCATTCATTATATAGCTAGGAGTTATTGAGATAGGGACTCTAAAGGTATTATTATTATGTGTAAACACAAACCACAACCAATATTATTTAGATTACATCATAGGCGATGAATCTAAAATGGAATCTCTTCTGTTATTAACACATCAACCATTGATAGGTATTATTAACCTTTTAGTACACTCTACATGACATTAATATTCCAATAATATTGTTATGAAACATGAAAAGATACGTCAAGATAGTGTATTCGACACTGTGTAACTATAAATGGTGCATCCTTATATCTGGTTTCATGACTTTAGAAGGTCCATCCATGGTTCTTGATGAAAATTGTTATAATGAAAATAATTGTCACTAACATCATGATCGTAACAAGTGTCATGACCCCCTCCCCAAAATTGTACCCCTCCTAGGTCAGAAATGTGAGAAGGGAGATAATTTCCCCCGAGTCGAGCCTCCAGTAAGCCCTGGGTTGGCGACTAGCACCGAGGGTATAATAAACACACAAATGGGAGGCATTTCCCTCTAAGAGAACACATGAGAAAGATATAGATAAGATAGGCACCAAACAAATATAACTCAGAACTGAAATATAAAAGAAACCCAAGTTCACCTATGTAATTCCATGAGAAAGTACTAAAACTGAATGGGGAAAAACAGCATGTACCCAAAAGAACGTAAAAATAGCCGCAACCACAAGCCTGAACAGCTCATGCATCCACAAGTTAGTAAACACTAGGCTTATCTCCAACCTTCACTAAGTGACCTGAAAAAATGTTTATATATATATAGGGTGAGTATAACAGTATACTCAGAAGGATCCTCCCCGAAGCCTCTCATGCCATTGTAAAGAAAGCATGCTAAAGCACAACGAACAACAAGTGAAACTAAATCATCACCTATACAGGTATACTAAGTTCCCAACCTCACCATGGATACTCTCACCAAGTAACTCATACAATACTATATCATATAATAAATAATATTAAGGGTACCCCGCTACTACTTCCCCACTGATTTGCCGCTTTTCCCTAACGTCACACGTCCTGAGCATCTCTCTCCAAAAAGGCTTGCCCGCAGACACCTGGGAAAATCTCCATAGCTTGCACCTCATGCATTAAAATCACAACATCCATGTAAGAAATGTAACTAGGTAGTTTCTAGGAGCCACCATAACCCACAAAACGTGTATCATACATCGAGTATTATACCTCAAGCCATTACAACCCATTCACTGAGTATGGATCCTCAAGCCTTCACAGCCTATACATGTTACACCTGTTGTACTCCATATAAAACTATATCCATAATATGCTTGTGTGAATAACCACAACATATTATAGCCCTCTACAGACATATATGGTGAAAACTAACCAATGTGCCTGTCAGTACCAGTAACTACCAAGATAAAAGAAAGGGGCAAAGGCGGTAGTCATTCATCCATCCTACAACCAGAAAGTTGGGGAAAACACCACCCCCCCCCCCCCGGGCTCAAAATCATCGGGGTGTATGTTTCCCTTACTGACTAGGTGGAGTACCGTATAGAAACACAAAATGTACAGAATATACTATAAACCAAAACCACACTATGGGAATAACCTAGTCTTAGACACTACTGCAAATAACATCTCTCAGACTCCATGCTGCTACCTCTAAGACTAGGTATCCTATAATCACATAACCAATTTAAAGATATTTATTAGATTATTTCATTCCATTTTTATCAGTTCCACTTTATGTTAATTAATTCTTTAAATATTAATTAAACATGAACAGGTCCACATTAAATTTCATTCGCATCACACCCGAAGTCAACTGTAAAAATTAAAACCTCATTATTTTGTTCCAGCAACTCCATCTACATGGGTTATCACCATTTATTCAATTATTAATTATAGAATTACTTTCAATCATTCCCAATAATTCAATAAAAATATTTTATTCTACTAAACACAAGGTGTCTCAACACGGTGAGTAGATATACTATCCATCGAGTCCTTTCTTCTTATAGAAAGAGCATATACCCATCCTTCCTTAAGATGTTGAACACAAAAAAGATGTGGCATACCTCGCGTGTCTTTGCTTCTTTTGGAATAAGGGTATGTATGACCAGGTGCCTTCAGAAATGGGTAAAAGTAAAGTAGATAAAAAACCAATTAAAAATCAGCAAGCATCCAACAATCACATCCATCCCATTCCATCATCCCTGGTGTCCTCCCCGACACCCACATGCATAAACCGATGCATCTCTCCACTCTAGGATTCATCAGCTGCCACATCCAAAATCCTACATGCCCCCAAATATCAAAACAGCCATCGAGGATCACATCACAACATAAGAAGCAAGAAAAAAACAACACATAAATTGGGCTCTTTTCCCTTTACCAATCAAGATTGTTACTCAGAACCCCTAAAGGAATTATCAAACAATCAGTTATTTAATAAATATTGAATTAATAGATTTTTTATTCGTAGGTTCTAAATTTGGGAAACCTAATCAGTATGATTTCACAAACAATTATACATGATTACTGCGCCAATTTGATTAACATCAAATTACAACTAGAACCAGATTCATTTACATGCCTCGTTATCTTTAGCCAAACAATTATAAATTAATCATAATTAAGTTCTTTACTGATTTAAATCATGAAAGAATAGCTAATCTAATCAATCATAGATATCATAGTATCTAGAAAAACATGAGGCAATAACATACGATTGATATTAATGTATTTATCTTGTTAATTTTTTTTGGTTAATTCCATTGTCATCCTGTGGGATTAAACATTATTAAAATACTATTTCATGTTAAAAAAGGAGAAGCAACAACTCCCCAACCTCAAATTGTTCCTCAAGTTCTAATCCACACAATGGGTCACGATCCTACTCTCAATAAAACTACAACCACTCGAGGATGCCACGGAAATACTGCACTGACCAAACCCCATGAAAAACCCCATTAGAAGCATGGAGATTACATGCTATAATATGGAATAGAGAAACAATAGAATATGATCACCAAATGAATGAAAATAAAACATACCTTATATCGAAGATTCATCGATACAGCTTGGTTGCATCAAAATAGAGAGGAACCAATCCAAGGAGTAATTTTTTATTGTATAACTTAGATGGAAAGGAATGAAAGGTTTTAACATCTCATAGCCAAGAACAAAGAGGAAGAATATGGGAGGATGATATCTTGTCCCTTTTGAAGATTTAATGGGCTGACAGTTTAAGATATGCTTCATTCCCCATTAAAAGAGGATCGCATTAACCCACGTGGTTTGACCAAGTAAATACATCCTGAACCATAGGAATAATAAATATTGGATTTATGGCCTCTGAATCGGCCTTAAGAGTCCATAAAATAAGGCTTTAAATGTATTTTACGCCAAAGGAAATGTTAAAGGAGCGAATTTGTAGGATGTTGGAAACACAGTTCACCTCCTGTTTCTGTACACCTACCGTTACTGTTCACATACCGTTAGAGGTTACCGGTAGGGGTTATCGATAGACCTCACTATTCTGGAAACATTATTCACAAAACCTCACAGATAGAACTGTTCACTGAACCTCTCCGATAGAAATGATCGCTGATCCTTACTGATAGAACTGTTCACAAAACCTCACTGATAGAACCCTTCACTGAACCTCACCGATAGTACGGTTCATTGAACCTCACTGATAGAGCTGTTCACTCAACCTCACTAATAGAACTATTCACAAAACTTCAATGATAGGACTATTCACTGAACCTCACCGATAGAATTGTTCACTGAACCTCACCGATAGAACTGTTCACAAAACCTCCATGGTAGAATTGTTCACTGAACCTCACCGATAGAACTGTTCATTGAACCTCACCGATAGAACAATTCAATGTACCTCACCGATAGAACATTGTTCACTGAACCACACCGATATAACATTGTTCACTAAACCTCACCAATTGAACAATGTTCACTGAACCTCACCGATAGAACACTGTTCAGTGAACCTCACCGATAAAACACTTTTCACTAATCCTCACTGGTAGAACACTTTTCACTGAACCTCGCTGAAAGAACATTTTCACTGAACCTCTCCGAAACAACACTGTTCACTGAACCTCCCCGATAGAACATTGTTCACTGAACCTCCATGATAAAACAATGTTCACTAAACCTCAATTATAGAACACTGTTAACGGAACCTCACCGTTAGAACACTGTTCATTGTACCTCACTAATAGAATATAGTTCACCTACAATTATAGGTTATTGATAGATGTTACCTATAGAACTGTTCACCAACTGAACTGTTCACAGAAAAGGAAATTTGGCAAAGGAAAGATTGGTTACCGATTAAACTGTTCACGGATGGAACTGTTCCCAGAATTTGAAATTTGGAAAAAAAATATTGGGGATAAGTCACCTTGACCTCACAGAACACCTTAAACACCGTATTTCCACAAAGTATGGGACTAGAGAGGTCCAATACATTACATCAGATAACTATGAAAACATTAACTTCCTCATGAATTTAAATCCCACCTAAATAGAAAAAAAATGGGGTCCAAACAACCACACAACGAGATACCTCCCAAAAGAGAGAAAGCAACAAATGTAACAAAAGAAATTCATAAATAAAACATGAACGGTCTAACCACAAAGGGTACATCTTTACATGAAAAGATTAAAATGTAAAACAACTCTGGGTACTGAGCACGTATCTATGAATCATGTTCCCAGGTACTCTCCTCCATGACACTGTGTCCCCACTAGACACGAACTAAGGGAATAGGACTCCCATGAAACACCATCTCCTTGCGGTCTTGGATCTCCACAGGTCACTCCACAAAAGTTTCATCATCATCAATAGCGATCTCTCCCTAGTAGATGAGGTGAAGGTAAACATGAAGATTACAATAGAGATGCGATACATGGAAAACATCATGTATCCAACTCATTTGTGGTGGAAGTGCTACTCGATACGCCACAACTCCAACACGAGCTAACACCTCGAAAGGCCTAACAAATCGGGGGGAAAGTTTACATCCACAACCAATACATCACTGCCCACGACATGTTGTCACCTTTAGGAACACATGATCCCCATCATTAAACTCCAGGGTTTTCTTTCTTTGATCAACAAATCATTTCTGACGATCTTGTAATGTCTTCATCCCTTTCACGAATCACCTGAACCATCTCAGTTGTATTTTTCACTTGTTCCAGTCTGAGAATTTCAGATTCTCGGACACCAGTCCATCACAATGGAGAATGGCATGGTTGACTATACAATGCTAAAACAATTTCCATACAGATGGTGGAGTGAACAATATTATTTTAAGTGAACTCCACCAAGAGATAGTTCCTTATCCTCGAGCCTCCAAAATCAAGAACACATGATGGTAACATGTCTTCAAAAGTCTGGATGGATAGCTCATTCTGATGATCTGTTTGAGGATGAAAAGCAGTACTAAGGCATAGTTGATAACCAAAATTATATTGGAGACCTCTCCGCACCCTAGAGGTAAAACGAGGATCTCGATCAGAAATAATTGTCCTAGGGACTCCGTGAAGTTTCACCACCTCGTCTAGATACCGCCTTGATAAAACATTCACTGAGCTCGACTCCTTGATCGCTATGAATTGGGCCGATTTTGTTAAATGATCCAATACCACCCATATAATATCATGTCCTCCTGGAGCTCGAGGTAAACCAGTTACAATGTCCATTGATATTTCCTCCCACTTCCACTGAGGAATCTTTAATGGCTAGAGAAGACCACCAGGAACACGGTGTTCGACCCTCATATTCTGGAAGACTAAACATCGAGGCACAGACTCCGCAACCGCATGCTTCATCCAATGCCACACAACTAGCTCCTCAAGGCTTGATACATATTTTTCACACCTGGATGCACCGCTAAAGGAAAACAATGAAACTCTTTGAGAAATATCTCATGCAACGTCATAGGAACAAAAAGCCTGTCGTGATAGAACACTTGGTGTAGTTCATCCTATGACCAACCATCAGGGGCCTGACAACAAACAACTCAGTCTCTCCAGGAATCCACCTCTAGATCTCCCAACTTGGACTCTTCCACCTTCTACATCTGGTATGAGAGTACCGTCATCGAAAAAAGAAAGCCTCTACCCCCAACATCTCCCATGTCAAGATGTAATAGAGATAGTTCTTCCATTACCCTCAAGGAATCCCCAGATACATGAACTGCATCACTACGTGACTTTTGACTCAGAACAGTAGCTACAAAATTCCCATTTCTATGTGTATATGAAATTTCAAAGTCGTATTCCTTCAATAACACCATCCACCGTCATTGTCGTAAGTTTATGTCACCCTGGGAGAAAACATACCTCAAACACTTATGATCAGTGAAAACAAAAAAGCTCTCACCAATGAGGTAATGTCTCCACAACATCATATCAAACTCCACATCTTCCAACTAATGATCATGGGTGGCATAGTTGCATTTGTGGGGATGGAACTGCTAAGACCCATAAGAATCAACTGACCTCCACTGCATGAGAACACACCCTTACCCCAGATGTAAAGCAATGCAGAAAACATCAAACTGAACTACCTCATTTGGAAGAAAAAGGACTGGAGCACTTACTAACTTCTCCTTTAGATACTCGAAAGATTCTAGTCACTGTTCAGCCTATATGAATGCCTGATCCTTCCTAGTCAAAGCAGTTAGAGGAGTCACAACTCGTGAGAAATTAGATAAGAACCACCTGTAGTAGCCTGCGATACCAGGGAAAATTCGCACCTCTGAAACTTTCTTGGGGGCTACCCAAGACACAACTCCTTCTATCATAGATGGATCCATAGCAACTCCCTGTTGGGACACAACATAACCCATGAAATGGACTTCTTGAGCCCGGATCTCACACTTTGAAAACTTCCCAAACAACTAATTTGGACAAAGAACTCTAAAAATAGCTTGAAGATGCTCTGCATTCTCCTCTTCAGATGTGGAGTACACAAGGATGTCATCGATGAAAACTACCACGAAATTTTCCAGGAACTCACAGAACATAGCATTCATCAATCCCATGAATATATCTTGGGAATTCATCATGCCCTACGGTATTACAAAGAACTCATATTTCCCATGAAGACAATGGAATGAAATCATCAGAATATCCTCATCCTTCATGCACATCTAATGATATCCTGACTGCATGTCGATCATTGTGAACCAACTTGAACCCTTCTGTTTATCGAATAAGTCATCAATTCGCAGAAGGGGATAGCGATTAGTTATTTTTACTCTATTTGAGCAACAATAATCGACACACAACCGCAAACTACTGTCAGCCTTCTTCACAAAAAAAACTGGTTCACCCCATGGTGACACACATGGCAAAAAAACTGCATTGTAATAGACCAGCAAGATGTATACGTAACTCTCGTAACTTAGAAGGGGCCATCCAATATGGAGACATAGAGATATGAGATGTTCCTGGCTGTAGCTCGATCCAAAACTCGATCTCTCGTCAAGGGGGTAATGCTATAACCTCTTCTGGAATGACATAAGGGTACTTCTCTATGACCCTAGGAAACACCAAATGCTGAACCTCTGATGAACGTAGTATCATCTCATCCATCATGGATGATAAGGATGGAACACGCCTCTGACCCATATGAGGATGTCGCTCACCAACAATCACCACCGGCTCTCCATACACACCAATGGAGACAACCTTCTTGTTGAAGTAAACCATGATAGGTGGGACCGAATACAGCCAATCCATGCCTAGGATGACATCATATGGTTGTATTCATAAACATATGAATTATCCCCAAAAGTGGTGTTTCCCCAAAACTAGCTCACAGTCTCTAAATACATAAAAAAGTCATCTCAACCGCCGACTGGCGTAGTCAACACAAAGGGAACTAGAATCCTCTCTACCTCAAGTCTCAAAGCATGGACAACAGTAGGTGACATGGAGGATTTTGTCGCTCCTGAATCAAAAAAGGGATACAATAATGTAGACAAAAAGAAATGGGTACCTCAAATGATGTCTGGCTCGCTTGGAGCTGGCAACGCTAGAGCAGGAAGTTGACCACGACCTCATGCATGGCATCTCTGACCCTAATGAAAACTACCACCACGGCCACACTCTACTCTCTAAGGACTGGGAGAGTCATGGGGAGGTTCTCTACCTACCCAATATACCTTCTAAAGATCTAAAACATGTGCGACCAGCTGATGCTTCCTAGTCTGGAACAGTCTCAACAGAGGATCCTAGAGCGTAGGGTCTGGTGTACGATGACCACTCTGAATGGTTGGGGACTCCCGCTACTGAAGACGATGACCACCATAAGAAAAACAAGTGCCTGATCTCTTGTAATATTCATGAGAGTTGCAACCACTAGATAAAAGAGATGTGGAGGGCAGGGACCTACCCCTTGCATAACAAAAACACTTCTTCCCTAAAATTTGAGAACCCCAAAACAAGCTCTGCTTCGTGAGGAATCATGCCTAGTCCTCTCTAGTGATGATCCTCTCTTGGACAAAGAACTCTCGACAACCTCTGCCCTTGCTAGTACCTCATGATATGATTTCAACATAAATAGGGTGACCTGGCACTAGATCTCTGGACGCAAGGCCTCTTTGAAATGCCTCGCCATGGCCTCTTCATCTGGCCGTAGGTCTGTAGCATTTTATAAAATGTTCCTGAAACTGATCCCAAACACCCGAAAACTGGAGCTCCACTGTTAAGGGGTATGATGCTCTTAGAGACTAGATGCCATCATAGTCAATGAATGAAACTCAAATTTAAACCTGTCTCAGATCTCCTCCAATGAAATCGGTGACTCCTCATGATCCCTGAGGAACATGAACCATCACTGCCTCGCTACTCCACCCAACATCTTCACAACCAAGGACACCCAATGATCCTTCCGAGCATGAATCATACTAGAGCCGATGTCGACCTCCTCTAACCAGACTTCTATGACTCCTTCTGAAATAGAGCCCTCGTACTTCTGCAGATTCTACCACGGATAATCTCAGAGTGTGTTCCTCCATGTGTCGTTGTCATCAACCACTACCCATCGGTGATCTGCTAGAATATCATGATGGAGATTTTCAGTGCAAACTCTATGAGGACGTCGACCTAGATCCATACATGTAAAATAACAAACATTAGAGTTCCTAAACCTAGAATATGGAAGACTAACCATTAATTAATTAATTGTTTTCTTTCAGTCGTTTTAGGTTATCATATCCCAAGGACTACCCATTCAAACATATGCACAAATAAGAATGATGCATGATCCTTTCATAAGCTTCTACCCTTACTCTAGTATCACTTTCATTAGTATCCATTGTAAACTTAACAGTCTATACATCAAATCATAGGGGGCCTTAAATGCCTATGTCTTATCCGGTCTCAAGTGTTTACCTCACATTCTAAACATTAATGACACAGTTTCCCAACCAAACCATGAAACCTCACATGTTCCTAACTCCAAACTCCCACCTATCCCTCAACCAGACCTCTAAGACCACTCTGTCATGACCCCCTCCCCACAATGTGTACCCCTCCTGGGTCAGAAATATGATAAGGGAGATAATGACCCTCGAGTCCCACCTCCAGTAGGCCCTGGGTTGGCGACTAGTACTGATGGTATAATAAACACACAAATGAGAGGAAGAAAAATCTAAGAGAACACTTGCAGAAGAGAGAGATAAGATAGACACCAACTAACTCCAAATAATTACTAAAATATAAAATAAACCCAAGTTCACATATGTAATTCCATGAAAAACCACTAAAACTGAAAGTGGAAAAACTGTAAGTACCCAAAAGAAAGTAAAAACATCAGCAACCACAAGCCCGCACAACTCCTGCAAACAAATGATAGTAGACACTAGCCTGATATCCAACCTTCTCCAAGTGACCTGAATAATATATTATATATACATAGGGTGAGTATAAAAGTATATTCAGTAGGATCCTCCGAGAAGCCTCTGGTGCAAAAGTATAGAATGAATGCTAAAGCACATTGAACAACAAGTGAAACTAACTCATCACCTAAACATTTATACTAAGTTACCATCCTCTCCATGGATACTCTCACCAAGTAACTTATATAATAATATATTCTATAATAAAGAATATCAATGGTACCCCTCTACTACTTCCCCATTGATTTGCTGTTTTTCCCCAATGACGCACGTCCTGAGCATTTCTCTTCAAAAAGGCTTACCCGCAGACACCTGGGCGAAGCACCGCAGCTTCCACCTTGTGCTGAGAAACAACCACGTCCATGTAAGAATTGTAACCAGGTAGTCTCTAGAAGCCACCACAGTCTTCATAATGTGTATCATACATCAGATATTATACCTCAAGCCATTACAACCCATAAACCGAGTAAGGATCCTCAATCCATCACATCTTATACACGTTACACCTATAATAGTCCATAGAAAACTATATACAGAATATATGTCTATGAATAACCACAGGCTATTACACCCCACTACACACATATATGAGGAAAACTATGCAATGTACCTTCCATCACCAGTAACTACCAAGAGAAGAGAGAGGGGCCAAAGGGGGTAGTCAGCCACCCATCATCACTCCAGAATGTTAGGGAAAACACCCTAGGGCTCAGACTCTCTTGGGTGTCAGTTGCCCTTACTGACAGCGTGGAGTAGCATATAGATTCAAAAAAAGTACAGAATATACTATAACACACAACCACACTCTGGGATAACCTAGATTTAGACACTACTGCAGCTAACATCTCTCAGACTCCAAGTTGCTGCTTCTTAGACTAGGTATCCTATAATTACAAAACCATTTAAAGAGATTTATTACATTACTACATCCCCTTTTTATCAGTTCTGCATTACGTTAATTAATTCATTAGAAGTTAATTAACCATGAACAACTCCACATTAAATTTGATTATCATCACACCCAAAGTCAACTATAAAAATTAAAACCTCATTATTATGTTCTAGTAACTCCATCCCCATTGGTTAACACCATTTATTCAATTATTCATTATAAAATTACTTTCCCACATTCCCGGGAATTCTAGAAAATTATTATATGCTTCTAAACACAAGGAGGCTCTACACAGTGAGTAGATATACTACCCGTCATGTTTTTTCTCTTATAGCAAGCGCCTATACCCTTTCCTCCTTGAGATTTTAAACAAGGAAAGAACGAGGAATACACCATGTGTCTTCACCTCTTTCGGAAGAAAGGTATGTAAGACTAGGTACCTTGGGTAGTGGTTAATACTAATGCACATAAACAACCAATCAAAAATCCTCAAGAATCCAACAATTGCATCCATCCCATTCCATCATCCCTGGTGTCCTCCCCGACAACTATAAGCATAAACTAACACATCATTCCACTCTAGGGTTCATCTGATGCCACAACCAAAAGCCTCTATGCCCCCACATATCACAACAGTCATCCAGGATCACATCACAACACAAGAAGCGTGAAAAAAACCACATTAATTGGGCTTTTGGCCCTTTAACAATAAAGAGGGTAACATAGAACCCCTTAAGGAATTATCAAACAATCTGTTCTGTAATCCATATTGAATTAACAGATTTGTTATTCATAGGTTCCAAATTCGAGAAACCTAATCATTAAGCTATCACAATTAATTAAAAATGCTTATTTTGACAATTTGATTAACATAAACTTACAAGTAGAACCATATTCGTTTACATGCCTCTTTACCATTAACCAAACAATTATATATTAATATCAAATTACGTTCTTTA
Source organism: Viscum album (assembly GCA_963277665.1). Taxonomy (NCBI): domain Eukaryota; kingdom Viridiplantae; phylum Streptophyta; class Magnoliopsida; order Santalales; family Viscaceae; genus Viscum; species Viscum album. The sequence goes on along the minus strand of OY728136.1, from coordinate 1,809,485,211 downwards.
CCGATTTCCATCAAGAACGAACATATAATCATAGAAAGAATAGATATCACACTATCTAGAAAAACATGAGGCAATAACATACGATCGATATCAATTTATTTATATGGTTAAAATATTTATTATTTCAACTCCATTGTCATCTAGTGGGATTAAACATGCTAATAATATAGTTTCAAGTTAAATAAAATATAAGAAATGATTCCCCTACTTCAAACAGTTTCTCACGTTCTTTATCCACAAAATGGGTCACAATCGTACTCTCGCACCATCTGCATCCACCTGAGGATGCCACGGTATAACCACACCAACCAAAACCCATGAAAAAACCCATTTGAAGCATGATGATTACATTCTACAATTTGGAAAGGAGAAACTTGAGAATATGATCCCCAAAGAAAAGATGATAAACCATTCCTTATATAGATGATTGATCGATACAGCTTGGTTGCATCAAAACATAGCAGAACCAATCCATGGAGTGATGTTTGATTGTCAAACTCCTACGGGATGGATTGAAAGATTTTAGTGTCTCATACCCGAGAACAAAGTGGAATAACAAGGTAGGATGCTATCTTGTCCCTTTTGAATATTTAGTGGGACGACAGTTTAAGATATTCTTAATTACCCATTAAATACAGATTGCATTAACCCATGTGGTTTGAACAAGTAAAAACATCCCGAGCCATATGAATAATTAATATAGGATTTATGGAATTTGAATCGGCCATAGGAGTCCTTAAATTATGGCTTTAAATATATTTTATGTCAAATGAGAGAATGTATAGGAATCTGGAAACACTGTAAACAAATAGTTGTTGCACACCTACTGTTATTGTACACCAACCGTTAGAGGTTACTGGTAGATGTTACCGATAGACCTCATCTTTTTGGAAACACCGTTCAAAAAAACTCACCGATATAACTGTTCACTAAACCTCACCGATTGAACTGTTCACAAAACCTCACCGATAGAATTTTTCAATGAACCTCATTGATAGAACTGTTCACTAAACCTCAACAAAATAACTATTCACTATAACTCACCAATATAACTATTCACAAAAACTCACCGATAGAACTGTACATTGAACCTCACCAATAGAACAGTTCACTGAACCTCACTGATAGAACTGTTCACTGAACCTCATCGAAAGAACTATTCACTGAACCTCACTGATAGAATTGTTCACTGAACCTCACTGATAGAACTGTTCACTGAACCTCACTGATAGTACACTGTTCACTAAACCTCATCGACAGAACACTGTTCACTGAACATCTCTGATAGGACAGTGTTCACTAAACCTCATCGATAGAACGTGGTTCACTAAACCTCACCGATATATCATTGTTCACTGACCCTCACCCATAAAACATTCTTCACTGAACATCACCGATAGAACATTGTTCACTGAACCACACCGGTAAAACATTGTTCACTGAACCTCACCGATAAAACACTATTCACTGAACCTCAACGATAGAACATTGTTCACCTAATGTTATAGGTCACTAATAAGGGTTACCAATTGAGGTTAGCGATAGAACTGTTCACCGATAGAACTGTTCACATAATTGGAAATTTGTCAATGAAAAGAGATGTTACCGTTAGAGGTTACCGATACAACTGTTCACTGATGGAACAATTATTAGATGTTGAAATTTTGAAAAAATTTATTAGGGATAAGTCACCTAGACCTCCTGATCACTTCGAACACCATATTTTAAAAAATTAATGGACCAGAGAGGCCCATTCTGTTACAAAATGAACATCCTTATACCTATTCTGATGACATAAAAAGGTGGATCATGGTGCGGGGTTTCACAAAAATAAAATTTCTATCAATAATCATGGTTTCACAACCAAAAAATGGATCCACAATAGTCCATATCACATAAAAAACATACTGTGATTCTTGTTATGTGGGACATAACTATGTGGGATCTTATTCCCATAATTGGGATACATTTAAATCCCCTCCCATGTTATTGATCCTAAATCCATAACCCCCACCCCTGCCATAGATGGAGATAAATTTAAGAGTTTTTAGAATTTTGGCCTTTAACTAAAGTTTAACTAATATATAGGGGGATTACAAAGAACATCAAATACATATTTAATTTCACCTAAATGTGTGGTTTTATTTTATAACTTCTAGTACTAAAATAACATGAATTTTTGAAATAAAATAATTGAAAATAATTTTTCAATATATAACTTAGTCCTAGATTAGTAAACATTACCCTATTGAAATAAATTTACATCTATTTTAAAGAACCACATTGTGTGATATGATGTGTAATTTGAATATCCCAATATAATACAGGATTTGTAATGCCGACTCATATCCAATCACAATACATTGGATTTAAAATTCAAGGGGTAAACAGAACTCCCATTTTATCTACTATTTTCTATAATAAATAGGAAGTGGTTTTTGGTAATGATATTTATATTCTATCATAATTACATAAAATTAATCATTTATATTTCTCAATTTCTATTTTTTACCACATGAAAGTCTTTATATTTGGAGAGTATAAAAGATATACTCCTTTAATTGTTCTCTAATTAATCTAAACCTTACATTTATATTCAGTATGTTGTTCCCTTGAAGGGGGAGGCATTGTGATTCTCTAGTTGTTGGTTTGTATAGGGTTTCTAGATTTAAGGATTCTATATTTTGTGTTTATTTGTGAACTTGATGTAAATATGGCCATTTTTGGATTGTTTCTTTGACATCACTGGTTCCTCGTAGCTTCTTCGCATAGATATTATCACCACTGTGACCACCATTCTTTGAAAACTGGTGAGGGTTCTTCCAGGATCCAAATAGAGATGATACATTACTAGAGTTGTGTTTCTGGTTCTGGATGTCCAAAATCCTCCCATCAGTGGTGTTTCCTTGGAACATTGTTGGTCTATCTAGTACATGGTGACGATGGCTATATTTTGTTTCCCTTTGAATGCCTTCCGGGACTCTGTGGTGTTGGTGTAGGGCGTTGTGTGGAGTGCGGTGGGATTTTACCAGGATTTCCTTTAATTTTGTCCCATAGTCTCGTGATTTCTTCATGATTCAGAACCCATAATGTCTATAATGAGTTACATCATTAGAGGATAGTTTTAGACTCCTTCATCATTCATGGATTTTTAGATTTGGATTTCTGAGGGGGTATGACATTTCAATCACTAACAGGAACATGCATTTGGCATAGAACTACTAGTTGAGAAGACATGTTCTGGTGAAGGTTTCCCTTATCGACTTTGAGGCAAGGAAGATGTACTTTTAAGTAGTGTTGTGTTGGGTTGCAACCCCTTTGATTTTCAGATTTTTTTTTCAATGTATCTATATCCCTGAAGTATTATTTTTCCACTTTACCCATAAAAGTGGGTCAACCCAAAATCAGTAAAATATCAGGCATGTGGGCCATTCAGTTAAAAAAAATTATATTTTAAGGATATATGAATTGAGAATATAGTTTTTCATATAAATTTTTCTACACAAAATTATTTCACTAAATAATTTTTGGATAACACTAATCTCCATATTTCCACAAATCAATTTAAATTTTATTTTCCTACAAATTTCTTATTATGTTAACAGTGCTCTGTATTATTTCATTATTACATGCTTCTCTAGATAATATTCTAAATCGTTATTCCAATGTTTGAATCCTTTATTAAACAACTTTCTTCATAAAACAAAATAATAGATTACTATCACACCTCTATAAGATTTTAAATTTCAAAAGTGATTTTGATTTACTCATCATAAAATATACATATTTAATATGAACAAAACCATTTAAAAAATTATTGAAAAAATGCCCATTGTTAATCATAAATCTCATAGAACCACTACATCTGATATTATAGATATAGAGTTATTAATTATTTTAATATACACTATATTTATGTCATTTTAATCCTTTTTTATTTTATGGATCATTGATTTTGATCATTCCATAATTAAAGCTAGATTTATAAACCCGAGAACCGTACATGATTAACACAGTCATGTTATTTTTCCCTAAATAAAGACTAATATTTTTATATAATATAACTTCCTCCATTATTTTCATGCAGTATATATTATATTTATTATAAGACATTAAATAGATTAGTTTTCATTTATTAGTATTGTGTCATCATTTAACTTCCTTATCAGATATGTATCTATAAAAATTATCACATCATTCTCATTTTCATATTTCTGTGAAACCTAGAAACGTTTTTCCCTTATAACATTAAAAAATATTAAATTATTTTTCTAATTGTATCTAATATTATTTAATGTACCTCCTTTCATGTTTAGTTATTCGTTTATTCCATAAGTAAAATCACTTTCATCATGTATTTATATTTCAATTAATATTGTTTTTTGTCAGTCAGGTGTGATGGGAAATCACTACCATGTATCCTAGGATTCCCAAACCTTATAACATCATAAGAAACCAAAACCATGATTTCATAATCATAATTTTATTCATTTTAATAAATTTTGATTTCAACAATTTTTTTCAATTTGTTTGGATGTAATGTGAAACCATTTTTTATGATGTGACTTGGTAGATCTTGACATCTAAAAAACTATAATGATATTTCAAGGTATTTAAAAATATTATTCCATTTATATTAGATTTTTTCTTATACTACCATAACAAAAAATATATCAACCCATCCACATATATACATTGTAAATATTTAATTGGAGAACTGATAGATTTCATAGAAACACCTATCCATTATGTCCATAAACTATACAACACCATTATATTATATCATGAAAAATATCCTCATCAAATAAATGAATTCTTCATAATATAGTTTTCATTGTGAATTTGAATTTTAAATTCATTCATGGTTTTAAAACATCATTTGTTTTGGATATTTCAACATCACATTAGATATTACCTTATATATAATATTTTTTTATTCATCTCATAGGAATTTTTTATTTTTTTATGCTTCTAATAAACCTTGTAATTTATCAATGGTTCAATATAGAAACATATGTTATATAATTATCATCTTCCATTTATTGTCCATATTAATTCCACTTATATTATTTGATTGATTCATTAAAAATTAATGTTTACATTACCACTGAAAAAACATCAAAATATTTATTGAAATCAATAACATTATATTCTTTTTTAGATAATTCACTAACATAATTAATAGAATTATGAAACATAAGATAAGTAATCATCCCTAATTTCTTAGTACCAACCATGTTATTCTCCTCAATATTTACTTATTCATTACAATATTTGATATTCAATTTGATGATGTTATTATTATTGTCCCTAATATAATTGATGTCATTGAGATCTTCATCCTTCCATGAGAACTCCCCTTGAATCGTAGAAATATATTTATATAATGGTTAATCATGATATTAACTCAATGAAACATTATAGGATTTCCATTATTTATTTTTATCACTAATTTTTTATTAGTCCATAATCATATAAAGAGTGATATCCATATTTATAACATCATTGTTTTTTCCTCATCACCAACTTCTTCATATTGACTATAACATTATTATTCTATACCAAAGGGACCATGGAGATGATTTGATTTGTCCATTAAAGTTATTTGTTCATTTTTTCAAGTCCATCTTTCTCATTTTCACATTATTAGTCATAAGCTTTTTTGTCATGATTTGAGGGAATTTACATTTCATTGTATTTTTATCCATTCAAATGAATTTTAATTATCTTCATCCATTACAAAAACTTCCCAGTTTGTTTCTTCTTCTTGGTGATTTTATAACTAATAATCAACCTCATATAACTTCTTATTCTGATGGAAATTAGTTGAAAAGTGTAACATTATTATAGAATTAAAAAACAAAAAGGTTATTTTACAATTTAATTTATCTATTATGAATGTAATTTTTTTGAATATAAATATAAAATATATCCAAAATCCAAGGAATCACATACATCATATGTTTCTTTCTAACAATACATTATATGATGATGTTTTTATTAATTTCCAATGATAGAAATTATCCTCCATAGATTTTTATTTTAAACTTATGGTTCTACCTCTACTAATTCTCTACATAAAGTTATTATTATACTTATTAATTACATTATTAACCCTTTTAGTGATATCATGGAGTATCTTTTATATTTTATTTAACGTTTTATAACCCATAACTCATGTCAAATCCTTCTATGATAGGGATAAAATTAAATCATTGTATTGTATCCCATTGACATCAATATTATTTTTTCCAAACAATATATTCATTATCCCAATGTTGAGAAGATATAAAATGTTATTGATTATTTATATAACATCAACACTAAATTGTATCTGACATGGAAGCATCCAATTCCTTTATAAATTCAATTCATTTCAATCATACATAAGAACACATTTTTATTGGTGTTATTATCATATTAAAAATATATCATTGATCAAAGATATATATAGTTAAAAAACATATATTAATGAGATATTTGTCATTAAATTCATTAATAATTGTTAATTACCATCTAACAGGACTAGTATAGAATATACCACCACTACAACTGAGTGGAGAGAGTAAATCAATGGTAGATTTAAAAAACCTCCCTAACAAAATTTTCCAATAATTATTGTCAGTATGATTATATTTTGATTAAGAAAATGAAATGATATGTGATAGAGTGAGAAATATCACTCATGGAATATAGTTGATTAGAAGGTCTACAAAATCTAGTTATTAAGTGGATCATCCACAATGAACAATCAATGTGATCCCAATTTTCATGTTCTGTATCTTTTTAAAAATATATAATTTCATGAGTAGTGGATTGAAATAATTATGATTTTATAATAAATATTGAAAATATACTTCAATTTGATAAATCTTCCAATCACCAGCCTTTTGAGGATTTGGAATTTGGATCATGTGTGAATCATTATTCTTATATCCACTCACAAACAATATTTTCCAAAACTGTGTGTAATTTTATCATAAATATGATTCTATTTTTCATAAAACATTCCTTAAATGTGAGTCACAGTATATATATATAATTAAAATCGTTATGAAAATTATATCGTCAAAACACATATAATAGAAATGACTAAACCCCATCTATGCAGATATATCACCTCCCTTATTTACCTAAATCTATTTCTTATCTCCATATAAAACTACAACTCAAAAAAACATTGAAATGATAAATTTTCTACCAATATACACTTTATGTTGTGTTCATGGATAGTAATTATTTTGGAAAACACAACTACTCTTTATAAATTCTGAAATTGTATAATTGTTTTGATATTAACAATTTAACACGTGGATATTTTATTTAGAGATGAGATTCAGCATTCAAATTTATTGTGTTCTTCTCTTGATGTATCTTGAAATTATATATGATCCATCATGGTGAATCCAATTAATTATACCTAATTCATAATTAATGTTTTCATGACCATAATTGACGCTTAAAATTTCCATTCCGAGTCATTTCATTTTCTAAAAAATATGCCTAAATGTTATAACACATTCTAATATGCCCATGCCCCATATAGCTCTGCGTTGTCATCTTTAAACTCATTAAAATGGACAACTACCACGAAATACAGAAGGGATGTTTTTCTCATCCCCATCATTTCCCCATCCGTTTTCTGCTCCGCTAAAAAAACTAGGCCTCTAACTTATCAGTCATAATATTGACAATAAATATCATATAAAAATTATTTTCACGTATTTAGAATTAATATCCCACTACATATTTTTAATAATTACTCCAATTTGATGGTTATTTACATATGACACCATAAGATATAATTGTTTTAGTTATATTAACCAAATACATGATATAAGAACAATACATTATGTACCTTGTTTCAATTGAGACCAACTCTAACACCACCTTTTTCAATCCACTTTATGATGGGTTACTATAATTTATTACACTGAGTAACCTTCCCCAATCATATTGGGCTCTTCAATATCACCTATGTAAACATAGGGATCAACACATGTGGGATACTTGTGGTGAGTGATTCTATGTGTCATCATCAAAACCATAGTTTATAAATCATGATGAACATATTTCAACTGGTATAATTCTACAATGAGTGTTCATCCATTCTCATGGATTTGATTATAGAGATATCGATATTCACTGGGAATGCAAATGATATAAATTCATTACTTTCAATCTTATTTCAATGAGCTCGGTATTTTGTTTCATTATGGTTATCCCTTGAATTAGATGTTGTACATTCCGATATTTTTATATTATAATATCTTTTGTATAATAACATTTATTATTGGGGGTCATGTATGATCTATGGTGATGTTAGAATTACAATTCTCAATGAATTTTAACAACATAAATATGTTACCTTTTACCTAAATTTTGATGAGCTCAGATGTGTGTTATGTAATATAGTCATATGGGTTTCATAACATTGGTACATAATTGTATAATCCTTAATGATTCTATGACTACATTTTATTACATTAAATTGGTGTGAATGCATGTAATTTCTTATGTGACACAATTAAATAATCATATATCATGTAAACTAGTTTATGGAATGATTGGTAATGAAAATGGTGCATCAAATTTTACATAGATACGTATTATTTAATAAGATCATACAATTCAATTTCAAGTCTGAGTTTATGCGAGAGATTATAAATGGATTTTTTGAATTATAACATACTTATTATGATTATTGGATAGATATATGAATAATTTGGGTGGTGAAAAATGTATATAATTTTCCAAAAATGACTGATGTTTAATGTGATTAATAAGTAAGTTCAATTAATCATCATATATATTATAACGAACAATGACCAAATTATGAATGCAATGATTTTGAGATGACATCGAATGTTTTTCAAAACCAGATGAGTTTTTGTGTCCATGAAAATTATATATAAAAAATCAATGAATTTACCATGGTTGTAATGGTACGTCAATGTAAATTTTTATAGATCTCATGAGATGAATTTTACAATGACACATGTGTAAATAATAGATCCTGTGGATAGTAATTGGGAGTCAAAAATAATTATAAATTTGATTCATTTTTATTATTAAGATAAATTATGGTGTTTTTATAATTTAATGTTTTTTCGAATTTCAATTGTATTAGTTTTAATGATACGGAATTGATAGATTTGAAAACATGTTAACAATGTTCATGGACATATATAATTGATCATATCAAGATTTTTTGTCCCATTAGTGGGGATTTTTAATGGGATTGTTGAAATATATGAGTATGTCTCAATAATTATGTAATTTAGTTTCTATGTCAATATGAGTATGTTATCTCTCATGGAAGGGGGATATGTGATATTTTTTTGTAGAGAGGTCATAATCAATTGTTTTACTGACCAAAATCTATTATGATTACACTATGATGAACATTGAGGAAAAAATATTTTGAGAATACATTATAATAGGTGTTATGGTTTTTTGTTGTTACATGGATTAAATACTAAAATCCATATTTTTGTGTAAATTAAGTTACTCAAATTGTTATGTGGTTCTGAAATTTTCCAGTTCTTTGAGGTAGATAATTTTAGGAATAAATTATAGTTTCAATTATAATACTATGGATTTTGGGTATGCTTAATCATGTGATGATCGGATGAACACCAAATATATGGTTTTTAGTCACTGAAAAAAATTGATCATTTCGTTTTTTGTCATTATTCACCATTTTTCTTAATATTTCATGGTTTGTGAAATCAAATTTACGAATTAGAATTTGTTTCCATTAAACTCAATAGACCACCAAATATTTCAATGTACAGTGAAATGATGGATTATTGGTTGGTGATCTTCACACATGATCACTTATAAATAAACGTATTTATAATTCTTTGTGTAATTCAAGAAATAATAGATTGATGGAATTAAATGAGATTATATATTTGGAATCCATGAGAAACAACTGATGAGTGAGAAATGGAATAGTAGGGAGTTTTTAATTTATACATATTTTTAGGGAGATTAGTGTTTTAATTTGAAAACATTTTTATTTAAATTATGATGGATATGTTAGATATTTTTATATTTTCTAGGAATATTAAAATATTAAGTAATGAATGTATGATGTATATTTTTAAAAGTGAATTAAAATTTCAAAATATACTTAGTTGATCAATATTAGGTGCTCGATAACTTATCCAAAGGAGAGGGAATAGTCGTCAAATGTCCACTAATCACCTAATGTTTATCTAGCATGTAAAATTTTCAAACTAGAATTATTTTTAACATATTCAATTATATTATTTTCTTATAAAAACATACCCCACCTAATCAATTTAAAATCTATACACAATCTTCAGATCCAAATCCACATTTTTTTCAAATTATTCTTCAATATCTATAGTCTTTTTTTCATTTCCTATTATTGAACTGTCAATAAATTAAATATCATGTATGTGACAATATGCACTTTCAAATCTATATTTTCCCGTTTATATTATATTGTGTTATTCTCTAATTCACATAATGTTTGGATTTTTTTGGTTTTCAATTCCAGAAAATACTAGAAGAATAAATTCCAATTTATTTTTCAGATAACATCTATTACCATTAGGTTGGATTTACCTGGTACTATTAGATTGTTTATAGGTTCTATAATAATTTTATTGATCTAAATTATTGGGTATGTGGACAGTATAAATTAGGATTGGATCAAATAGGGATTTAGTTAACATGAGTGTACATATAAATCCATTAAAATTGTGTATGGAGTCACATATAATATGTTTATAGATTTTGGAAACATACATCTCCTACGTAAAAATTTTTACTATTCAAAGTGTTAAAAATGGAAGCCCTATATGTTGTGCCATAGTGGATTTGATTCTAATTTTATTTTAAGTTCCAATGTAGAATTGTTGTGTATTTCACTAGTAGTGGTGAGATATATTTGGGTTGCGATTGGGATAAACAATATTGTCCAATCCATGTCTGACCAAATAGTTCTAGATCCTATGAATCAATTTAAATAAGTCATGACTCAACATATATATCAAAAAAGTGTTCCAGAAGAAATCATATATATATTATTATCTCAAATATAACCCATAATAATTATAATTGAATCAATAGAATATTTTCAAGAACCATACATGTATTTCGCATACCTGAAAACTATAAAAAAATAGGTATACAACAGGGTGTCACATGGAAAATTATATTAATGTAAATAATCTATATTTCCAATAAATTTTCCACATTATAATTGTCAAAAAATTGATAATGAAAAAATTATAAAATTATAAATAATATGTTCTTTGGGTGGATATATATATATATGCATCAAATTGATCACATTTTAATAAAATGTAATTCAATATAACATTATACCACAATAACAAAAAAATCATCGACCACCCTAAGATTAATCATCCAAACCTATAATAGTGAACCAAATATTATATATGTACCATCAATGAAACATATTGACTACCCATATATAATTACACCCATGTCATTTATGAATTTTTGGTGTTTTTATAACAAGCATATTTAATTATTCAACACACCGTGACTCAATGAGATATTATAATAAAGTAGATAATTGTGAAACATTGTGTTGAGAGTTAGAAAACATACTATAAAACATAGCAGATTTATTAGAATAAAATACCATCAATGTAATGTGATATCTAGTAAAACAACATAGATATACTCTAAGGATATCCTATAGTACAACCCACTAAGTCAATGATCTTATTTCATTTAATTAAACAATATTATACTACCACATCACAATTTGGTGTATTATACGACAACTTAGATATCATCAGTTGATATCATAAAGTGGCCTCACCTCATTTTCTTAATGAGTCACTCATAAATTTTCCACATAAACTATAAATCACCTTCCAACTTATTATAAAAAAATAAATAAAATATCAATATAAATTATGGATATACCACAAAATGAAATAGTCAAATCTAAAAAAGGTTATATACATTAATTAAAATATCTAATGATAATGACATCAAAAAAGGGTAATCAAAGTTTTCCCATAAAATAAATATTAATTAAACCAAAATTAAATGATATAAAAATTGTTTAAAAAATGGGGTCTAATTAAATTGACACTAATATCACAGTGCACATACCATATCACATATTATCTCACCATTCCTTCTATGAAGTATAACAATGATTAGAAATATGAATATTGTCTTCTAGTAGCATTTATAAAAACACAACACATGGGTTGGATCCCATATTATCTATATCATCGAAAATATCAATTAATGCAAAATAGTCATGGTATTACTATATGTATAACCCCAAAAAAATAAGTGCTAATTAGTCATAAGAATATGAAAAATCTCTTAAAACATTCCACCATGACACCTATAACATCATTTGATTCCATGTTACGTTCATACACAATTGATATGAAAACAACTAGAAAACGTATAAATCATAGTTAAAAAAAATTATTCACCTAAAATGAACAATAAATATAAATATAATCCCATTGAAAAATAAAGAAAATTGATATTTTCTTTGATTTGAGTTTGTATCCTAGTAAATAAGTTCATCACAAAAGATTCAATATTATATAAACGACGCTCCCAGTTTTTCTATCTAAAACTAGTGTAATCCAAGTACAATATGGTGGAATCCACTATCCTTATATCTTATGATCTTGGTATCGATCATGGATTCTCACATTATGACTCTCTACTATATTCATTGTCAATTATCAAGAATTATTACATCATAAGGGATATTTTTATCAATAGAAACTATTTTTAATCGATATTTATTGGGAAATTTCATACACCTACACAATAAGGGACATAGAAAAGGACATCCATAATCAACTATGATGGCCAGTTAATGATAACAAAAATACACTAATCAATATTTAATGGATGATTGCGAATTCAATCACCCATCACTAACTCAACCAATGTTACTTTTACCCAGCCATTATTATTACATTATATAATAATAAACCATGAGTTATTTACTATCCTTTTTTTAATTATGGTAAATGAAGTATGTTCTAGTATAATACAACCTAACAATTTGGGACTCTATCCCAAACAAAAAAATATAACAAAAAGTTTCAATCAACATACATCAATATGGAATCAATAATTCATCTCAATCTATAATTAAAAACCAATTACACAAGAAAATGTTTAATAGGTACTATATCATAATTCAACACTAAATTATTATATAATACATAAAATACATTCATCTTTGAAGATAGATCACCAAATTGAACACAATATTCAAAAAAAAAAATCTATAATATGTTTTCGAAAATAATAACCCATTTTTTACGATCCACACTCTTTATATATATATATATATAATTCATATCGATTTCCATTATGAAGATTCGATAAAAATTCTACCTCGTTATATCATTACCCACTTGAGGCCATTAAAAAAATCACATTGAAAATTTATTTAAAAATATATCTATCTTTTTATGAAATACCATTTCAAAATTTTAAATTTTAAATATTTAGTTATTTTGAAATACAATTAAAAATCAAGATCATTTTACAAACATTTTAAATTTTTTAACAATTTTTATTGTAAAACCTTGTTAATATAATCAATTCACACCCTATTCTCCAAATTATTGTCCATTTCCACTATTTCTACCAATAAAACAATAACTGTAATATTAAACACTTCCAATAATCCTTTGGTGGTTACTATATCGATCAATGAACATATAAATTATTGATTAAAATCACACCAATTTATAAAATCATAATAATAATAATATTAATAATAATAAAACACACTTATTAAATAATTGAAAAAAAGATCCACACATATTAATTTGTATATATTGAAAATGATATAATGTGTATTGCCTCTTTTCTGAATAAAATTAATCACCCTATATAATTTTTGGAGTCCTAGGATACACATGAACAGATAAAATATTTAATTACGAAAACATCATGAACAATTCATTTTAAATTGAATACCCATTTTCAATATAAACTACATAAAAATCACATAAAAATGCTAAAATTATTAATCCCAATTAAATATTCTACAAACTACTCATGGTGGTCGTCATGAAATCCCACCAACATGGAGTGGTCTAGGTTCTCATGAATGCGAGAGGAGGGGTCTCAGACCAGTGCTATGGAACGGAGGGGAGGAGACAGCCTGGAGAGAATTATTTAGGGTGGCCGCCCGAAATTCTAACAACATAGATATACAAGGGTATCGAGAAAGGAGCCAAAAACTTTCACAATAAAGCATTTTTTTGATTGATTTGGAGACCACCCAATTGCATTAATTTTCCACACAAAAACCAATTTTGAGGTTTTAGGTCAAATTGGAATTCCCCTTATTTCAATTAAACACCCCATGCCACAATTTACAAATCCTATTACAATATCCTTTATATAATAAATACAAATTTATTATAATCATATTATAATTTCTTATTGTTATATTGTTATAATATTAAAATAAATACTATTATTAAAATTAAATTATTATGCCATCTATAAAGTTGAAATAATTAAATTTGAAATTGATTGGAATTATTTCGTATTAACTAACAACAATCAATATAGGGTAGGTTCTATGAGAATAAGTGATTGGAAATTTTAATACGCAATACCAAAATGAAAACATCATTTGAATCAGAAAATTTCAAATGGTCGTTTGAAATCTAATTGGCGCATGGTTTGAACCTTTTTACCAAAAATAAATTCCATAATTAATTTAATGAAAAGTAAATTTTAAATGGATCCAAAAAAATTTGTGCTCCCACTGATACAAATTGAAGGTATAAAGTCCTACAATGGAATCTGGTTGGGTAATTATTATAAAAAATTTCATCAAAGCAATGATGGATCTGGTCATCACCAACCATTTGATCCCCATTTTGGTTTTATGGTCTCTCATAAATTAAAAGATCATGTAAAATAAAAAAAAAATAATTGGTCAAATATTAATCCATGCATGTAAACAAATTTGTCTATGTTGATCATTGCTTGAAGGATCTATCATAGGGACAATCTATATCATCCACACATTCTACGAAAAGTTGTTGGAACATTGGTCGTTGAATCCTGGGTGCTAGCACGTATATATGACACCGCCTTCGACGTCCCAGCATTCACCGTATTTAAAATCCTTATATTCCGGAGTAAGGACTCGATCGCAACACTTGGATCGAATAGTATTGTCTCTATGAAGCTGGAAGAGAGAGTGGGTATAGCCAAAACGCCACGAGTACTCATAATCTTGTGCCTCTATCAACATATTTTTAGTTCATGATGAGTAACTCCTGGTAGGGTTCCACAACCATCAAAAATTTAACATCGACAAAATAATAATTAGGATTAAATAACCTGCACCATAAATATTATTAATTATTTATCGCATAAATTTTTATATATAAAATATATTACATGATAAAAATGATTCATTTTACTCATCTCCCAAATACCTCTTAATCTTAAACAATGCTTAAATTTTAAAATTATATTCATTAGAATAATATTTTTTTTCAAATTTACCTAAACTGTATATACATTAAATAAATTCAGTCCCTATTATTTTTATCTAGAATAAAAATGAATTGATTTATTTCATTGGTGACTAAATCATTGGACAAAAATAAGACACTATGGTGGCGTCCACCATGTCAAATATACCAATTAAATATAATATAATGGATTATTGAATACACTATTGTATGTGACCCACTAGGCCCATATCGGAGTAGTAGTGAATAAGATCCATAGATCAATAGTAGAATCTAGAAACCCATCAAGGCCCCTAAAGGGATAAGTATAATCATATCAAAGAATACCAAACTAAAATTACTAATTAGGTATTATAATCTCATTGTCATTAAATATTATATAAATCGGAATATACACATGGGTCAACGTATTTTTAATATTTTTTATTTATTGATCTATCATGATGGAATTACCTTTTTACTAATTTTTGAAAAATAATTTTGATGTTTGCACCATATTGACCAACTAGGTTTTAGATATATAAAATCCAAAACCTGAATGATACAAATCATTTATTGACTATTCCACCAATTTCATACAACCAATAACACTCCCAACATAAAATAAATCAACATGATTTTATTATCATGGGTTTATCATTGCATCAATTTTCATAGTAAAATAGAACACATTGGAAATCATATGACGTTAGAAGAAAAATGAACATGTCTATAGATTGGAATAGCCAATGACACCTAAAACATCTGGAATTCATATTAGTTGGTCTGTCCTCAACTTATCTCACCTAGGGATCTGCTTGTTTGAACATCATGAGATGTAATTTAATTTATAATGATACCACTACACCTAATAGTAAAACATCAACTATTCATAGTTAGAATGATGTATCCAGACCATAGAACAATAATATAAGATAAATTTTATTGCATCTTATGGTTATAATTATAGCCTAGGATCTTCTATAAAATTTTTATAGCACTATCAATAGAGTTAAATACAATTAAATAGTGGATGAATAACTGTTTACACAATTATGGAATGAAAAAATAATGTATATCAAACAATATACATGATATGGTAATCATATGTAATCCATAGTTTGCCTAGGTAACAACTATTTACACACACACACAGAGATATATATATATATATATATATATATATCATATTTTAGACTATATATAATTCCTCCTATTATCAATGAAAAACATACCACTCATACCTCTAAATCATATGTTGGGTAATTTTTATCTTGAATTTTAGTTATTTTTTTCCAAAGGTATCATTATGTCACTCATCAGGGGTACCATTCTTTGTCCGTTACTAGATGCATCACTATAGATAAAAAAACCTTCTATACAACACGGTAGTGTGATCATAGTGGTGTTGACCAACATTCAATTTTGATCAATGATATTTTTTACAAATTGATTAGTCCACATGAACATGGATTTTTTCTATGTAAACATGGTTAGTAAAATGGATAACCCTCACAAATTTTCAAAAAATCATCCATACTATCAATCAAATCCAGGGAAATAATGGATCAAATTCCTAGTGGTTGGTATGATCCATTGGTAAATGACGATTATCATTGATGGATCGAACAATGTACCCTCAGATGAGATTATATGACCTATGAATTAAACATTTTTTATATATAATTCTCACATGTAGAGTTTTGTATTTAGTTTCCCCGTACATTCTCTTGAAATATATAAGAATATAAACTATAAAGGATACCATAAACTGATCAATATAATCTATGTAGAGTCTATTAATTAGATACATGAAGATAGTTAATGAATTAGTAAGTCTAAAATTAATTAATAGGGATTCATAATTACTATACGTCAAATGGATGTCTTCTTTTGGAATATCATCCCTTCGGACCCCCTAGTTGATCATATCTGACATGAAGGTCAATTTTTTGAAAATTTAATACTAAATGTAGCAACTCATATAAGTAAACAATATTTGTTAAGGATTCTTGTTCATTATAGTGATATTAATATGTTCTCAATAATCAATGAAAAATGTATTAACCGATCCTTCATTAGGACAAAAACAATGGGTTCATAATTTTGTTCCTATAACTAAATTTGACAGGCATTATAAATAATCTCATAAATATGTGTAGCACCACTGTATAATATATTAAAAAATTAAACATCCCAATTTAGGGGAAAATTAGTAAAGTCATCAGGAAATACTTCTAACAAAAACCTAGCACTAGAAAATTCTATAATGTGAAGTTTCTCCCCATCCTTTTGAGATTAGTATGCCTTATGGATAGAAAGTGTGACATGTATAAGTGAAATAACTTCCATTGGATGTTCATATTCTTATTTACACTGAAATAGGATTATAGGTTGATGCATAATATCAAACATGACTTTCCTTCCTCAAAAATTTATATAGACACTACATATAGAAATATAATATATAACAAACGAAACTGGGATACCCACTAAATCCGTACCATATCCAATCCACAAAACATACCTAGGGGACATTCAATATCCCTATGGGCTATCCACATGCACCTGCGAAAAAAAAAATAAGATGGAGTTATATTTCCAATCAACAATCTAGATAAATGGCATATATATTAATACAAAATAAAAATTAATGAATAAAATAACTATATTCATTTGTTACAATCTATTATATCCTGATCATAATCCAAAAGGTACATGTCTAATAAAACTATAAAGTAAAATCATAAAAAAAATTGATACACCATGTATCATGTGGGATGTCTACCACCATCTCACAACTAACTACCCACACAACTAACATAAACTTGTTTTCCACAATACAGTGCCTTTCTTTTCCTATATCCAAATGAATACAATGTTTAAACACTATCGAAGATGTTTATATAGTGAGAGATAAAGAGGATCAGTAAGATCAAACCATGGTTTTCCATATCTTGTCTTCATACAATAATGAAACTATTCACAATTAAAAAAAATAGAATGATATGATATAAAATAATTCATATAAAAATCATGGTTAATATTTATATTTTTCAATAATTCTAAAAAATCCACATAAAAACATTTCAATGAATAATTTATATAAAAATTTATCATGAATGTATATCGAATCCACAATAGTATAAGATAATGCATAATTGTAAATTATCATAGAATCAAAATAGGACAAGATGGCTGAGAAATCTTACCATAATCAATAACATGTGTGAAATAATGTCCCTATAAAAAATGGTATACAGAGCATAGGGACACCCCAAGAGTGAACCCCCCAGCAACTTCATGATCAGTTACCTTAATCACATGTCCTAGGTAGTAGAGTAATACCCACAAGAAAACCCCCTAAAAATAAAATGGATGAGGTGAAATACAACTATTTACACCAATGTACCCAAGGATTCCAAAATACAGAATATTTCAAACCAATTTCTCAGGGATTCACATTTCACAAACCATTAAAAATTTTCATTTTTTAAATCAAAATAATTATTTGAAAACCCATTTAATAATATATTTCACAATGCAGAGAAAATAATTTTTTTACCCAATATATGGGAAGAACAATGTTTCATTAAAACCCCCAATTTAAAAAAAACAAAACATTTGTTCTGAGATCATTCGAAGTCATTTAGAACCCCATTAAATAAAATAATAGTATTCGAATTTCACCCAATATATCCAATAGATGGATCCACCGACCAAATACTCATGTTATTACCACATACAATGGGATCCACATAAAAATAGTTGTATGTCAACAATAAAGCAATGAGTGGAGGACCTAACATCAATCCCCACACCATAATATCAATTCCATAATCAAATTGGCTGGCTGAGATGTTGGATTAAAAATACCCTAGGAAACTCACACAATGCACCAAAAATGACACATGGGTTAGACTCTTGAAGAAATCACATAAAAGAAAATATTAAAGGATTGACCAATATCACATGTATGTTATTATCCATAAAATACATGACACCCCACTACCTAACAGAGATCAATGAAACTATATTATAATAGTAATGTCAACATTACTGAATATTGAAAATCAACCACACAAGAGATCAAACATGGAAAATAGAGTGATCCAGAGGGAAATATACATGATACTGAACATTTAAGGATCCAAGGGTTTTTGGAAAATGATTCCCACTAAAAGGAAATATTTATGGAAAGTAATGAGATACATATTTATTGTTTTTGAATTATTCCCACTGTGGATTGTATAAGATACATATATTTTTAAAAATTCACTACCTCTGTTTAAAAATACATGATCAATAAATTCACAATGTTCATTCAATTCAGATACTAATTTAATTTCATCCTATGAACCAATCAAATTTTGTATACCTACTTATATAATCACATCATTAACCATTTTTATAATATTAATATGTCATGTAGTTAGTGCTCAACCTAAGATCTACAAAAAATTTCAAATTGAATTCTATGACCTATGTACACAATATAATGTATTTTAAAATAAAAATAGTTTATATGTTTTTATTTATATTTTATAATATCACAACTATAAAAAAATTCAATCTTTGGAATTTCATTTAGAGGAAGGGTGCTCTTGAAAAATGTGACGCCACTACTAAATAACTGATGATTCACTCTCCAAAGTCTCATTATTATCATATCTATTTTAATAAAAAAAATTAATAATGTGATATAACTAAAATAAATTACATACACCAAAGAATTAATGATCTCTGTTAATTTATCCATTATAGAAACACTCATCCATAACTTATTTTCTTCCAAAATCATAACATTGGAAGTATTAGGATGGTATCTAAAGATTTGAGAAATGAGGAACACATCTTGAATATATTTAAACTATGTGATTAATATTAATCAATGAGAAACCTACCCATGACATTTAGTGACCTCAAATGGTCTGTCATATCTTGGATCTAGCTTCCCATGTTTTCCAATCTAGTGGTGTTCCATCCAAGGAAGACATTAAATAAAATCATGTCTCTATTAGAGAACTCCTAAAAATGGTATTGATGATCTACATATGATTTATTGTGAAAAAAATCTATAAAAATCAGTGAAGTATGTCTTGAATCTTCATTGAAGTCTCTTTAAGGTGTAATTAGCCCCATATAAGTGGAATCACACACAACTACCCAACAAATAGGTTGCATGAATGGGTGACCATAAAATGTCTCAAAGGGAGACATTTTGAAATATTATTGGTAACTAATGTACTATTAAATCGTATATGTGAATAGTTTTCAATCTAATAATCCTCCTAAATATAAGATGTAGACATAAATAATATACTCTATGATAGGAATAACATTCCATGTTTGACCATTCTTCTATGAATAATAAGATGTATTGAACCTGACCCGAGTCTCGATAAACTTCTATACACATTGAAAATATATTTATTTAAACCTACAGTACCTATCTTAGATAGTGGACAAGTGAACCCCATTAAACATTAAGATATAATACATATATAACATTCATAGATAATACAGATAAGGGGAATCCTTGATTTAAATAAAATGATCTTATATTATCAACTGATCAACTACCACCCAAACAGTAGTATTCCCTATGGGAATCCTTGGAAATATATAAATTAAGACCATAGAACCTCATTCAATATCTAAACCGTTACAAAAAGAATATATAGAACACCATGGGGTTTAAATTATATTACATTTTTTGATGGTTGGTGTAATAATGGGACACATAATCAGTAATTTCATGATATATACATGATTATCGTTATTGCCATTTCATGTCATATTACATATTCATAGATCATAGATGAATGGAACAATAATAACATTGATTTTCACACAACTCTTAAACTATCATTGATGATTTTATTTAAAAAATGATTTCGAAAGTGGATAATATCCTCAAAATGGAGAGACTAACCAGAATGACCCTTTAAAATAAACTCATGGATTGATGATAATAAATGATAACTACTCATAAAAATACCTAAAACAGCATCCCATGCATCCATATTTAACTGAGTGAAAAACCACATCATCTCCAGTATTCATTCGAATTTAAAATAGCATGTCTATGATCCTTACTTCTGGGAGTGTTAGGGATAAAATTACCCTTCCAAAGGGTGTATGTGATGTTGATATTGAATATGTGGAGGTATTACACCCATCGTTTATTAATGATATTGAATTCATTATGTTAAATATATATCTCAAATATTATGATTAAAAAATACTTCGAACCTCTCCAAAAAAGATACTGTCAGTGACAATTATGTTTATGCATAAATATAGTGATCTCTAAATCATTAGTGGGGAAGTATTCTCATGTGGGTGATGTTGAACTGGGCGATAAGACACACTGCCATTACCATACATAATAATGTATCCAATACCAACCCCATATGCTTCTATGTACACCCCAAATCACCGATTAGGATCTAGAAAGATCAAAATACGAGATTCTATTAGAAATTCATTCAACTCATTGATATAATTAGGACATATAGTATCCGACTCTAAATTCATCACATTAATGAAAGGTGAAATAAAATGTGATTCCAAATCCCAAATATATTTAGCCAACCACGGATTATATGTTGTGAGACATAAGACGTTCCTAATATCAATGATGTTTTATGGGTCCTACCATAACAAAACAAACATTCCATTTCAAGCTCAAATGATAGGACATGTTTAGAAATCACAGGCCCCATGAACATCTATTCTTCGATCCAAAATTTTCATTTTGAAATATTTCATTAAATTTGGTGGTTCATTAGTATTTCAATAACCAAATCATTATGTTTTCCATTAACATTCTCAAATTTTTAATAATCTAATATATACTCCAAGAAAACCATGATGACGGATTTTATATACTGTTCGAATATCTAGTTCCTAAAAAACTATAAGAGTGATATTGTTATAAATTGAATTATAACATATTTTTTATTTCCATACCTTCTATTGAAAGTAATATATGAAATATTGGACACCTAACACCTGTGATAATGGTACTCTAATAGATATCTGATATTTGAAAACCTCTTGATCCCTTTTAAATGATCAATAAAAATATCCACAGAGAGAATAGATTACATGTTCCAAATAGTTACCTAATTTAAATTTTAATATTAAACACACAAATGAAGTGAACCGCTATGCCTTTTGAAAAAAAATAAATTGTGGATTCTTGCGATGAAAGACTACTGTAATAAATACCTTTATTCATTAGATCAACTAATTAGAACATGATCCCTTTCAGTTAAACTAGTTCCATGTGACAACATGACATTGAGATCAGTTGTGTACTCGACACTTAATGAATAGTGATGTTGACCTCCCTCTGAAGATGAATACTAGATAATTAAACTAGGAATACATTTGGTAAGTCTCTAAAAATTAATGATATTTCTCCAATATAATGAAAACATAAATCTCAAATAAAATAAAACAAACTATTAAGCATTGAGAGGGAATATCCGAAGGACCCGAACATGGGTCCCACGCTTGCTAAAACACCCATGATTAACTATAAACAACAACGCAAAAAAATGATGATAAAAATAATTCCCATCATTATGGGAAACCAGATAATCCATCCCCATTATGACATAAAATAAATCTAGATCAAGAAAAATGAAATCATTGACTAACATCGTTTCATCTGCAGACGGAAAATTAGAAGGACAACAAATGATTATCTCATTCAACATTCTAGGAGGTTTAAATAACTATATGACAAAGTATTTTATCTGAATTAAAGGTTTAAACACATAAAAATATAATACATAAATTAGTGTGATGAGCCTATATGAAAAACAGTAGTTTCTATATAAGATACATAAAAAATTGTATCTCTCAATATAATGGGGAATGCATCAACCTATTCGAGAAACACATAGACTATGTAAATGTGGATCTCTCCATAGTCATGTGTATGGATCCTAGAGGATTATAAATCTTCTAACTACACAACAATTTCCTTTATATTTAATGATTCATGAACATAATGGAGTATAAACATAGCATAGATTAACATATGAAAATGGTTTTGGTGGAATGTTTGATTTCGGATCATCACATGAGTGGGACTTTAATTTATGGTGTTTCCTAACGTTTACCTCTAGGAGAATATTGGGGGTACACTAATACAAACTACTGATTGTGAATAAGAGGATTTATCTTGGGAACCACCACAACTATCACTATTATTTTTAGGGCACATCATCTCCATTTTCATATGTGCCACTGAAGATTAAACAAGGTTGAAGGGGTGTCCTAGAATAGATAAACTTTTCATGAATGTTAATTTTTTTGACATTATAAACCTTAAAAAAATTTCATTTTTGTGGTATGATTTAGATAATACAACTTCCATGGGTTATCTAACCACAAAACATAAAGGTACTTCTGTTATTCATACGGATCAATTCTTACCACCTCTTAAAAAATGATTTCTGTAAAATTATTGGTGTAAATTGACACTGTATTTTCTATCTAAAAATAATATAGGAACTCCAAATATTTCACCATAATCAATGACTCTTGGATGAAAATTTAAATTTAGAGGGTCTTCAAACAATTAAATTTGAATACCATGAAAATTCCATTCTATACAATAGAATCCCAACATTGCTGGTTAGGGACCTCCAGCCTGATCACTTCACACTTCACCTTTATAGCCATCGTTGTTTCCATGTTTTCTAATATATAATTGATCGTTCCCATATATTCCTCATTTTATTGAGGTACATTCATACTCTAAAAGGAAGCGGTATTCTCTCAGAAGAACTCTCATGATCAATAATTATACACTCAATCACATGGATGTGACCCAACGACATTATCCTAAAATCATTATTCATTATAGACAATGAAAATATCTTCTCACTAAATACCCTCTATAAAATTATGATCTTGAGAAAAATTTCTTTATGTAGTATATCTCCCTTCACAATCCCCTGGATCCCATGGATGTTTTCATGGAAAAAATTACATATTCCATAAATGGTTGATTCTGAGTAGATAACATGTTAACATTGTTCATTTGAGAATACCATAATATGAAATATAGAAAAAATAAAAACACAAAACATGAGACATAGATCCCAACATATCACGAAAACTATATTCTATTTAAGAAAAAAGATATCTTGGAAATAATAGCAACATACCTCTCATGTCTATACATTCCATTGAAATATCTACAAAATGTCCCAAGAAATAGATACATGAGGAAAAGAAATATTTGAAAGCAATTTATAATGAAATAGTTCATGATACACTATTAATATGTACCAAAACCGATCCACTTTGCACTTTATTTGTGTTCCTAATCCCCCTGAGAAGAATAATATCATCCATGCATAAAAAGGAGGGAATTATTTATTCTAACTGAAAACAACATACATGACATGTTTATATATTTTCAAGCATAAATGAAATATTCCAGATTCATATAATGATAATGAATGTGATATAATCTAGAAAAATATATATCCAAATCCCAGAGGTACATGTCAAAAAGAACCATAATCTAAATTTTATACCAAAAAATTTTACTCGATGTTATTTAAATGAATGATCATATTATATCCAAAGCATCCACCCATACCCATCTGAAATAACCCTCATTGCCTTAGTACGACACATTTCTTTTTTCCTATCTAAAAAATACAATACACAGTCCAAACACCGCTAAAAGGGCATGTAGGGTGTGATTTTAAAAATCTCAGGAGATCCCACCAAAGCGTTCTATATGATGGTATTATGAAACAATCCCAATATGATTAATTTACTAATCATGTCCAGATAAGAACTAAAATAACTTATATTAAAATAATTTTAAACATTCCCATTCTCTTTGATTTCCAAAAAAATGTTCTTAATTTTTATCAAAGAATAATTTCCATTAATATTTATCAAATAGATATATCAAATACATAAAATTTCATGTTAAATAAAAATGATAAATATGAAAATTATTACAGAAGGCATGGAAAGATTACTACTCATACCATAATCAATGACTAGTACACACTCAATTACATAAGATACATCAGCTAATGAGAGATAAAAACAATATGAGTAAACCCCTTGATAATATAATGATCAAATTTATAAAACACATGGCCTTTGTAGAAGAGGAACACTCCCAGAATGAATCCTCTAAAAAATTATTAGATGAGGCTCAATATTTCACCATCCACCTAAGTACCAAAGGATTAAGATGTGATTAATAATTAAAACCAATTTCAATGGGATTAAAATTCCACAAATAATTCCAGATAACATTTAATTCCATCAACTAAATAATCCATTTCACACTGGTTCAAAAATGTATTTTATTTTAACAAATAACGGAATCCATTTTTATAAAAAAAACTATTTAACTACATAAATCAACCATTTTTAGAACATTACTAATTATTTATATATTTTTTTAACATATCATTGAAACTCAAGGTTCATCTTTCATAGGATAAAGACATAACCACCTATCTGACACTCAGGTTGTGAGCCACCCACAATGGGCTCCATATGCTAATAGTAGAATTGAAACAAATCAATATTTTGAGGAACTAACATCTATTTCTATAATATAAGATTGATTCCCTAAAAACGTCCAGTGGAGAGAAAATATCAAATCATACCTCAATAAACACTCACAATTTAACACGACAAACACATGTGTTAGTCACATGAAGAAAAACAACAATGAAAAACTGAAAAGGATTGATCATGTTTTTTTTCTGATAATTAGATTTAAAATTTTCAAAATACCCCAATACAAAAACTAGATAAATTTTTTTAAATAATGATAGAGGGATATAACATTAAAAAGTATCGCACAAATCATATTGGAGATTAAACAACCAAATATATGGATATAGAGAAACTAAAATACAAACAGGTTTTTGGATGGAACATAGAGTTAGAGGGATATGGTGCTTACTAATTAATAGAAATTCTATGCAAGTTTCATGATAAAAAACTACGGGATGTGAATTATTTATTTCATGAATACATCAGTCAAGGTGTAAATCCAAGAAGTTCTAAATATGCTAAAAATGGTATCACCCTTGTTTGACAAAGCTACATCGAGGTCTTCAAAACATAGATTCGATTAAAATAATGAATTTGTTTCTATATATGAATGAAACCTGTTACATCTATATAGAAACATAATCATGTGGTTAAACATATTCACTAAATGAATGATTCCTACCAGTTGAGCCCAATAACTTTTCTAAACAAACTACCAAATAGACTCCCACACAATCCAAACCGGAAAAACAAGAACGTAACATGGTAACAGAGCACACATATTTTTTGGATATTACAAAATAAATTACTCAAATAACAACAAATACAAAAATAATGAAAATAAATATTTCTGTTTGAAACAACTTCCCACACACTTATATTGATGTAGATCCATTGGCAATAGACGTTTTCATAATACCATTTAATGTTTTTAATACAACCCCATTATTTAACCACCAATGTTGAGATTTGATACCCTAAATAATAGTATTGAGAAAAACAGTTTATAGAGATAGAATAAAAAATTACATTTATAAATTTAGAGCGCATCATATGTTTACATTTCAATATACAGTTCATTGAACCCACTTCAGTTGTTATAGTAAATTCTATTCCCTTAAACATCTTATTAGGGGGGTTTTATGGCCAACCATCTTCATAATCTATTAGATTAGGGAATTAAGATACCTAATTCCGAATATCATTCCATAAAAAATATTGAATCTTATTACCAAAATCATTATTCTACTCTATTAATTATATTGACCTTTTCAACCCTGATGGATAATCAATATATAGGTTGACAAACAGTACATAACTGAAGAACAATCTAGTTACTTTTTACACAATTTACTGAGTAATTTTTATCATTTTTATATATATGTGGTTGGACTTCATTCCCCATGAATATAATTCATTATTTTTTCTCTAATGCACAATGATTCTCTAATTAACACTAAAATTGATGGTGTAATTAGATTTCTCACTCTTTATTTATACCCTTAGAGAAATTTTTTCAATTTATTACTATTTACTAATGTCTCTTATATATGACACCTTTTAGATAAATGACATCGGTCCACTAATTAAATATACATTTTTCTCTCATGGTTGATACAAATCGAAATGTATAACTTGATGGTCATGTAATTTTTAATATTAAGTTACTAATAGAATCATAATCCATTATTAAATTATTGAAAGTTACTTAATATTTTAATATGAAATGTTATAGGAAATTATATATCGAGAAATACAACCTTAAACTCCTATAATTAAAATTTTCTCTCTTTGTTATCTATTCTGATTTTTAATAAAGTTCCAATTATTTCTCATATATTGAGATAAAATTGTTATAACAACCATATAATATTTCATCATAACACCAAATATATTTGTTTTCATGGGAGGATGATAATTTCACTTCCTACTACATTAATTGATAATACAATTCTTTATGGTAATATATATTGAAGAAAACCTAAAATGGGTAATATCAGCATTGAAAAACAATCATGAGAGTAAGACATAATAAGAAAATCATTTTTTGAATTTTATAATTTATGAAACCTTTTTAACATGATTTGATACTTCAGTACCATCCTATATCAGATCTATTTCACCATAGGATTTCATAGGTTATATACTCATATTTACCATAACAAAAATTCAGAAAAAAATATTGACCATCATATTATTTTAATTGAGGTGACCCAAGAATAACATAAAGAAATAATAAATTATTCTATATGAATATTAAATACATACAAAAATTATATGTTATCAAGGATGATAAAGGATTAATGTATTTATTGAGTATATACATAATAAACATATTATATATAATATATTAAACATATTATATATAATATATTAAACATATAAAAAAATATATTCATATAGGTTTCCTTCAAAACATATAAAACATAATAACATACATAAAATTTAAGGTTAAACCAAACCTTTTTCAGTATGATTACCCCATGGTAAATCTATTCTTGTACCACATCCACATTCCTATATCGATAAAGATGTGTGTTGTCATGAGAAACCACATAATCTATACTATACCAAAATCAAACGATGGTATCTAATATATGGACTTGATCTTAGGGTTTTCATTAAATTTTCCATATTGCAATCCCTAAAAACATTTCCATTATTACCATAACATTAAACCATATACCTATCCAAATGTTTTATCTAGAAATTTTTACTTATGATTAACTCTAATTTATTAACAATTATATAATCATCCAAAAATATCATAAAATCCAAATTTTTCTAAACCACACCTTATATAAAAACTATGAGGCCTCAGACTGACACACGTAAATTCAGACCTCATAAAGACATTATTTACATTTTTTATTTGATACAATCAATTAGATCCTATATATAAGAATTCATAAATTCAAAATCAATATTGATTTTATAATCTGTTTCATCAAATAATTTTGTTATATGTTTAGATTTAGAGAAATATGAATCAACATGAACTAATAATGCCCTTGTTCTCTTGATGAGACTGACATTTTCCTGTATATATATATGAAACTACTTAATCCATTTGTATTGTTGAAAATCTCCAACAAATTCATAGATACATGTTATCCTTATAAATATGTTAAATGTATTTATTTTATTTATAATACATGTGATATATTTATAAGGATTGAGGGAAAATGATCACTAGGGTAAAATATACATCTGATGTAATTTAGACATAAAAATGACATAAATGTTATTTCAATTATACCAAAATAATATAAACTGATAATAAACATGGAAGAAAGCATGATATATCGGAAATAATAATTCAAATCATGCATACGAACAATACTAATCCCATAATAATGGAATGCTTAATACCATAGATCAAAAACCTAGTGTCAAGACTCTATGCAAAGAATCATTACATATCACTGAGATGAAAATCATTATATGATATTTTAATGTCCTTATTCCAAGTCACTAACATATTATGAGATGTTTAATAAATCCAAACCCAACCAATTTTATATCATCAGACCAATCAATCTCTTAAGGTTCTATAAAATGTTAGGACTGACACATCACATGATTATGTCCCATGAATTTACCATAATTGTAAATTATAATGGTATTTCAATTAAATTTTGAAACTATTATAGAATAAAAACATGGTAATCCATTTGATATGAAATAATGAAAATCAACACTAGATCAACTATATTTATAAGTCATAAGACAACAATAATGTTAATAAATTTCTCTAAGTATATAAAAATGAAAATTTGATCAAAACTATTCTTGAATAATGATTATGCTTGTCATATAATTATTCAATATACAAACAACAATATGTGTTGTAATTAAAATAAATATTATTACAACACATTTTTTCATGTAAATAAAATCGATAAAATGAACATAACCCATCTAGGGGAAGAAGATGTCTATTTAAATAATTCATTGTCAACTTCAAAATATTCATGTGTATCATAATAATGATATATAGAACATCTTATCACTCTCTCATATCAATTGGTCAACATTATTAATATTCGAACAACATCAAATCTATGTGATATAGAATGTGATGATCACAATCGATTGATAAATTAGTATCTTACTAAGTCAATACTATATTTATATAATCATAATCCATCTAGAGAGAGGAAGTAGATGGTTTCAGAAGATCATATCCTTAGATGTGAAGAATAATCATTAAAGGTATTATATGGGAAGAATTTATATACCTAGAAAAAAACTGTATAATACCACATAACACAATCTAAGGGTATTATGTACTAATATTATTATAAATAAGTTCAATGAATGATCATAACTCAAAGACTAAAAATTTAGTTGCAAAAAAACATCATTAATGGGGACATAACCGATTCAATATAATAATGACTAATAGAACAAGATTTTCTGATTAAATCCTATTCAACATATGTAATTAAAAAATATAAATTGTCATTATCTACACGATATAATGTAATCAATGTTCTAAAAATGTATTTTCTCTTAACAAATGACAATTCAGACTAAATAATTCGTTAAAATTTTAGAGAGATTTAAATGAAAACCCCTGAAAATACATGGAATGAAATATAACACAAAAAAAATTATTAAAATATAATTCATCATATTATATCTCAAAAAATATAGTATTCAACCAACATAAATGAACATAGGTTCATAATAGCAAAAATATCTCAAAGAGATGAATTCGAGTTAAAAACTATTAGAACCCTTGTATCATTATAACTAAGATTCCATGATAATGTTAAAATGAAATTGAATACAAAAAATTATGAAATATAATATTTTCATGATACAAATTTTATAATGGTGTGGAAATTACCCAAAAAAACATTGTGAATAACATAATCATGTTTCGATGAAAAGAAAATGAGACTA
Organism: Viscum album; assembly: GCA_963277665.1. Lineage (NCBI taxonomy): Eukaryota > Viridiplantae > Streptophyta > Magnoliopsida > Santalales > Viscaceae > Viscum > Viscum album. The sequence continues at coordinate 1,809,454,249 of OY728136.1, read as the reverse complement.
AACCCTACTTCTTATTCATAATTACACAAATGTAAAATAACCTACTATATCATAATAATATCACACCTAATCACATATTTTATAAAATTCATAATATACATTATCATTCATACTATCCATAAATACTCATTCTATATATGACATCTTCCAATTTTTCACCTAAGGTGATTATAATTTGGAACATTTATACTAGTTACATAATTTTGATGCCCATATTAAATATTATTGCCAAAAAATAATTAAATTTTAAATAATTTTACACCTAGATATATTTTATAATATCTAATTATGTTTTTAATAAGATTCATGAATGTTATAGTTATTAACCTTGAAGTTGAAATTGATAATAACCATGTTTTGGTGATTTTTGATAAAGGGTCGGTGTTTCCTAAATTGGTGTATTAGATATTGAAATAAAATATACTTATTAAAAAATAATTACATTATAATTTATATCATATTACAATATATAATAGGTCCTTATAGTCATTCATGACATAAATTTATAGTATTATTCTAGTAGTTTCTAAATTGGCATAAACATGAACCAATCATGATTTAATTAATGATTATGAGGATTTTTTAGTGTAATACCATTTTAACAGGCTAATAATGATATTAAATGGTGTACATTAGTGTGATATTTCATAAATTTAGGTATTTATATGAATAATTAATTGTCATGAAAATATTATAAAATCTGAATAAAATATTATCCTTCTAGTATGCCTTTTTTAAACAAATAAAATAATAATGATTTGCTATTGATCAAATAAATAATAGAATATTAAATTTTTCATACCATAGAATTTATGATATCAAAAAAACCATTTTAATCCAGTATTAAAACCATTACGTATGAACTCGTAATACACTGAAGAAAAAAAGACATGTTTCTGAGGCGGTAGTCCGCACAACGCATGATAAAAAATATTTTATTTTTAATGGATGTGACGTATGAATAAATAAAGATAATAAAAAAATATAGTAAACTTATAGAATATATATTATAATAATATAATTATATTAGTTTCTATCTGATAAAATTTGATATAATATAATTAATAACCAAAATTGAGAACTCCATAATTCCATGTCTAAGACTTGAATTTTCATTAGATGTATTATAGAATTTGATGGTCATAGGTTGACTATGAGTTTCCAGAGTCTTATGTTCATCGGATAACATTATAGGGATAGTATCATTATATGTTTACAGTAATAAATCTTTTGATTTTTAATTCTGTAATTATATTCATGGTTAACCTTTTATTAGTGAATGGAATAATTGTTTCAGGAGAACCCATAACATTTTCAATACTGGGATGTTACTAAAAATGTGGCATTGAGAATTTTTAATAAAGTGAATAGTGAAACGTTTTTGGGTCATAAATATCCTTGAATATTCATTTTATGAAAACTTTATGTGTTTTACTGTTATTTATTTAACATCATACATTTTAGACTCAAATCCTTTTAACTTGGTTATTAATTTCTGACGTAAATAATAAATTTTCTAGAAAAATATTAAGAATGGTGTTTTACATAAAATGATAAATCTAAAATAAAATATTAAAATATTTTTAATATATATATTTAAAAGTATGTTAAATTATAATTTAAAAATAAATTCACATAATCTCCTAAAAATTGCATTTCATTGAAAATAACATTTTTAATCATTAAAATTATAAATAATAAATAATTACTAGGAATTAAATTATTAATGATTAAAATTGATTTATTATAAAAAATATAAATGATATAATTCTTTCAATGATATCCAAAACAAAATCCCCATTATAAATACTTTATTTTAATTATAAATATAAAAATTAATATATATATTAATGACACTTGTTATTTAGTTATAGATATGTCTTCACGGGTTTTTCTAAGCTCAGAGAATAAATTTTAATAAATAAATATATTCCAAAAATTCATATATTATTACTTAATTGGTTTCATAAATTTTTATGTCATTCTTATATAATTTTAAATTAAAAAATTTAATGATTTTTTGAAAAACTGATTATTTGACTAAAAACTAAACTTATTAGAAAAAACTGAAAAATTAAAATAAGGTAAATATTAATATGGGTAATTGTGAAATGTAGTTAATTTTTAATATTTTTAAATTCTAAAATATGTAAAATAAATTTTTAATAAAAACATAAAATATTTTTGAAACTGTATTTTTATTTGAAATTTATATTTTCAAATATTAACATTTATTATTATTATTTCATATGATTTTGTAACAAAATTTGTTTCAAAATTTTATTAACATGAATTATAATTTCTCATAACTAATCACATGATTTTTAAAACTAAAAAATATATCGTATGAATGGTAATTCTCTATAAATATACTTTTCCAAATAGTAAATTATCATATTAGTCATTTTAGGTTAACTGATAGAATTTCAGTAGTATTCAAATTAACATTATTTTAAAAAATTATATTTCTATTGTAAAGAGGGAACTTCTATTTATTCCCACTAATTCATCATATATGATTTAATAAGCATATAAAAAACATTTATATATTAGGTTATCATATCTTGGAATCGACCTCATGGAACAAGCCTCAAAAAAGGATTTATAGATGGATGTTCACATTTTCTGGCATCATGGAATTGGATGTTTGAGAGGGTATAATGTCAGCCATTACATCAGACCTATTCAATGACATTGTACAATAGTTAGTCATACATTCTGTCAATGGTGGAGAGAATTACAATGTTTTAAATTCTAGGGAGATGCAACTCCAAGTTGTTAGTTTGGGTTTTGTTTTCATGATCTTCATGTTGGGTAATGTTTTACGTCCACGAAGTCTGTCTAGGATCCCCTTATTCACATAAAATTTCGTATTATTATAAAAAAACACAGTCCTCCAAGCCATTGGAGGAAAATTGGTTTATTTTGTAATAATTCCTTATTAATATATTTGTTCTCTATAGAGGGAGGGAATCCATTCCAAAAATCACATCAAATTTCACTAGAGGGAGAATCGAATGATTTTCTGTGGCACATTACCACACAGTTCTAGCTGAGAGGAGGTATATACTTGATATTTAATAATAAAACCATTATGTTTTTTACTAGTATCTTAATATATAATCATTTATGTGGTTACATAATAAACATATATAATTCATAGTACAATTTGTTTTCGTGGAGTGTGAATCCAATTTGACATTTTCATTATTAGAGTGAAAATTAAGGGTATATTTCACCACATTATTTTCCAAACCCACTTCATTTTTGATAGAAAAGGAATTTCATTTATACTTTCTAATAAGGGGTTATTGAATCCTAACATTCTTATTATCATTTGAATTTGGGAAAGGATTTACAGAATTCAAAATCAACTCACATTGGATATATTAATATTTTTTAGATAAATTTTTATTCTCCTCTATTATATATAATTTCATTTTCACCCCATATAAGGCCACATCCTTAAAAATAAGATAATCATTAGAAAATTCGATAATTTGAAGTTAAATCACTTTGAGGGTCTTTTCTTGTTTTGTGATTTTGAGAATTATGTCGCAACTCCTACATAATAACTTTCATATGATATGTTCAATCTTCTAATAACTATCCATTTTTTTCTATAAAATAAAATCATTTTAAAAAGAATCATGGTTTGTTTCTTGTTTAAATAACATCAAATTTTCCATGATCCTATCCTTTCATATACTTTTTTTGTCATCTGATTCAAATTTCAAAATATTGGATGCGCATAAAAATCATAGTATAGGATACTCAATGATGAAAACATAATAGCCATGTGAAAACATGAAAAGAATGATTACATTATTATAATGTAATAATTTTAACCATTATGATGTTTTAATTATACTTCTCTAAATATAAGATCATTTCTTATAATATTGGTAAACAATTTATTACCACAAATCCCATAGAAATCATCATATGACTTATCCTGGTATCTTGGGACATAAACATACATAACTGATACAACCATATGGTCGAATTCCACACATATATGTAAATTTAACTTCCATACTATCATTTTACATACCCAAATCATTTAAGGATATAATATAACCATCCATACATGGTTTACTAGGGAACCACCTGACTTTGTATTATCATGTAACCACACATCCATGATTATCACATTACCACCCGTCCAATGTCCATCTACCATTATATAATCATATCAAATAAAATATTTCAATTTTCAACATTTCTGTCAATATAAATTCATTAGCAATAACAAAAAAGTATTTCAAGAAAAAAAATAATAAATAAACAAGGAAAACCATTTTCAATACCAAAAAGACCCAAATGGTAATAAGGGATTTGTTTTCCTTTTATAAGAATTATGTCTTATATTGGAAGTCAAATATAAAATAATGGCTCTGGAGGTAGATGAGTCATTGTCTCCACATACATTAAAATCATTTATTTTTGTCATTTATTAATAATCATTCACAGAAAATGATTCCATTTAGAATAAAATGTCCATGGGGTTTATTATATATCATATAAAATAAGGTTTTGTATATTATCAAAATTTACCTCATTCAATGGAGATTAATATGATGTCCCTTACAAAGATCATATCATTAGATCAAGTCCAAATCAATGACATAATTATAAGAAAAAAAATATAAATAAATCCAATATATGTTCATATTTAGTGTAAATCAACCAGAGATGTAACACCCCAGGTAAATAAAGAATATGAAATTTTCATATTTATCCATATTTGTGAATAAAATATTAATATTACTTTAAAGGGGACGCTATGCTCGATGGCGTACCCAACACGCAACAACGGGTTTCTTGGGAATCATACGTTGCACTCTAATAATAAAATAATATTATTTTAAATGGTAGTTAACATGTAGCCATTGTATTGGCGGGAATGGATAGAAATAACTAAAATATGATTATATATGTTTTTAAATGTTTTTACATTTGTCCAATAAAAGATAAAGCCTTAAAATACGGAAAGAATTAAATTTTAGGCGTATATGCCCTAGTTTTCACTAAAGGTTAACTTGTCGCCTTTTGATGGAGAACCGTCATTAAATGTAGTTTTGTTCACACTTATACATACTATTGGACCAAAAAAAATCTTCTTATGAATTGGGACATCAAAATTTACTTTGTGTATATTTTTGGTATCTTTCCGATAAAGATCATTTTTTAATGAATAGTGTAAAATGTTGTATTTTAATTCAAAAAATCTTTTTAATCTAATTTATTTATATGATTAGATTATCTTTTGAATTGGTTTTATAGTTAAATTATAATATATTTTTACCATTAAATCCAATAGTTGTCGTTGGGATTAATTTCACTTTGAAATCAGACTTAAACTACTGTCAATATTTTGATACTTATTGTTTCATAAAAACACGCTATTTGCTCTGACAACGGGAATTAATAATTAAATTAATTAATGTGAATTTTTTGTTTTGATTTTTGTAAAATAGACTTCATTTTTGAATTCCGAATATCAAATATAGCTTAGGGTGAATATTTGGGATTTTTCTGAAAAACTTCAATTTTTGATGAATAGTGAATCCACGAAGTGGTACTTATAAAAACTGATTTATCCCTTTAAATAAAATTTTGCCATCTATGTGTTTTGAATTTCAAAAATCCGACATACATGTTTGTCATTAAGAATTAAAATGTTTTTCAATGGGATAAAAATAATTTTTTTTGTGAATAGTAACTTATTATGTTTTTAATCGCGATTAGAGGTAATTAGTGTAGTTTATGGTAAGAATAATGTTTTAATAAAATGAAATGACCTAGACACATGTCCTACCCTCATTGAATGTATCATGGAAGACCATGACAATCCATGGGTCAACATGGGGACCCCATGGAGCCACTTTGGATGGGAAATGAGATAAATATCTTTTTATTTAATGTTAAAGTAAAAATGACACAAACATGAGATGTTTTACTAAATCAATTTTTACAAGGGGTTATACAAGTCATATTTTTGACTATAAATAGAAATTGGAAAGATAAAAAAGATTATCTACATCTTAGTATTTTTTTAATAATTTTTAGACATTAAATAAATTAAATTATTTATGACATCATGATGATGCAGCGATGACCTCATTATTTAACGATTTGAATAAAATGGAATGATAATGTAATATATAAGACCTACACATGTCCAAAACCTATTTTATGAGTGGATTTCTAACCCTTATCACCTTATACTCGAAACACATCAATGTGGGACCTTTAAAATCCGAAACTCTTTTGAAAATAATGTAACATTTTGTAACTTTACAAGAGTGCCCCTCCTCTCCTCTTATAAAAGGCCCCCACCTCTACATCCTTACCCACACTCCTAAAGCCTTTGGCTCGGCCAACCCCTGCCCATTTTGTCTCTCCACTTCCCTCTATAACTCCTTGAAGCCTCAATTTGGGCATAAGACTTCCCAAGGAAGCCTTTGAACTCAAACCAAAGGGAGTTACCCGATTTTAAGGTAATGTCTTCACTTGAGTCCTTTTGTTTTATTTTGCTCCTCCAACCCCCGAAACTCTTTTTATTCAATTCTGTTGTAACAACTCCAGTATCTTCAATATACTAGGATGTTGTTATAAGAATTATTCGAGCTACACTTACACACACCAACATCTAATGGTTAAAGAACATATTGTTTCTGTGGATGGCGAATTTCTGCCTCCCGAAACGATGATTGTTCAACATTATTTTAACACCTTCAAAGGTGTCCATTAAGATGAAACTATACTTATATATGATATATAATATTTTTATGTTTTAATTAATCTTCTGTATTTTTCATTTATGGTATACCTTTATGGTTTCCATTATGGGTAAACGCGATATCTTCATTTAAGGAAGTGCGGACTATCGCCCCCTCTAAATAATGTGATTCGTTAATGCCATATGTGGGACGTATAAAGGATGGATTTAAAGTTATTATATATGATTTTATACTGGAATTACAATATACCTTTATATCATTATTATTTTCTTTCCATTAAAGTATGAGATAGAAATTAAAGTAGCGTTCATGTGTACGTATGGCTTACCGTCTCCATGAACGGTGCATTTCATTTCTTATCCCCAAATGTAATGTATTATTATGAGTACATATATATAATGGATATATATGATCTATGTTACATCTAAATGATTAATATAATTCTGGAATTAAAATATACATACCTCTCATATAGTTTTAATTCCATTAATATGGCATAGAAATGAAAGTAGCGTTCATGCGTACGTATGGCTTACCGTCTCCATGAACGGTGCATTTAATTTCTTTCCTCTAAATGATTATGTGATATTATAAATACATGTATATTTAGGATATATATGATATATATGATATCCAAATCTGGAATTTCATTCTGGATATAAAGAACCTTTGACACCACGAACAACATGTAATTGTAAGAAGTCCACTTTCGACTTAAGAACCAAATATCAACAAAACAAACATTATTAACTTAATGATTACATAATATTTATAAGATGGAAATAATTTATATAAAAGGAATAATAAGGTTAAAAAATGTTATTAATCAATTATAAATTAACTCAAGTTTATTATTTATGAGATTAAATAATGATCGAGTCATGTCGGACCCGAGGTAAGGGATCCTACACATCTCTTTCTGTTTAAGTACACTATTTTTTGTCATTCCTTTTAATCTCAACATTATTATGATTGGGATGTTCTTTTATATTACTCCTACTGTCATTATTATGTTCATATGATGAGATACCATATTTCCTCTCATCAATCCATTTTGGATGTTTTGAGTGGCGCCGTTAGGCTGCCGAATTTTCGTAAGAGATCTAACCTCTCTCTTTCTTTTTTAAGTCCTCTCCTTTATGTCACTTCTTTTAAGATCATCTTTGTTATGTTGGGGGATGTTCTTTTATATTAATCTTTCTGTAAACTTTATGTTAATAAGATGAGAGACCCTATTTGATCTCATCAATCCATTTTTGTAATATTTATGTGGCGTCGTTAGGCTGCCGAGTTTTCGTAAGGGATTTTTCATCTCACTTTTATTCCCGTGAGATTTATGCTACATTTGAAACAATTTCCTTTGAGTGGTGTATGTAATTCCCATTATTCTACTATTTGTGTAATATACTTTCGTTTATGAGTATTTACATTAATGATGTATTGTCCTTCTTTCATGGGGTGTATGTTTTGAAAGATACCCAAGTCGGTAAGGGAACCTTTCACCTTCCTCTTTTTAAAATACATCTTTTGTTGGGTCTTTTAATTTACATATTTTTTTGTTGGGATATGTTCTCATATATCCTTATTGATGTAAATTATATGTCCAAGTGATGAGATACACTTTTTATCTCTCATCAACTCATTTTGATGTGGCGTCGTGAGGCTGTCAAGGGATCTTCTTAACCCAATTTCGATTTCTTTGGGTTCAACGTGTAGTTATTAGATATGTCATACTTTGAATATGTGTCAATGACCATTGTTTTATTTTACACTTAATATCCACTTATATTTGGCATATTCGTTTGTCACACATAATTTTGTAATTGATTTATCCTAAAACCAAGGATACCGTCTTTGTATGGGACTTCATCTCAATCTCCTTTCATTGAGGCATATTTTGTTTTTTACACAACCTTCTTTTATACGGTGTATAAACCCCTTTGAATTTTATGTTTATTCAAAAGGAATCTTTTTTTATACGAAGTGTTTACTAAACGACAAAATGGAATGTTTTTGTCGTACGTATGCGGCGACAATGACTTCTCTGCCGCCATGACCATTATTTGAGTTTCATCTTCCTCTACAAGACATACCTTTTTTTAAAGAAAAATAAAAACCATGTTTTACATTTCTTTTATTTTGGTATTGAAAATGGTTTTCATAATATTTTGATATCAATGTGTGGTATTGATATCTTGTGATTGAAAGGCTGAAATGTTATGTTTCCTTTATGCATGTTTTATGTGATACGATTATGTTGAGGTTCTTGGGCATTATTATGATGACGAGTGGTTCTGTGATAAACTAAGGGCGGGTGAGCCCGATATAGCTCTCCAATGCATTGGGTAACGCGAAGGAGTGAAGCTTTAAGGTTTCTCCGAAGAGATTTAGGGAACATACTGTGATGGGTATTCCAAAACGTAACCAAGAGGGTTACTCCCTACGTAAGAATGTTATGAATGCCTCAAGTTACCTTTTATGTCTTATGATTTATATGATTTATTCAGGATTTTATGAGGTATTTTATAGTTCTTATGTTTTATGGGTAAAGTATGATTTCTTTCTTTTGTATACATGTACTAATGTTTCCTTTCCATATTTTTATATCCCTTACTGAGATTTTTATGCTCATCCGAAGTTTTTTAAATGTTTTTCACAGGTCAAGGGAAGGGTACATGATGTGATGATAGTGTCAATGAAGTGTCAAGAAAGAATCCTTGTTTTATTATAAATATGTTTCCGTTGATGGGAAGAATGAATACTGACTTTTATGTAACCACTTTGTTTAAATGTGGAATGTAATGAAATTTTCATGATCTCATTCTCTAAAACTATAAACCTAAAAAGATCCTCAATGAGTAATCATGTAATAACTCAATATTAAGTAATGTTTAAGGCTGGGGCCATATAAGAGTACATTCACCCATATTATAGGAAAAAACGAATGCCATTGATATTTAACTCAATGAATGGACATTGAGTTAATATTTCACTTACCTTGAGTCTGAATCATCACGTAAAAATATTTATGTTCATGAATAATAAACATTATTAAATTTATACACTATTGATAATATTATTAATTTTTTATTCCTTTTACATCACTTAATTCTTTTTTGTGAAAATTATATAATTATTTATGTTCATATCTGTCATTTTGTTGATATTCAGTACTTGAGTTGAAAGTGAACTTGTTTTGATGTCAATTATCTATGTACTCAAAATATAATCATCTCAAAAATATTATTAATGGGTTTAATATCATATATATACATTATATATGTATTTTTAATATCTATAATATTATTATATAATAAATTAAATGCACCGTTCATGGAGTCGGTAGGCCGAACACACACATGTACAATACATTAATTTTATAGTCATATTAAATGAATAATAATAATATTATATAAATGTATATTATAACAACTATAATATATTGATTCGATGTATTTTTCATAGGTTTAATAAATCCATCTATTAATTATTCAATGTATAACATAAACGAGTCTCATTGCTTTGAGGGGGATTTAGTCCACAATTTCTCAAACACAATTATCATATTTACTAACATGGAAATAATAAAATAATTTTGTAAATAACAATTTCATTATAATAGAGACAATATAACGTAAATTTATATCATATTTAAATATTTTTCCATCATAATGTCTATAATGAGATGTAGTATAAGAAAATTGAACAGTCGTCATTCTGTGAGGGAATAGTTCCCCATACATAGAAATAATATGTTGTATATCAATTAGATGGAGGTGTGTGTAGGTTTCAGTCAAAACCATCGCATAAAAAATAATTGTATATTTATTATACTTTTTTTGTTTTAAAATAATATAATAAATATATTTTTAGGGTTTCAGGAGGAAAATAAATGAATGTAGAAGGAGAGATGATGTTGCCTTTAAATCGGGTAACTCATTTTGATTTAAGAAAAAAGGATTCATTGAGTTTCCTTTAACCAAAGGTATGTCTTATTGGAAGAATGATGTAGGTTGGTAGCTTATTTGAGTTGATTTTGGGTGAGACAAGGGGTTGTATAGGTTTTAGTATCTTGGTAGTTGTAGTGTCATTTTACGAGAGGTATGATGAGCATTTTATGAATGTCTTGAAATATTATTTCATTATAATTTTTTTTTACGTTCATAACTTTTGAAAGAGATATGTTTCTAAAATAAGATAAGGATGGGTCTAAATAATCTCAACCAATAGTTTTTAGGAAAATTTATTTAACAAAAATTACCATATTTTTGGCTTTAACCCATTGTTAAATAAATTAACATTTTCCATGACTTTTTTATTTTCACAAAATACTGTTATTCTGTTTACTATAAAATATCACGAGAAACTCAATATTATTATTAATGAAATTTTTAAAATTATCTATGTCATTTTGTAGAATCATATATTTTTATTACTATTCTATCATTAATTAAAATTTTATGTGTTTTAAAAACAAATTTTTGTCAATTTTGACACAATTTAGTAATTAATTTTTTTAAGAGATAAAAATATGATTCAATCAAAAAATGAAACTAAATATAAATTAACATGTCATAATAATCTGAAATATTATTTTATGGCCTCAAAATTTTAAAATTATATTTAATATAATATTTATAATATTATTTATTTGATTCAATCATTAATAAGATAATCACTTCATCATCATTGTATACATTATAATTTTATTTATATAACATCTAGAATTTATAAATAAAATACCATGATTAAAGTACTATGTATATCAATATAATTAATATATATATTCAAATATATCATTTATACAACCCCACATTAAAATCATTTTAGTAAAAAGGTACATTTTATGATATATTTCTATTAATTATAAATTAAATATTTATAATGTCATTATCACACCCTAATGGATCCATGGTGTCATAAAATCAGCTCATAGTTGATAATTTTCATCCATATATCGTTCTATATATCTAGTACACATGTTAGGATATTTTAATATTATTATGATATTTTTTTATCCTTATTTTCACATTAACACTTTAACCATGGTAAATGTAAAGACCCAGAAATTTCATGGAAAATTTTTTCTTAATTTTCTTTGAAATTTTTGAAGAACGTAGTTTCTGATGGCGCCTGATTCCGAGGCCCGGTGTGGCCGGAATCATTTTCCGAAGTTTGGATCGGGTACGTTCAGTGAACGGACGAGCGGGTTTTTCTATCTTTTGAACTATTGCTCAGAATCAAATTCTGAGGGCACCGATGGAACCGTAGAACCGGTAATTGCCTAGGAACATAATTTCCGGAGTTGCGTTTACTCGAGAGAAGTTGATAAAAAATTGTTGAAGTTAAAAATAAAAATTTAACAACACTTTTTATTTTACTCTAACTGTTTAAATCCTTTGGATGGAATTTGGGTAACTATCCAACCTCCCTTGGGAGGTTATGAGGGTGGTGGGGCCCACATGAACCCCACCCCTTCATATCCTCTAACCCCCTCAACTCATTATTAATATTGTTAACTTAAGTTAATAACATATGACATTAATGTAGTGAGTTTAATGTGAGTTTTTGAAATTCAAACACTTGAATATCAAAAGCCATGTTGAGTTAATAAATTAAGTGTGGCTTAATTTATTTTGGGTTAGTTCCTTTGTTGCTGGAGAGGACTTGGGGGAAAAATAAGGCAAGGAGCTTAGAGATCATCTTCGTCATCTTCGACGAAGAATGCGAAGAATGAACGATTCCCAACGAAGAACGCTGAGCCTCGGAGACCGTACGCGCCACCCTTCGTTCTTCATCCCACATCAAAGGAAGGGAGACGACGTTCCATCTCGGATAATCTCTGTCAACGTCTTCAAATCCTCTTTCCGTGAAATCTATTTCTGCGACGGTTTCTCTGTGATGAATTTCTCCGCGATGAAAACCTCGTTCAAGCCGTGCTCGAGGTAGGGGGTTTACGTGATTTTTCCTTACAGGATTCTCTTCTGTCTTTTATCCGCGATATTTGGACCGCATTATATCAGTTAACGGGAGGAGTCCGGACCGCACAAACACGGACGTCCCCCTCCCTTATTGTTTTTCTTGTTGTTGCGGATTGAATGAAATTGACGCAGTTCCATCACACCGCGTGGGATCGAGCGGCAAGGATGCACGTCATCGTCACGTCGCGCGGGATCGAGCGGCAAGAATGCGCTCCATCGTCACGCCGCGCATTCAAATTTTAAACTCTTGTGCGTGGGTATTTGATTGCAAGGTGTTCGTATAATTTATTTGGATAAATTATACCCTCGTCAAGGATTAAAATCATGTGTTTATTATTTGCCAATTGATAACAACTAACGCGGAGGGCGCGGGCCGAACAAACACGGCACGTCAACCCCCCGCAGCTTGTTTATCGATGTGCGGATCGACGAACGATGACGAAGTAGGCCGTTATGGCGTTTGAATCCCTTTGCAGTGAAGGTCGGGTCCCGGGAGGACCGTTGGCTAAGACGGCAGGAGAAACGGACCACCGGAGCTCGTCCGGTGGTCCGCGGAAGGCAGTGGCGGCGCGCCGCCGGCTACAATCAGCGGCGTGGGGGGGAAGATCTACACACCCCGCCTGCGGCTTCCGCCCAGCGACGCGGGCCGAGCCGCGGCTGGCCGTTCGGGCCGGACCGAGCCGGCGTGGCCGGGCCGGGTCAGGCCCGGCCGAGTCGGACCCAGTGGGGGTCGGGCCGGGTCAGTCCGGGCCCAAACCCCCCGTTTTCGGACCCTCTTTGTCTTTCTCCCATATCATGGGCTAAGGACCTCTGATCGACGCACCGTCAGTTTCTTAGAGATCCTTGGAAAGAGACGGCCATTTAGGTATAACGTACTTAAGGTTTCGGAATACTTTGTGTTCGGCCGAGTTGGTTCGGATACGAAACCAACCGGGCCCTCAGAGCGAAAATGCTCATATCTTAAGCTCTGGACGCCCGATTGATGTGAAGTCGACTTTGTTGGATTCCTATAAGTGAGAAGGATCTTTCGGCATACTCCGCTCGAGGTTTGGATGCCTTCGGAGTGCGGTCAGGTTGGTTCGCCCACGAAATTCAACCGGGCCCCTGGAAAGAAAAGGCCAATAACTCACAGATCGGGTGTCCGATGGACGCGCCATCTGTCTCGTTGAATTCCTATTGATGAGAAGGAACTTTTGGAATACTTCGCCCGAGTTTTGGTTGCTGTTGGATAGTGGTCGGGTTGGTTTGTACCCAAAATCCAACCGGGCCCTTGGAATAGAAAAGTTGTTATCTTTCAGACCGAACGTCCGTTTGATGAACCATCAGCGGCAATGGAGATCACATTGAGAAACGGTCCCTATGAGAATACCCTATGAGAGTTCGTGGTAATGTTGATATATGGCTGGATTGGTTCGCACACGAAACTAACCGGGCCTCTGGGACAAAAAGGATAATAACTCACAGACCGGGCGTCCGATTGACGCATCGTTTGTTGCGTTGAGACCCCTATGATGAGGCGGTGCTTTGAGATACTTCTTCGTGGTACATTGAGATACATGGAGTATCCACCTGTAGCTCGTGGAGCGGAACCTCCCAAAGACGAGCGTGCGGAGTACGGAGACCATGTAGTTGACTGAGACCTGACGATTGCTTGACCGACTCGACTTGGAGTGAGTCGACTAGCCTAGTGGACGGAGCACTACTTTGTTTGGGTGCAGACCCATGGTAGGCAGAGCACTACCTGTGTGACAGTGTAGACCTGTGGTACTCATCCGGAGAGTACCTCAGCAGGCTACTAGGGGGTGTGCACTACTGTGTTTGGGTGACATACCCCGGCGGGAAGCACTACTGTGTTTGGGTGGCTGACCCGCGGTACTCGACAGGAGGAGTACCTCGGCAGTCTTAGGTTAGTGAGAAGTACCTCGGAGTTGTGACATGACCACTGTACACTCCAGAGACAGAGCTCTTCAGCAGTTATGGTTTCGATTATGAAAATCATGGTTTGAGCTAAGAATTTTGACCTTTGTGTTTACCTCATGATTGAGATGGGTAACTTGATAACTTAGGTATATGTATGGGCATATACCTGGGTAGTGGTTATCCGTTTATTTCATGATCATAGTGTCTTCCTCACGATTGAGATGGGTTACTTGATATCTTAGGTATATGCATGGCATATACCTAAGTAGAGGTTATCTGTTGAGATCTTCATTGTGGTTATCCATGTTGGTTTTAGTGAGACCTTGAGGGTCTTGGGGTACCTACTGAGTATAGTTATACTCACCCCTGCACGGGCTATGCCCGCACCTCGTTGTGTTGGTTGCAGACGACAGACAGTGCTGCCAGAGGACGAGTGTTAGAGGACTGGACGGTGCCCGGAGGTGGACTACACTACGAGTCAGTATCCGGAGATGGACTTCATGGCTAGAAGACACACGGAGGATGTTAACGGGCGAGAGCGTTGTGGAGGCTATCGCTACCTACCCTTTAGGTAGGATCCGAGGAGGACCACCCAGGAGCCTCTTCTGTTCTTCCCGTTGTTGTCTTTTTCTGTTGTACTTTGTTCAGTTGTAGTTGTACTTTCATTTGGGTTTGTATTCTGGCACATTTACCATTCAGCACTTCTCTTTTACTTTGTGTTTTACTTCCTCTTGTACTCTGTGGTGTTTTGTTTACTTTTATAAAGGCAATGTCTTCCCAGTTATTGGGATTTACGCCATTGGTGCTAGTCGCCAGCCCATGGCCTATGGAAGGCGGGCTTGGGGTAGTCACGGCACGGGCCCCGAGGATGGGTCGTGAAAAATTGGTATCAGAGGAGTCGATTCTACTGCAAAACTTATAACTCTGATATTTTCTTTATTTGAAGCAATAGTGTTAAGGGTACTGATTGTGGTCTTCAGTTCAGGGAATCCAGTGTTGGTGCGGGTGGCCGACGTATCCATACACCAAGACGCTGACAACTGAATTCTGACTTTGTGCATGAAAACACTGATTGCATGTGTGTTTCCAGAAGTTTTATTTAAATATAAGCTCAAACCAGGTCAACTCACTAGGTATAATCATTTGACCATGTCACGTTGTTTCTTTTAGGATGCCTTTTCTCGGACGACCAGCTAGAGCCCAAGGGATGTGAGTACTGACAGCCTGCCGAGCGACGAGGCTTCAGTATAGGGCCCTCTTGCAATTGAGGGACCAGCAGAGACACCAGCGGTACTACCATACGTTGGGCCAACGATGCCACCAGCCCCAGTAGTAGGCGATGCATGCCACTTGAGTGCGGTACACGAGTTCCAGCGCCAGAGTCCACCCAGGTTCTGGGGAGAGATGGACCCGCAGGCGGCTGAGGATTGGCTGGAGGCTGTGGTGAGAGTCTTTAGGCTAGTTGGGATGCCATCAGACTTCATGGTGATCTTTGCTGCTAGCCTTCTTCAGGCAGTAGTAGGTAGGTGGTGGAGCAACTTGTTCTAGTTTTGCAATGGGATGAACTTCGCATTGGAAGACTTCGAGACCTTCTTTAGGGTGGATTTTGTGCCAGTAGCTCTACACCACGAGTGTGTACAGGATCTTCTACCATTGCCGTAGGGTTTTCGATCAGTAATCGAGTCATCTTTGGGAAGTAGACAGATGATGCAGAGGTCTAGGAGGACCAGACCAGCAGTTGGGCGATCTCGGGTTTTAGGATCGGTGGTGCGGGGCACCCGGGGTGGGGACAGAGCTAGGCGTGCCAGAAACAGTCAGTGTTACTCATGCGTCAGGAAGGGTCACCTGGCACGTGACTGTCTGACTCCTCGTATAGTTGATCCGCAGGCTTTGGCGGAGCCACCGAGACAGAAGCAGCGGCTGCTGCTTGAGCAACAGCTGAGCAGTGGACAAGGGAGTAGAGCTCCGGGAGCAGGTAGACAGGAGCGGAACTAGTGGATACGTCCCTTGTACTTCTAGTTCCATATTGCTGTTGTTTTCGTGTATTTTTTACTTTGAGTTGCAATAATAAAAATACACTTATCTTTGAGATGTTTGCTTTCCTGTCCTTTGTTTGGTTTATACTGAGTGGTCCAGGTTAAGACTATTGACTTGACCCTCACTTTCGAGTTTTATACTGGAGGAGACCCAGTGACCTCACACTAATGACGACAGTGTGACTCGACCCTTGGATGCAAGAGTGACAGTTGGATCTCTTGGTAGTAACGTCGAGTCCTTACGACCTCATCCATGGCATGAATACATCATTCATGTTAGGATTGACTGTATTCGGAAATGGGCGTGGTTAATCTAGGGGATGAGGCCGAGTTTCTCGTTTCGGCAAAGGAGATATTTTAACAGCTCTTTCAGATCGTAGGAAAAGAAGGTGCAGATCATCCATGAGCGGATGAAGACTGCATAGTGCAGTAAGAAACAGGGAAGATGCACCAGTCTTAGAGACTCGGGCATGTTAAATGTTTCAAGAAGTGGAATCTTTAAGGAGTGATGAGTCTGCGAAGCAGCAGACATGGAGGCAGAGCTAGGAGAGAAGCATGAGGTGGTTTACATCTTAACATGCTACTACCACCCGCCTTAGTTATCCGCGCCAGGCTCAGGGAGCTAGAGGGCAGAGGAAGAGAGTAGCTGCATGCGGTCAGGGAGAGTGACCCAAGGGCTCTAAAATGATTCAAAGGACAGTCTGTGTCGACTACTAGCTGTTGTAGTAACAGACGTCGATATGAATAATTCCATGCTTTCACAAATCTTGTCCCAGACCTAGAGTTTCTGGTAAGCTGTGGACTTGACCCTCATGTCTGGAGATACCTTGGGAGGAGACTCGATAACCAAACTTACGCCGATAGTGTGGTCAGACCCTCGAGGTTAGGGTTTTGGTTGAAATCTCTTGGTGGCAGCGTCGAGGCCTTACGATGTTGGTTTGAGTATGGACTGGGCAATCAGAGTTCATACACAAATTGACAGTTTTAGGAAAAAAGGTTGTGGTTTAACTACGACGTCGGAATGGGTTTTCCTTGGTCGGAGAAAAAGGAAACCCCAGGCAGCACAGGGTAACTCACGCACAGGAGGGTGTGACCGATCACTCTTGAGTCGGTCAACCTTACCCGCGTGGCGACAGTCGTTTTGAGTTCCAGTTCTAACAGGAATAGGAGACCTCTGGAGTTCGAGGATGACGATCACATCCTTATACGGGTTTCACCTCAACAAGGTTTGCGAAGATGTGGCCAAGGCGGCAGGTTATCTCTGAGGTTCAACAGACTGTTCTAGGTCCTCAGCTGCGTAGGCGAGGTGGTTTACCGCTTGAGCCATCCAACATAGTTGCACCAGTTGCACGACGTTTTCAAGGTATCTCAAGTGAGTAGATACGTGCTAGACCCTTCGCATATCATCAACCATGAGGAGTAGGACGATGGCGATGGGGATACTTCCACGGAGGTTCCAGTGGGGATCGAGGATTGACAGGAGCAGATCCTATGAGGACGGTCGATTCCTCAGGTGTACTTTCTTTGACAGTACGAGAATCTCTAGGTAAGCACATGGGAGCGGAAGGCTTAGGTGCGTGCTCAATACTGATTTTCTGACCCTAGTTTGTGTTGATGCTTTATGGGGACATAAATCCCTGAGGTGGGAGTAATGTAATGACCCTGATATTTCAAGGAATTTTTTTTCTTAATTTTCTTTGGAATTTTACAAGAACACGGTTTCTGACGGAGACTGATTCTGAGGCCCGGTGTGCCAGGAATCACTTTCCGAAGTTTGGCTCGGGTATGTTTAGTGAACGGACGAGCGGGTTTTTCTATCATTTGAACTGGTGCTTAGAATCAAATTCTGAGGGCACTGATGGAACCTTAGCGCCAGTAATTGCTTAGGAACACCATTTCCAGAGTTGCGTTTCCTCGAGAGAATTTGATAAAAAATTTTGGAAGTAAAAAATAAAAATTTAGCAACCATTTTTATTTTACTCTAAGTGTTTAAATCCTTTGGATGGAAGTTGGGTAACTACCCAACCTCCATTGGGAGGTTAGGAGGGTGTTGGGGCCCAAACGAACCCCACCCCTTCATATCCTCTAACCCCCTAAACTCACTATTAATATTGTTTACTTAAGTTAATAACTTATGACATTAATGTAGTGAGTTAAATGTGGGTTTTTGAAATTCAAACACTTGAATTTCAAAAGCCATGTTGACTTAATAAATTAAGTGTGGCTTAATTTATTTTGGGTTAGTTCATTTGTTGCTGGAGAGGACTTGGGGGGAAAAGAAGGCAAGGAGCTTAGAGATCATCTTCTTCATCTTCGACAAAGAACGCAAAGATCGAACGATTTCCAACGAAGAACGCTGAGCCTCGGAGACCGTTTACCTGTAACATGCCACCCTTCGTTCTTCTTCTGATGTCAAAGGAAGGGAGACGACGTTCCATCTCGGAAAATCTCCATCAACGTCTTTGAATCCTCTTTCTGCGACATCTCTTTCCGTGACGGTTTCTCTGCGATGATTTTCTCCGCGACGAAAACCTCGTTCAAGCCGCGCTCGAGGTAGGGGTTTTACGCGATTTTTCCTTACGTGATTCTCTTCCCTCTTTTATCTGCATTATTTGGACCGCATGATATCAGTTAACGGGAGGAGGCCGGACCGCAAAAACACGGTTGTCCCCCTCCCTTATTGTTTTTCTTATTGTTGCGGATCGAATGAAATTGACGCGGTGTTGTCACACCGCGCGGGATCGAGCGGAAAGGATGCGTGACATCGTCACGTCGCGCGGGATCAAGTGGCAAGAATGCGTGCCATCGTCACACCGCACATTCAAATTTTAAACTCTCGTGCGTGGGTATTTTATTGCAAGGTGTTCGTATAATTTATTTGGATAAATTATACCATCGTCAATGATTTCGATCATTGTTTATTATTTTCCAATTGATAACACCTAACGCGGAGGGCGCGAGCCGAACAAACATGACCCGTCAACCCTCCACAGCTTGTTTATCGTTGTGCGGATCGACGTACGACGACGAAGTAGGCCACTATGGCGTTTGAATCCCTTCGCAGTGAAGGTCGGGTCCCGAGAGGACCGTTGGCGAAGATGGAAGGAGAAACGGACCACCAGAGCGCGTCCGGCGGTCCGCAGAAGTCAGGGGCGGGGCGCTGCCGGCTTCAATCAGCGGCGAGGGGGGGATCCGCGCACCCCGCCCACAGCTTCCGCGCGGCCGCACTAGCCGAGCCGTGGCTGGCCGGTCGGGCCGGACCGAGCCGGACGGGCCGGGCCGGGCCGCGCCTGCCGGGTCGGGTCAACCCGGTTTGGGGCGACCTAGGGGGGTCGGGCCGGGTCGGTCCGGGCCCATACCCCCCGTTTTCGGACCCTCTTAGGTCTTTTTCCCATATCATGGGCTACAGACCTCCGATCGACGCACCGTCAGTTGAGTAACGATCCTTGGAACGATATGGTCGGTTCGGTATATCGCACTCAAGGTTTCAGAATACTTTGGGTTCGGCCGGGTTTGTTCGGATACGAAACCAACCGGGCCCTCGGAGCGGAAACACTCATATCTTAAGCTCCGGACGTCCGATTGACGTGCCGTCAACTTTGTTGGATTCCTCTAAGTGAGACGGATATTTTGGCATACTCCTCTCGAGGTTTAGATGCCTTCGGAGTGCGGTCGGGTTGGTTCTCCCACAAAATCCAACCAGGGCCCTAGAAAGAAAAGGCAAATAACTCACAGACCGGGCGTCCGATTGACGCGTCGTCTGTCTCGTTGAATTCCTCTTGATGAGACAGAACTTTTGGCATACTTCGCTCGATTTTTGGTTGCTATTGGATAGTGTCTGGGGTGATTTGTACCCGAAATCCAACCGGGCCCTTGGAACAGAAAAGCTGTTATCTTTTAGACCGTACGTCCGTTTCATGAACCGTCAGCGGCGTTGGTGATCACGTTAAGAAACGGTCCCTATGATAATACCCTATGAGAGTTCGGGGTACAGTTGAGATACGGCCGGGTTGGTTCACAGATGAAACCAACCGGGCCCCTGGGACGAAAATGCTAATAACTCACAGACCGGGCATCCGATTGACGCGTCGTCTGTTGGGTTGAGACCCCTATGATGAGGTGGTACTTTGAGATACTTCTTCGTGGGACTTTGATATACTTGGAGTATCGACCTATAGCTCATGGAGCGGACCCTCCCAGAGACGAGCGTGTGGAGTACAGAGACTGTGTAGCCGACTGAGACCTGATGATTGCTTGACCGACTCGACTTGGAGTGAGTCGACTAGCCCAGTGGACGGAGCACTACTTTGTTTGGGTGCAGACCCATAGAAGACTGATCACTACCTGTGTGACAGTGCAGACCCGCGGTACTCGTCCAGAGATTACCTCAGCAGGCTACTAGGGGGTGTGCACTACTGTGTTTGGGTGACATACCCCGACGGGAAGCACTACTGTGTTTGGGTGGCTGACCTGCGGTACTCGATAGGAGGAGTACCTCAGCAGTCTTAGGTTAGTGAGCAGTACCTCGGAGTCGTGACAGGACCACTGTACACTCCAAAGACGGAGCTCTTCAGCAGTTACAGTTTCAATAATGAAAATCCTGGTTTGAGCTGAGACTTTTGACCTTTGTGTTTACCTCATGATTTAGATGGGTCACTTGATAACTTATTTATATGTATGGGAATATACCTGGGTAGTGGTTATCCGTTGATTTCATGATCTTAGTGTTTTCTTCATGATTGAGATGGGTTACGTGATAACTTAGGTATATGAATGGCATATACCTAAGTAGAGGTTATCTGTTGAGATCTTATTTGTGGTTATCCATGTTGGTTTTAGTGAGACCTTGAGGGTCTCGGGGTCCCTACTGATTATCGTTATACTCACCCCTACACGAGCTATGCCCGCACCTCATTGTCTTGGTTGCAGACGACAAATAGTGCTGACAGAGGCCGAGTGTTCGATGACTAGACGGTTTCTTGAGGTGGACTACACGACGAGTCAGTATCTAGAGGTGGAATTCACGTCTAGAAGACACACAGAGGAGGTTGACGGGCGAGAGCGTTGTGGAGGCTATCTGTACCTACCCTTCAGGTAGGATCTGTGGTGAACGATCCAAGAGATGAGCCATCTATACCTACCATTCAGGTAGGATCCGAGGAGGACGACCCAGGAGCCTCTTCCGTTCTTCCAGCTGTTGTCTTTTTCTGTTGTACTTTGTTCAGTTGTAGTTGTGCATTCATTTGGGTTTTTATTATGGCCCATTTACCTTTTAGCACTTCCCTTGTACTTAGTGTTTTACTTCCGCTTGTACTCTGTTGTGTTTTGTTTACTTTTATAAAGGCAATTCCTTCCCAGTTATCCGGATTTACGCCTTTGGTGCTAGTCGCCAGCCACTGGCCTATGGAAGGCGGGTTTGGGGTAGTCACGGCACGGGCCCCGAGGATGGTTCGTGACAGTAAAAAATAATATTTACTGATGTTTTTATTCATATTTTTCAAAAGCTAAAGATTCCTATTTACAAAATATTCACCTTATGATTCAAAATATAGAATCCATTTTTTCAAATTCAAAACACATAATTTAAAAAAATGTAAAAATAAGTCACATTGTGATATCTGAAAAGTGTGGTTTTAAGAAGTAAAACCCGTCAAAAGATTCACATGTCTTTGTGTCCAAATTCAAGTTATAATTACATCTACTGAAAAAAATTTGGTTTAATAAGTAAAAATGTATTCCAATTAATCATTAAAAAAGGAAAATATAACTGTATAAATAGATTTTATGAACATTCAGTTTTGAAATAAAATTTAATATTTTTTACTATTCATTAAAATATGGATTCTAACAATAAAAAAAATCAGCTGATGTACATTTTATTTTCCCTCTTCAAAATAGAAATGTTTTTTTTCTAAATAGAAAATGTATAAATGAAGAAAAATTATATTTAAAAGTTCTCTTTATCAAAAACTTGTAAAATGGACTTCTGAAAATATTGGATTATTTTATTCATAAAATAGGATTCATGATCATTTTAATTCTATGAAATTTATTTTATAAATGTAAAAACACTAAACAAATATGTTTAATCATATTGTAGTTAGTTCTATTTATTTCTGAAAAAACAACTTCTAGGCATTAGCTACTTTTTAAAATAATTATAATAATAACATTGTATAAATTTTAGGTATAACACAATGATGTGTGAAACGTAAGATTTTGAAGAAATATGTCATTGTGTGTCAAGTATTCTCTCCGATAATGTGTCCCTTTGGACAGTAAATTAATATATTTTTCATAAATATTATTATATATGAATATATATTATTCAACAAATACCTCTGATGATACATCATTTACCCCTTATGGAAATTGTGCCCTCGCAATTTTAAAATACTTCTTAGTAACTTCTTACTAAATCTCACATCAGAAAAAGATACAATAAAAATAAGACTTTAATGGAATGAAAAATAAATACAAAGGTCACCTGAGATAACACGGACTATGAATCTATTTAGGAAAACATGGATATTAATGAATATCTAACCATCTTGTTCTGATAGAGACTGATAGAAAACGTGAACAAGAGAATGTTAAAAATCATAAAACTACAAACTTGTGATATGTTAAATGGTCCTTAATTTCACTGAAAGGAAATGGTCAATGAAATATTTTTATTTGTATACAAACAACATAAGGTAACATACTTACACGTGTAGTAGAGTTTCATATTTTAGACAATTTCTACCATAAACCCATATCTACCTCCCATCAGTGAGTTTTTATGATTATTTTTCAGGCTTGAAGCACGATACAAAATAACTACGTAAATATGTAATCCACAATAGGATAATAATATATCTCTCATATATTTAGGAATTAACGAAAAAAATATAGTTAGTACAAGGTAAGATAATTTTCCATAATTAATTAACCATTTTATTATAACAAAAACATTAATCTCCAAAAGTCAGCATTGATACCCACTTATATCATATACCATTCAAATACTAATTGTACATAAAATTACATAGAATAATCCAACTATGATTGAAAAAAAACCCTAAAGGATATGGTCACAAAGTTTACCATGATAAATTTTTTAATATATCTCTAAATATCATCAAACACTCCTAATGTCTCATTCCAAAAAGTAAGTAACCCGGTCACATTTTCTCCAATATAGGTTACTCACATTCGTAATTATCCTAATTCACACAAATCCATAATTAAAATCATGGATACATCTAAAATATAACTTAAATATTACTCCGTTAAAATCCTACAATGATCTATTTAACATAATCATATAATGTTCACAGAATAGTGAATGTTTTCCTAAATATCATTTATCTTGTAATCCCAAAATCATTTTCTAATATGATATATATCCATTCGATAAAATATATATCTCTCAAATAAACATAAAATAATGGATTAGATAGTTTATCGAAAAATAAATTGTTATACTAACCAGGGACTTTATGTAGGCCATTAGTAGGTGATTATACCTTGTCACCCCTCAGTTGTGGTTTTGATTCCTCTGTCATTTCCAAGAATAATGGGATGTCGACCATCCTAGGTCCTATCATTTTTCTAAAAAATATCATTCTTATAAAATTCTCAGAAATTTGAAGATGTATTAAAAAATAACCATATACTTCTTTAACATCAAATGTTTTCTAATACCATTCATTTAGAAACCCAAAATGTAATATATCATAATTACATCAAAATAAAATGTCATATAATGGTTATCCATAAATTTATTATTGTTATCTTAAAAGAAATAATAATTATTCCTTGAATAAAATTTTCACAAAACAAAATATTGGGATACGCATACTAGAAAAAGTCTTCCAAATATATCCCATAATCAAAAGAGGATTAATAATTTTAAATATTTCATCATCCAACAATATACCATAACTATTGAATCACTAGTATTTTTTCTTCATCATCATTCAATGTTTTTCATGATAACCGAACCAAAAATTTCAATATAACTCCTTAATACATATTTCCTAAAAATATTACACATTAATCATATCCTATTATTTAATAATTTTAAAACTATAGACAAAAAATAATCCATACGTTTAATTTCACATATTTAGTTTCCTCTTATTCAATTGGAATATCAATTGATATTACTAATCATATAATAATAGGACTCAATGATCCCATTTGTGAACCTTCTTCATTAGACATCAATTTGAATAATTACCACATTCCCCACATTTATAATATTCAATTAATAAATCGAAATTAATTTAATTCACATTTTTAGATTATAGTGAGTGCTACCTTTTTCCTTGGCAAGATATTATATTATGACCATAGTTTCCATATCTATATCATCATAACATCCCATTAAAAAAAATTATGAATGAGTTTCATTAAATATCCCTGACAGATATATTGTTGAATATACATACCTTTATAATTATTACCTAAACTCCAATAGGGATTCATTCCCCACATATAGGATGAATTTGAAATATTACTATGGTTCAAGTGGTTAATCATGAATATAGAGAGTTGGTTTAGAGTATCCAAAAGAGTTCTCATTAAAGTTCCATTTTCTTTCTTTTTCATACTCATAAAATCGCCACATAATCCTTTAAATCCATTTTTTTCTTTTTTTCCTGATAGATCTAGCCATATACTAAAACTGAAAATTTTATTGCAATTATATTGTTAAAATCATATTATAAAATCATATGAGGAAGATATACCCAAATATATACTCCTCCATTTTATCTAAATCTCATTAAATTATTCAAATATAGCTATGGATATTTATAATATGTTAACCATTATGGTTATATACATATTTTTACTTATACGTAAATAGCACCCTACCCTTAAATGTTATTTAAACTGACCTCTAATACCAACTATACGGTCTAAGCCATAAGCATTACATAATGATATTATATGTTGATAATTTGAATTTAATTAATATATATGATATTTCCCCATTTATATATTTATATAATTAGGTAATGACTCAAAAATAAAAAAATAAATATTAATATTAGACAATTTACTCACTATCCATAATTTTCCTAAATTGTTTAAAAAAGAACCAGGGACTGTTTCATGTTTAAACGACATGACTATTCCTTGATTTCATCATTGACTATAATATTCTTTATGTCAAGTGAAAAAAAATTCAAAACATGTGATGAGAATAAAAAGAGTGGTAAGGGATTACAATATAAGGAAAACTATTACCCTTGCGAAAACATGTAAACAAAGAATAGATTATCATATTCCAATACTGTTCACCTTTATGAAGTAGAAAATATTCTAAACTCAAAATAATCTGATGGATTACCCTTTGGTATCCAAATGATGAACATAAATCCCGTCGAAATAAAAATATAACAAATATAGGTAAATTGGGACATAAACATACATAAATGGAAGAACTATACTGTCATCTTTCACACATATCACTAAACGGAGTAGCCATACAACTGGTTTTCATACCAAATATATATGTGGTTAAATTGTGACCCCCCATCCTTGGTCAATTAGGGAACCACCCATCATTGGTTAATCATGTAACGAACTATGTTTGGTTTATCATGTAACCACCCATCAAAATGTCCAAATACAATTATATAATCATAAGACATAAATGATTATAATTACCATCATTTCACTCATAAAATTTTATTTTCAATCATAAGAAATAATTTGATGATATTGAAAGTAAATATACTTTCCAAAACCATTTTCAATAACAAAACAACCAAAAAGGGAATAAGGGATTTATTTTTAAAAAACATTAATGATTATTGAGGAAGCCAATTATCAAATAATGGTTAGGGTGGAAGAGAATTTGTTGTTGTTTCATACGTTAAAAAAATTTCTATTTTATCAGGTAGTGAAAAATATTAATAGAAATAAGATACCATTTGAATTAAATGTCATAGAGGTTTATTATACACCGTATAAAATAAGGTGATGAATATTATCAAAAGATGTCTTAATGAATGGAGATTGATATGAAGTCCCTTAAAATGATTATATCATTAGATTAGGGATAAATAAATGAAATCATTAATTTTGACAAATATAAACAACCCTAATATTTGTTGATATTCAGTGTAAAACAAACATAGAAAATTTTTACATTTTATTGGGAATACAATACCAATAACATAGTTATTTAAGTCATTGAATGTAGATTAAGTTTAGATTTCCCTTACATTGATCCTGACTCGTCATGTTCAATCATTATATTCATAAAGAATAAACATAATTTACATTATAAATTATTGGGAAAATATATCGTGTTTATTATTACTTATAAATAACTTATTATTATGATAGAAAAATTATATAATTATTTATTTTCAAATTGGTAGTTTTGTCGATATACAATACTTATGACAAAAATGAAGTTGTTTTGATGTAAATTTTCCATGTAGTCAAAAGTAAATAATATCCAGAATGTTATTCAAGATTAAAATATCATATATATTTAGTATATATTTATTTATAATATCCATAAGATTTGTACATATGAAATGAAATTTACCATTCATGGAGACCATATGTCGTAAGTACACATGAACACTACATTAATTTTTTTGGTTAAATTAGAAGAATAATATACAATAGATATATATTTAAGTTATAAAAATATTATATTATTTATTTTATTTTTGTATAATATCTTCAATGAAACCATATTTTATACGTCCATTGAATAATATAAACGAGTCACATCGCTTTGAGGGGGAGGTAGTCTGCACTTCCTCAGACGAAATTATACATGATTGTTAAATGTATTTTAATTTATCCAATAAAAGATATAGGCTTAAAATGATAATGAATCTAATTTTATGAATAATTTATATAAAAAGGTCAATTTACCACCTTTCATTGGAGAACCCTCTTTAAATATTATTTTGGTAACTTTAATACATTCTAATTGACCAAATAAAATCCTTCTTTAGAATGGGGACATAAAAATTTACTTTGTGTAAATTTTTGGGGTTGTTTCCGATAAAGTTCATTTTTTTAATGAATTGTCAAAATTTTTTATTTTATTTCAAAATTGCCTTATAATCTAATTTATTATTATTTTTAGATTATATTTTTAAATGGTTTGAATGAGTAATTACAATATATTTTTACAATTTAATCCAATATTGGTCATTGGAAATAATTTCACTTTGAAATTGGTGTTAAACAAGTGTCAATTTTTGTTAGTTATTATTTTTTAAAAAACACGGTATTTGTTTTAATAAAGGCAATAAATGTTAAAAATAATTAATTAATATTTTATGTTTTGAATTTTTGAAAATAAACAACATTATTTAATTCTGAATATCAAATATATCTTAGAAATAATTTTTTGTATTTTTCTGAAAAACTTAAATTTTTTATGAATAGTGAAACCACATAGTAGTATTTAAAAAAACATACTCTTTCATTTAAATGAAATTTGAACACTTCTGTGTATTGAATTTTGAAAATCAAAAATACATGATTGTTATTAAATAGTAAATTTGGTTCAATAAGATGAAAAATAATTTTTGGTGAATAGTTACTTTTGACATTTATTTACTACATTTGTAGATAAATAGGGTAATTCAAGGTTAAAATAATATTAAAATAAATCAATATTTACCTAAACATTTGTATAAACCTTATTGGATGATTAATGTCTGACCATGTGCTTCTTTGGGACTATTATGAGACCCCATGGATCCACTTATAGAAGATAATGACAGTTTAGATTAATTATTTTAATGTAAACGCAAAAATGACATAAACAAAACTACTTTAGTAAATTAATTTTTAAATGGTGCTATATAAGTTATAATTTTTCCAATAAAGATTCATTGTAAAGATAAAAATATTTCATACATCGCGGTATTTTTATAAAAAAAATTAGACATTAAATAAATTAAATTAATTATGACACAATAATGATGTAGTATTTTCATCATTAATAAACGATTTAAATTAATAAGACTATAATGATTAAAATATTATCCAAAACATGTCAAATTCTGATTGGATGATTTTATTTCGAATACAAGTCATTGTATATTTTAAATTAATGATTTATTTACCCTTTTAAACCAAATATTTATTTAGAATAAAATAATGTTTTCACACATTCCTAAAGAGCCCCTCCTGTCCCTTATTAACGGTGACCATTTATAAAGAATTCCACACAACTCTCAAGCCTTTTGGCTCATCCAAACTCTACCCAATTAAGCTCCCTACATTTCTATCCTCTTCTTAGAAGCTTTACCTTAGGCAGAAGAAACTTCATGAAGTCCTTTGGTTGAAACCAAATGGAGTTACCCAAATTAAAGGTAATAGTTTCTCTTAAATTGTTTTATTTTATTTTACTTATCCATCCAATAAACTATTTTCATTCCTTTATTTCGTAACAACATCATTATCCTCAATATACTATGATTCTGTTATGTAATTTATTCGAACTTATTTTACACACACCTCAATTTAATGGAAGAACAACATAATGTTTTAGGATGGAAAACTAACGCCTCACGAAATGATGATTGTTTGATTATCCCCTACCGCCACTCATGCTGGCCATTATGATGGAACTGTATTTATATATGATATATATTATGTTTATTTTTCCATTATGATTCTTTTTTAGCATGCCTTTATGGTTTCCATTATGGGTAATCATGATAAACTTATTAGAGGAAGTGTGGACTAGTGCCCCCTCATAGTGATATTACATGTTATGCAATATGTGGGACATATAAAGGATGAAGTTAATGATATTATATATGTTATTATACAATAGTTATAATATATCTATGTATCATTATGTTTGAATTTCAATAAAATAATAAATATAAATAAATGTAGCGTTCATGCGTACGTACAGCTTACCGTCTCCATTAACGGTTCATTTCATTTCATACATCCATTTGTTACGAACTATTATAAATAAATGTATATACTGGATATATATGATATATATGATATCTAAATAATGAATTAAATTCTGTATATAATGGACTATTGATCACATGGACAACTTTTAATTATAATGTGTTTATTTTTTTCTCAAGTACAAAATATCGACAAAATGATATTTATTTACTTAAATGATTTCATAATGTTTATAACATGGAAATAAGTGATATAAAAGGAATTATAAACTTGAAAAGGGATCTTAATAACATATAAATTAACCTTATTTTATTAATTCATAGATTAAATAACGATCGAGTCCAGTCAGATACGAGGAAAGAGAATTCCTCTCAATCTTCTTTCATTAAGGCATATTTAGTTTTATACATGACTTTATTTTATACGGTGTATAAAACCCTTTGAAATTTCATTTCATTCAAAATAAATCTTTTATACGAAGCGTTTTTCTAAAAGACAAAAATGAATAATTTTTTACGTATGCGTTGACAATGACCTTTCTGCCACTGCGCCTATTATTTGATCTTTGGCTTCCTTTACAAGCTAAAATGTTTTTAAAAGGAAAAAAACATATACCATATACTCTTTTTACGTATTTTGGTATTGAAAATAATTTTTAGAAAGGATTTATTACTTCAATATCTTGAAATGACATTGTATTATTGCAATGTGGAAATGTTGTCATTCCATTATACTTATGTTACGTGTTATGATCATGTTATGGTTCGTGGGAAGTATTTACGTATATGGGTGGTTCTGTGATAATCCTAGGGAGGGTGAGCCCGAGATAGCACTTAAATGATTTGTGTAATGTGATGGTGGTAAACTTGAATGTTTCTCTTAAGAGATTTAGGGAATAAACTTTGATGGTTATTCCAAAGTAACTCCCTATGTAGCTCTGATAGCTACATTGTAAGTATGTTATGGATGCCACATGTTACCTTTATGATTTAAGTTTTCTATGTGTTATTCATAAGTCTTATGTTTTCATGAGGTAAGTAAAACAGTTTATGGTATGTATGTATTAATGAATAAATGGTTTCTATCATTGTTTTTTAACCTTTATTATGATCTTTATACTCATCCCATGTTTAGAAATTGTTTCACATGACTTAAATATGAAAAGGATCAAGGATGGGATCGAGGAAAAGTCATTCTATATAAAACATGGAACTAGACATGACTATTTTTTTCAATAGTTTTTATTTAAAAAAAGGAAACTGTGAAGAATAGTCTACTTTTTAATCTATTTAGATGTAATAAATATGTAATAATTCTATAAAACTGTAAACCTGAAAAGATCCTCAATGTGGATTATTCATTTATTTCAATATTATGTAATTTTCAGGGCCGGGTCCATATAGTTGGAATCATAGGTTAGTTTAGATAAATTTAGAAGTTAGGGTATTGTTATATTTATACGCAAAAAGTAATATATGTTAATATTGAATTCATATAGTATTTACAGATTACCATGTTTCTTTGCCTAAGATATTTCTGTGTTCAGAATGGTTTTCCACAGAGGAAACATGGATACATTGTTGGGCCGACATCAGGAGGGAAAAAACCTTCCAAATCATCATTATGAGATGGTCGAAATCGGAACTGGATAGTTTGTTGCATTGATGGCACAATTGACTCAGGCTATAAATGGTTGTGTTATCCATGTACGAGATCAGCCAGATCAACCACAGAGGACCACATCAGTAAAGGAGCATTTCATGGGGCAACATTCCCCATCATTCAGAGGATCATCTGATTTGGTGCTAGAAGAAGGGTGGATTAAAGAACTGGAAAAGATTTTCAATGACATGGGTTATTCATAACATCAAAAGGTTAGTGTTTTTGTTTCATATTTTAAAGGTGATGCTGATCAGTGGTGGTCGATGGTGAAAAATATCATTGATAATGAGGAGATTGATGTTCTTGATTGTGATGAATTCAAATGTATGTTTCTTGAGAAATATTTTCATAAGGTGGTTTGTCTTAGGATTGAAAGCCAATTCTTGGAGTTGAGGTATAAGGATGACTCAGTGGCTGCTTATGAAGAAAAATTCCGTCGACTAGCAATGTATGCTCCAAATTTCATACGAGACCTTTATAGTAAAATCAACCATTTTTACTCAGGATTAAAGCCAGTGTATTAAATGGCTCTAGCCTCTCTTATGTTCAAATATTATGAAAAACATGTAAACTATGCGAAAAGGTGGAAATTGAGTTTGTCGATGATCATGTATTCTTTATTAAACAACAAAATAAGAGGTTGAGGTAGCAGGCGAAAGGGAAGAACTCTTCAAAAAAGACTGATGGTAAGAAACATAAGTTTAAAAATTTTCAAAATTGTGGTAAAAAGCTTACTGGGGAATGTCTGTTGAATTATAGTTACTACTATCGATGTGGTAAAATGGTGCATAAGGATCGTAATTACACTTAAAATGAACAGGTTAATAGTAAGAAAATATCTGATTTACAGTCAACAAAATGTTTTAAGTGAAATGAAATGGGTCATTATGAAAATGAGTTTCCAACAATGAACTCACCCGATGTAAAGCAGCCAGATTACAAGTAGAAAGGGGTGGTGAAATCCATTGAAACTACTTCAGTAGATGTTGTGCCATCAAATGATGTTGTATGAGGTACACTATTTGATTGTTCAGATTATTCCAATGTGTTGTTTGATTCTGGGTCTACATACTCATTCATTTTTGTAAAGTTTTCTTGCCTATTGGTAGTTCCATATTGAGATATGAATACACAACATCTGGTTAAACACATGGAGGAAATGTTGAGACAAAAAGAAAACATAAGAACATTTATGTCCTTCTGTGTGGAAAGAATCTTCCTGCAAACCTTAATTTTTTTATTGTATTAGTGCTTGATTTTATTTGGGTATAGAATGGCTATATGTTTATCATGCTAAGATTGATTACAGAGCTAAAGAGGATTCTTTTCAGAATGATTTTCATTTTGTATACAAAAATGAACCCTTTATTTTGATAACATATCAGGAAGGTGAGAAACTAGTAAAAGATGGAAATGAATGTTACATTGCACAAATTGTTGAAAATAAAGTAACTATTTAGATTAATGAGGTGCCAGTGGTAAATGAGTACCTAGATGTTTTTTCTGATGAGTTGCCTAGTATTATATTTGATCGGGATGGTGAATTTACTGTTGACATAGTTCCTTATTCTAAGCCAATTTCAAAACCCCCTTATCGAATGGCTCAAATTTATCTTTTAGAGTTAAAAAAGAAATTGCAAGAGTTATTAGATAAAGGTATCATTCAACCTAGCACATAACCGTGGGGTTCTCTTGTATTGTTTGTTAAAAAGAAAGATGGTTCAATGAGACATTGCATTGATTATAGAGCATTGAATTTTATCACTGTTAAGAATAAATATCATTTTTCTCATATTGATGATGTGTTTGATCAGCTCCAGGGAGATCTATATTTTTCAAAGATTGATTTCAGGTCGGGGTACCATCAGCTTAATGTAAAGGAAACAGACATTCTGAAGACCGCGTTTCATACTAGATATGTCCATTATGAATTTTTTGTTATGCCTTTTGGTTTAACCAATGCATCTGCTGTATTCCTGGATCTTATGAAGAGAATATTTTGTGAGTTCTTGTATAAGTTTTTGGTTTTGTTCATTGATGATATTTTGGTTTTTTTCAAATGTAAGAAGGAACATGAAATTCATTTAAGGGTTGTCATGAAAACCTTTAAAGAAAAGAATGTGTTTGGGAAATTCTGCAAGGGTTATTTTTTGTTACAAAACATTTCTTCCCTTGGTCACATTGTTTTAAAAATGTAATAACTGTGGATCCGTCTAAAACAAAAGTTATTAATGAATGGCCAAGACCCAAAAATATAATCATGATCCATAATTTTGTTGGTTTAGTAGGTTATTACCGGAGGATTGTTGAAAATTTTGCACAGTTATCTAGTCCAATGACTAAGTTAACTCTAAAAGGTGTCATGTTAATCTGGACAAAAGAATGTGATTATTGTTTTCAAGAATTGAAAAGAATATTAGTGAATTCTACAGTTTTGGATGTACCATCCAGAAATGGGGAGTTTGTTATCTATAGTGGTGCTTCGTTGAAATGACTTGGTTGTTTCCTAATGTAGAATGATAATGTAATTGATTATGATACACGTCTGTTGATACCACATGAGTTAAATGACCCTACACATGATTTGGAATTAGCTGTTGTTGTTATTTTCTTTAAATATTTGGAAAAATTGTTTTTATGGAGTGATGTTTGAAATATATATTGAACACAAAATTTTAAAGTATATATTCACTAAAAATGAATTGAACATGGGACAGAGGAGATGGCTGAAATTAATCAAGGATTATGATTGCATGATCCGTTACCATCTGAGAAAAAAATAATTTGGATGATGCTTTGATTTGAAAAAGTAATCTTTCATTAACCATGTTATGTTTAGAAGAAGACCCTTTAGTTTTTTGATTTGATAAACATTGGAATAGAAGTTGTTTCTGTAGGAAATTTTTCAGTTTTGTTTCAGTCGTCAGTGAAATCATCTCTATCAGACAGAATAAAGAAAGCTCATAAGGAAGACAATTAGTTGTAGAAAAAGGTAAATTTGGATCAGAAGGGTAAGTTTCCTGATTTTAACATTGATAATGATTGTGTTTTGAGGTTTGGTAAGTGATTATGTGTCCCTTGGGATTCATAGTTGAAGAATGAGTTGTTATGTGAAGCACATAGTTCCCCATTTTCTGTTCATCCATGTAGTATTGAGATGTAAACAGATCTTCGAAAGTATTACTGATGGGATGGAATGAAAACAAATATTGCTGATTTTACTATGAAGTTTTTGGTTTGTTAGTAGGTTAAACTAGAGATGCAGTTACCTAAAGGGATGCTTCAGCCATTACTAATTCCAGAGTAGAAATGGGAAAATATATACATGGACTTTGTTGTGGGATTACGAAATACATCTCGAGGTAAAAATTCAATAAGGGTGATTGTTGATCGATTGACTAAATCTTATCATTTCCTTCCTATTTGGGATACATTTTCTATAGATAAACTTTCTTTTTTGTATGTTAAAGAGATATTCACGTTGTGTGGAGTTCCCATCTCTAATGAATCTGATCGTGATCCTAGGATTAAATCTAACTTTTGGAAAGGCCTTCAGATGTCATTGGGTACTGAATTAAATTTTAGTACAACTTTTCATCCTCAATTAGATGGGAATTCATAACGAACAATTCAGACCGTCGAGGATATGCTATATGCTTGTTCACTAAATTACCATGGATGTTGGGACCAACATCTTTCTTCGGTTGATTTTTCATATAATAGCAGTTTTCATTCTAGTATACAGATGGATCTATTTGAGGCATAATATGGAACACATTGTTGATTTCAATCATTTTAGGATGAAGTTGGTGAAATGAAGCTGATGGGACTAGAATTGGTAGAAGATATGTTAGAGAATGTTTAGTTGAGTCAAAAGCACATGAGAACAGCTCAAAGAAGACATAAAATTAATGCAGATAACCAGAGGATGGATATTTCTTTTAAGGTAGGTGATCATGTCTTTCTCAAAGTTTCTCCATGGAAAAGTGTGATGCATTTTGGAAAGAAGGTAGAGTTGAGTCTAAGGTTCATTGGGCCTTATGAAATTCTAGATAAAGTTTGATCAGTTGTATAGAGAGTTTATTTACCTCTAAGTTTATCCCACGTACACAATTGTTTTCATGTTTCGATGTTAAGAAAGTATATGCCAGATCCATCTCATGTTTTAAGACCAGAGGTAGTTCAGTTGGAAGAGAATCTCTCTTATGAAGAACAACCAGTTTAGATTCTTGACTGTAGAGAGAAAGTGTTGCGGAATAAGGTAATTCACCAGGTAATGGTTTTGTGGAAATACCATGTGGTTGAAGAGGCCACTTGGTAATCTGAAAATGCTATGATAGATAAATACCCCCATTTATTTTGATAAGTGAATAAAAATTGCGAGGACATAGTTTCCCAAAGGGGGGAAAGATGTAACATCCAAGGTAAATGAAGAATATGATATTTTTATATTTATTAATATTTGTGAATAAAATATTTATTTTCCATTAAATTTGTTTCTCTGTTCGATAGCGTACCCAATACACAACAACGGGTTTCTTTGAAATCTTACGTTGCACACTAATAATATAATAATATTATTTTAAATGGTAGTTTACTCTTAGCCGATGTATTGGTCAGAATGAAAAAAACTATGAACAATATTATTATACATGTTTTTTAAATGTATTTACATTTATCCAATAAATGTTAGAGGCTTGAAATGTAAATGAATATAATTTTAAGCATATTTTACATTAAAAAGTCGATTTACCACCTTTTAATGGCTAACACTCATTAAATATTTTTATGGTCACATCAATACATTATAATTGACCAAATTAAATTCTTCTTTAGAATTTGGGTATCAATATTTAATTTTTTAAATTTTTTGGGATTTTTCCGATAATGTTCATTTTTTAATGAATAGTGAAAATATTGTATTTTATTTCAGAAGTGTCTTTTAATATAATATATTTATATGGTTAGATTATCATTCTAATTGTTTTTAATGTGTAATTAAATAAATTTTTACCATTTAATCCAATTTTGGTAATTGGAATTAATTTCACTTTGAAATTGGACTTAAACAAGTGTCTATCTTTTGATAGTTATTGTTTTTTAAAAACACGCTATTTGTTTTAAAAACAGGAATTAATTTTAAAAATATTTAATGAAACATTTATTTTTTTAAATTTGGAAAAATAAAAATCATTATTGAATTCGGAATATCAAATATTTCTTAGGCTGAATTTTTGGTATTTTTCGGAAAAACTTTAATTTTTGATGAATAGTGAAACCACTTAGTAGTAGTAAAAAAATAACTTTTTTATATAAATGAAATTTTAGAACTTATGTGAAATGAATTAAAAAAATCTGACATATATGGTTATTATTAGATTGAAATATTTGGTACAATAAAAAGAAAGTAATTTTAGGTGAATAGTAACTTTTGATTTTTATTTACCGCAGTTAAAGGTAAAGACGGTAATTCAAGGTTAAATGAATATTAAAATAAATCATATTTTACCTAAAAAATTTTCCTAACCATATTTTATGAGAAATGGCCTACCATGGGCATCATTGGGTCTATATTGGGACCCCATGGAGCCACATATGAATGATAATGACACTTTAGATTAAATAATTTAACGTAAAGGCAAAAATTACATAAACAAAAATATTTTAGTAAATTAATTTTTATATGTTGTTATATAAGTAATAATTTTCCCTATAAATATTCATTGTAAATATAAATATATTTCCTACATCATGTATTTTTTTAAAATTTTTAGACAACAAATATATTAAATTAATTATGACACAATAATGATGCAGTATTTACCACATTAATAAATGATTTAAATAAATAGGATTATAACGAATAAAATATTATCCAAAACATGTGAAATTATTATTGGATGATTTTATTTCGAATATTAGTCATCTTATCTATGACATTAACGATTTTTTGACATTTTGAAATAGAATATATGTTTATAATAAAATAATGATTTCACACTTTCCTAAAGAACCCCTCCTCTCCCTTATAAAAGGGGACCACTTCTAACCAATTACACACACCTCTCAAGACTTTTGGCTCGTCCAAAATCTGCCTAATTAATCCCTCTATATCACTCTCTTCCTCATAGAAGCCTTACCTTGTGCAGAAGGGACTTCAAAAAGTCATTTGGTTCAAACTAAAGGGAGTTACCCAAATTAAAGGTAATTGTTTCTCTTAAATTGTTTTCTTTTATTTCACTTCTCCAACCCATAAACTCTTTTTATTAATTTTTTTTTGTAACAACACCAGTATCCTCAACATACTAGGATGTTGTTATGATATGTATTGTAACAACACTTACACACACCTCCATATAATGGATGAATAACATAATTTTTCTGTGGGTGGAAAACTAACACCTCACAAAACGATGATTGTTCGATTATCTCCTACCACCACTCATGGTGGCCATTATAATGGTAATGTTTTTATATATAAT
The DNA here is from genome assembly GCA_963277665.1 of Viscum album. Classification (NCBI taxonomy): domain Eukaryota; kingdom Viridiplantae; phylum Streptophyta; class Magnoliopsida; order Santalales; family Viscaceae; genus Viscum; species Viscum album. The sequence goes on along the minus strand of OY728136.1, from coordinate 1,809,416,513 downwards.
ATATATTATTATTATTTTTTCCTTATGATTCTTTAATTTCCTTTTATAGCATTATTTTACGGTTTCCATTATGGGTAAACACGATAATATCATTAGAGAAAGTGCGAACTACCGCCCCCTCAAAGTGATATGACTCGTTAATGACATATGTGGGATATTAAATGTATGGATTTAATGATATTATATATGATATTATATTGTAATTATAATATAATTCTGTTTCAATATGTTTTAATTCCACTAAAATTAGAAATATAAATCAAAGTAGTGTTTATGTGTATGTACGACATACCGTCTCCATGAACGGTGCATTTCATTTCTTACATGAAAAAATTATATACTATTATAAATACATGTATATACTGGATATATATGATATATATTATATCTAAATAATGAATGTCATTTTGGATATAATGGACTATTGATCAAATGGAAAACATGTAATTCTAAGGTGTTCATTTTTGACTCAAGTACCAAATATCAACAAAATGAACGTTATTAACTTGAATGATCACATAATGTTTTTTAACATGGTAATAAGTGATATAAAAAGAATTATAAACTAGAAAAAGATTTTATGAAAGTATAAATTAACATTAGATTATTAATCCAGATATTAAAGAAGAATCGAGTCAAGTCGGACACGAGGTAAGGGACTTCGTCTCAGTTTCTTTTCATTGAGGCATATTTAGTTATATACACGACTTTATTTTATACAGTGTATAAACACATTGACATTTCATTTCATTCAAATGGAATATTTTATACTAATCATTTTACAAAACGAAAAATGGAAATGTTTTTTATATAAGCGGTGACAAAAACCTTTCCGCCGTCGTGAGCATCATTTGAACTTTGGCTTCCTTAACAAGATGAAATGATTTTAAAAGGAAAAAATAAATACCATATACTCTTTTTATGTATATTGGTATTAAAATTGATTTTGAGAATGGATTTATTATTTCAATATCTTGAAATGATATTTTTTATTGGAATGTGTAAATGTTATCTTTCCTTATGCTTATGTTATGTGTCATTATCATGTTATGGTTCTTGGGCATTATTTATGTATACGGGTGGTTCCGTGATAAACCTAGGGAGGGTGATCCCGAGATAGCTCTCCAATGCATTGGGTAATGTGAAGGAGGTAAACATGAATGTTTCTCCTAAGAGATTTAGGGAATATAATGGGATGGTTATTCCAAATTAAATCTCTATGTAGTTGTGATAGGTACATTGTAAGTATGTTATAGATGCCACAAGTTACCTTCATGATTTCTTATTTCTATGTGTTATTCATAAGACTTATGTTTTCATGAGGTAAGTAAAAGAGTTTATGTTTGGTATGTATTAATGAGAAAATGTTCTCATTCATTGTTTTATAACCCTTAATGTGATTTTAATGATCATCCCATGTTCTGATATGTTTTCACAAGACATAAAGATGAAAAGGGTCAAGGATGTGATCAATTAAAAGTCATGTTGTCTAAAACATGGAACTATATATGACTCTTTCTTCAAGAGTTTTTATTTTTTTTAAAAATGGAAACTATGTACAAGTGTCTATTTTGTAATCTATTGATATGTAATAGTTAATCCTAATTCTCTAAAACTCTAAACCTAAAATGATCCTCAATGTGAATTATTCATTTAATTCAATATTATGCAATGTTTAAAGATGATCCCTTATATGTTGTGTTTAATGAAATATATCAACGAAATTAAATTTCTTTTAATATAAAAATATCAAAAAATATTCCGTTATTAAAAAACTCCATAGTTTTTATAAAAGTAACCTTTATTTCCATTCATTTGAAATATATTTCAAAAAAAACTATTTATTCTATATCAGATAAGCTATTATTTGAGTTTGGATCATTTTCTAGTGAAAATAATACTATTTTTCAATATATTCCACTGATAGATGGTGGGAACATCATCATTTATATATTAATAAATATATTGATAACTATTTTATAATGGATAATATATTTTAATCGTTTTTTCTATTATAAAAAATGAATTATACCCCAATGAATCAAAAAAAATTGTGTATAAAATTAGTCATCTATTTTTATTGGGCATAAAATTATTTTATTGAAATAATTATATAATCATATATGAGAAATGATATGATGGTATATATTTCTTCAATATATCTATTAGTGATTTTTTATTCCTATATAGTAAATTATTGATATATCAACTATTTTATTTATCACTTGAATATAACAAATATACTCTCAAAACCATTTTTGGGATTTTTAAGTAATGTATTTTTACAACACTTCGTAAAAAATTGTTGGAATCTTATACCCTTGTAAACATAATAATTTATTTGGATTGAATTGATATATTATATTGAAATTTCTGTTTTTTTCAAAATCCCATTCATTTATCACATAAAATGAAATAATATGGAATTATTACACCTTCCTAATTTAACATATATGTTTCAATGAACATGACTAGTCATTTGAAGAAATATTTTTGGTATATACAACATAATTTTCAATTTTTAATTTTAACATGCACACAAATGAACTATTTAAAAATAAAATTTACCAATACATATTGGTCATATTTAATATATCCTAAACCCTATGGGTATATTGAGAAAAATACTATTAAAATTAATCTTATTTATTTAATTATTCCTCCGATGAAAATAAATTGAATTTCATGATGAGAAAAAACATCAAGGAATCTGTTATTCTATATATGTAATTTCCAAACTCAATCGCATTGAGTTTCACTGACATACCCAATCATATTGAGTAAATGAAAATAAATGGATAGTTTATTTTTCATTTTGTGCTTATGAATCATTGACTGAATCATTCAGTTCTTCTCATAAGAATTTAGATTCATGAGTAAAAAAATGAACACATGGATACTTTTTCTAGTTCTTCCCTAATATATTTAATTTTTATAACATAAAAAAATACTACTAAATTAAATTTCATTGATATTATCTTACATATATATTTTCCATCACAAACCATAAATTAAAATGATTTGATCGATAACATTTTTATAATTTTAATCACATAATATTTTTTTCCGGATGTGTATCACGTATTATAACAATTTAATAATTTAATTTAATATAAATTATAACAATAATATGATGAACTATTTTTATGTACATCATATAAATTAGTATGAAAGGATCCATCATTCATGATATAATGATTCTACTTTCTAATTTTCCTCACCACTTAATAATTAATTTAATTAATCATCCCAATTATATCATAATTTATTTTTAGATAGTGAAAAAACTAAATATTAATCTATTCATACAATAAACCATATGTTTCATATATATATATATATATATATATTATGTCTCAATAGATGAATATTCCTAACAAAACCAAATTATCAATTCAAAATTGATATATGTGTTGTGCTTTACGAAACATGGACACATAAACAACTAGTTCATAACTGTTCTATAATGTCTTATTCTTAATTCCTCATAACCAAAAATAATCTATGTCCATTCATAAAAATACCTTTATTCATTACCCGGGGAAAGAAAATATATAAATGGGTGAGATAAGACCCTCAGTTAGGGTAAAAGTGTTTGATATTAATCATCACATAAGAATATCTTGAGAATAATAGTATGATAGCTTGAATATAACAGTTACAATCATACCCTTCATATCACAATTCATTGTCCTATGTTATGTAATAAATCATTGAAGTGCATAAAATTTGAATAATTAAAAAATAAAATAACATAATCTATGAGATTATTACATTTACATAAGGAATAAGTACATGGAATGCACACAATCATAGAATATCATTTCCATAGTTTTCAAGTATTTCGACCCTAGAAATATTAGTTTAATGGGTTCACTCCCAAAACCATCATGTTATCATAGGATCACACACAAGAATATCATAGTAGATAATGTCCCTTAGCTAATTGGGTTCCCTCCATATTCTAGTCCAATTTGTCACATGAGATATTATTTTTTACCAAATACAATGGTGGTAGAAATAGGTCCACCCAAACACAGAATTAAAATTATACATATATGTTACATAATATTTAAAATTAAATAATCATATAAAAACCAATCAATATAAATTGGTTTTATAATAATTTCATAATATAGTAAATCATGATAATGGAACCATTATCATAATCAATTCAACGTAACATTACACGTGGATAAGAAAAGAGTATCATAAAAATATTTTCATCATAAAAATAAATTATATAGAAAAATAATGATAATGGAATCTACGAATAATATTTCTCATAAATCATATTTCACATCAAATGATTCCATATTAGATAGAATATTATTTTTAATGTTCACTTGGATCTTTTCTTGATGAAAATAACATTTTTACAATCAAAATCACATTTTTAAACTAAAAGTTCATAAAATTATTATATTAATCCTCTTTGAATAAAAATATTTAGAAATTATAAAGGAATATTTATATCATATAATGGTTATTATGGTAGAAAATAATGTTCATTTCATACTTGTTATATCAATTATTCCTTCGACATTGTTTTTAAAAAGTAAAAAATTACATCGTTTAGAAAAATAAAACAGGAGTCGTTTTAATTAATTTTTTAAAAATTCAATAATTTGTCAAAATATGTTTAATAAATCCTTTGATATTTTTATCCATTTTCTTTAAATTATTTTTAGAATAGATGGAAATTAATGAAAAAATAATTTCAAAAAAAGTGAGAAATAAATTTGGTTTTCATTATAAACAATAATTTAGATTATTCAGTACCTAAAGAGATTAAAAGGAAATTAAAAACTTTTATTTTTATGAAATAACCGTAAATGAATAAAAATAATCAATTTATTAGATATATATCATAATATTTCATAATCCAAAACACACACTTAATAAATATTGATAAACAATGAGATTATACCACAAATACTTTAACACATTGGTATCTTTTGATTCATAAAAACCACAAATAGAATAAATTTAAAGGAAACATTATATATCATGAGAATAAATAAATTTATAAAATAACAAAGCTATGGTGTTATATATATATATATATCATATAAAAGAAGATAGGTGCATAACATAAATTTTGACACAAAGAAAACAATTTTAGAAGAATTTTCCATATATTAAATCTCAAATTCCTTATAGCACTTCAAAAACTACTTTAGATTGAATATAAGGTTTTTATAAACCTATTATAGTACTATAAAAAATGTATCATACCATATATTATTTATTTATAAACTTTTATTACCTATTTATTAGTCATTCATTATTATAAACATGTTTTTATTAATATTTGATTTATATTTCATGAAAGTTTTAGTTTAGTATTTTTCATCCTTTTTCAGTGTTAATGGATACATCAATTAAAAAAATTATATATTTTTAAATATCATATATATTCAAAATATATTTATTTAGGGTAATACAATAATGATAGTCATAGAAAATTAATTCCACAATACATGGAGATGGTATGCCTTAGTACATATGAACATTGATTCCATATTCATGAAGAATGAGATGGGAGAAAGGTAAAAATACATAATAACTTTATATAATAATTTTTATGTCACTTATAAAACATGTTTCAATTTAAACAATCCTTATTTCCTTCTTATGTAAATCATATGGGAAAAATGAATCACATCACTACGTTAGGGAGTATTCCATCATACAAATGATCGACGTTATCGTATGCCAAGAATTAGATAATAAGATGGTATATGTGATATTATACTTTTATAATATATTTATATCATAAATATAATATAGAAATTTTAAATATATAATTATATATTCCATGGAGATGTGGTTGTGGGAAAATGAATAACAACTGTTTATGAGGTGGTAGTTCCCCATACACATGATCTATGTTTAGTTTAACACATGATATAAGAGGGTATAAGTGTATGTAGTTCCATTTAAATATTAAAATGTCAATATATGGAAGATAAAAATGATATTATATCTCCGTGGTTGAATAATATTTTTAGTAGAAAGAGAATGAAATAAAAATAAAATGTTTAGATAATGAATATACCTCTTCATCAGATATCCCCTTAAGGATTTCACCTAAATCCTATTTATGAGAGATTGAAATTAAAAATAATCCCTATAGTATTTGAATAGGGAAATAATTAATTTATATTTGTAGGTTTTTGTTTATCCAAATGGTTTTGTAAGTGAGAAGAGGATAGGAGTGGTGGTGGACTTTTATATGCAGGGGAGAGGACACATAAGGAATTTATTAAATGAAACTGGTATACCATGATTTTAATAATGAAAAAAATTAAAATGGATAATTTTTAATCCTTATATGTGATAAGATCATTTTATGGATAAATAATTGTATTTAAACAGTGTTTTAACACATTGTCTCATTTATCATTTTTTTATAACCCCTCATTAAAACCTTTTTAACCACACCCACAATAAATAAATTTTCCATATTTTTACTATTTATTTTGACTAAAGTTAATTAGTGAATTAATAAATAAATTAATATAATCTTACAAAATATATTGTATCCATTATTCGAAGATTAATTTGATGATGATTAAAATTTAATTTTCAAATTAAACACAAAGTCCTGACAAGAAAGTGGTTTTCTATATTATATATATTCCTATGAATAAGAATACTTAATAACAAAATTCAAGATACAATTGATTAAAATAAACTTAATATGATTAATTAATACTAATTTTAACTAATTTAACTTTTACTACAATATTAAAATTATCTAAAGCATGTAACTGCATTAAAAAATAATGTTTTTAATAAAAACTAGTATTTATTATTATTCAATGAAAAATTATCATTTTTATAAAATATTAAAAACATCACTAAAATATATTTTTTAGATTTATTTATAAAATATGAAGAAAATTTTTCAAAAACCATTTTATTAACGTTGTAAAATATAATTTATATAATTTTTCCTAAAAAATAATTAAAATCATTTTTTAAAAGAAATGTATTTTCAATGTATACAATTGATTTACTAATGAATTGCTAATATTTTATCAATATGTTTTATGTATATGAATCCAATACTAAATATTCAAAATATTGTTTTTTCAATTTCTATTTCCATGCTTAATTTCTACTCTATAATCGCCATTTTAAATACTAATATAAATAGAATATCAGGGTTTGTTAATACTATGTGTATCATGTAACAAAATATACCAAAAACATTAATTTTATTTGTAAAATAACCATAAAAAATATCATGGTGTCACATTATAACAACTTAAAATGAATTTCACCCCCAAAATTACATCACATGGACACAAACAACTAAATATGCTTATACCTACTAACATCATCAGGTTCCCGAAATGATTATTAATGATGGTGGTCTCACCACCAAACATATAATAGGACAGTCGTATTGTTTCATTGAACATTATATAAATGATCTCGATTATCCCCCTACTTCACCACATTAGAATTATTTTTATCCAATTTCAAGACTTATGATTTCAATAAATGTGATGGATTAGGTATGTTCTTCCTCATGAGATATAATTTCAACACATAGTTGACTTTAGATAGGTTCTCTTGATGTTCTTATCGATAAGATACCATATTGATATTAAAAATTTACAAAGGGAATACCATTCCTTAGATGTAGTTTTCTTTTCTTTCAAAATATCACTACCTTTATCCATAGAGAATATATTTGAATCTCCATGTCACAACATTCAAATAATAGATCTCGCATTGTTTTTATTAAATAATTTATACTGACATTGTGAAAACCATATATTTTTATGAATTCATTTAACATTCCCTTACATTTATTAAGCTATGTATTGTATAAATATAATTGTTTATATAACTTTATTCTAGGATGTTAGAGTTCTAATCTTCATTCCATAATAGGATGCATAATGAGCCATATCAATTCATGAGTGAAATCTACTGTTGTATGAAACATGAATAGAGGAATGAGTTGATTCCAACCACCATGGAAATCCCTATGTAATATCACAACATATACTATATGGTATGAATGATTCTCATTGATGGATTATTTTTAATAGAATGATAAAAAGTTTTAAAACTCAACTCTATATTAGGAGCTTGTGGGTGACTTCACAAGAATATAATTTTAATCCTTGGATCTGGATTGGATGAAATTAAATAAGGTAATCTATAATACCAATCAACATTATTAATGTATATTCTAAAAATATTCTCCATAGATAAATCTTATCTAATAGTTATGATGTCTTGTGAATTTTTATAGTGACCACATTCCACCATTATAATATTATTACATTTAGTTGTTTTCAGGTGTCTGATGAGAAAATACTTGGTCTTAGTTTCCCATTTCCTTTATGGTATGTGTATTGTTTTTAAATTACCATTATACTTTTATATCCTAGATATACCATTCTGAATTACAAATCACTGAGATTCCAACACTGAAATATATTTCTTTATGGTTTCCCATTATAAGTACACTATTAAAAAACCATACCTCATCATACATATATGATGATTAAATAATTGAGAATCATTATCATCTACTAATATATCCTTCAATAAAATTATATTTAGGTGACATAATCATGGTTCCTAAACCTTGTCATTACATCATGTTCATGGTTAAATTCACAAAAAAATCACCTTCTTCTAAATATCTATATCATTTATTTATCCCTCTTTTATCATCACATGGGTATGTAATTTAATATCTATATTAAAAATATAATATTTTCTCACATTATTTTATTTTTTCTCAGACCATCATTTAAAAATACATAAATATGGGGTATTTTTTGAACCTCAATAAAAATAAGATACTATATTCATTTTAACTCAATGAATTGGCCACCTTGTTCACTTTCCGTGGGTTTTAATGTATTGAGTATTTATTATAATTATTCAACTCCAAGCATCATATTGACCCATATTGAATAAATTTTGTGTGAATATATAATATAATTTTTTTGATCATTATATATATTACTCTATTTTATATAAATTTAATTCCTCTATTTAATGAAAAAATAACTATTGATAACTCTTAATCCTTAGTTGGGTAATTTTTATACTGAACCATAAATTTTCATGAGGCATAAGCTAAAAATATGTCATCTTATATGTGAATGATCCAAATCCCTTCATGGATTCATAAATAAATATTAAAAAATATTCTCTATAATAGTTTAATGTATGAAACAACTCATTGAAAAATATTCCATTTAATTCCATGAAATTTTCCTTGATTCATCCATCCAAAGAATCATGGAATCATATTAGTTATCTTGGCGAGTGGGATAAAAAATTAGGAAATATTCTCCAAAAACCCTGAATAATAATCTTCCAAATTAAGAAAATTCATATCTCAAAAAAAATGGTTGTATAAGGAAATATTTAATAACATCAATCTCTGAAATATACACTGATATAACCCCTCTAAAAATTATATGTCCAATAAATAAGACATTTTATATAAAAAAATCATAATGTATATTTTTTATACAGTTTCTCCATTCGAATAGTTTATAGTACAATTACAATGTGATAATTATTTTCTCCATTTATCATTTGAAAAAAAATAATATCATCTATAATACATCATTAAAAATATATTGGTAACATCAAATTAATTTATTCATTAAATACATGAAGAGAGTAGGATAATTAGTAATACTGAATGTAACCTATATATACATATTGTGTACAGACTTGGAATGAAATCATCTATTGGGTATATAAAAATTCATTACCGTAATTTTCTGATCCAAATATTTATGTAAAATATTGGAAGTGTTTTTATTTCTTAAAATATGATTAAAAATGTCATCAATATAGGGTATATGATACATATTCTTAATTGTGATCCTTTTTCGGCTCTTGATAATCACAAAAGAAATAAATTACACATCCTTATTAAAAGAAAATTGTCATCCCAATTTAAAAAATCTATCCAAATAAATAACTTATAATGATCCTCTTATAGATCCTTCTTCAATAACAATAATTCAATCGAGGCCATTTAATAATTATTCATTTAAATATGTATATCATCAGGTATGAGATCAATTTAGAAATTAACTTTATGTATTGGTATAAGCCTAAGAAATTCCTTCTTTGATATATAAAAGAATCTCATGAAATAACCATATAATTAATATTGAGTTTCTCCCCAACCACGTAATATAGACACCCCGTTTTGAATTGGAATCAAGACACATACAATGGATATATTTTCCAAATATCATTCAAAACATTTATCTCACTGAATAATGATGATATATTGGTTTATAATATCAAAAATAACTTCCCTTCCTTGAAAATTGTTATGGTATATATGTAATTAAATCAAATAAATTACTTATATAACATCGAATTAAAGCAGAGTGAGAATAAAATGATTACTAGAAGCATATTCTCATAAAATTTAACTGGAGAAGAATCGTAAACATTTGATGATATCGTCCTGAAATTAGAGGGTTTTATTATTAATTAAATATATAATTAGTTGGGTTTCATTTTCCTACCATTATAAAATAATTTAGAAATTAATGTTTAGGTAGATATAGTGTAAAATAAGACATTACTAGTTATAGAGTGGATATTAAGTGTACCTTTCTCCACAACATTAACACTACACCCATTTTAAATAGCAATTGCATTAGATTTTCTATTTTAAATTATAGTGATATTTTCCCAACATCGATCATGATCATTTACATTATGATTTGGGAACATGTTAGCATGACTCCTATAATCCTAATATTTCAAAAACTGAGTGAAAGTGTTTTATTCTATGGAGCTTTCAATCTGTTTTTTTACATTTTTATCTTGACCCCTTTACATTGTAAATATACTTCCTATTGACATTGATATCCACACATGGAACATATACTAGTGGAAATAACAAAATTTATTCCATGTTTCCTTACAAATATTTAACATTGAGGTAAGCCTATATTTTTTCCTCCGTGGTTTTTATGATTTCCTATGAATTCCATCGATCTTTCATTATTATAACCATGAGATTTACAGGTATCTCTAATATCGATTTCCAACAAGTTAAAACTTTGATTTTTTAATAATAACTACATAATTTCATTTGGTACAACTCACTTTGGATAATTGGTTTTTATACAATAAACAATCAACCAGCTATATGTTTAGGTTGGGTGATAATACTAGAAGCATACCTCAAAATTCATCTAATATTCACCTCATATGTACCAATAAATTTTTTATTCTTATTAATTAACTAAATGAATTAATTATCTATTTTTTAGGATTAATATATTAAAAAATAGTAATTAAGAAATAATATCTTAAACTCATCACATTCCATGGTGTCAATTTCATCATGTGGATTCATATTCTTTATCAAAATCCACAGTTGATCTGAATTTACTCCAAAATGATAACAAAAAAACTATCTTTTTCACATTCTAATGATTATAGAATGGAAACTATCATTTAACTGGTATTAAACAATTTATCAATATCAATTTGATTAGTGGAACCACTAACATAAGGTTTAAATTTACTCATTATGGACACAACAAGATCATGAACCCTCATTTTGTTGTTTGTATGTTTAACAAGAATCATTGCTTGAGAATGTTTCTTGAGAAAAGTAATATGTTTTTTCAATCCAAATCCCATATCATATGGTTCAAATAATGTATATTTATTTCAATTTCCATTACACTGAACATTCAATATACTCCATTGGGTTCAAACCATTAACTAAAAAATTCATAGTTAAAGACGCAAAAATAAAATGGAGGAACCACATAATCATAAAATGCCACTTATATGGTTTATAAATCATAAAAAACTATTTTCAATCTATGAAATGTTAGTTTTATCCTAAGTCATTAATAATAATTATTCAAATTCATTATGATGGGTCATAATTTGATAATAAATTTCAAAATTATATCACTTAGGAGTATCAAACTATGTTTTCAGTAATACACATTATCATGAACCAGGTGATGATAATTTCTAGATAAAAAAACAATTAATGAGTCATTAATACTAGTTAAAACTATTCTGAATCCTTATCCATATCATATATCCATTCATGTATTTAATTTATCACAAAACAATCACCATGTCCTTTACCACAGTTCCAAGATATTTTACTATAACTAGAGATATCCTTATGGTTCATATTATTGTTTTTTAATCATATTTTCTAAATGTTTTATTAATCCTTTCTCTAATACCAACTAAAATAATAGATAAGATTTATACATATATTTTTTAATTTATTAGGTTAATATTCATTATAGTACATAATGATTAATGCAATAATTTTATAGGTCTTCAGAATTTGTAAACATGGAATGATAAACTAGTTCATAAGAGTTCTACATTGCCTCCGACAATGTCCATAATCACCATCAACCTTTCAATACATATCAGAAAAAATACATTTATTCATTACAAGGTCAATGGAAACATAAGAAATGGAGAACTCAAATACTTGTTATGTGTATACAAGGGATAAATAAATTTCCAGATAAGAATAAAATGAGCAGAGGGGTATAAAAACTAAAACATAACATTTAATGACATTATCCTGCATATCATAGATCATAATTTTGATTAATTGAATAAATAATTCTAGTTTATATAACTATAATCATACATTAATCGGAAAAATATAACCCAAAAGGTTAAAACATTAGCATGAGACCTAGAAATTCAGATTTCACATAAGAATATAGTATCATTTACAATGTAGTCAAGGATTAATAATAAGTCAATCATAGTGTAAAGAGTATAATTACAAAACAATCATGGAATTCATTGGTCACTCATAATTCTGTCATAGTGGATATAATTCCTTAATGAACTGGTTTCACTCCCTATTCTAGTCCAACTTATCTTATAAGAAATAAAAATTTACCCAATTCATTTAAAGATTATATAATTCCCAACAACTAAATAATGAAAATCGTTAATATGTGTAAAAAAATATCAAAAAATATTTATTATATTTATACCTATTTAAAGAAATGGGTTTCATAGTCACTTCATCATATCATAATATGTGGATAATATAACGGCTTCATAATCATTTCATCAAAGTGTTACCTATGGAAAATAAATTAGTTTCATAAAATTATTCTCATGAAAACTATAAAATATATATATAATTAATAATAATGGTATCCATGGATCGTATCCCTAGATAATATTATGTAATATCAAATTATGTCATACTAGATGGAAAATTATTTTTAAATATCACTCGTAACAGTAATTGGAAAAATAACATTTTCTAAAGATTATTAGTTGAAAAAATGATTTTAAAATACTACAATTAGATAATAGTATTTGAATATTATAAATTAATCATTAATATATCGAGTGTTCATGATGGCATAATACACAATTCATGTTATATACTTTTAAAGAATTACATTAACTTTTTGGATAACATTTAAAAAGGTACCACATTCAGAAAATTAAGGAAGATTGTGTAGAAAATATTTTTAAAAAATTATAAAAGGTAAAATATTTATCGAATCATTCAATATATATCAGTAAAAACTTCTCTTATATTATTTCTATATAAAATAGACATGGAAAATATAATTTTCAAACATTGAGATAAGTAATGTTTGTTTTTATTAACATCATTATTTTGGACTCCTGATTACATAAAGACTGGAAAATTTAAAACTAATTATTTTTCATAAATAACCATACATGAAGAAACGTCAAAAGCTTCATGAGAGATATGTAATAATATTTCATCATCATAATCACAATCTTAAACAATATTGATAAACAATAATAAAGTAACATAAAAATTTACCACATTGGTGTGTTTTTAATCCTAAGAACCATGAATGAATAAAATTAAATGAATAATAAAATATAATTATAATAACTAATTTCTCGACATAGCATGTCAAATGGTGTATATATACCCCTAAAAAATGAAAAAGAAGAAAAACATATCATATTTCATGAAGAAGATAATTTGAGACGTCTTTCCCTCAACATAAGTCCCATTATCCTTCATTCATGATAGGGAATAATATTTAATGAAAATAATATTATTATGAATATATTTACTAAACATATAAATATGTATCATACCATATATTATTTAATAAATGAATTTTATTACTTGTTTATCAATGATTCTTTTATAAAATAACATTTCAGGAAATTACTAATTCGATTTTCAGGTAGGTTTTGGTTTGGTTTTTTCTTCATTTTAACTTGATAATGGTTCCCTAATATATAGAATTTCAAACATGATTATAATATCATATAAATTCATTGTATATTTATTTAGATCAATCTATTATGTTAGACATTAAAAATGAATAACAATGTTCATTGAGACGATAGGTCATGCATATGAATCAATGATTCTTCCATTTTCTCAATGGTTGATACAAAAGAAATGTATATAATATATTACATTTATAGAATTATTTTTATGTCATATATATCACATTTTATAATTAAACCTACCATTATTACATTCCATTTAATACAAATGTGATGAAAAGTATCATTACTTCACGAGGCTATCGTACGTCGTACACATGAGCAACATTATCATATTTACAATGAATTGAACGTAAGAAGGTATTTCTAATATCATAAATATATAAGTATAATTATTTTATAAAAAATATACAAATATGTCAAATTAATAACTATACCTAGATGTGATATTTGGTGATGGGAAAAAATATTAAACCGGTTCACGAGATTGTAGTCCTCTGTACCGAGGATTAACGATTTTCATTTCCATGTAATGGAGGAGAAGATTGATATAGATTATTTGGTTATCTAAATAATATAAACGTATATGTTAGATAATTATGTTTATATATATGTTGGATTTATTTATACTAAATATGCACAAGAGGGGGTGATTTGAGCCTTTAAAATTTTTTAGCGAGATCATTATCTTTCCTTTTAACATTATCAGAATGGTTATGCTACCGAAAATAAATAGAAATGGAGGCATGGTGTATAGTGCTTTGTGGAATAGAAGGACCCATGTCTACTCCAATAATTCTCTACTCTATAAGATTTTTTATTTTCACTATCTAGTCTACTTATCAATAGACTATTCCACAAATGAGTGTAGACAGTTTACACCTTTACAACATTAAGGCTAAACAGAGCCTTCTAGTTCATACAAAGAACCTAACACATAACATGTTATGATATTTCGATCACTTAAAGTAAAAGATTGTTTGTTCATCAAAATATATTCCAGTTTCTCTTCACAATTACAACAACACACAATTGATATTTGATGGATCTTCCTCTTCAGAAAGAATAATCTTCAGGTAGAAGTAGTTCTGAGCCATTCTGGTTGCAGTAAATCATTACATTAATTCAATAACTGTAACAAAAATAGATCCCAAAAATATATTTGATGTATAATTGGTGAATATTCTACATGTTTCTTCTTCATTAGAAAACAGAGATTCGTCGCTCATCGTAACAGAAGATCTGGAAATATCAAATGTTTCTACAAATTGTAGTTGTGACAAATATGGAGAAAATTATTTTGTCATAATCTTTATTTTTTCATCAGCCAAAACAACACAAATATATAGGGAATAACGAAGAGGTATTCCTCTATAAATTTATATACACAAATGTCATCTTCTAACTCACAATATTTAAATGTTTGAATAATAGAGAAGTTATAAAATCTCTTAATATTCGACATGAAAAGCTCATCTTAAATCTATCCATTGTGTCATAAATAAAGGGTTTTGATTCAGTCAAATATGAACTTTGTATTTTGGCTTTTAATCTAGCTTTAAGTCAGCTTGATAATCCATATAAAGACTGTTGCTCGATAAAATTGTATATTAAATTATATGAAATAATGTATAGGGTTGAACAACATAGTATGCATTCTCTGAAGATAATGTTGTTAACATAAGGTTGATAATGTATGGTTGATCATGAAAGTAAGATTTATGATTCAACCTTCAAATGTATGGTTGATATCAAACATATGATTGAACATACATACTTTTCTATTCAAATCAAATACGTACGGTATTTGACCCATACTTTTCACTGTATTCACACATATAAAATATGATCCATACTTTTCAGTAAAACATATGGTTCATTAAAAAAGTATGGTTGATGAACCATACGTTCTAGAAACTAATGTAACCTTCCATACTTACGTAATGTTCTTCTTCAATACATTTTCGATATCTCAAACTTAATGTTCCATCGAAATATAGGGTTCAATTAATCATACATTTCTGATGACCTGTTATGTAAAGGGAAGATTCCATCCTTACGCTACCCTTCCCATTGAATAGTATGAGCAGTGATTCTAGAACATGCTAATGTGATAAAATTATTTTTGAAAACATAGAGCATGAACAATGTTTCTATAACTCTTCATGAAATATTCCGCACGGATTAAACAGTATAATATTATTTCAATATATGAAATTGATTAAAAATAATTTCTAGAAATATACTCAAAGTAAAATCATTAGAATGACAAATAATGGTATTTGTGAACATCAAAATCATAATAAAGAGATAGTGTATTATTCTCAACAAAATTCTCTTAATAAAAAAATAATATTTTTTTTAAAACACACTTTCTAAATAATATCCCCATTTTTAATGAACACAAAACCCATGAAATTATCTTTACTAATGAAATTAACATTTAATATTAATTTCCAATAATTTATATTTTTAAAGGATAAATAAAATATTTAATTTTAAAACAATAAATTGCTCCCTATTATAAATTAATATAAAATAATATTTCTCCCTTAAGAAAATTTCGCTAGAATTTTCCCCTGAGTAAAAGATATGATTATATAAAACTTGTAAATGATAATTTTTATATCCAAATTTATCAAGTGTTACATAAAATATAATTTTAAAACATTAAATAAAATGTTGTGTTTTTCTAAAATTCTCTTCCATTTTGGGATATCAAATAGAATGATTGAATAAAGAATAGATGACATTTTAATGTAGCACTAAACTGAAGTAAATTCTATATAATCAATTAGTTAATAAATAAATTAGGATTACTGGAATTATAACATATGTAGTAGTGTAAAATAAATCAAAACATATGAAATGCGTTAAAAAAATTATTTTAGCTATAATTATGTAAGTACATCAATGATAACAATAATAATTGTTGTGTGTATTGTTTGGGTCAGGTTTCATCTTCATTGAAAAACATCATTGATTTCATCCAACTATGTCCTCAATATTTTCATTAGTCCAACACCTATTTTAACAATGAGATATCTTCCTTCCCATGTGAGATGAATATCTTAAATCAAATTGACTTTGAAAAACTCATTTAGTTGTTCTTCCTTGTCCATAAAAAGAGTTAACATACTAGGTTACTGATTAAATAATACTATAATATGTGGTTCATTTTATGTATGTCGGTTGACAAGATGCTTTTGATTTTCTATCAAAAGATATTAGGGAGTAGAGTTACATGGTATGTCCTATAATCTGTCATTAATATTTACCATTACTATTGTAACGGCCTGAAATCTCTTTATCAGATTATGTGAGGTACCTGATGTACTGGTTTCACTTGTTTTGACAGCTGCAAAATGTTTCTCCATAAAGGAATTAAACACTATCAAACTAGACATCATCGCCATTTCAGATTTCAAATTGGCTACCTCATCCGACATCTCCTTCTTAAAAATCTTATCATTGTGCTAGGAAACTGAACTGGATTCCAATCTATGAAAACATTGATTTCTGTTTTCCAATTATTTTCTTAAAGAATAGTTTTCTGATTCAGCTCTACTTAACATTCTATATAGCTCCTTTACTTCTTCATTCATGTAATTAGAGGCATTGTGTACTAGAATCTCAGTATGAGATTATACATGATGAATTAGTAGTAAAGGTAATTATTGTGCATCAGATTTTTCATTATCGTCTATTTGTACATATTTTTCTATTGATTTTTACTCAATTCCCTACCCTAAGTCATCCATAGATAAATATTCAGTCAACACTTTAGTGTGAAATGTATAATGATTTTATTCTTAATTCTAAATAGAAGCAGAAGGTTACTCCTCTTGAGAATCTTCTTCACAAAATTCTTCCATGAAAGAAATATAAAAATCTACTTCCACTTGAGCTACTTACTCAAGAATAATGTTAGTAGGTTGATAATATTGTACATGAATAATCAATGATTCAGTTTATGTTTGACCCACTTCTCTAACACCATGCTCTGCATCTACCATTGTGTCTGTCTATGGAAAATTCTCTTTCTGCCCTAGAGGTGTCACCTCAATCTGAGAAATTATTGGTTATGCAAGGTCTTGTACTACATATTCTCCAATAAATTTGTAGCACATAAAATATTCACTTCAATCTACATTTGTTTGAGTCGGATCCTCCCTAACTTGAGAAACTATGTTCTTTTTTCCTTTTAAGACAATATTGACATTCCTCATATGTAGGTGAATCAACATTATCAAATCATATTATCCTTGAAAATATACTTGATCTATAATATTCCACTCCTTCCAAAGATTTTGTAGGTTGATCATGAGCACTCTCTTGGTCTTTTTCCAATCTAACAGGCATGGTATTTCCTTTAATTGTACTCCAACAAAACTAATCATCCACAATGTGCCTGCATTAAAAATGTTGTTGTGGGGGTTACTCACTCTGGCATCCACCGGCCTTTTCATATGTTTCCTAACTAAAATCATCAAAATAAATCTTCCAAAGTGATCTAAGATCATATTTGCTTCTAGTTGACAGCAATAATAAATATATGTTACCATATATCTTAGAAAATTAAATATATTTTCACTCATAAATAGAATGATGATATACATGTCAGGTTACCTAATTTCTCCATCTCTGACATTCTGGGTGTAATGCATGTTTGTACAAATTTCTCTAAAATTTTCTAGTCAGGCTATAGATCATTTAGAAACATTTTTCTCACATTCTTATATCCAAATAAGAAAGACATAATGTCCTTAAAATTATGTTCCTTTTCACCAATATTCATTAAATCGAAATGAAAATCTCCCTCATGATGGAAGTTAAGAATCATGTCTTTTTCCACAGATGAAATCAATAAATCACGGTCCTTGATCGAAGCTTTTATATGATCCTCGTATTCTCCAAGGATTAACCAAACAGACAAAAAAATTGACAATGTTATACCTCTCATAGAAACTCTTTATAATATTCATTGAAGGTTTTGTCCTAGTTTTGAAATTCTTGAGCATGCCTCGGAATTATATTCGTCTGATATAACCATTCCATATCGAACAGTTTCCCCTTTAATGTAGTTCTACCTATTGTGCGCTGCCACTTGGAATTTTTGGTATATGGCTCATTTTTCCTCCTAGTTATTTATATTTCATCAATGATTTCATAATGATAGAAATTCTAGGGTTTTGAAGGTTCAGTTGCGGGTAGAGTAGAACATTATAGGATTTCATGGTTTTGAGAAAATGAACAGGTTTTGAATTTTAAATGGTTTCTGATAGTGTTAATTACCATGTCATTTATGTACATAATAATCCTTACATAAATTTTTAATCAAATTATAAATATTCTCTCAAAAAAATGTTGCAGAATGAATAAAATTTTA
This sequence comes from Viscum album, assembly GCA_963277665.1. NCBI lineage: Eukaryota > Viridiplantae > Streptophyta > Magnoliopsida > Santalales > Viscaceae > Viscum > Viscum album. Next base: position 1,809,396,853 of record OY728136.1, on the reverse strand, counting down.
AAATATTCAAAATATTAGTAATTAATGTAATTTAAACAGTGAAAAAAAATTTGAGATAAATTTTTAATTTATAAAAAAATATTTATATTTAAATAAACATAACTCTCCCTTAATTAAATCAATCCTTGCAGTAAGAAGTGGTTTATTAAAAATATTTGCAAATTGAATTTCAGTGTTTACAATTTCTAAAAATTTTATGAACATGGTCTCTTAGAAATTGATATCTGATATCAAAATAATTAGTCATAGAATTATTAATATTATTGTTTAGAATGTTTATAGAACTTGAATTATAACATAAAATAGGTTAATTGGTAAAATTTATTCCAATGTCTATAAGAGTGTTTTTTATCCACAAAACTTGTGCACAACAACAACTTGTAGATCTATACTCTTCCTCAGCTGTTGGTAGGGAAACTGAGTGTTTTTTCTTACTAGTCCAGGACACTAAGGATTTTCCAAAAAAGTGACAAGTCCATGAGGTACTTTTTATATCTAATCTACAACTTCATAAATCAATTTCTTAGTAAGAAATTAAATTAAAATCATAATCTTTCGATAGAGAAAAGAATGGAAAATAGATTCTTTTTAATATCTAATTTTTTTACAACACATAAATGAAATTATTTAGGATTTGAATGAAATATTGCACAATGTCAAACTAAATACTTTATATCTGGCCTTCTAGTAGTAAGATATAATAAACTAACAATCATACCTCTATTTAACTTTTTGTCAACTGATTTTCAATTTTCATCCATGTCATGTTTGGTATTATTATACATATGAGTTGTCTATGTCGTGCGGTTTTCATGACCATATTTCTTTAATAAATAAGTAATGTATTTGAATTTATTTAAATCAATTCCAAATATTTTTGATATATATGAATTCATAAAAAGAAATTTAATTCTCCCATTATACTCATTTCAAATTCTTTTTTCATTAGATTTGAAAAATCAAGGTAATGTTTTAAATTTCATGATCCAAAAATGACAGCATCTACATAAATTTGAACCAATAATATAGGAGATTTCATTATTTTCCTAAATAATTATTGATCTGCTTTTCTAACAGTAAACTATTTTTTTTTTGTAGAAAATAACTTAATATTTTATACCAAGCTCTAGGTGCTTGTTTAAGACCATAGAGAGCTTTTGTATGTTAAAAAACAAAATCTTGTTTTTGTGAATTTTCAAAACCAGTAGGATGTTCAACATAAACTTCTTCAATGAAATAACCATTTAAAAAGGATGACTTCACATCCATATGAAATAATTGAATTTTCATATGAGATTCATATGCAAAAATGATCCTACAAACTTCTAATCTTTCTACATGATAAAAGGTCTCATCAGAATCTATACCTTCTTCCTGAATATATCTTTTAGCAACATGGATTTCCTTATTTCTAGTTGTTATTCATTGATCACCTTGTATATTTCTAAAGACCAATTTAGTACCAAAAATTGGATAGTTTGATGGTCTTTAAACTAATTATCAAACATCATTCCTTTTGAACTAGTTTAGTTCATCTTGCATTACTATCATCCATCATTCCTTAAATGAGGCGTCGTCTATAGAAATAGGTTCTAATTGGGATAGAAAGGAATAGAATTTAAAAATATATCCTATGTTCAATATAATTTTTATTCATGTCTCTAGGTTGCCTTTTAAAATTTCTAAATCATTATTTAATAGGGTTATAAACCGTCTAGGTAGTATACTATTAAGATCATCAATGTCATGATCTTCTGAACTATACTCAATATCATTTATATCTTTTTCAAAAACAACTTTCATGTTCTGAAGTCTCATGGTATCCTTAGAGTCAGTGTCATAAATTTTGAATTTCCTTTTCTCAAAGGGATCAGATTCATCAAATTACACACAAAAATATTCTTTAATAATCCTTAAATTTTTATTAAAACCTTATAAGCTCTAGAAGTATCAGAATATCCGAAAAAATGCATTCTTCAGATTTTTTATCAAACATACCAAAAATGTCCTTGGTGTTTAAAGTTTAATCCATACATCCAAAAACATTAAAGTAATTTAAATTTTGTTTTTCTATCCTTACAGAGTTAAAAATGTGTCTCTTTAAGAATTGGTATCATTAAAAATCTATTCATTATAAATTTGGTTGTGCATACATGTTTTTCCCAGGAATATGTAGGAAGTCTATATTCATTTAGAAATGCAATATATATTTCTATAAAAGTCTTATTTATTCTCTCAACAATTCCATTTTGTTGAGGAGTTCATGGTGCAGAGAAGGTGTGTTTAATACACATAATTGAGAAAAAGTAATTAAATTCCACATTCTCAAATTCTCCACCATGTTAACGTCTCAATGAAATATTTCAAAGACCTTTTTAATTTTTAACAGCTTTGAAAAAACATTCAAATAATGTAAAATCATTATGTTTATATTTTAAAAAATAAATCCATGTAAATATAGAAAAGTAATCAACAAAAACATATAAATATAATTTAACATCCTAACATGATACCCTTGATGGTCCAAACAAATCAATGTGGATATGTTTTAGATGTTTTGATGTAGCTATTCTATTAATAGATTTGAAGGATGATTTGTGCTGCTGCCAAGTTGGCATGCATCACAGAATCTTTCAATTTCAAATTTGAAACTTGGAAAATCCAATACAAAATGTTTATTAGATAGTTATTTTAATGAATTTATATTTTAATCTCCATGTATTATATGTCATATCCAAGATTAATTTATCTTATTAGTTAAGCAGTTTACTTTCTTCTTACATAGGGAATTTAAATCCAGGATATACACTTTATCAGTTCTTGGTGCTCTAAATTTAAGAAATTTATATTTAAAAACTGATCTGAATTTCATAGAACGATCAACAACATAACAATCATCGTAGAATTGTGATATAATTATCCAGTTGTGTTTCAATCCTTGTACGTAGATTAATTAACTAATTGAGATTACGTCAGGATCTCCAAAAATTCCAATGCCAATAATTTTACCATTGGCATTGCCACAAAATGTGACCAGTCCTCCATCATTTTGAGTTAGTGTTCCAAAAATATATGAGTTTCCACTAATATACCTAGAGCATCCACTGTCTATATACCATACAACAGTTCAGCTTCTATGTCTTGCTTCCTGTAATGGAATTCAAACCAATGTTTGTTTTGGTACCCATATTCTATTGGGTCCAATAGTGTTAGCTTGAAAGGATCTAGGAATCAAGACTTCTATTGTTTTTATAAAATCAACATAATCATATAAATTATTTGAATCAAAGGATTTCTTTATTCCACTTATTTGAGGTTTCCTTAAGTAACATTTTTTAGATATATTCCCTTTGGTTCCACAGTAATTACAAATTTCGTTTCTTGTACGTGGAACAACATAATTTTAATACATTTTGGGTTTCTGACCCTTACTGCATATTCCATATCTTTCCTTATTAATCACATTCTTTCCAATAATTTAATTTAAAAAAATTTATCATTTAGTAATAAAAATTTAAGAACTCTTATATGTATCTGCTTATGTTTTCAGGGTTTTTATATTTATTTCACTATGTGTATAGTTTTTTTAATTGAATGATATTTCTCCAGTAATGGTTGACGTTGTTTTAGTAGGTTGTTTCTCTCTCCATAAAAAAAATTATGAATATTCTTTATGGATTAGTGTTTCATGGATAAAGAATAATATTTTTCATCAAGCATGTGTCGATAAGCATTAAGTATAACAATTGAGTACCTTGAATAATAATTAGATTCATATGAGTAATAGGATTGTACCTCATTAGTTTATGCCATAAATTAGATATTGGATTTCAGATTTGATTCATCTTTTTCTGCATCAGAAATCCAAGAGATGCTTGAGTCTTCAAATACACTCTATGTACCTTTTATTGCCTTATTATCATTTTGTTCATTATCATTTCTTTTGAAAATATTATTTTCCATTTCATTATTCAGTTGAGAACAGTCAAGTCTGATATGGCTCATCTTATTGAATTCATATCATCTGACATTCTTTTCATCCTTTTTGAATGATTTTCAGAATCCTTTATTCTTTCTGTAGAATTTTCTGAATTTCCTGGCTAGCTATGCTTCCTCCACATCGGAATTAGGAGAATCAGAACTCTCTGATTTTATTGAGATTTCATTTTTCATTTTTATGTTTTTAGTTTGAGATGTTACCTTCAAAAGAGAATTCTCTCTCTTGATTAAGACTTTATTACCTTATGCTTCATCCTACATCATAGATTCATACATCATAATAGTTACAATTAACTCTCACAGTGTTAAATCAATGACAGAAGATGATTAAATTATTGTATCAGAAATTACATTCTATCTAGATAGTAGTACTCCTTATAAATTCAGGGCTTGATCATCTTATTTGATTGGATATCCCAAGGTAGTGATATTGTTGAAAATCTCTGTCAACCTTCCATTCATTTGGTTGATGATTTCTCATTCAAACATTCTGAATGTGTACGATTTTAGTTTAATAGGGGTGTACCACATCTATCCAACATTATTAGTTCCATCAAATGAAACTACATTTGTCTGGCTCATCTCATTCATCAATGGATGATGATATTCTCTATTTAATTCATCTGCTCCAAGAACACAGATGATTGAATTCATTTCATTTGTGTTTATTTCATAGTCTGCTTCAGTTGCCGCACTACATGTATCATGTTTTTTGGGAATTTCATAGAAAGTAAGAAATTTAAAATAGACATTGTATCCCAAGTTCTTCAAATAAATTATCATCTTTTATTTCCAACATCAATAGTTCTCACCATTGAAGTAAGGAGCATGAAACATTGACATACCATCTCATGTATCATCTATTGTGCTCTTTATAATCCAAAACATTAATCTTGTAATAGATTAGAAAAAAGCTCTTCCATTGATACCAATTGATAGATCAGATTATACAAAATATGAACAAGAGGGGGTGAATTTTTCCATTCAAAAATTCATAGCGAGATGATGATCAGTCCTTTTAACATTATCATAATGTTTAAGAAATAGAAAATAAATAGCAACGGACACACGATGTATAGTGATTCGGGAAACAGAAGGCCCCTAGACTACTCCACAATGATCTACCCCATGATCTTGTAAATTTTCATTATCTTGTCCTTTTATAAATAGTATGTTCCACAACTGAGTGCATGTAGATGACACCATTACAACTATAAGGCTAAACAGAGCCTTCTGGTTCATACACATAACCTAAAACAGAGTTTAGTATGAGATGTTGATCAGTCAACGTAAACAAGTATTTGTTCATTGAAATACATTCCAGTTGTTCTTTATAATTGTCACAACAATTAATTGATTGTCGATGGACCGTCATCTTGTGAAAGAATACTCATCAGGTAGAATTAGTTCTGAGCTGATCCGGTTATATTAGATCATGAAATGAATTCAATAACATCAACAACAATAGATCCACAAAAGATATTTGATGTAGGATCGTTGAACATTCGACGTGTTTCTTCTTCATCAAAAAACATAGCTTTTTATCTCTTCATAATAGCATATCTGTAAATCCTAAATGTTTCTGTAAATTGAATTAGTGAAAATATATTGAGAAAATTATTTCTTCGTACTCATGATTTTTTTATCAGTCAAAATAGAACAAATATATAGGGAATAATGAAGAGAGCTTCCTATGTAAATTTAGATCCAAAAAAGTCACCTTTTAACTTCAAATATTCAAATGATTGAATAATAGAGTAGTTATTATAACCCTTTATATTTTCATGAAAAGATCCTCCAAAATCGATCCATTGAATCATAAATAAAGGGATTTGATTCAGTTAAATAAGTGCTTTTATATTCATGCTTTTAATCAGCATTTAAGTCATCATGATAATCCACATAATGAAATTTGCTTTATAAAATCGTATAATAAAATATCAAACTTCAAATATAGGGTTGAGCTGCTTTGATTGATTTCTCTGAATTTAAGGATGACAACATAAGGTTGATAACGTATGGTTGATCATCAAAGTAAGATAGATGATTCAACCTTCAAACATAAGGTTGATATCAAAGGTTTGATTGATCATCCATACTTTCCTCTTCAACTCTCAAATGTACGGTATTTGATCCATACTATTATCTCCTTTCAAACATATAGAATATGATCCATACATTTCAATAAAATTTATTTTTCATTATAAAAGTAATATTGATGACCCATTATTTTTAGAAACTAATTTAAAATTCCATACTTACGTGATGTTGTTATTATATTATTTTCTAATATCACAAATGTATGGATCCTACCAAACGTGTGGTTCCATTTTCTAAACATTTCTGATAACCTGTAATGTAATGGAAGGATTCCATCATTACACTACACTCCTAAACATATGGTATGAACAGTGTTTCCATAACATGGTATTTCGCTAAAATGATTTCTAAACACATAGATCATGGACAATGTTCTGATAACACTTCATCAAATATTCTACATGAAATAAACACATAAATATTATTCTGAAAGAGAAAAACAATGAACACTAATTTCCTGAAATATAATCAAAGTAATATCATTAAAATAACAAATAAAGGTATTTTTGAACATCAAAATCATCATAAAGAGATATAGTATTGTTCTCAAAAAATTTCTCTTAATAATAATTAAACAATGTATTATTGAAAACAACACTTGATCAAAAATATATTCATGTTTTAATAATATTTAATAGAGTTAGGGGATGAAAAATAAGTAAAATCCAAGCATAAGGAATATACTTCTTCAGATAACTGATTTTTTGTTATTTATAAAACATTGTTAGTAGTGTTTTATAATGAAAATAAGGTCTTTAAGATGTGGTGAATAAATTATGTAATGAATTTTTTATGTAATGGTGGAAACAATGTATTTTGGAAGTGTGAGTTTGAGACTGTATAGGGTTTTTATTTATTAGTGTAATAGAGGACACAATAGTAAATTTTTAAACAAAAAATTATACCCATGTTTTCAAACATCTACAACACTCCCAAATTGATAATTCTAGAAACATAGATGATATAGGTATGATATATTTCCATAAAATATAATATGAAAATATCCAAATGCATAGAATGTTATAATATATAAATTAATTATGAAATTGATTACAATGAACTAAATAGGATAAATTAATATTTATTTGAACTATTTTTACATTTTTAAAATTATTTATATATAATGAAACTGATAGATTCATTAAGCATAAATTTAAAATTTTATAATAATCATTATTTTTTACTAGTCATTAAGTTATTAGTATTTTTTGAAAATTATCAACTATTCAGTCAAATATAAGAGTTTATTAAATAAATTAGATTTATTTTTTAAATGAAGTTCCGAAATATCAAAATATTTATTATAGTATCGGTTCAAAAAAATAAAAAAAATTTATTCAAAAAATAAATGTAATTTCAATGTATATAATCAGAATAATAAATATCTACAACCCTTTTATAAATTTTTTCTTTACATAAAATCAATATAATTAATTTTATAATGTTTTTCGTTCATATTACAACCTCCATGTTTAATTACTATTCTATAAGGACAACGATAAATACAATAATTCAAATAGTATATTGTGGTTCATTAAAACATTATGTTGATAAATAAAATATTTAATTTTAAAACAATAAATTTCTCCCTTTTATAAATGAATATAAAATAATATTTCTCCCTTAAGAAAATTTCTCTAAAATTTCCCCCTGACTAAATGATATAAATATAAATAACTTCTAAATGAAATTTTTTTTATCAAAATTTATCATGTTTTACTTGAAATATAATATTAAAATATTAAATAAAATGTCGTGTTTCACTAAATTTATCTTCCATTTTGGGATATCAAATAGAATGATAGAATAAATAATAGATGAAATTTTAATGTAGCACTAAACTGAAGTAAATTCTATATAATCAATTAATTAATAAATAAATTTGGATTACTAGAATTCTAACATATGTAGTAGTGTAAAATAAATCAAAACAGATTAAAATGGGTAAAAAATTATTTTATCAATAATTATGTAAGTACATCAATGATAATAATAATAACGGTTGTGTGTATGGTTTGGGTCAGGTTTCATCTTCATTGAACAACATCATTGATTTTTTCCAACTGAGTGCTCAATATTTTCATTAGTCCATCACCTATTTGAACTATGAGATATCTTCCTTCCCATTTTATATGAATATATTCAATCAAATTGACTTTGAATAACTCATTTAGTTGTTCTTCCTTATCCATAAAAAGAGTTAACATACCAGGCTACTGATTCAATAATACTCTAATCCGTGATTCATTTTTAGTAAGTCAGTTAACAAGATGCTTTTGATTTTCCAGTAGAAGAGATTAGGGAGTAGAGTTACACAGTATGTCATATAATCTGTCATTAATATTTACCATTACTATTGTATCGACCTGAAATATCATTATCATATTAGGTGAAGTACCTGATGTACTTGTTTCAATTGTATTGATAGGTGCAAAATGTTTCTCCATGAAGGAATTAAACACTATCAAATCAGACATCATCGCCATTTTAGATTTCAAATTGGATACCTCATTTGACATATCCTTCTAAAAAATCTCATCATTGTGCTTGGAAATCGAACTGGATACCAATCTATGAAAGCATTGATTTTCATTTTCCATTGATTTTCTTAAAGAAGAATTTTCTGATTCATCTATACTTATCATTCTATATAGCTCCTTTACTTCTTCATTCATGGATTTAGAGGCATTGCGTGCTAGATTCTCAGTATGAGATTATACATGATGAATCAGTACTAAAGGTAATGATTGTGCATCAGATTTTTCATTATCTTCTATTTGTACATATTTTTCTATAGATTTTTACTCAATTCCCTTCCCTGAGTCATCCATAGAAAAATATTCAGTCAGCACTTTAGTGTGAATTTTAGAAATATTATATTCTTAATTCTAAATAGTAGCAAAATGTTGCTCCTCATGAGAATCTTCTTCATATAATTCTTCAATGACATAATTCTCAAAAACTAATTCCAGTTGAGCTACTTCCTCATTAATAATGTTAGTAGGTTGAGCAGATTGTTCATGAATAGTCAATGATTCAGTTTAAGTTTGACCCACTTCTCTATCATTATGCTCTGTATATTCCATTGTGTCTATCTATGGAAAATTTTCCTTATTCCCTTGAGGTGTCACCTCAATCTGAGAAACTATTGGTTATGAAAGGTCTTGTACTACATATTCTCCAATAAATTATTAGTACATAAAAGATACACTTCCATCTACATTTTTTTGAGTGGATCCTCTCTAACTTGAGAAACTCTGTTCTTTTTCCTTTAAAGACAATCTTGAAATTCCTCCTATGTAGGTGAATCAACATTATCAAATCTTATTCTCCTTGGAAATGTACTAGGTCTATAATATTCCTCTCCATACAAAGATTTTTTAGGTTGATCATGAGAACTCTCCTGGTCGTTTTCCACTCTAACAGGAATCGTCGTTCCATTAATTGCACTCCAACAAAACTAATCATTCACAATGTGCCTACATTAAAAATGTTGTTGTGGTGGTTACTCACTCTGGAATCCACCTGCCTTTTAATTTTATTCCTAAATAAAATCATCGAAAGTAATCTTCCAAAGGGATCTAAGATCATATTTTCTTCTAGTTGATATTAATAATAAATATATGTCACCTTATATCTTAGAAAATTAAACATATTTTCACTCATAAACATAATGATGATATACATGTCAGGTTACCTAATTTTTTCCATCTCTAACATTCTGGGTGTAATGCATGTTTGTACAAAACTCTCTAAAATTTTCTAGTCAGGCTCTAGATCATTTAGAAACGTTTTTCTCACATTCTTATATCCAAATAGGAAAGACATAATGTCCATAAAATTATGTTCATTTTCACCAATATTCATTAAATCTAAAAGAAAAACTACCTCATGATGGAAGTGAAGAATCATGGCTATTTCCACTGATGAAATCAATATATCATGGTCCTTGAGCTTAGCTTTTATAGTATCCTTGTATTCTCCATGGATGAACTAAACAGACATAAAAATTGACAATGTTCTACCTCTCAAAGAAACTCTTTATAATCTTCATTTAAGGTTTTCTCATGGTTTTGAAATGCTTGAGCATGCCTCGGAATTAGATTCATCTGATATAACCATTCCAGATCGATCAGTTTCCCCTTTAATATGGTTCTACCTGTCGTGCGCTGACACATGGAATTTTTCGTACATGGCTCATCGGTCCTCTTGGTTATTTCTATTTCATCAAAGATTTCAGAAGGATAGAAATGATAGGGTCTTGAAGGTTCTGTTGTGGGTAGAGTAGAACATTAGAGGATTTCGGGGTTCTGAGAAAATGAACAGGTTTTTAATTTTTAATGGTTTCCGATAGCGTTAATTACCATGTCATTTATGTACATAATAATCCTTACAAAAATTTAAAAACAAATTAAAAATAATCTCCCAAAAAAATGTTTTAGAATGAATAAAATTTTAAAATATTCAAAAATAAGTTATTAATGTACCTTAAATGGTTAAAAATAAAAATAACATTGAGATAAATGTTTAATTTATAAAAAAATTAATTAAATTTAAATAAATGTAACTCTACCTTAATTAAATCAAGCCTTGAAGTAAGAAGTGGTTTAGCAAAAATATTTGCAAATTCAATTTCAGTATATACAATTTCTAGAAATATATTCTTTTTATGAACATGGTCTCTTAGAAATTGATATCTGATATCAATATTTTTAGTCATAGAATTATTAATATGATTGTTTAGAATATTTATAGCACTTGAATTATAACATAAAATAGGTGAATTGGTAAAATTTAGTCTAATGTTTATAAGAGTGTTTTTATCCAAAAAACTTGTGCACAACAACAACAGGAAGATCTATACTTATCCTCAATTGTTGATAGGGAAACTGAGTATTTTTTCTTACTAGTCCATGACACTAAGGATTTTCCAAAAATGTAACAAGTCCCTAAGGTACTTTTTCTATCTAATCTACAACTTCATAAATCTACTGCTTAATAGGAAATTAAACTAAAATCATAATCCTTGGATAGAGAAGAGAATTGAAAATAGATCCTTTATAATATCTATTTTTTTACAAAACATAAATGAGATTATTTATGATTTGATTGAAATATTTCACAATGTCAAACTAAATTCATTATATCTGGCCTTCTAGTAGTATCATATAATAAACTAACAATCATACATATATTTAACATTTTGTCCACTGATTTTCCAATTTCATCAAAGTCATGTCTGGTATTAGTACACATATGAGTTGTCTATGTCGTTCAGTTTTCAAGACCATATTTATTTAATAAATAAGAAATTTATTTGAATTGATTTAAATAATTTCCAAATCTTTTTGATATATTTTAATTCATAAAAAAATTTATTTCTCCCATTATAATCATTTCAAATTATTTTTTCATTAGATTTAAAAATTCAAGGTAATGTTTAAAATTTCTTGATCCAAATATTACACCATCTACATAAATTTGAACCAATAATATAGGAGATTTCATTATTTTGCTAAATAATTTTTGATCTTCTTTTCCAACAGTAAATTAATTTTTTAGTAGAAAAGAACTTAATATTTTATACCTAGCTCTAGGTGCTTGTTTGAGACCATAGAGAGCTTTTGTATTTTTAAAAACCAAATCTTGTTTTTGTGAATTTTCAAAACCAGAAGGATGTTCAACATAAACTTCTTCCAGGAAATAACCATTTAAAAAGGATGAATTAACATCCATATGAAATAATTGAATTTTCATATGAGATTCATAGGAAAAAATGATCCTACAGACTTCTAATCTTGTTACAGGTGAAAATGTCTCATCAGAATATATACCTTCTTCCTGATTATATCTTTTAGCAACCAGGCTTTCCTTATTACTAGTTGTTATTCGTTGATTGCCTTGTATATTTCTAAAGACCAATTTTGTACATAAAATTGGATAGTTTTATGGTCTTTCAACTTATTATAAAACTTCATTTCTTTTGAACTAGATTAGTTATTCATGCATTACTATCATCCATCTTTCATCAAATTAAGCTTTGTCTATAGACATAGGTTCTAATTGGGATAGAAAAGAATATAATTAAAAAATATATCCTATGTTCGATATAATTTTTTTTCCTTTCTCTAGGTCACCTATTACAATTTCTAAGGGATGATTTAATAGGGTTATAGACAGTCCAGGTAGTACACTATTCGGTTCATCAATGTCTTTTTATTCTAAACTATACTCAATATCATATATATCTTTTTCAAAAACAACTTTAATGTTCTGAAGTCTCATGTTATTCTTAGAGTCATTATCATAAATTTTGTATTTCCTTTTCTCAAAGTGATCAGATTCGTCAAATTACACATGAAAATATTCTTTAATAATCCTTAACATTTTATTAAAAACCTTATAAGCTCTTGAAGTAGCTGAATATCCTAAAAAAATACCTTCTTCAGATATTGGATCAAACATACCAAAAATGTCCTTGGTCTTTAATGTGTAAACCATACATCCAAAAACATTAAAGTAATTTAATTTTTGTTTTTCTATTATTCAAGAGTTAAAAAGGTGTATTTTTAAGAATTGGTATCTTTAAAACTTTATTCATTATATAATAGGAAGTGCATACAGGTTTTTTATATGAATACGTAGGAAGACTATATTCATTTAGCAAAGTACTGTCTATTTCTAGAAAAGTCTTATTTCTTCTCTCAACAATTCAATTTTGTTGAGGAGTTCATGGTGAAGATAATGTGTGTTTAATACATATTATTGATAAAAAAATAATTAAATTCCACATTCTCAAATTCTCCACTATGTTCACATCTCAATGAAATATTTCTATGGCCTTTTTCATTTTTAACAGCTTCGCAAAAACATTAAAATAATGTAAAATCTTTATGTTTATATTTTAAAAAATAAATCCATTTAAATAAAGAGTTGTCATAAAAATAAAAATATAAATATAATTTAACATCCAAACATGATACCCTTGATGGTCCAAACAAATCCATGTGGATATGTTTTAGATGTTTTGATGTAGCTATTTTGTTAACAGATTTGAAGGATGATTGGTGCTGATGCCATGTTGGCATGCATCACATAATCATTCACTTTCAAATTTGAAACTCGGAAAATCGAAAACAAAATGTTTATTAGATAATTTATTTAATGAATTTATATTGTAATGTCCATGTATTATATGTCAGATCCAAGATTCATTTATCTTATCAGTTAAGCAGTTTACTTTTTTTCTTACATAGGGAATTTATATCCAGGTTATACACTTTATCAGTTCTTGGTGCTCTAAATATAAGCAATTTATATTTAAAAACCGAATTGAAATTCATAAAACGATCAACAACATAACATTCAACATAGAATTGTGATATACTTATAGGGTTTTGTTTCAATTCTTGTACATAGACTACTTTATTAATTGAGATAACTTCAGGAACTCCAACTATTCAAATGCCAATAATTTTTCCATTGGCATTGCCAACAAATGTGACTAGTCCACCATCATTTTGAGTTAGTGTTCTGATAATATATGAGTTTCCACTAATATACCTGGATCATCCACTGTCGATATACCATAAAACAGTTCAACTTCTTTGTCTTTCTTCCTGCAATGGAATTCAATCCAATGTTTGTTTTGGTACCCATATTCTATTGGGTCCAATAGTGTTAGCAGGCAAAGATCTGGGAATCAGGACTTGCATTGTTTTTATAAAATCTACATAATCATATAAATTATTTGAATCAAAGGATTTCTTTATTCCACTTATTTGATGTTTCCTTAAGTAAATGTTTTTTAGATATATTACCTTTTGTTCTACAATAATTACAAAATTCGTTTCTAGTACTTGGAACAACATAATTTTTATACATTTTGGGTTTCTCACCCTTACTGTATAATCAATATATTTCCTTATTAATCACATTCTTTCCAAGAATTTAATTTAAAAAAATTTATCATTTAGTAATAAAAATTTAAGAACTGTTATATGTATCTGCTTATGTTTTTAGGGTTTTTATTTTTATTTCACTATGTGTATAGTTTTTTTAATTGAATTATATTTCTCCAGTAATTATTGACGTTGTTTTAGTAGGTTGCTTCTCTATCCATAAACAATATTATGAATATTCTTTAAGGATTAGTGTTTCATGAATAAAGAATAATATTTTTCATCTTGCATGTGGAAATAGTCTTCAAGTATATCATTTGAGTAGCTTGAATAAGAATTAGAGTCAGATGAGTAATAGGATTATACCTCATCAGTTTATGCAATAAAGCAGATATTGGATTTCAGATTTGAATCATCTTTTTATGCATCAGACATCCAAGAGCTGCTAGAGTCTTCAAATACACTCTATATAGCTTTTATTGTCTTATTATCATTCCGTTCATTATCATTTATTTTGAAAATTTTCTTTTTCATTTCATTATTCAGTTGAGAACAATTAATTCTGATACGACCCGTCTTCTTGAATTCATATCATCTGACTTTATTTTCATCATTTTTGAATGATTTTCGGAATCCGTTATTCTTTCTTTAGAATTTTATGAATTTCCTGGCTATCTATGCTTCCTCCACATCGGAATTAGGAGAATCAGAACTCTCTTATTTTATTAAGATTTCATTCTTCATTTTTATGTTTTTATTTTGAGATGTTACCTCCAATGGAGAATTCTCCCTATTGATTAAGACTTTATTCCCTTATTATTTATCCCGAATCATAGCTTCATATATCATAAGTGTTTCAATTAACTCTAACATTGGTAATTCATTTAAAGAAGATGATTATATTTTGGTATCAGAAATTCCATTATAACCAGATAGTAGTACACTTCTTAAATTAAGGGCTTCATCATCTTGTTTGATTGGATTTCCCAAGGGAGTGATATTGTTGACAATCTCTTTCAACCTTCTCTTCATTTGGGTGATGATTTATCATTCAAACTTTATGAATGTGTCCGACTTTAATTTAGTAGGGGTGTACCACATATATCCAACATTGTCAGTTCAATCAAATGAAACTACATTTATCTGGCACATCTCATTCATCGATGGGTGCTGAGATTCTCTATTTAATACATCTGCTCCAAGAACACAAATGATTGAATTCATTTCATTTGCGTTTATGTCATAGTCTGCTTCAGTTATAACTCTACATGTATTATTTTTTTTTTTGCGAATTTCATAGGAAGTTACAAATTTAAAATAGTAATTGTATGCCATGTTCTTCAAATAAATTATCATATTTTATTTCTAGCATCAGTAGTTCTCACCATTGAAGTATGGAGCTCGAACCATTGACATACCCTCTCGTGTATCATCCATTGTGCTCTTTATAATCATAAACATTCATCATGTTATATATTGGCCAAAAGCTCCTCCATTGATACCAATTGATGGATCAAATTATACAATATATGAACAAGAGGGGGTGAATTTTTCCATTTAAAAATTCTTAGTGAGATGGTGATCAGTCCTTTTAACATTATCATAATGTTTAAGAATTAGAAAATAAATAGAAAAGGACACACGATATATAGTGGTTCGGGAAGCAGAAGGCCCCTAGTATACTCCACAATTCTCTACTCCATGATCTTGGAAATTTTCATTATATGGTCCTATTATAAATAGTATGTTCCACAACTGAGTGCATGCGGATGACACCATTACATCTTTAAATCAAAACAGAGCCTTCTGGTTCATACACATAACCTAACACAAAGCTTAGTATGAGAAGTTGATCAGTCAAAGTAAACAAGTATTTGTTCATTGAAATACATTCCAGTTGTTCTTTATAATTGTCACAACACATAATTGATTGTCGATGGACAGTCATCTTGTGAAATAATAATCAACATGTATAATTAGTTCTGAGCTGATTCGGTTATATCAGATCATGAAATGAATTCAACAACATCAACAACAGTAGATCCACAAAAGATATTAGATGCAGGATCATTGAATCTTTGATGTGTTTCTTCTTCTTCAAAAAAACATAGATTTTTCGCTCTTCATAATAGCATATATGTAAATCCTAAATGTTTCTGTAAATTGTAGAAGTGTAAAATATTGAGAAAATTAATTCTTCATACTCATGAATTTTTGATCAGTCAAAATAGCACAAATATATAGGGAAAACGACGAGAGAATCCTATGTAAATTTAGATCCAAAAATGTCGCCTTTTAACTTGAAATATACAAATGATTGAATAATAGAGTACTTATTAAATACCTTAATATTTTCTAAGAAAAGATCCTCCTAAATTGATCCATTGAATCATAATAAATTGATTTGATTCAGTTAATGAAGTGATTTTATATTCGGGCTTTTAATCAGGATTTAAGTCATCCTGATAATCCGAATAATGACAGTTTCTTGATAAAATCGTATACTAAAATATCAGACTTCAAATGTAGGGTTGAACTACGTTGAATGCATTCTCTGAATGTAAGGATGCCAACATAAGGTTCATAACGTAAGGGTGATCATCAAAGTAAGATAGATGATTCAACCTTCAAACGTAAGTTTGATATCAAAGGTTTGATTGATCATCTATACTTTTCTCTTCAACTCTCAAATGTACGATATTTGATCCATACTATTATATGATTTCAAACATATAAAATATGATCCATACTTTTCAATAAAATTTATTGTTCATTACAAATGTAATGTTGATGAACAATTATTTTTAGAAACTAATTTAACATTCCATACTTACGTGATGTTGTTCTTATTTTTTTTTTTTGATATCACAAACATAAGGATCCTACCAAACGTGTGGTTCCATTTTCTATACATTTCTGATAACCTGTAAAGTACTGAAAGTATTCCATCATTACATTATGCTCCTCAACATATGGTATGAATAGTGTTTCTAGAACACGGTATTACGCTAAAATGATTGGTAAACACTTAGATCGTGAACAATGTTCAGAGAACACTTCATCAAATATTCTACATGAAATAAACAAATAAATATTATTCTGAATGTCAAAAACAACGAACATTAGTTTCCTGAAATATACTCAAAGTAAAATCATTAAAATAACAAATAAAGGTATTTCTGAACATCAAAATCATCATAAAGAGAAACAATATTGTTCTAAAAAAATTTCACTTAATAATAATTAAACAATGTATTATTGAAACCAACACTTGATAAAAAATATAGTCATGTTTTAGTAATATTTAATAGAGTTAGAGGATGAAATATAAGGAAAATCCATGCATAAGGACTATACTTATTTAGATAAATGATTTTTTATTATTTATAAAACATTGTTAGCAGTGTTTTATAATGAAAATAAGGACTCTAAGATGTGGTGGATAAATTATGTAATGAAGTTTTTATGTATTGGTGGAAATAATGTCTTTTGGAAGTGTTAGTATGAGAGTGTATAGGGTTTTTATTTATTAGTGTAAGAGATGACAGAATAGTAATTTTTTAAACAAAAAATTGTACCCATGTTTTCAAACATCAACAACACTCCCAAATTAATAATTCTAGAAACATAGATGATATATATACGATATATTTCCATAATATATATTATGAAAAAATTTATGTCATTTTAACAATTATATTTTTAGTTTCACCCCTGGTAATCTCATTTTAACCTTTACCACTATAATTTATTTTATGATTTTATTTTTAATTTGGAAATAATATAAGATGAAATGACTATATAATATTAATTATTATTATTCGAATGAAACAGAATTTATTTTTCTATATTCCATTAATATAATTATGAAAACATAAATAAAAATTAAACATGTTGTCATGTGGAATAAGCTGTTTTCCAAAGTGAACATTTCCAAATGAATAGAATGTTATAATATATAAATTAATTATGAAACTGATTACAACGAACTAAATTGGATAAATTAATATTTATTTGAACTATTTTAACATTTTTAAAATTATTTATATATAAAGAAACTGATAAATTCGTGAAATGTAAATGTAAAATTTTATAAAAATCAGTATTTTTTACTAGTCATTATGTTATTAGTATTTTTTGTAAATTATCAAATATTCAGTCAAATATAAGAGTTGATTAAATTAATTACATTTATTTTTTAAATGAAGTTCTGAAATATCAAAATACTTATTTTAGTATCGGTTAAAAAAAATAAAAAAATTATATTCACAAAATAAATGTAATTTCAATGTATATAATAAGAATAATAAATATCTATAACCCTTTTATCAATTTCTTTTCTTTACATAAACTTAATATAATTAATTTTATAATGTTTTTCGTTCATATTCAACCTCTATGTTTAATTACTATTCTATAAGGACAATGATAAATACAATAATACAAATAGTATATTGTGGTTCATTAAAACATTGTGTTGAATTTAGCACACCTTATTGATGTGGGTCAATTTCTTTTAAATTAGATTTTCATAAAATATTTGGTTGTTAACAATCCATCATTTTCATAAATAAAATTTTATTAATATTGTATCATAACTCCTTATTTTTATAACTATGCTCATTGAAATGTAAATTAACAGAACAAGCTTATATAATATAATATAGTGTAACCCGACATTAGTATATGATATAATACTGGATTATAAAATGTAACTCATTTCATTAATTCCTTAAATAAGAAAATCCTAGGGTAACTAAATTTTTTAAAAAATAAATGGTTCAATGATTGAGGTATTAATTAGTGATGGCTTATAAATAATGTTGAAATAATGATTTGATGTTGTTTTTATCTCACTATCTTGTCTAGTTTTATTTACATTATTAATGAGTGACTCTAAAAATTTAGTTGTTGTGTCAAAATTCCACCAACCAAAATTTTATTCTTAATCCCTATTAATGTGTATCACTTTACACATCCTACAGTTTGTATGACTCATTAAAAAATATATTGAAAACATATTGACACATATTCAAATACATCTAATGAAAATGGAATTTGATATTTCCATGTAAAAGAATAAAATTAAACGAGGGTGATAATTTCCACAGAAGTAATTCCATATCCATAAAAATATTACTCTACCAGTCTTAAATATGGTATAATCCTCAACTGTAGTGGTAACTGCATTTCAATTTTCCTTGAACAGGGGATAATATACTCAATATTGGATCTAATTCTTCATTAATGTAACACCTAATACCTATAAAAAATTAATGAACTAAATTCAAACCAATACAATTTTCTAAAACTTAGGCCAATATATTTGAAAACTACATATTACATAGTCATTTATATCATACAGTGTAAGGCATGATATATTTTGAGAATAAATTTTATAACATAAAAAAAATATTATTCATCATATATAATATACGGATATCCATGAATAAAAAAATAGTGAATATATTATACATACATTAACAATTCTTGAATTAAATATGATATTTTTTTGTAAAAATTTTATAAAAATAAAAAATTATTAATGCATTATAATTTTATATTATTCATTATTCTTATTAAAAATATTTTTAAATGAATATTTTTTAATGATTTATTTATATAAAATTTATATATTATTAATTATATTACATTATATCTTAAATTATATGTCATTTCATTAATGAAAAACAGATTATGTGCCATTATCAAATATGTAAAATTATTAGATACTCTAGATATCATAAAAATAATAGTATTTATTACATGGTTATATCATTCCTGAAAATTGTTATGAACAAATCTAAATAATACGTCAAATTGGGCCCCTTAATTTGAACAATTCAAATTAACCAGTTTCAAAATATTTATAATCAATGTCTAAAATCATTATATATAGGCCTTATTTGGTAATTTATTATTACATTTCAATATAAAAATATTATTTCCAATTAAAGACATTATTATGATATCATAATGCATGCAACATAATTTTGATATATGATATTTTGAATAATAGCAATCAAAATTAAAGATTATTTTTTGAAAGATGTTTCAAAAAATATTAAATTAATCATTAAAGGATTATAATTATTTAATTTATAAACACTTTATAAATGTATAAATATCCAAAAATAATTTTTATCGTTTTTTGAAAATGATTTATAAATAATAAACTCAATTCAAATATTAATAATAAATAAAAAATTCTACATAATTCATATATTTTAGACTTGCGAGAGTCATAAAATTACACTTCTAGGGAAGTAGTGTGTTTCTCATATCATGTTCTAGTAAATATAGTCATTTTTTAAATATTATATATCATATATATAAGGTTTTATAGGTACCTAATATTATATTAGACCAATTAATTATATTAGATATATGATAAATTTTTTTAAAATACCCCTTCTGAAAATAATTATTTGTTGATTATTGGGATTTGTAAAGTATGACCAGTTAAAAATCAGGGAGTTAAACAATGTCAAGGATTACAATATCTATTGTTTTACTATCATTTAAACCCCATATAACTAATACATGTGTCATATAATATGACTACTAAAATTATATTTAAAATAATACCATTTTTTCATTATAATGTGTGGATCCAAAAATTAGCAATCCAATAATCTGATGCAAATAAACACAATTTTTTGTGTTATCATTGTGAACATATATGTAAAAAAATGTGAAATTTACATAATTTTAATATAATTAATAATTTTATTGTCACATAAAAACAATTAACAACAAGTTTTATACATTCGCAGTGTTAGTAATAAATTTATCTAACCAAATAATTATCTTTTCCATCTTCTAAACATTTTCCTGTTATACCACGAATTACATATTACAAATTAAATATATATTATCTATATAAAAATAATCAAGACATGACATCATGATAGATAATAAATATTAATTACTCATTAGCTTAAATAGGGGGAATGGAAGCATAACAAGGGTGAGGTCAAACACATTTTAAGGTGTAGTGTATTTGAGAATCTACAATGCAATTAACATGTCCTGAATAATTAGAAGAAATAAATATGTTGAATAATTCTATATAAATTTTTACATGATTATGAAATAAAACATGCTCTAATTCAAAACTAAAAATAATCACCAGAATGATAATAAATGTTTAGATGGTGGTGAAATGAATTAAATTTAATGCATTTATGTCACCATCAACACAACAACTAAGAAACTATTATAATTATCATAGTCAATGCCATGAAAAAATACAAAAAAGAATTAATACATCTAATGTAACACAACAATATTTTATATGTATTTCCTTCGAAATAATAATGCTGACCTCAATTGTATTGATAATCCCAATTATTCATTAATATGCTTTGATAATCTTGATTATGCTTTAATATACTTTGATAATCCCAATTATGATTTAATATGATTTGATAATCCCAATTATGTTTTAATATGTGTTTATAATCCTATGTTGACAAAAATATTCAAATAATCATTGGAATATGGTAATCAATATTTATCTATGTTTATACATACTTTTAAATAATTCTAACTCAACATGGAAATGTTTTGTCTATAATAGACAAGTCTTATGTCCACTGGTATGCATAAGTCCACTGGTGTTCACATAGCTACTAATAGAGACAAACATACACTTAGTATTTGGTTCAGAATAGTGCTACTGGTATGTAAGTCTACCGGAACACCGAATCGTTACTGTAAGAGTAAGTCTACCAGTACACCGAAAGGTTACCGTAAGAGTAAGTCTACTGGTACACCAAAAGGTTACCATTAGAGTAAGTCTACCAGTACATATAAAGGTTACCGTTAGAGTATGTCTACCGGTACACCGAAAGGATACCGTTAGAGTAAGTCTACCTATATGTGTAAGTCTACCATTGTGAAGTCCACCGGTATAAGGAAGTCACTGCTACTCAAGTATACCGATACAAGGATCTACCGGTACATGAACAAAGAGCTACTGATAGGATCTCACCACTACACGGAGACCTATCGATACATGCTACCGGTACAAAAATATAGACACACAGCTACCGTTATGATGTCCACCGATATAGACAGATAACGACAGACAGCTACAATTACACAGTCTATCGATACGAAAGATCTAATGTTACAAAGAATTTATAGTTATAAATAATATACCAATAGAAGAATCTACCGATAGAAGGAGCTACCGATAGAAGTAGCAACTGATTCAAGCAAGCTACGGTTACAAGGAGTAACGCCTACCGATGGAAACCACTAACTATTTCACTGAACTCTATTTCTATTTTATTATTAAGCAATGATCATATTTGATGTTTTTAATGCACGTACTATTAATTAATGATAGTAGTTGGTATTTCAGGAACTGTACCTCGTACCTATAAAAAGGTAAAAATTCCCATTTCTGGAGATAAAAGATATAAAAGGAAAAACAAAATCTGGGCATAAAAATGGATGAAAAGAAGTGAAAAAGATGTTGGGTGTGGATATACATGAAGATACTCATCTAATCCAAAAAGATAACATGCACCAGAGCTTAAAGGGGTGAAGAACTTTTGCTGGAAGCTGAGGTACATTCATGTGTTGCAAAGCCTATTGAAACCTCGAGCAAGACATGAATTATCTAGGAGTCAAATTCAAAAAAGACACTCTATTTTCAAGGAAAAAACCATAGAAGGACTCAAAAGCATATCTATTTAATCAAAGGAGTCCAGAGCTGCACTTCAAATCACTAGAGAATTATATTCTCATATCTACTCTCTCTCACTATTTATTTTACTTAATTTTGAGCTGTGTGTGTACTGTGTACATTACATACACACACTGACTCGTGTGCTGAACTGGAGGATTTAATACTCACTCAAACTTTCCCTATACTTTTATTTCCCACTGTGGATAGTGGTAGAGGTCATGTGTGACCTAGATAGCCTGTGTTCTATTGTTTTTTTCCCCACGTAGAACTATGGTAGTGGTCTCTAAACCTGAGAAGTCTTTGCACTATTGTTTACCTTGATCAAGGGTGTGGATCAAAATTTATATAAATTATTTGAGATGACTATGTCTCAGCTTGAGACTGATACTCTTTGTTAAAACTGCTGAGCTTATTTATTTTGTTTTAAACTATATTGAATATTCTGCTGCTATGTACATTTAAATACAATTCTATTTTTATGTAACTTTGATAGTTAAACTACTAATTGTTTATAAGTTTTGTTAGCCAGTTAGTCAGTTTCAAAAGTTACTTAATATTTTGATTAAGTTAACTCATAAATAATCAATCTTTGAGAAACTAATTGAATGTTGTCAAGCATTTTAAATTCACTACAATTTAACTTATTATTCAATTTTGGGGAATTTTTAATAAGAATCTTCTTAACAGTAATTTTAATTGGAACTCAATTCACCCCCTCTTGAGTATAAACACTAACCAATATTTGGTATCAGAGGTTGTTGTTTTCAAAATATTTGCAAACACTCTATTTTTCAAATGTGATTTTAGTTGTGTCTTAAAGATTTTAAATTTTTGTTAGATTTAAATTTTATCTCATTAAATATACTTTCTAAAATTTAGTTAAGGATAATATACTAGAAGGTTCTACTACCAACATTACACCATTCTTCAATGGTGTTAATTATGACCAGTGGAAACTAAAAATGAAAATTCATTTAGAAAGTATGGGTTTTGATATCTAGAATGATGTAGTGAATTAGTATTAGATTCTAGAAACTAAAAGAACTACTTGGGATGAACCTACTAAAATATATTACAACAATAATTGTAATGCAATGAATTCATTCTACTGTTCTTTAGGAGATGAATAATTTAATCGAATATATGCTTGTAAAACCGCTTATAAAATTTGGGATACCTTGGGTGTTTCTCACGAGAGAACAACCAATGTTAATGAAATGAGATTTAATACCTAGACTATTAAATATGATAACTTTAAAATAAATCTTGATGAAACTATTTCTGACAAGTATCCCAAGTTCAATGAAATTGTAAATACATTGAGCTCACTTGGAAAAGCTCTTAGTGCAAAAGAGAAAATCACGAGGATACTAAGATGTCTGCTAGACAGATGGAGAGGAATATAAGTTTCAATTAGAGAATCTTGTGACATTGGTGCTCTGGCTATTAAATAACAGATTGGTATGCTAATGATGTATGAAGAAGAACTCAAAGTAAACAAGGAGGAAGATGATGAACCAAAAAGGAAGTCAGTGGAATTTAAGTCTACTGCCTCAAAGAGAAATGACAAGGAGAAAGATCACATACCTATTGAATGCTCAATAAGTGGATGTTTAGATTCTAACAGTGATGAAGAGATGTCTAAAATAGCTAGACTATTTATGAAATTTTATAGGAAGAAGAAATGTTTCATAAAACCAAATTATAAGTGTAAATATTACAATAAAGGTCAGTGGAAGAAAGATATGAAGAAAGCTAATAAAGATGATGAGATGGTATGTTATGAATGAAAAAGGGAAGGATACATTAATCTTGACTGTCCAAAATTGATGTTCAAGAAGAAATATGACTACAAGGACATAAAGTGTAATAAATCTATGTAGGCATCCTGGAGTGCTTCAGAATACACCACAAGTTAGTCTGATGTTTCTGATTCTGAAAAGAATCATTGTAACATGTGTTTAATGACTAATACTTCTAATTTACCTATTTCCTCTGTTCTGGATTAGTATCATTTTTGGATTTAATATAGTGATGATAATATGTCTAAAGCCGACTTATTTGAATATTTTAATATGCTAGATGATACCTGCAATGAGCTGGAAGATAGGTACAAGTCATTAAAAAACATCATGCTTTGACCAGCTCTGTTAAATCTGCACTTGATATATAAAAAGGAAACAAATGCTCAATTACATAAGAAAAATACTGAAATTAAATTATCTAATGAGAAATTAATGATGGACTTAGAGAAATTCACAAATGGAAAGAATACTCTAACTCAAATTAATGGAAAACAAGTGGAACCACGATATACCACTGGAATAGGCTATCTTCCTGGACATAGATAGATTACTAAAAAAAGATTTATTCCTAAATCTAGACAGTATGCTGCTAGTTCCAGCATTGGAAATTCATATGCTTCAACAAGTTATTCACATGTTTATAGATCAAGAAATGTTTATTTTTTAAAATCATTTGAATCTATTTATTGTATGAGACCGATGAGACAAATTTGGGTACCAAAAGATTTTCTTGATAACCTATCTGGACCCATGAAGATCTGGGTACCAAAATCATTTTCTGTTTAATGTTTTTTTGTAGGAAACTTGCTTGAATAGTTCCTATAAGAAAATACGGTACACAGACAGTGGATCCTCGAGGAGTATGACTGTAGATTACTCATGTTTCAAGTGTCTAATAAAATTTTATGGATGGCATGTCACCTTTGGTGTTAATTCAAAAGAAAAAATCATCTACTTAGGCCCGATTGGTATCTCTGATTCAGTTTTAATTTATATAGTTTTATTTGTTGATGGATTAAATTACGACCTGTTATGTATTTCTCAGTTGTGTGATGATGGTTTCATTGTTAAATTTTAGAATGATTATTGTAATGTTAATAATTCTTAAAATACTTTAGTATTTTCTGCTTTATGAACGGAGAATGTTTATGCAGTTGATTTGAATTCGTTAGCCAAACAAAATTTTACCTATTTAAATGTTTTTCATAACTAATCTTGGCTATGGTATAGTAGATTAGGACACTGCAACATTCATTCACATAAGATACTGACTAGGAAGAACTTAGTTAGAGACCTACCTCAACTAAAATTCCCATCAGATAGAGTTTGTACAATTTATCAAAAGGGAAACCAACATAAAGATTCATTAAAATTAAAGAAAGATGTTTCAATTTCTCAACCTATCGAGTTGGTTCACAAAGATTTATTTGGAACTTCTAGATTTTGTAGTTTAAATGGGTTTCACTGTGTCTATATCTTATTAGATGACTGTTCAAGATACATTTGGGTATACATTCTAGCTCACAAAAGTGAAACTTGATTTTATTTTATTAAGTACTCCATGTCTATAGAGAAACATTGTGGACATAAGATTAAGACATTGAGAAATGATCATGGTCGCGAGTTTGAGAATCACGAGTTTGAATCTTATAGCACACACAATGGCTATAGTAACAACTTTTCTGCTTCTAGGACACCTCATCAGAATGGTGTAGTAGAAAGAAGAAATAGAACTCTTTAGGAAATTGCAAGAACTATGATCAATGAGTATGATTTACCTTTTTTTTTTGGGCTGAAGCTGGGAATACAACTTTTTATATTATAAATATATTCTTGATTATACATGTTCTTATGAAGACCTCTTATAAACTGTGGAATAATAGGAAACCAAAATTTAGTTACTTCAGGGTTTTTGTTTCCAAAGTATTTATTATTAATACTAAGGATAACCATGATAAGTATTCTTATAAAAGTGTTGAGGGAATATTTCTAGGTTACTCTATAACCAGTAAGTCTTATAGAGTCTTTAACAAAAGAACCGAATGTGTGGAAGAATCTTTTCACATCATATTTGATGAAATTGATCCACATGAACTTAAGTCTTCTCATGAAAATCTTGAATAAGATCTATATATTTAGAGACATAATGATAAAATTAATGAACCTACTATAAAGACAACTAGTTCTGGACATATTATAGAATCTTCTCACATTGAACCTAAACATAGAGAAGAACCAGAAAATTTCTAGTCCTACATTTACTAAATCGACATGGATTCTAAAGAATCATCCTTTAGATGCTTTTGTTGGTAATCTTTATAGAGGGACACAGACTGGGGCTTCTCTAAGAAACCAGGATGAACATAAAGCATTTCTTCCACAGACAGAACATAAAAATAGAAATGATGCAATCAATGATGAATTTTGGGTAATGGCTATGCAAGAAGAATTAAATCAATTTGAATGAAACAATGTATGGGAATTAGATGACAGACTTAAGGACACATTAAACATAGGCACAGAATAGGGTTTTTAGAAACAACGTTAATGAATTAGGAAACATAGTAAGAAACAAAGCAAGGCTAGTTGAACAAGGATATAGTTAAGATGTAGGAATATAATATTAGAAAACCTTTGTACCTGTAGCTAGATTAGAGGCTACTAGGATTCTACTTGCATATGCTTCACACCTGAATTTCCAATTATATCAAATGAATGTCAAAAGTGATTTTCTAAATGGTTTTATAATTGAGGAGGTTTTTGTTTAATAACCAACTAGTTTTATCAATACTCATTTTCCAAATCATGTTTTTAAGCTCTCAAAAGCTTTATATGGTTTGAATCATTCCCCACAAACTTGGTATCATAAACTTAGTAGTTTTCTTATCTCAAAAGGTTTTTCTAAAGAGATTTCTGTTCCAACTCTCTTTATTAAAAGAATCTCTAAAGATGTTTTGATAGTACAATTCTATATTGATGATATTATTTTTGAATATTATAAACATACATTGTGTATTGATTTTTCAAAGAGTATGCAAAATGAATTTGAAAGGAGTTTAATGGGAGAACTCAAATATTTTCATGGATTTCGACTTTTTCAATAATAAAATTGTATTATTTTAAATCAAAATAAATATACAATGGATATTTTATAGAATTGTTGTTTATATAGTTTTAAAGAAAGTGATACACCAATGAGTACCACATGTAAGTTGGATGCTGATGAAACTGGTGAACCAGTGGATCAAACCAACAAGAGAGGTATGATTAGAAGCCAACATTACCTTATTTCTATTTGACTAGATATTATGTTTAGTGTGTGTATGTGTGAGGGAATTCAAGAAAATTCAAAAGGATTACATTTGCATGCTGCTAAAATAATTTTCAAATATCTTAATCATACTGATAATTTAGGATTATTTTATCCAAAAGGACAATCATTCGTTTTAATAAGTTATTCAGATGCTGATGTTACTGGTTGTAAGTTAGATAGAATGATAACTTCTGGAACATGTGATATTATATGTAATTATTTAGAATCATGGTGTAGTAAAAAAAAGAATTTTGTTGCAATATCTACTACTGAAGCAGAGTACATTGCTGCTGGTAGTTGATGTGAAAAAATTATATGGATGAAACATACACTATTGGACTACGAATATCAGTATGGACATGTATCTATAAAATGTGATAACATTATTGTGATTAACATCTCTATGAATCTCGTGTCTCACTCAAGGACCAAACACATTGATGTAAGGAACTACTTTTTGAGAGATCATTACCAAAAAGGTGATATTACTCATGAATTTATAGTTACTGAAAATCAATTAGATGATGTTTTCACCAAGCCTTTTTGTTTAGATAGGTTAAGTTACATTAGACCTGAGTTAGGAATGATAGATTTTTTAAATTTGAATACTCACTGTTATGCCTCACAGGTAAGAATCCTCACTGTTAGACCTCACCGGTATGAATCATTAATGTTATACCTCACTGGTATGAATTCTCACTTTTATACCTCACTAGTATGAACCTCACTGTTATACCTCATCGGTATGAAATCAGACTATTATAACTCACTAGTATGATCCTCACTGTTATACATCACTTGTAATAATCCACACTATTATAACTCACTGGTATGAATCCTCACTGTTATACTTCAATGGAATGAATCCTCCCTGTTATACTTCACCGGTATGAATTCCAACTGTCATACCTAACTGTTATACCTCACTGTTATACCTCACTGGTATGAATCCTCAGTGTTATACCACACTATTATGAATCCTCACTGTTATACCTCACAGGTATGAACCTCACTATTATACCTCACTGGTATGAACCTCACTGTTATACCTCACTGTTAGTGGACCTCACCTTTAGAATACCTAATCATTAGTAATCCTCACCGGTATGTGTTACCATTAAGTTTCTCTATTTTTAAACTTATTTATCTTTAGCCATTGGAATCTGTATCATTTATACTATAATTAATATTCTTTATTTATTTATTTTGAGATTCCTCAATTATAAAACATAAGTCTTGACCGCATCTCGATCCACCTTAAACCCTTTACCTTCCAGCCTTAGCTCCCAAACCTTTCCTTATCTTGAATCTCAAGCCTCGTGATTCGCAGAATGGAATGAGTGAAGAGACCTTCAGTTGTTGAATAGGATGATGATAAAAATGCTAAGAAACTTAAAGGAGAGTCCAGTAGTGGATGTGAGGTGAAGAAACCTAAAAATCTAAATCTTGTTCAAAGGGAAATAGTAGTTCAGAAATAGTTGTGTGTGAAATGGCTGATGTCCAGTAAGTCTTTAGTTTTGGAAGTACTAGACGATCAAAAATGGGAATAATGCTTATCTAATAAAAATGGTATCTATTATCCAAATCTGGTAATAGAGTTCAATGTGCATGGGTGCTTTTTTAAATCTAACGAGGAAAATAGAATGGTCTCAGTTGAGAATGGAAGAGAAATATATTTTCCTCTGCTGAATGGGTTGAATGCCTGAAAGTACCACATGAAGGAGAGTTTGGATATCTCTCGAAATTGGTACCTCCTACCAGCAACATTATTGAGTATGAAGATGATTTGGAAGAATTAACAAGATATGGCACACCAAGAAAGGTATTTGCTACAGAAATGGATGGAGTGAACAAGTTGTTGTTCATGATTATCCAATATGTACTATGTCCAAGGAGAGGGGACTTTGCAAATATGAAAATCTAGGATATTTATTTTTTTCATCTCTTAAGTTATGGTGTTAAGGTGGACCTATGTAGACTGCTGATGATTCAGATTGAGGATATGACATGGCCAAAATCAAAAACCAATGCCCTATTCTTTGCAATGCTAAGTGCTGTGATGATCAAAGTAAAAGGAGTGGCTCAGTCTCATGATGAGACTGTGGTTATGAAAGGAAAATTATGTATTACCAAAACTATCTGTAAATACATGAATATCAATTGGAATAAATGGATAAGAGAATGGGTCAGTGATGATGAGAAGCTATATGCTATGTTTAATCATGTAGATCATCCTTCTAGGCTTAAGGATGTGAGGTATCCAGGCCTAGGACCTGATGAAGATAAACCTCAATATAGCGATCAATGACTTGGTAGAAGACCCAGGTTTAGTGGTTTGTGGATTGGACTATTTTGATTCTGAAGATGAAACACCCCTCGAAAGTCCACAAGTTGACTATAATATATTTTCTGAACTCTTACATGAGGATGTCGTATGAAAATATAACATAGAGGAGTTAAATTATGAGCTAAAGATAGATTTTTTGTAACTGATAATAAAAATGGAAACCTCTTTAATATCATCCATTCATACTGTTATGATTGACTATGTGGCTAGTATTGGAATATAAAGTGAACTTGTACTTATGCCTGGAAATCTGGTTACTAAGGTTGATCTGGAATCATTTAAGGATGACATGAAGGAGACTTCTATTGCTTCTGTTGGACATTTAAAGAGTTATTTTATAGAAGAACTAACCAAATTCGGAAAAATCTTTAGAAATATCTCTTGGGTGTACGGTTTCAGGACCAATGATAGAAATGATGAATGAGATAATAGTATGTCACTCTTAGATTGAGAGCTGGACTGGAGCTGTTGTTTCCCTGAAGTGGTATGTTGCTTCTCTAACTACCCTGAGTAGTTCTCAATCTGAAATGATTACTAATATAAATTTCATTAATTGAGTAGTAAGGAAGTTTTTTGATGTCCTTGATGGATTTAATAAATCCATGAAGCAGCATATCATCACCCAGGACACTCTTGTGAAAATTATTATAAGTGGGATAACTAAATGTTTCATGGAAACTACGACTTTTTTTCATGGTTCTCGTACTTCCAGACCATCAGTAGAATTGGATCAAATTCGAGCTTTGATGAAAGAGGAGCTTGGTTCAGCATCAACCAGTGGCTCTGTAGACTCTTCTACCTTGACCCAGGTGGTGATTAACACTATGGATATAGGGAAAATTGTAAGAAATATTATGAGGGAGACTAATTCTTCTCAAAAATAGGTCATAGATAAAGTGGATTACTACTTCAAAAGGGATTATACCAAGAATCAGCTGAAAACCCATTTCACGATTATTTAAGAAAACATGAAGCTACCCCCAGTCACTCAAGCATTCAAAGAACATGTCAGAAAGCTTAGGGAGTTGACTCCTGATTTAGATAAATTCATAGAGAACAAGGATAAATTCATTTTTGCTATGGAGAAGGGAGGATAAATAATATTTGACTTTAGGAATATGTTTATGCCATTTTTTCATGTGGACACTACTCCAATAATTGCACCTCCTACTCTGCCAGCCTCTTCTCAGTCTACCTCCATTCCTCGTATGACTCTAGTCCAAGCATTCTGGAGCCTCACTTATATGATTACACAGAGAGCCACCCACTACAGACCAGGAACTGTCTCTGTTGCTCAACCACCAGTAGTACATTCTGGGATTCCCAAGACTTCTTCTAAATCATTCGATTCTGAGTCTAGTTGTGAACCCAAAGGCAAATCCATTGTTGAAATTTAGGAGGTGGTTTGTTTAGTGTTTGTGACCTTTGATAGGAATCACTTGAATTTCATTATGTTTCAATTATTTATTTCTCTGTATATTTTTGCACTATGAAATAAATATATCATCTTCCTTTATTTTACCTTATGTTACTTCTCTTATCCTGTAATTCCTTTTTCTCCCTCTTTTTGCTAATCATAAAGGGTGAGAAATAAATAACATCTATTAAATAATATCTATATCTGAGGGGGGGGGGAATAATACAAAGAGGGATCACATATACATTTTTTTTATATCTCACATACATTTGTTTCATATATCTGATACATTTATATTTAATAACCTATTCAGTGATATATTTGTTTTATAATTCTAGTACATTTATTTCTCTGACACATTTACTTTTAATACTATATCCTCTGATACTTTTAAAATATCACATATGAAAATGTCAATACTCACATTGAGAAGTAAGAACCATTGTATTTTATAATGATACTTTATTGATTATTTTGGATTATGGTATCATAATTTTTTATTATCAAAAAGGGGGAGATTGTTGGGAACTCCTGTTTTGAAAATCCCAATTAAGATTTGATATTCTTTCATAATCCCAATTATGCTTTCATATTATTTCATAATCCCAATTATGCTTTAATATGATTTGATAATCCCAATTATGTTTTAATATGTTTTTATAATCCTATGTTGAAAAAAATATCAAAATAATGATCAAAATATAGTAATCAATGTTTATCTATGTTTATACATACTTTGAAATAATTATATTTCAATCTAGTTATGTTTTTCATAGAACAGATAAGTGTTAAGTACACTAGTATGCATAAGTCCACCGATATGCACATAGCTCTTGATAGAGACAATCTAACATTTAGTCTTTGCTACAGAATAGGGCTATTGGTATGTAATTCTACCAGTACACTGAAAGGATACCGTTAGAGTAAGTCTATTGATATGTGTAAGTCTAAAATTGTGATGTCCGCCAATATAAGGAAGTAAACGCTACCCAAGTCTACTGATACAAGGGGATACTGGTAAAATAACAAAGAGCTACCGATAGGAGATCAGCGCTACAGAGAGACCTACCGATACAAACTACCGATACAAAAAGACAGACACACAACTACCGTTATGAAGTCCACCGATATAGACAGATACTGACAGACAACTGCCGTTAAACAGTCCACTAATATGAAAGACATACCATTACAAAGAAGATACTGTTACAAAGAAGCTACCGATAGAAGATGCGACTGATAGAAGGATCTACCAATAAGAGGATCTACCGATAGAAAGTGCTACCGATAGAAGGAGAAATTGATTCAAGCAAGCTAGTATTACAAGGAGTAACATATACTATTGGAAACCCATCACTATTTCACTAAACACTATTTCTATTTGTTTATTAAGAAATGATCATATTTTATGTTTTTAATTAATGTACTGTTAATTAATGATAGTCATTGGTATTTCAGGAACCGTACCTCGTACCTGAAAAAATTTAATAATTCCCAGTGTCGGAGATAAAATCAATAAAAGGAAAGACAAAATATGGGCATAGAAAGGGCTGAAAAGAAGTGAAAAGGATAATGGATGTGAAGATACATTAAGATACTCATCTCATACAAAACGGACACATGACCCAGAGCATAATGGGGGGATGAACATTTTCTGGAAGCTGAAGGAAATTGTTGTGCTTCAAAGACTACTGAAACCTCTAGCATGACATGAATACAGTGGAAGTCAAATACCAAAACGACACTCTATTTTCAAGACAAAGACCATATATGGACTCAGAAGCATTTCTTTTTAATCAAAGGAGTCCAGGGCTGCACATCAAATCACTAGAGCATTCTAAACTCATATCTACTCTCTCTTAGTGATTATTTTACATACTTTTGAGCAGTGTGTATACTCTGTACATTATGTACACACACTGACTCATGTGCTGAACTGGAGGATTTAATCCTCAGTCACACTTTCCCTATACTCTTATTTCCCACTATTGATAGTGGTAGAGGTCAAGAGTGACCTAGATAGCATGTGTGCTATTGTTTTGTTTTCCCACGTTGAACTGTGGTAGAGGTCTCTATACCTGAATAGTCTTTCCACTATTGTTTAACCTAATCCAGGGTGTGGATCAAAATTTATATTAATTGTTTGAGAGGACTAAGTCTCTTCTTGAGACTAAACCTCTTGGTTAAAATAGATGAGATTATTTATTTCATTTTAAACTATATTGAATATTCTGCTACTAAGTAATTTGAAATACAAATCTATTTTAAAGTAACTCTGATAGTTAAACTAGCAAGTGTTTATAAGTATTGTTATCCAGTAAGTTAGTTTCAAAAGTTACTTAATCTTCAGATTTAGTTAACTCAGATATAATAAATCTTTGTGAAACAAATTAAAAGTTGTCAAGTATTATAAATTCACTATGTTTTAATTTATTATTCAATTTGGGGGAATTTTTAAGAAGAATCTTTTTAACAGAAAATTTATTGGGAACTCAATTCACCCCCTCTTGAGTATCCACTCCGACCAACAAATATTGTGGTATTTGATAGCATTATTTACTTGCAACCTCGAGTTTAAATGAAACTATGAAATAATATACCTTCAAAACCTAATTTTTGGATCTGATGGTATTTAAATGATTAAAAAAATTATGAAATATATTTAGAAATTAGTTTAAAAATTTATAATTTTTTGATTAATTCCAATTAAAAAGGGAAATATTTTAATATTATTATTTTCGTATCAAAGGGAAATATTTTTTGATGAAATTTTATTATTCAAGTTGTATTGAAAATTTTATACAAACAATTATAGATCAAAATTTAATTTTTTTAATTATGTTTATTTTTAATTTATGTATGAAAATCCATAAGTATATCAAATAGGTTTTTTAAATGATGTTAAATCATTTAATGTTAAAAATAGTTATTCTTTTAAACGGTTTTTATAGGGGAATGTTTTGTATCATATTAAATTAAATAAATAAAAATGTCTAATACTGATAATTAAAATTGTATAATTTATACTAAGTAAAATATTTATACATTAAATATGTTTTTATTTTAATAATTTAAATAATGTATATTTTATTTTATGCTTAAAAATGAGTTTTTTAAAAATGGATCATATATAATAGGGTTTTATTATTTCAATAATAAATATTCTAAATATAGAAATAGAATTTAAAAAAAATTGAATATTATTAATAAAAATGTAATTTTTTTAATGAGGGTAATTTCTTTTCTTATACTAAATAGTAAAAATATTAAAAATTGATACAATGGTTAGTGTTAGAACTGGTTTACCTAGGGGTTAAACTAATTGATAAGGTAAAAAATTCCACATAAACAAATCAAATTAATATTGAATGAATCTATTTTTAGAATATATTATATTAAATTAATATCCGTTTAAATCTGGTTCTACTTTCAAAATAAAATGACTTAAATTATTTAAATCTTTAATGAAATTCCAATATGCCCTATACTTCACTTTTATAAGGTAATATACATTACTATGTTAATCCAGAATTATGTGCCTTACAGATTATACAATGTCCAAAATAAAACATTACAATTTCCATAACATTTTATTATATCGAATTTTGTTCTCATAACACCTATCATTCATGTATTAATGTGTAAGAGAAAGGATGACTCTCAAAGAAGAGTTGCAATCTAAATCGAGCTCATTCCAATTTTTTTCTTATTCCATAATAAATGATGTATTGTCCATCATATTTCTATAATTAATGTATAAATATTATATTAAGATATTTTTATTATTTTATAATATCCATTTTCAACGTCATATCTATCTAATGGTAAATTATATTATCACTAATATGTACATTTGTACTTCTGCATCTGCGTTACAATATGATCAATTTTTCACCACTACCACACATTGATACATTAAATAGTGGTTTTAATAAATATTTATTATATTTATGATATAATAATTTTTTTATGATCAGATAAATTTTTTCTTAATTTCTTTATTTTCGTTTGTAAATGAATATTTGGTCTATGTGCATGTACTAACTACAATATCCATGAACAGTGTAAATCATTTTCAAATATTCAAATTTAATGGTTATATATATATATATCTATATATATAATTAATATATATTATATCTTTATCATTATCAAATATATGTATAACATTTATCCATGATTAAAATATAAGGATCAAAACCCCCAAACTGAAACAAACATGGAAAGTATAAATATTTACACGTAGAAATTTAAATTTAAATTTGGAATTATCTATAATAGGACACGAAATTGTTATGAGGAAATATATGATCAATGATATATTTTGGTTATTCAGGTATATATAAGTATAATATATATTAATTTAATTTCTAGGATTTTAGAGTTCATAAAATGTATTTTGTCCATGAGTTAAGGATATTATGATACAATATCACATTTTACAGAGACTGTTTAGAATAAAATTTTCTGATGAATAAATTATTTGATCTGTATATCATAAATAATATTCCTTTTACAGTCCTATAATATTATTAAATCATATTATCACTCTAATTTTCATATCTTCATCTACTCAGAAGTCTAGATTAGTCTTTTATGGACAATAAAATTTACTTTTTATTTATTTGATAATATTTTGTTACATGAAAATATTTTCATTGAAAAGTTTACATGAATGTTTTTAAAATTATATAATGGATTTTTAGAGTAATTTTATCCCATTTTTTACTTCATATTAAATTTTAAAAAGTAATAGTTTTTTATTTTTCTAAACGATGTATATTTTCTTGATAGTGTGAAATAAATATTTTTTTGATGTATACTGAATGAATTTATTTCTCAACCATCATGACCAGTACATGATTTTATTATTCTCATTCTTGTTTCGATTGATCATTTAAAAGAATATTTTTCCATTAAAACTTTGGATATTTTCAAATTTTAAAGAGGTGAATAAAAAATTAATAGTTTATTTATCACATCAAATATTCTAGAAACATTTAATATTCTTTTTACCCCATAATTGAATATTTTGATATTACATTTTATTTATGAGGTATTTGATCCTATTAAACCATAATATTTATTTAAATATATGTTTTATCATTAATATTATGAAATATTGATAAAACCAATTATTTTACAAGGGCTATACTATAATGAAATGATAAATGTTATTATACAATGTGGCTTACTGAAGAATAGATTTTGATAATGTAATGGTTGGTTCCATTCTATACCTCCAATTAATTATTTTAATATGATTGTTTTATGATTTTAATAGGTATGTTTCTATTTATCATATTCCCATGGAGTTTACATGAGAGTATATCCAAATCCCAAATCATTTGTATAGGTGGTTATACCAAGCCTATTATGTGATGATTATCTTGGAGGGTAGCTGTGAAATAATATTAATATTATAATGATTATTCCATACTTTATTTATATATACAACGGAATTATATTCTGCTAATGATATTAATTCTTTGTTAACATTTATTGATTCATTTTTTATTCAGGTCTTAGAAATGCCAGTGATTTGTCCCACGAATCGTGATTATGATCTATGAATTAATGGGTATGTTTTTCTATTGACATTCTCATGTTTTCATAATTTTTTCTCATGTTATACAAAAAATTATTATTCTATTATATCATCCTGTTTACACTTATATGTCATATCAACTCAAAATTTATTATGTTTCCTTTTCTCTAAGATATCAAAATTATTTTATGTGTGAAATTTATATGATATTTATCCTGATTAATGAAATATATGGGAGATTATGTAGATATTTTTTACAATAGTTTTATATGTATCATATAATCCAATGACAGAAACCATAACGGTAAAATAATGTATTATAATTATATGTATTGAATATTCATCAAATAAGTTTTAATATTTATACATATAATTTTTTGGTCTTCTAAATTAGTATCATAATATGGTTTTCCATTTTTAGTACATTGGATGAGAAAAAATTATTAAAACCCCTAAAGATAAGTGTAGGTATTGGATAATATACATATGTGTTGATAAAATATAGATTGGGTTGATTTTCTAATATATTAATCCCTATCTGAAAGCCGGAATTTGGATGTGGTATTGGTAACAATTCAATATGGGGTAAAAAAATATGAAAGGGTCAAAGTGGGTGTTAACTATATATTCACAAGTTTATGAAGAGTAACCTTAGAGATCAAACCTATATAAAAACTACAATGGGATATTATTTGATTAATTAAAATTTCCATTATTATCCGAAATAATGGATTTGAATATTCAATTACAATGGTTGTCCTAAGATAATAATATGTTGTTATAGATTGAAAAACAATTTAATTATTGAGATATAAAAAGAATAGTCTTCATGATTAAATAAATTAAAAATGATTATAGTTCCAAAGATTCTATTTTTTTGGTTTTAGTCAATGGGTGGAACCAAAAGGTATCATGTACTTTATGAGTGTAATGAAAAATTATTGTATTGTACTCATGATAATTAAAATTTTATGTGAGATGAAATAAAATATATTTTATCCATGATCAGAAATCATTTTCTATCAATGAATCATACTGATATTTCTTGTAAGAAAAAGTGGTAATAACATATTTCTATTTATATTTTATAGAAACATTCATAATATTTTAGTGGGTCCTAGAAATGGTATGAACATATAAAAATATTAATTAAATGAATCTAGGTAATGGTATCGGTTTAGGATAATATTTTTCATCAATTACATTCCTCATTTTAATTTTATGAAAATAGATATAAAATTTAATGTGTTAATGTAGATAGATTATAAATCCATTACGATCTATGAATAAATTTATATAGGAATTCCATTGTAGGATTATTGTATTATTTTTCATCTTGAAATCAATATTTATTGATTCCTCATGAGTTTAATACCATGTCTCAAAATGTATTTTACTATATGAGACACATGTTGTTATAAAAAAATAATTTGAAATGAAATCATTGTATAAATAGAGAACATATTCATTATTTATTATGGTAGTTTTGCTAAAAACATAAATTTCGGATCCATAGTAAATATTAGTAATAAAAATCCCAGATATAAGATTATGATTTTCACTTTATTCCATAAATTTGGAAATAAACATGATGGATAATTTTCGATGGAGACTGATAAATGATTTTGGAATGGATTGGTAGGTCATCATGTTGTTTAATGATGATGTCATGCAAATAAGTTAGATAATATTGAAAAAGGTGAGAATTATTAATAGATTGAAACACCCATATTATAATGTATAATGTATAATGATTATGGTCATTATGTTACCCAATTCTCATGACTAAAGGTTAATGCTGATGATAAATGTCTACAATATATTATTTCTACAGATAATGAGATGTCATGGGAGAAATCTTTAATAGAAATGGGTATGAGAATTAATTATTGAAAAACACACTTACCATCCATGATATAACATTAATTATTTCATTTTATTCCAGATAAACTTCCTATTTTATATCTATTGGTTATATAAAAGGAATCTTATTTAAACAACAACTGTCAAATTATGATTTTGTAGCAAACAATATTATAGATACGATGATAACATATCATGCATATGATTCATAAAAAATTGTTGTTTTCAATATTCCATCACTGTTTTTTCTCCCTCCAGTAAAATTTTATGATACGTTGGTAATGTAATGTATTTCATTTTATAAAGAAAATATCAATTTACGATGAAGAAGGGTTTCTATTTATATTCTGAACCTTCCTATTATTTTCTATTATTGTGAAGAAAAATATTAATTTATAATGTATCTTTCATCCGTATTTATAGGTCTTTATTAATATTAAAGTGGGTATTTATCACATATGGTTGGAGAGAAAATAAAAATAAATTATATGCATATTTTATTGTATTTTAATGAAGTATTTATTGAAGAGTTCCCTAGATTTACATAGAGTTTTGGAGATTTGTTTCCAAAACTCATTCACACTGCAACACTAATTATAAGACTCCATATATAATTGATCTTCATTAATTTTTTTAATTAAATAATATACTCAAATAGAATCCTAATTATTGATTCATTTGATTAGGTACATAACAATAGGATGAACCTATTTATTTTGTGAAAAATAAATATCAATTTATGTGAATCTATATTAATTATTAAGAACATGACAAAATAATGATTATGAATAAGTATTGCCTACCCTATATTGATGATTTTTTTTATCTATTAATATGATTTCATTATTTTTAAAATATTTTTCTTCGATATGGATATTATTTGTTATTTTTATAGAGTAAATACATACTCTGGATACCCTTTCATACTATGAATAGACATTATAAATATATAGTGATTTAATTTGGAATTAATAATTCCCCAATTATATTCTTTGTTATAGAAAAAAAATATTCACATATTACCTTAATCACTTTTTGTATGTCATTATACAAAATATTCATCTATAATCTATGAGAAAGTAACTATATTACAATAACATAACAAATGTATTAAAGACCCTAAATAAAGACAATTTGTACAAAAAATTTACTAGGATTTAATTTAGGCTATGAAATGTTTTATTTTTGTGGAAATATAATCTCATGAAAGTCTTAAATGTTCAATCAATCAATTAAAATACTTTTTGAAAATTATCCAAGACTGACCCCTATTACTATGATACATTTTAATCATCACATTTATGGATATTATCAGAATATTCTTATGAATTCCCCACAAATATATATCTTCTAACTATGTTATCTTTGAAGGGATTCGTGGTCTTTTAGAATGATGAATATGAAGAAAAACAAATGGAATGATATAGAATGATGGTTAATGCCTCAATAGTCACACCATAAAATAGATAAGAATGTTTATTTGATTTACTGTGATGAAATCAAGAAGTTTTTTGGATGTTTATATTTTTAAAATGATGTGGTAATAACATATGCCTCATAAAAACCAAAGGAACATGTGAAAAATTTCAAAACCCATGATAGGGCGTAACAAATTTGAATTTTTTCATTAATGATACAGATGAATTTTCATTTTTTTAATGGGTTTTAATATATAGTAATACAAGTATTAATCAATATATGGACTATAAAAATTGATTAATATGATCTGGACAATATTTATAATTATGGTTATTTATTTTAATAAACAATATAACAAAATTCTAAGAATGAATAGAATGTGGCTGATGCTTTTAGTCAAATGGTTCAAGGTATCTTGCCAATTATTTATATCACGATGTATCCTATATTTGTAATTTATATATGGATTTTATCTTGTTATAATATGCGTTGAACAATCTATCTAGTTGAATTTAATTGACGCACTAGGGGATGAAATAGAGATACAAAATAATGTCACAAAAGATCCAATGTTCAACCTTAATTGTGATGAAATGATATGTTTTATGATCATAGTATGAGTCATAAAAATACATGTCATAAAAAAGGATATATTGGAATAATACAACACCTCATAATTATATATTCATCCTATAAGTATAATGATGTAAAAATATTTTATGGAGTATCTCCATTTCCATTATATTATGAGATATATTGTAGAATATGTTTCTTGGTTCTTTTCTTTTCATTAAGATAATTTTATGAGAGAAAATTTAAATGGTATATTAAAATTTTACCCATACACGATTATAAATTGGAAAAAATCATCATGGATTTGAATTTTATAATCCGAAAACATGTAAATTCCATAATGTAATATAGGATGTAGTCTACCAATTTATGAATTAAATAAATATTTTTTCCTATTAGATATGATTTATTTCTTGATAATAATTATAGGATATACATTAAGTATGTGTTGATGATTTAAGTGGTAGGAATTGATTTATATCTAATTGAGATATTATTTTCCCTTAAATGTTTTGGTAATGTATGTATAATGTTTTAGATATTGAGTTGTGTTTTTATTCTTCTAATCATCCTTATATAGAAGTTCAGTCTGATAGGATGACTCAAACACAGACTGATATTCTTAGATAACATTATATAGATTTTAATGGAGGATGGGACTGACACCATACTCATATTTAATTCTATTATGACAATAGATTCCAGTCAATAATTATGATGATTTTATATGAAGACCACTATGGAAGGATGTAATGAACTATAGCATATTGGGATGATGTTATAGAAATAAATATATTGTAAACTATGGTAGCTGAGGAAATGGAATCGAATGATTGATCATTTAAGTATAACATAAATGGATCACAATCTTGATAGAATAGTTATATTGTTAATCATTACTTCTATTTTGAATTAGATGTTTGGTTGAAAGAATTACAATGAGTTTCACCATTGTATAAGGGTATATAATTTTTAAATAATGTAAATTTTTTCCATAGAACTATTTTTCCTTTATAAATTTGTGATCAAATTAGGATGAATGATTATTTTGTGGCTCTTGGACCAAACTTATCCCACATTCATGATGTGTTCTATGAATATCATTTGAGGAATTAGTAGCAGAGCCATTACATATACTCAAAAAATATGTTTTACACATGGACCATTATCTTTACATTGATTAATAATGAGTATATATCATATATTATAGATATAAATTTCTAGGTAAAAATAAAACTAAACTGGATAATATCCTCTGGAGGGATAAAATATTTATTTTGGATACATGAAAGCCCAAGTATTTGATGAATCATATATATCCTAAATTATTTATATAATATTTATCTAATTTCAATGGTTAAATTCATTTTCTTAGTGGTGTATAATTTATAAAATCATATTTTTATGTATTTCCGTTGAAATCAACATGATGGATGTAATAACATTTATTTCATCCAAACCTAATACAAAATGAACTAATGATGTAATATACAATTATATAATAGTTATTGGATTGGAGAGTATGAATAGGACTAACCATATTAAGAAATAGATATTTAATTTTTTTACTGAATAAAAATGTATTTATTAATGCATATGATATAGTCATTAAAATTTATAATTTTTTAATGATTTATTGACATATTATTTACAAATAAATATAATTTTATAGGTGTTAATATTTTTTATTATGAATAATTTGTACTTACCTCTATTAAAATGTAATTTTATTTAAATTTTTCTAAATTTTATAAATAATATAATATAAATTACTAATCTTCAAGTTTGTAATTAAAATAAAATCATTTACATGATAAAATTGTTATATTTAATATAAATGTTTTTATGTGTTGATTCTATTTTTATAATGATAAATTAAATTAATCACAATTTTTTGTTAATGGTAACATAATATTTATATTAAAGATAATTAAAAAAATTTATATTCATTAGATAGTTTTAACAATTGATGGAATGAAATAAAATTTTGCTTTATGATTATCAACATATTTTTTTAATGGATTTTTGTTATATTTTGGGAAATTATATTAAAATTAATTTATTAAAATTATATAAACTGATCTTGAAAAATGTATTCAATATTTTTATTTGTCACGACCCATCCTCAGGGCCCGCCCCGTGACTACCCCAAACCCGCCTTCCATTGGCCAGGGGCAGGCGACTAGCACCAAAGGCTTAAATCCCTGTAGTAGGGATGGCATTGCCTTTATAATAGTAAACAAACACAAGAAAGTATGCAAGTGAATTAAACACTAAGTAAAACAGGGTACCAAAGTAAGTGCTGAAAAGTAAATGGGCCAGAACACAAACCTAACTGAAAGTAGAGTACAACTGAAAAAGAAAGTACAATAGCAGAAAGTAAAGCGGCAACCACTAAGTCGTCCTACGGGAATCCCACCTGAGGGGTGGGTATAGATGGTCTCCTTAGCACCTCAGGTCTATTCCTCCACTACGGGTACGCCCCATTAGGTGATAAATCTCTAGATACTTTCCAGCTTCACTAGCCTCAACCACGATCAGTGATGTCCGTCTGCTACAACCAACACAACATATTGCAGGAATTTCCCGTGTAGGGGGTGAGTGTAATTATACTCATTAAGGGACACGAGACCCTCGAAGTACTCCTCGCATCCATGAAGGATTATCCAAAAAGAAAAGATACAAACACGGAGTATCAACCATCTCTACTTAGGTATATGCCCATACATATACCTAAGTCATCAATCTCAGTTCGGCTCCAACTCCAGAGCCCATGCACAACTCCAATCCACACAGGAAATAAGTCAATGACATCAATGATAATTATTGAATGTCAAGACTTATCTCACACAAGTATACTACTCATGAAGAGTGGTGGAGATGATTAGATGTAGCCTCTGAATCATCTCAACTACCAAACCAATGTAGTATCCAA
This sequence comes from Viscum album, assembly GCA_963277665.1. NCBI lineage: Eukaryota > Viridiplantae > Streptophyta > Magnoliopsida > Santalales > Viscaceae > Viscum > Viscum album. Next base: position 1,809,352,932 of record OY728136.1, on the reverse strand, counting down.
GTACAAAAGTCGTCTCGGACGAACCCATGATGGATCGAAGTCTAGTAACCATCACGGGAGAACCCACATAGGATCCATGTACAGTCATCATCGCTACTGAACCCATGAAGGATCCAAGTACAATAGTACTCGCTACCGAACCAACATAGGATCCAAGTACATTCGTCTTCGTCATCGAACCCACGGAGGATCCCAGCACGGCAGTCGTCGCAGTCGCAATCATCTCTAGGGTTCCCACACACAGAGTGCTTGAATCCTGGAGGGTCTTCTCCTCAAGTAAACGGGTCAATACATAAACTATCAGGTAGTCTATATTTGATGTATCCCGACGTTCCATCTCGTCAAAATGAACTCAACAAGATGGACGATGCATCAATCGGATGCACGGTCTGACAGATATTAACTTTTCTGTTCTAGGGGACTGTTTGGTAATATACATGTTCCAAACCCAACCATTTACAAAAGTTGTCCAAATCTACCTCAGAGTATCGAAAAAGGACCGCCTCGTCGAGAGGGTCCTAGTGCCGCATACATCGCGTCGATCAGATGTGTGGTCTTCAAGATATTCATCTTTAAGTAAAAATGGGCCCAGCCCGCAAAGCCCAGTGGGCCGACGAGTCGGGATATCCCAGTTTTGGCGGGTCCAAACCTGCAGGGGTGTCGGACCGGCCCGAAGGGGCGCGGACCGACCTGAGGGGGCACGACCCTGCCCGAAGGGGAGCGGCCCGGTAGGGTGCGGCATGGAGCGGCCCGACCCGGCGGGGCACAACCCGTCTTTGCGTGACCCAGCGGGCCGCGACCTCACTGGATCAGCCCGATGGCTGAGCGTTGGGGGGGGGGAGCCCCCTGGTTGACCGAACTGGGGGAGCCAAGTGGCACTACCCTCCCTAATAGGCTGGTTGATGCCGGATAGCCTTCTAGCGCATGCGGCCCATATGGGTGGGCTGCGGCTCATCCGAGCGGTGCCGTCTTGGCGCCGCGACTTCCCTCCGCCAGGGCGGCCGACAGGCCGGCCGATTATTCTGTCGAAGCAGCCCGCAAAGTGGGCCATGGTTCTTTCCACACAGCGGGTACGACGGCGCCAGCTTCCTCCACCGCGGCTGGCCCTGGCCAGGGCTCCGTGTTCCTGGCACGGTGCGACAGCAACATGCTTCCTCTGCAGTAGCCTGCTTGGCCGCAACTTTCTTTTTATGTGTGATAGCGGCCCTTGCGCCGTCGGCCTCTTCCGTGTTCCGCCTCCGGTCACTGATTCCAAAAATAAACAAGATCAAACAGAGGGTCATCATGCCTTCTTTGATCAGCATGTGCCCTCCACGTTAAGCGATAGAAATAGGCTGAGACAATTAAAGTTATACAACGACGAACGAGGCACAATTTTAATGTATTAAAATTGAACATAATCCCCTACCTCGATAATTGACGTCGCACGTCGGGCGTTTTGGAAGACGACGTCATGGGGAGAGGATTCGTAGAGGACGTCGGAGTGTGTCCGAGGAGGAAGCGAAGTCACCTCACTTGTCACGGAGAAGAGAAAGAAAAGCATGTCATCGTTCTTTGTGGAACCAGCATTCCTCGTGGAAGAAGACTTCATTCTTCGTCGGAGGGTCAGTGTTCTTCAAACACAAAAGAGCTCTCCCAAATATCATTAACACAACGAATGCCTGAGAAATATAATAATAGGATAATTGTATGATTTTATTAACACAAGAAATTTAAAATTCATAATTCAAACCACTTAATTAATTAATTGAAGAGGTTGAATTCATTAAATAAATGTGTTGGCAATTAATTAAAGGAGGGAGAGTAGGTTAAGAGATCTCATAAATATTGGAAGAGTTGTCAACATTAAACAAGGGATTTTAATGGGGTTTATGATATTTATGGGAAGTTCAATGGTTTAGGTCATGTGTGGGCCCCACCCCACAAATATCCGCTCATAGAAGGTTATATGGGTGTGATCCCCACCTCTAACTCCCTTTTGGAGGAAATAACCACCATCCTTAAAATAAAATTGTGCTCCACCATTTTTATTAATTTTAATCTAATTCCCCAAATATTAATTCTCAACCCACATAAACCAAAACTGCGGTAAAGGTCCCCTCAATAAATTACTAGCACTGCGAGTTCATCGGTGTCCTCAGATTTCCATTCCGAGCACCAGTTCAAAAGATAGAAAAAACTCGCTCATTTGTTTACTGAACTTACCTGAGCTAATCTTCAGAAATTTATTCTGGGAACACCGGGACTCGGAATCAAGTGTCGTAAGAGGCCACAAACTCATAAAATTATAAAGTACTTAAAAAAATTCCTAGAAATTTCAGGTTCTTTACATTACTCCCACCTTCAGGATTTATATCCCCATAATTCTAGAACATAATCTAGGGAAACAAATGAGTGTACTAAGCACGCATATGAGCCTCCCGCTCCCATGTTCTTTCCTGGAGGTTCACGTTCTGCCAATGAATGCGCACCAGAGGAATCAAACATCCACGTAGGACCCACTCTTGTCGATCCTAGATCTCCACCGAGACCTCCCTGAATTTAGCCCCATAATCGATATCCATCTCCCCATGATCAATTATGTGGGTTGGGTCATGCATTTATCTCATCAACTAAGATACGTGGAAGACGTCATGCACCATGTGCAACTGAGGTGGAAGATATAGGCGGTAATCCACATCGCCTACTCTGCTGAGGACCAGGAAAGGCCCGATGAAGCGTGAAGATAACTTCCCGCCCTGAACAAATATATGTAATCTAGGTCGAGGTGATAACCATAAGAAAACGTAGTCACCATCCTCGAACTCCAGTGTTCTCCGCCTCCTATCAGCATAAGACTTCTGTCTGCTTTGTGCAATCCTCATCTGCTCCTAGATGATCTGCACCTTCTCCGTAGTAGCAAGAACAATATTAGGATCTACAAGTGCGGACTCCCCTAGGTCAGTCCTACACAAAGGTGATATGCATGGTCGTCCATACAATGCCTCGTATGGTTCCATCCCGATGGTTGAGTTGTAGCTATTTTTGTACGCAAATTCCACCAAGGGTAGGTGATCCTCCCAAGTGTGGCCAAAGTCAACGACACATGCACTGAGCATGTCCTTGAGAGTCTGAATGGTCCTCTCCAGCTGAACATCCGTATGAGGATGAAAGGCAGTGCTCAGGCATAACTACGTCCCAAATTCCTCCTCCAACCCCTTCCAAAGATGGGAATTAAAGTAATCAACTCGATCGAAGACGATAGACAATGGTACATCCTGAAGTCATAAAATATTTTGAACTTAGAGCAGTCCCAAGCTCTCTACTGAGCCCAGCTCTCTGATCGGAAGGAAGTGGGCCGGCATGGTGATCCGGTCTATGATAACCCAGATTGATTTGTGTCCTCTAGAAGTATGTGGAAGCCCCATCACGAAATCCATGGATATCCTGTCCCACTTACACAACAGAAACTATAAGGTTGTACCAAGCCTGCTGGTATTGGGTGCTCCGCCTTCACTTGCTGGTGAGTGAGGCAGCGTGAAACGAACTCTAATACAACTTTCTTCATACCCGGCCCCAAGTGCTGTCGTCTGAGGTCCTGGTACATCTTCAACACTCATAGATGTAACACTAGAGGTGAATTGTGGAACTCTCTTAGCACTTCCTCCTACAGTGCAACAAGTACCCTGGAACGTCCCCTGATGTGGATGAAGTACTCTTCTCATACATAAAATCAATCAGGCGCATGCACTATGTAAATCTGATCATGTCGCATCTCACAGTCAATGTCCCCACGATGTGCCTCTTTGACCCACTAAAGTAGTGGAGGAGTGACTATGAGAGACTGTATAAAGGCTTCCCCATCGCTATCCATGAAGGATATCTACAACGCGGCTAGCTGCTCTGTCATCTCCCCTAGCAGTTGTATTCCCAATCACCTACTAAGAGAATGAGCTACTATGTTCCCATTACCAATAGTATAGACTATCTCAAAGTCATAGTCTTGGAGGAACTCCATCCATCATCGCTGTCTCAGGTTCAGGTCCTTCTATGGGGAAATGTACCTGAGACTCTGGTGGTATGATTAAAATATAAAGCTCACGCCCATCAGATAGTATCACCACATCTTCCGGGTGAATACCACTCATGCCAACTCCAGGTCATGGGTAGCGTAGTTCTGCTCATGCTGCTTCAAATTCCATGAACCATCAGCGATCACTCCCTGATCTTTTATTAGGACACACCCGAGTCCAGTTCTTTATGTCTCTCAGTAAACTACATACCCTACTCCCTCCTACGGTAGCCTCTAGATGGGCGCACTAGTCAATCTTTGTCTCATCTCTTGAAAGCTCTGCTAAAATCTATCTGACCATATGAAGGTTTTACCCTCCTTCGTCAAAGCTGAAAGTGGTGATGAAACTCTAGATAACTATGGAACAAATCTCTGATAGTAACCAGCCAGTCCCAGAATACTCTGCACCTCCGTCAGGTTCCTGGGTGGCTCCCAAGAAAGTACTGCATCGATCTTCGCAGGGTCCACTGCAACTCCCGCCTCTAAGATGACCTGCCCCAAGAAGTGAACCTCTCGAATCTAGAACTAGAACTTCATAAGAATACCATAGCATTGGTGCTCTCGGAGTGTGTCCAGTACAACCTACAAGTGGTAGGCGTGCTCCTCCTCTGTTGTCGAGTAAATCAATATGTCGTCGATGAAGACTACGAAAAACCAATCGAGGTAAGGCTGCATGATCTTGTTCATGAGACTCATGAACACTTCTAGAGCATTTCTCACACCAAAGAGAATAAACAAGAACTCATAATGGTTGTAACGACACCAGAAGGTCGTCTTCGGCACACCTCATCTCAATCTATGGGATGGTGATAGCCTGACCTGAGGTCTATCTTCAAGAACCACCGTTCTCCCTTGATTTGATCAAAGAGGCTGTCAATCCTCGAGAGTGTGTAATTTTTATTTAGATTCACCTGATTTAGGAAACGGTAGTCAACACATATTCGTATACTCCCATAAACCTTCTTGGAGAAAAAAATCATAGAAGCCCAGGGTGAAACACTGGGTCGGAAGAATCCCTTTAACTGTAAGTCTTCCAGCTGTACCTACAGCTCATGAATCATGGTGGGAGCCATCTGATATGATAGAGTAGATATAGGTGTTGTACTGGGGTATATTTCAATGTATAAATATACCTATCTGTGAGGAGGGATTCCTGGAATGTCGTCAGGAAAAATGTCCACATACTGAACCACCACAACAGGAAAACTCGGAATCCACACAAGAACTGCTCCAAGGATGAGATTATCCAACTGATGTGTGATTGGTTGCAATATCCTCTACGTAAGTCAATCCTACATAGAAAATTCTCCCTTCTCTCTATTGAAGGTGAACCTTCTCCCATATGTGCGAACACACAACACTTTTCTCCTAATATAGTCGATCTGGGTATGGACTATAGATAACCAGTCCATATCCAAGACGACGTCGTAATGAATCGATGTCACTACAAGAAGATCTCAGCCAAAGCTATCACCTACTAGAGTAAGTTCACACTACCGACACCAGTGCGTAGTCGTCTATTCTTCTCTCGTAGGACTATCTAGCTGTATGGATCGAGCCAACGGCTCCTTCGGAATCTCTGATCTCCAAAAAAGGCCAGTGGAAATAAAAGACTGACTCGCTCCTGTGGGTACAAGAACTACAACAAGAGTGGAGTAGACCCATATTGTACCTAAAATCATCTCAGGTGCACCATGGTAGTAGGCCTCAACTTCATGGAGCTGAGCCTACCCATGTCTTCCAGCTCCCTACGGTCGGGGTGGACTTCCTGGTGGTGGTGGTGGTAGAGTCTCGAAGAGTCATCCACCACCCACTGCTCGGCAATCTCCTCTGCCACATACACCTTCTCTCTGAAGACCACCTTGGTAAAACCTTTTCATCTACCTTCGAGGTCCCTCTACTATCTACTTCTCGTCTGCATTGCGGTTCGGGCAGTCCTGAGCCATGTGGCCTTGTCCGCCACATGAAGAGCACTACCTTCCCCTCGTATGGTTGGCTATGCTTCGTGTTCCCCGTACATTCAAACCAGTATCCTGAGGTCTCCCACCTGATGGCCTGGTCTACATTGACCTCTGCGACATCTGTCTACTACCGGCTGCAGAAGACTCTGATACGTGTCACCCCGCGGTGGGTCTCGCTACTGGCATCGGCTCAGCAGGAAAGCTATCCACAAGAAGGGCTCGCTCCAGTACTCATGCCTGCATCAGAATGCTGAGGGAGATCATCGAAGCCCCGGTCTCATGCCTCAGTCCCTGCTCAATGTTTCGGTTTAGGAAGAATGGGTCATGTACCATGTCCGTGGAGTAGCGCTAGAGGTCGGTAAATCTCATTGAGTGTTGGGCTACTGTCATGCTACCCTACCAGATATGTAGTAACTCCTGGATGTGCACCACACGGAGGGTGGTTGCAACAAACTCCGAGTGGAAGAGGCTCTCAAAGTCCATCCAATGTAGATATGCCTCATCGTGCACCTGGAGCATCATGCTCCACTGTCTACCTGCTGATGCGTGTAGGAGACTCGTGACAAGGATCACCATAAGGTCTGCTGGTGTACCTACCAATCTGAATACTCTAATGATAGCCTCCAGCCAATCCTCTTCTTATTGAGGGTCTGTCTCACTGCAGAACCTGGGCAGCCTCTATCGCTGAAACACGTGCAACGTACTTAGGCAGCGTGCACTCCCTACTTCTGGGGTTGGTGGCATCAGTGGCTCAGTGGGTAGTGGTACCGCTGGTGCTTCTGCTATAATGGGGCACTGCACCAAGGCCTCGTCGCTCGGTGGGCTTCCATCTCGCATGTAACTCAGAACCCAAGATGGCTTCCTTCATGGGGCCATCCTAATAATAAACAGGTGTGCCACGGTCAAATAGTATACCTGGTGAGATGACACAAATTAATCACAGAGAAATCATTTGAAACACACATGCAATCAGTGTTTTCGAGCACTGAGTGAAACATCAGAAGTTAGGGTCCTTGTGTATGGATACGTCGGCTGCCGCACCAACACAGGACTCCCTGGACTGAAAAACACACTCAATACACATAACACTATCGCTTCGTAGAGAATAAATTATCATAGTCCTGAGTTCTGCGGTAAAACCAACTCCAATGATACCAATTTGTCATGAACCATCCTCGGGGGTCGTGTCGTGATTACCCCAAGCCCGCCTTCCATTGTCCAGGGGATGGATACTAGCACCAAATGAGTAAATACCAGTAATAGGGAAGGAATTTACTTTATAATAGTAAACAAAACCAGTATATTACGGAAGTGATGTAAGCACTAGGTAAAACTAATTACAAAAGTAAGTTCTGAAAAGTAAATGGGCTAGTATACAAACCCATCTGAATGTATAGTACAACTGAGAATGAAAGTACAACAGAAGAATGTAATGCAGCAACAACTGAGTCGTCCTCCGGGAATCCCACCTGAAGGGTGGGTACAGATGGTCTCCTCAGCACCTCGAGTACGTCTGTCTGCTCCTTGTACTCCCCAATAGGTGGTCAATCTCTGGATACCATCTAGCTCCACATGCCTCAACCATGATCATTGTTGTCCGTCATCTCCAACCAACACAACGTAGTGCGGGAATTTCCTATGTATGGGTGAGTATAACGATATTTAGTAAGGACCCCAACACCGCCGAAGGTCTCCCAGGTATACTACTAACTAAGATGGTTGGAGATGAAAAGGTGTAGCCTCTGAATTATCTCCTCTTCCAAACCCATATAGGATCCAGGTACAGAAGTTGTCAGTGCCGAACCAACATAGGATCCAAGTACAATAACCAATGCTGCCACACCCACGTAGGATCCAAGTATAGTCTTCATCGATGCCTAACCCACGAAGGATCCAAGTACAGTCGTCCTCGCTGCCGAACCCACGTAGGATCCAAGTACAGAAGACTTCGTCATCAAACCCACGGAGGATCCCAGCACGGTTTTCGTCGCAGTCGCGGCCAACTCTAGGGTTTCCGCACACAGCGTGCTCGATTCCATGAGGGTCAGCTCCTCGAGTAAAGGGGTCAACACATCAACTATCTGGAAGTGTAGATTTGATGTATCCCAAAGTTATGTCACGTCAAAATGAACTCAACGCGACAGATGATGCGTCAATCAGACACCCGGTCTGAGAGATATTGGATTTTCCGTTACAGGGTCCCGGTTGGAAATATAATAATTCCAAACCCGGTCGTTTACCAAATTTTTCCAAAACTCACTTACTATATCATAAAAGTACCGCCTCGTCGATAGTGTCCCAGTGCCCTAGACGGCACGTCGATCAGATGTGCAGTCTTCAATATATTCATCTTTAAGTGAAAACGGGGCCGGCCCGTTAAGCCCAGTGGGCCGTCGAGTCGGGTTAACCCAGTTTTGGCGGGTTCGACCCGACAAGGTTATCAGACCAGCCTGAAGGATAACACGGCCTAGCCTGAGGGGCACTGCTCAACCCGAATGGGAGTGACCTGGCCCGAGGGGCCGCGGCCCAGCATTGCAGGGTGCGGCCCGGTCTGCTCAGCCAACAGGCCGAGTGGTCAGGGGGGTGCATCTGCGTGAACCGGCGGTGCCAAGTAGCGCCGCCCTCCCTAACCGGAAGGCTATAGCAGGCTGGCCTTCTAGAGAATGCGGCCCGCATGGGCAGGTTGCGGCTCATCCGGCCAGCCGGCCGGTCCTTCTGCCGAAGCGGCCCGCGAAACGGGCCGCGTTTCCTTCCAAACAGACTGCGCGACGGCGCCGGCTTCCTCCGCCGCGACCGGCCCTGGATGCGTTCCGCGTTCCCGGCACGGCACGACGACACCATTCTTCTTCCGTTGTGGCCCTATTGGCCCCACCATTCTTTATGTGTGCGACGGAAGCCCTAGCACTGCATGCCTCTTATGCGTTCCACCTCTAGTCATCGATTCCAAAAAATAAACAAAATCAAACGGAGGGTCATCGGGCAATCTTTGTTCATCCCACGACCTCCACGTTAAGCGATAGCTATAGGGCGAGACAATCAATGTTATACAATGACGAACGAGGCACAACCTTAATCCATTAAAATTGAACATAATCCACTACCTCGATAATTGACTTCTCACATCGGGCGTCGCAAAAGATGGCGTCATGGGGAGAGGATTCCTAAATGACGTCGGAGTGCATCCGAGGAGGAAGCGGCATCTCCACACTTGTCGCGTAGAAGGGAAAGGAAATCTCGTCGTCATTCTTCGTGGAATCGGTGTTCTTAGTCGAAAACGACGATGTTCTTCATCAGAGGGTCGGTGTTCTCCAAAAACACAAGAGCTCTCCCAACTCTCCTTGACACAAAGAATGCCCCAGAAATAAAATAATAGGATAATTCTATTATTTTATTAACACATGCAATTTAAAATTAAAAATTATAATCACATTATTAATTAATTGAAGAGGTTGAATTCATTAAATAAATATGTTGGCAATTAATTAAGAGAGCGAGAGGAGGTGAAGAGCTCTCAAAAACATTGGGAGAGTTGTCAACATTAATCAAGGGAGTTTAATGGTATTTATGTGATTTATGGGATGTTCATGTGGTTAGGTCACGTGTGGGCCCCACACCACAAATATCGTCTCATGGGAGGTTATGTGGGTGTGGGCCCCACCTTTAACTCCGTTAGGGAGGAAATAACCACCATCGTTAATATAAAATTGTGCTCAACCAATTTTATTTATTTTAATCTAATTCTCCAAATATAATTTCTCATCCCGCTTAAAACGTAACCATGGTAAAGGTCCTCTTAAGCAATTACCGACACTGTGAGTTCATCGGTGTCCTCAGATTTCAATTTCGAGCACTGATTCAAAATAGAGAAAAAACATGCTCGTTCGTTTACTGAATGTACCCAAGCTATACTTCAGAAACTGATTCTGTGCACAAAGGGCCTCAGAATCAAGTGACGTCAGAAGCCATAGACTCGTAAAATTCCAAAGTATTGAAAAAAAATTCCCTGAAATTTCTGGGTTATTACAATATTAATCATTCCGATTTAGTTATTGATGTGACATCCCTTTTTGGTCATAATGAATTGTAAAAATAGTAAACATGTGTTACCACATTTAGGGTTAAAATAGGTTTACCCAGGATAAAGAATAAGATATCAGGGTTATAATGGAACATAAACAAATATAATTTTTTCATTTAGAGTTATTTAGGCCATATATTATCATCAATTCAAATACCAAACCATTTTGTGTCACTTTCATAATTAAATGTTATTATATTATTTACAACATATATGAAATTTAATGCGTGTCATTTCCCTCACATATATAATGGTACATAGTATCCTTCATTGTACATGTATTTTGAACCACGATTGTTTTTCAATATCTAAAATAAAATATAGAATTTCTTGTCATAATCCTGGATCCAATAGTATTCTCTTAGGTCCAATCATTCAGGGGATAATGTGTATCCCATCAGAGGTTTCTCAAAGAGTAAGTATAATCTTAACCAGGCCCATTTGATTTTTCTATCTGATTCCACATTATCTATTAATATTTTATCAAAATAAAATGGTGATTGTTTATCCTAATAATACTAATATGTTATAATTAAAATGTAACTACCATTTTCCACCTCTTCTCTATCAAAAGTAAAATTAAATTATAAGTTGTGCATATGTGTGGAAAACCAAACCCACATAGTGATATGATTCATTTTCCCTAAAAAACTAAATTTCTTGGTTATAATGATTATTTTAATAAATAAATACAATAGTGATGATAAATTTAAGATTATCTAATGAGAAATTATCGTTTATATTTATTTCCTTTTTTTCATTGTAAAATAATAATAGCCTTCATATATATATTATGATGACCATCTCGTTGAATGCTAAATTTCAGTTCCCTATATATACCATTTTTGAATAGTTATAATTATGTATATAATGAATATATATGTTATTTATAACATTATTATCCATTAGAGATTATTGGATCATTATCAATGTATATGGACCAGAACGACATGACCAAATCTTTCTTGAAATATGAAATAGTAAACACATTGAAATAATGATTTTAATAAACAATTATTAATAAATGGGTAATGAAATACTATATTTGTATAATATATGATACTATTTTATTTATTGTTTCCTGGTATATAATTTTAATTATTTTTAAATTATTATTATTGAGTTATTGGTGCTTATAATTCTAGATTTGAGCTATGAGTTTTATGTTACAATCTAACTTTTTAAGAGATTATTTATGATATAATTTTAAAATGATGATGATTTATGATCTTTATATAAAAAATCATATTTATTCTATTATAATCTAGTTATTTATATAAAATAACATTACATCGTATCATTTTTATAACTCAATGTACTCATTGCCCTTAATAATTGTTTTTACGGAAGATCGACATTGTTTTCTATTCATCTCGAAATATTATATTCCATATATATATTTTTTAATACTTGTTATTGAATTTTTTTATGTTCAAATATTTTTTTTAGATAATATTTCACCTATTTTTACATTCTAAAAATGGTTTAAAATAAATAGTATTTTTATTTTTTAATCTATGTACTTTTTACAAAAAAACATGAATGAAATTATTTTTATTGTATATCATAATAATAGATTTTACCTTCATAATAAAAAACTATAATTTGAATCATACCCTAATATTATTCATCATAATTTGAAAATCAATTTACTCCTTTATATTTTTAGATTTTTTCTAATATTTAAAAAGTTATTTTAAAATGATAATGGTATTTTCGTCACTAAATTTTTCTATGATTTGTTCATTTTTTAATCATTGATTACATCCTTTGATATAAAGTATGATTAAAAGATTATATGATCATATGGTACCCAAAATATTCTTTCACTAAATTTTTTATGATTATGATGATGATATATTGATGATTAAAATTTTCTCTTCCATGGAACTTTCTATAATGAAATTATAAAAAATTAATTATGTTGTAGAATAAATTTGAAAGGATTATAATTAAATGGTTGGTGTAGCTGTTATTAAACTCAAATTAATTTTTCAATGATTCATGTTTTAATATATTAACATTTAAATGGTAGGTTATCCCCAAATCAACAATGGTACAGAATAGGTTATCCCATCCCCAATGCATGTATAGAGCCGTTTATCCCCATCCAAACATATAATGAATGTCTAGTTATGTATCCATGATATATATTTTATATTACTATGATTATTCCAAGAAATATTCAATACAATTATAACATAATTTTCTTACAGTGTAATTTATTATATTCATTGATTACTATATTATTCATTTCATGCAATCATATTTGTTTATGCAATGGCTAGATATTATAATATATATAGATAAATGGATAATATTTAAAATTTATATTCTCATGTTCCCATTCCATATTTATTTTCAATCTTAAAAATGACCATTTATTGATATCTATATTATTTAGACATATTTAGCATCGACATGTAACTTTTTTATTGTTTACTTATCAATAGGATATAATGAAAATTATTAAAATGATTTGTCTATGTCAGGTTTTTTGTGAAGAACATAGTGGGAGATGATTCCATGAACTAAGATGGGTCATCATCCAATCCAAACCCCAACTAGGTAGATGACACGGACAAAGGGGTGTTCCTGATCCAAATATGTAGAAAAAATGTTCAAGTTTATAAAAATTAAGGCATTAGAAAATTTTCACCCAACCTTATAACCATAAAAAACAACAAATGGAAAAATTGAAAATTAACTATTGAACATGGCATAAAACATTCAAGGAATAAATTGGACAACGATGTAAAAAACCCAGAATGGAACTACAACAAAAAGGAAACTAAAAATACTTCCCAAACCACTATGTAACCTTTGGAGAGACAGTTTCAAGCCACCTCTTCCATGATCCAAAAAATAATACAACTAGATACATAATCCATTGAATTCTCTAAGTCACATATTTCCATTAAATTGGGGAAGCGCATATAAGGTCTACATACACCCAATTGTGTTTGTACGGTGTCATAAAATTCCGAGTAGGATGCAACCAAAGGGATTGATTCTGATCCCTATCAGTGAAAGATAAATTAATATGCACAATAATGTCAAATCTATTACAGAATTTCTATGGAAATTTTTTATCGAGAACCAAAATCAAGAATCTTTTTTGAGAACAAAACTTTTATAGGTAACATAAAAAAGAAATATTTTATACAATTTAATTTCTTTAAAATAAAATACAATAATTTTCTATGGTATGCAGACAGATGACACAACATCACATAAGACTCATGTCATAGGAGAGGGCAATTTGTAAATCCCTATGGTTAATCATGCTCGAGTGGTACACTAGAACCTCACAACTCGCTGAAGGGTGGTATTATAACCAAAATAAAATACTTCTCATTCATGAGACATTAGGAGGGGGAACCTTAGGGTCCAAGAGGTCACCAATATTAATCATAGATATATTTATACATTTTATCGTAATTCTATCTATTTGAATGACAGATTTTCCATTTATGAATAACTAGCTTACTAGAACAACCCATCCCTGATATACCATTGATTCTATTATGTGGAATCACATATAACATATTACAAAAGTAATCACATTTAAAACACACTTCCAGTAATTCCACCATATTTATGAGAAAAACCCCTTCTATTTCACACAAAAAAGTCATTTATAATTTTTTACATCGTTTGAATAATTCGGGAAACCCCATTGAATTAGTAAAAAGAATGTAACAAAATAAATATAACTATTTCCACATAACATTCTTCTCATTATATACATAGGCCTAAATTAGAATTAAAAGGGTGAAAAAATATTCCAACATGCCACAAGTAATCCATTTTCTTTTAAAAATTCTTTTTCAACCTAGTCTCACCTCGAGGTCCCATAAAAACATATTAAGCACCGTCCCGAAAGTTGTAGAATCCTTTTTAAGAAATTTTATGTTGGACCATACACAAAACATAATAAATTCATTTATTAAAGCTCTTTTACAACACATAAGAAATCCAAATCACATCAGAAACACATTTCACATCATATCATTAAACATTAAGACATATCTATAATCTCATGAAAAAAATTGTAAAATCATCTATAAATGAAAATGCAAGGAACCCTCTACCTAGAGAATAGAGAGATCTGAGAATTGGTGACATAATTTAATAACAAAATCAAAAAACCCTAGGAAGTCATGAGAGAATAAAAAACATTATGATCAAAACCTAAAAAACATGATTCAACCCTAAAAATGTTACCCAACCCAATAGTGAAAATAAAACCCATTGCTTGAGGGAGAAAAACCTTGAATTGATGGGAATAGAAGATGAGAATACATGAATATTTGGAGTGAAAATAGGCCATAATTTACACAAAAATGCATCAAAAGAGATGAAAGAGGTAGGAGGAGGTATTATTAGGGTAAAATACCAATTGAGGTGAATGAAATGGATATTTGAGGTAAATATAGTTAGAGAGGTAAAAACCTAAATATTAATAACCTTGACATGACACTGGGTTTGCCAAACCATGTGGTGAATGTGTAGTCTACTCTGATGAGAAGGTATCTAACACATTGTTAGTATGAACAACATGAATTTTCATGTTCAAGCCGTACATCAGATTTTCATAGAAATCCCCAAACTATCGATCATATACATAAGCAAAGGAGAATAATTTGACTTAATGTGCAATGGTCGTGTGGTAGTTTATATCCCCAAATAGCCACCTACCATAAAGTTACCTGGATAGCGGTGCATGATTTCTACTAATCATACACAAACCATGTGCAAGACCTTTTCCACCATAAATTATACAATTATCTTTACCATTTAGTGGAAGACTTGTGGACAATTAGTAGAATAATAACAATAAAACGAAATAACTATACAATAAATACATGCCACACTATTCTCCCAAGTGAATAACCATGATCCAATTGATAACTGAAAGAGGGTAAATTTAAAAACCCATTCATGAAAATTATCCCAACCATAATGCCTTCCTCCACCAAAAATCCACAAAAATGTGTAATCAGTAAAAAAATACGACAACCCTGAACATCTCAAGGAAATTTTCAAGGAACATAAACCGAGAATAAATGAAGAACAAATCAAATAGTAAAATTTGTTTACAAGATACACTAGGAAGGATAGAATGGACTACCAACTATATAACTTCCATCAAAAAAAGTAGAAACACCTCCATCTGATCGATCAATGAAAACAAACTCCAACAATATGCATTCCTACCTATCGTGCTAGAAACGTCATATACTCTGAAAAACCAATATTTACAAATCAATTGTATTAAAATCTTGGGGGAGGCCAGAACGGACTCCCCACCATAAGAAACATGCTAACACTAATTCCATACAAAGGAATTTCGTTGAGGACCAGAATTAGTCTACTCACCATAAGATGCTACCAGCTTAATCGGTTAGCACATAACGACATAGAAAACAAGATAAAGATTAAAATATTAATTTCGACGAATGACCAAATAACCACCCTTAGAGATCAATAAAAAGAAAATACAAACAAAATTGAAAGAGGAAATAAAAACCAACATCCCCATGGGATGTGACCATTTTCTTGTTTTTATAAAATGTTATTATCAATCCTCAATAAAACCAAGAAGGAACCCCTCTATACATGAATATCACATCAAGGAAATGAGTTCCCCTTTTCTCAACACAATAATCCCGGCCATTAAAAAAATGAATTTGTACAGGACGATTAAATTGTCAAAATTTCCCACATTGAAGTTTGATGTTACACTTGGGTCCATCACACCCATAGCGTTCATGACTACGAAACGACTTCATTATATGGAATATGGATGGATCCAAGATGTTTGATGCATATTTCTCTTCACAGTTAAGTATCTATATCCTTGTACAAGACATCACCATTGATGCTACGAGCAACAACACAGTGATCCACATAGCACTAATAGATCACATCCCAACCCGTGAACAACTTTTCTCTAACATTTAACTTTTAAAACAATAATAATTTTACAAATGTGCGCACATTATCCCCTTCTAACAACAAATGAGAAACAACAGTTAAAAGAAACACAGAAGGCAATTTCATTAAAAATAGAGAAATTCAGAATTCTCAAGAATGAAAACATTTTTATATTTAAGAAGAAGTTATTTAATGATTCTAGAAAATCTACCCTACATGATTAAAGGGGAAAATGACCCTACAAATCACCACTAAACACGATCATTACCAAAAAATATAAGATTTAAAATGAAAGGGACATTAGACTATTTCGTGAGCATTATATGATTTCTACAAGCAGCCATAACGACCTCTTATGATAGGATCTTCCACACTATTGGATGAGAATGATCCCCTGTTGAGGAGAAACCAATGAATGATCAAAATAAACATTAAAATAGAGGCCATCACAAAGCACAAAGACCAATTTACACTCTCATCCTTTGAATTACTTTTATTGCTTCCAGGATGGTCCTTTAGTCTCAAAGGTGTCAAACTACACCATAAATGACTCATGTAACTCCAGAAACAATGGTCTCTATCAATTTAATTGAAATTAACTCATATTCTGTTAGAGGATTCATAAAACCAAATATGTATAGGTGGATTCTTTATTTGAAATTTAATGAAAGTGTCCTTACATTGATCAACTGGAGGGTCTTCCAATGGTGAATCACTCAAGGATTCACATCGAATATAATGTGATTCTTTATGGGGGCTTAAACTAGCCAAAAAACAAATCCAAGGACCCAATCTAACTTGACCATTATCCCGGATTTACCACAAAAAAAACACAAAAAACATTGAGGGAACCAAATTAATGGTTTCTTAAAAAAAAATTCAGAAGAACTCACTAATATTTACCTCAAGACGAAACATTGATGATGACTCAAAATTGAAAAACCACTAAAAAAAGTTTCATTAAGATCAAAACATGTCACAAATGACCCTATCAAATCATAAGGAGACACACTATGGGTTTCCAAAACATTAACATTTCTCATAAAAGCACTCATTGTAAATAAAACAGGACTGGTGGGATGGATATTTACTAAATGTATATTGTGGCATCTCACATGTCCATACTCTCATGCCAAATCAGGATCTCATCAACTTTCCATAGATACCATATTCATGTGGTAACTAATAAAAACACCATAGGTCAATAAAACATTTCTTATTTACAAAATAAACATTCAACCCACATATCCATTTTCCCAATTCATGTTCATTTTATATCTAAGGAATCTTGTTTAAAAAAACTACTAGCCATGAATCCCAAAAACTATTTTCAACAACTACACATCCATTCGAAAACATGTCATGTCGTATCAAAATATTTTTACCTACTCAAAATACCGCTCTTCCCCAATAAACATTTATTAAAAAATATCTCTTTTATTTTTGAACAATTTGCTAAAACCATTCAGAAACAAATTTATATTTTTCAAACGACCAATATTAGATAATATATATATTTTGATTACAACAACTAAATTATCAATAAACTCATTCAGACATTATTCAAATGTGATGTACTAAAAATTTACTATTCCAATGCATCCCTCTATATGATTCTGAAAATCCATTTTCCATATTCCCCAACAAAATACCATCACCCTATTAAATATCCACTTTCCCAAATTCCCAAATAGAGGCTTTCACAATAATTCTCACAATTCCATATAGAAATAAATAATTTCAGCAAGAAATTAGTTTCTGATGGTAATTCGTACATATGGTTGGTGGTTATATTCCATTGACACCATCATCAATGATAGTATTCAAAGACCATGTCACGGACATCACATGGCTTACCCGGCTCTGCCATCCCATTGAGACCATTGACCAAACTCCTTTTTAATATCGGGTATAAGAATCATACAAGAACTAAAATAAACCAATAATACCTTGGTAGCATGAGTCCTATCACGATGTGTGATATCAAGGATCTGTATTCATAACTAAAACATTATGTACTGACAATCCATGCACTAGTCTTCCCTGACCCTTCCCGAAGTAAACTTACCAAAAAGGACATGACCTGCTCAGATACCATTTTTTCAAAAACCATGATGGGTCATCATCTGGTCACACACATGGATGACTTTGTTTAATTGACTGGGGGAGAATATCGATCCCCATGGGATAGAAACAACAAACAGAGTATATACAATAAGTCATGACAAAGATTTCAGCTGACATTATAACTATAAACAACCTACACAATAATTTATCAATAACCGAAAATGTATAAACAAACATGGAATAACATAGTCTATGTTTAATTATTAAAACTATGAACGAAAACACCAAACAAATATTCATAAATAAAGGAAATAAAAATAAATCCCAAACCACAATGTAACGTGAGGTGAAACATCCTCAATCCTCCTCCACTATGATCTACATGATAAGTCCACTAGAAACCCAAACCACAAAAATCACCATGAATCATATTGACTTTACATTTCCCAAACACATATCATGGCCTACATACAAAAAATTGTTCATATACAGAGTGATCCAATGACTAGTAGGATGCTATCAAAAAGAAGGATTCCATTCGGTATCACTAAAAGATAATTTAACAAGCTCAATCTTGAAAAGTCCATTGAATTATTACTATGTAAATATTAGTAAGGATAAAAATACTCAAGATATTATTTTGAGAACAAAAATATTAAATATAACATAATAAATGAATCTTTCACTAAAATATTCTTATTTTAAATTAATTACACTAAAGGATCACTGTATAATGTCAAATGGCACCACCTTAAATATATATCATATCATAAAAGAGTATAATGGGTAAACACTGAGTGTTAATATAAATCGGGTGAGACAAAAGAACCTCGTACCTTGGTGATTGGTGGTATAGTAACCACAATCACAAAATTGTTGTGTATGGACAAATAGGAGGGGAAAACACTTGGGCATTGTGGTGTCTAATCACCATTAATGTTCAGTTAGTGTTGTAAGCATCAATCCATCTAAGTGAAATCGAGACATTGACACTTCTAAATCATTATCAAACAAGATCTAGTCAGCCCACCTAGATACATGTGATTCCATTTTTATCAATCCCATATAACATATTAAAAACTTCACTACATTCACCCGACATTTCTGTTAATTTCACCCATTTTTCATTAAAAATATACCTTACATTTTTCACACACCAAAAACAACTGGAAATAAAATTTTACTCCACTTGATCAATTCATCAAACACCATTGAAATTATCAAGAGAAAGTCACATAATCAATTTAACCATTTCTAGGGACAAAATCCCGTCAAATACCACACAAAAAACCATGTTCACTGTATAAATGATTCACATAATCTAAATAAGCCATATTACATTCAAAGGGTGAAAAAACCCAACATGCTAAAAGTAATCCCTTTTCCTTTATAAACACATTTTCAAAATCGTCTCTTACTGAGTTTGCATGAAAACCGATTTCTCAACATTTTCTCAATGTATAAAGCATTTTAAGAAGTATTACATTTAAACATAAAAAATACCAATTCCTTTATTAAAACACCTTTCAACACATTATAATTCAAAAAACATCAAAAACACATGTATAAACACATAATTAAACCATTGGACACATCTATAATATCCGACAATGAAGAAAAAATCATATAAAAAGGATAATTCGTGTATAAACATATGTCGATTAAAAAAACATCTAGAAATGGGTCTGAAACTATCACCACACAATCTGAAAACCCTATTATGGTAATATAAATCTAAAACATCCATATCAAACCCTTATAAATGATATTAAACACTAAATATGTCACAATAATTTCTGTGGAAAATAATCCCCAAATTAAGTGGATGAAAACCATGGAATAGAGGGGAAACCAAGAAGAGATGAAACTGACATTAATATTCATAACTGTATATAGATTATATTTTTAACATTTAATATATTGTGTGTCCTTATAAGTAATTCCACATTTATATTTAAAAAACACATTTCAATCCTTTGATAGATTTTTCCTTTTTAAAAAACCTCTTTTTGGTTTTGACAATGAGAATTAATTTTCAATTAAGAAATTAATATCATATGTTTTGAATTTGGTAAAATAGACATCAATTTTGAATTCAGAATATCAAAATTATCCTAGTATAAATTTTTGGTATTTTTTGAAAACATTTAATTTTTGATGAATAGTGAAAAGCACTCTATTATTATTTGAAACCGAATTTTTATTTAAATAAGTATTTATTTTATTTAAATTTATATTAAGTAAAAATAGATATATAATAACTATATAAGTTCCATGTAATTCATTGATTCATTTTATTATAAATTTAAATGAATAAACTTTTATCACACTTTTTTATCATCTTTTAACCGCCTCTTTCGAGAATTTGCAAATTTGCATAAAACATATTTTTACCGCTTCTGTGAGTTGATTTTCAAAACACCCAGATACACGGTTAATATCAGTAAGTAAAATGAGATCCAATAAGATGAAAATAATTCTTTGTGAATAGAATCTGTTGACTTTTATTTACAATGGTAAGAAGTAAATTGATTAATAAAAGGTAAAAATGATATGATAATTACCGTAAAACATGTGATAATTCTATTGTATAAGTATAATTCGACCAAAAAACCTTAGGAATAAAATTTTAACCTTTATGGTCTACTTGGATTAGATTAGGACAATTATTATTATTTTATTTATAGAAGAGCTAAAATAAATAAATTCAATCTTTAATAACTAAACAATTTTTAATATAGGGTTACACACAATATACATTCGACAATAAATATTCATTAGAAATATAAAGATATTACCTACATAATGATATTTTATTTCTAATTTTTAGATATTAATAAATTAATTTATTTATGACACAATGAAGATGCAGTAAATCACTCATTAAAGAATGATTAAAATAACTAATATTATAAATATCCAAATAAATGTAATTTTATAGATTTGATGAATTACACTAATTTTCTATTTTAATATTAAATATTAAGGTTAATTGAATATTATTTGATCCAAGTAATCATGTTGTTCTGATTTTCAAAAAAACAAATACTAAATAGTGTCAAAATTGTCATTATTGAGTTTTTAAAACAAATACTATATTATTAATTGATTTAATATGCATAAAAATCAATGGTGTGGCCCAAAAACATATTTAATCCTATATACATTAATAATAAACCTCATGGAGTTCTGTTGGTTTGATATTGTAATTTTATTAACCATATAATATAAAAATACAAAGAGACAAGGTAAATGTCCAACTATTTAACTAAGAGTTAAATCTAAAAGATAAGGGTAATATGGTGACCTAAAGCTATCTAAAACCTATTTTATGATATTATTTCGACCAATACCCATGTAATCCTTGAAATAAATAATTTTGGTTCCATTATATACCGAAATAATTTTTGATATAAAATAACATTTCAAACATTTCCTAATGTGACACTCACCTTTCTTATAAAAGGCCACATCCCCTTCTCTTAATTTAACATCTCCAAAGCCTTTTGGATTGGTCAAACTCAGACCAAATATCTTATAAACACCCATAAATTAATACTTTTGTCCTTACATTGATCATTAACCCATCCTATGGAGCCCTTTTTATCAACTCAAAATTAAACACCTTATGTAGAAATAACAATTTAACCACCCAATTTCAAGTTCATTTCATCTTACACTTCCTCATTAATTGTTTTTTCTTTACCAAATTAATAAATCCATTACATCCTAAATAGAGTTATTTTATTATAAATAAGTTCCACCCATATTATTTAATTTATATATACTATAAATGGAAACGTCATCATACATGTTTAAGTATGGCTTACCATCTCCACGTCGCGGTGTAGTTTGTTTTTCAAAAGAATCATTATTTGGATGGGTATAATATTGTGAATAACTGATGTAAATAATAAATATATCATTTTAATGATTATGTATAAATTATATACCGTCTAATTACATATTATTTCACCAACTATATAATGATATTGGTGCTCATGTGTACGTATGGATTACCGTCTCTACGACGCGATAAGATTCATTTCCACGTTCATCTTTCAACGATGATTGTAAAAATATATATTATTTATAAGTATGTAATATATTAAATAATAAATATAATGTAAATATATATATATATATGCATGTATGTACATACATATATCTTATTCACTTACTTCCGTTCAATACGATATGTAAAAAAGAAAAAGCGTTTATGCGTACGTACGACCTACCGTCTCCAGAAATGATGTCTTCCATTTCATATATCTATCTGTTATTAATATTTATATTCAAAATATATATGATATATAAATCATTTTTTATATTCGGGATGTATTAAAATCATGATATAAATGATATGATCAAGAATAACATGTTAAAACACGTACGATAAAGAAAACAATTATTACCCAAAACGTTATTTTGACATGGAAATCATTATTAAAAGTCTAGTATAAAGTCATAAATGAATCATGTATGATATAATAAATATTAATACTGTTATGGTATAATTTAATAACATACTATACTGATTATATAATATTTAAAACGTACCCTCTACCAAAGGAAAGTGCAAGGTTAGGGGTTTTCCTCACATTTTTATTACCATGAGATTTATGATATATTTACCACTATTAACTTTTGTGTGGAGTTTTTACTGTCAATGATTGTATTTATTGGGAAATATAAATTAAGTTATGGGTATTTACGTCATCATTAGATGATCATTTTTCAATGCGATGTATGTTTGGTATGTTACCAAATCGGTAAGGGAATTTCAAATTTCAAATTTCCACTCTTTCGGTTTTACGAAAACATCATTGTAAACTATACTCCATGATTATGTGTGAAATAAATTTTTATTTACTTATGAAGAAATTTCCACTAACCATTATGTTGATATAATTTAGATACACATAATCAATCGATTGATTAATTCCCATGTCAAAGATATAATATTATAATAGTGATTTTAACTCAATATCTATACATCGAGTTAAACAACTATCTTATTGGATTTGTTTTTACAAAAATATGTGTGAATGTCCTTTGAATTATTCAAAAGGAATGTCCAATCATATTGAGTGTATTTAAATTTGTCAGACATAATTATTTCATTGATTTATCCTTAACCTAAGTATACAGTCTTTATAATGGAATTCATCTCAACTTACATTCCATTGAGACTTCTTTGTTGTTATTCTCCAACTCACTTTTATTTGGTGAATATACAATAATTTTACATAGTATATCATGAATCATTTTATATTCATCATATTATAATGTTTTTATTTCCTCAATTATTTTTATTCAAGCATCTCCTATTTTGTTATGAACTCTAACTAAAATATCATTTTAAATGTTTTAATGATTTGTTCTTCTAAACCTTTCTCAATAATTTTTGCATTTTCAAAATGGTTTTATGGATTTCGTTATATGAACATGAATTTCTTAAAATGTTAATTACATTCAATAGTTTCAAATTGGTATGTGACACCTTGATTTAAAAATATATTATTTATATATTCCCTTATAAATTATGTGACATTTAAATGATTTCATGAAAAAAGGATATTTCTATCAATGATTTTTACTGATCATTTTCTACTATGTAAACATCTGTTATGGGATATTATTCTAGATAGAGGTTGATTTATTATGATAAAAATCATCCATATTTTATTTAATTTTTAGTGTATGTTCGACCATGGATGGGTTAATTTTTTACCATTCATTGTTTATGGATAAATTAATGGCATTTCGTTTGCTAGTGTTAATATGAATGTTTATGTAATGTTTAAACCTTTTCATATGAGAAATTCATTGGGCATAGTAAGTTATCGGTGGAGCCTGCTATAGCTCCTTGATGTATCAGTAGGTCACATTAGAAAAACTTGTGTTTTGGAAAAAGGCCTGGAAAATATTATATATAGTCATGGCACAAGGCCTTAACTATGTGGTTATTAAGTCTGGATTTATTCATTCCATAATTATGAAATTTTCAATTGATTTTGAATGTGATTATTCGACAAATAGAATATCCATGTGAATAAGTATATGGAATTATTTTGATTCATATTTTCAATATTATGATGAATTTTATGTTTAAAATGATTTTGTTTCACCCTTATACATTGCCTAAAAATTTTATTCTTTTTTATGATAGTTTTTGGTATATTGTTATACTTTTTGAGCATCTAATATCACCCCATTAAATTTTTTATTTATCCTAGAACGTGAATAAGTATTTTATGGTTGACTTATTGGGATAGGCTAAGGATATGTGTGTGTTCAAAAAGGTGGAAAAATGTGGTTGAGGTTTTTATTTCATGATTTAATGTAAAACTAATGAATGTATATAGTACTTCCCTGGCTACTAAATTGATCATTCTTTGGAGTTTTTATCCCTTATGACCATTTCAATTTTATGTAACAATGCACCGACTCTAGGAAACTTGTGTCAGGGTGTTACACTTGGGATTAGTGCAAGTTTAGCAACAACCATGGAAATAGATATAGATAAACTCTGATTAGAACACATTACCCGAATATAGACATTGATGATTAGTATAGAAGAACATCAATATTTTTGGTAATGTAGATATTATATGGGTTTTCCAAAAAAAAATTATCATTGTTGTGATATGAATAGGTAGAGGAAACTCAGGAATAGATGTACCTAGGATGGAAAAATCCGACAAGGATTTTTGGGCTTGACCTGATGTATCCTGGTACACAACAAAAGGCATTGCTACACGCTGGGTTCCGACAGTCCTAGGAGATATTCATAGGATAAATCACAATTTATTTTCAAACGATTATGAAGGATATATATGTAAATATTGATTCAAATAAATAATTTTTATGATTATGATACTAGATGTGAATAAATATTAAACTAATGTTGAGAATATTTCAGGTTTTTGGATTATATAGTATGATATGATTTAACCTTCTGTGTGTGGTCATTTATAAATGACACCTAATTGAAGCAACAATAACTCCATCTATACACATGATCCAAAGGATAAGAAGGATCATATCATTCATAGTCATAATCCATCATTTAGAAGGTAAATAGCCACCCACGTATTCCCATCATATGATGAAATAGTACCAGTTGTTAATTAGATAAGTGAATAATTCTCTATGTCTGATGGCTTATAAGGTAATCAAGAGAAGAATAGGGTGGTATAGAGAATGATGGATTAAGGGAAGAGGAAAATAAAGTATTTTACCATATGAGATAATTGTGGAATGAATAACTTTATTATATTCTTGAAAGGAATGAGAGTTTTTTATTAGTGTGGTGAAAAAGGACACCAAGTACGTGATTGAAAGGATAAAAAAATATTCAAATGTACTATGCTTCGTCTACAAGGAGATGTGACACTATGTGAATCAATGACCAAATCATCAGTGTTTACCCCAAATGCTACTATTGGATAATAATCATATTTTTATTATATCGAAGATGAATAGGAATGATTAGAGTTCTTAGGTTGTTATTAAGTTATTGATTCATTTGAGTAATTTTTTAATGATGTACATGTTATAATAATTATAGAATATATAATGATTGTATTGCGGTACAATTTCATTATAGATATAAGATTGTGTATAACCATTAAAAGTGACTCCATATCAGATAAAATTTTCTTCTTACAATATATGGTTGAGAAAAAGATAATCCATAATAATGTTATGATACTGAGGTAGTGATTTTTAAATAATAAATAATTGATTTAGATAAATTATATTGGATATTTTTTACTACCTTAAAAATAATTAATTATTTGTATATTCCATCATTGTTGGAGGTTACTACATATTTTGATAGATATAGTATATCTATTATTCTATATGGAATAAGGTAGCATGAATGGAATAAATATGATTATATGGTAATTCAAAGAGTTGAAGACATTTAAAAGATTAAACGATGAAGGTATTTACATGTTATGACATGGAAAAAAGAATCATAATTGTGTTCAACTTCCTTATAAATTTCTGACTGTGAGCTTGGAAAGAATTATTTTGGATAAATATGAAGGTCAGTATAGATTATGTTTGAAATTGGATACTATTGTTATAGTTAAATAGTTTTTTGAGAATATTTTTGGATTGTCCAAAAAACGACAATCAGGAGGTCAAGGAACAACCTGTCACGTCTGGAAATGTCATGAGGAATGAACTTGCAACCGAAGGGTGACATGGGTGGATCAACTACCGCTGGCGTTTGTGATGTCCTGGTTTTTGTTATGTAGTTTTTTAATATTTGGAAGAAATTAATTAAAATTTAATTATTTATAGAACCCTATATGATTATGATAAATGTAATATTTTTGAAATTCTATTATCTTTTGAAGTGAAAGATGAGTTTGTTGTAGGAATATGTTGAAGTATGAAACTATACAAGATTAGTGTTTTTGTATATATATATATACCTCATATTCTATGAATAAATTAATTTACAAATATTAGGGAAGGGATTTTAAAACCAAAAATTTGTTATCCTAATACCATATTCGTTGTTGAACTGATGATGTTTTACATCATCTTTCATTGATGGCATTGATGCCATCAATATTACAGTAGTTTTTGATTGATGACCTCAATCACTCCCTTTAAATATTTAATTTTTCCCTCAATTATGTGTCTCTAAAAGAAAAAAGTGTTCTCATAATCTTGATTATAATTAGGTGGTGACTATTCCATTTCCCTATCCATCTTATTAATACTAAATTTTATTATACCAATCTCATATGTAGGTTTTCCAGAAATGAATTTTCTATTTTTAAACTTATATTTACAAAGAACAATATCAAATTTAGAGGAAAAAATTTATTGAAGGAGGGGGGAATGTAACATCCAATGATTTCAAAGTACGTTATATCATCAATGTAATTTAATAATGTGTGTTACGTGCAACAATGAGTTCGAGTGCACCACGACTTACCAAACTAGCTGTTTAAAGAGCAGTTATGAATTTTATTAACTGAATTTTGAATTTTATATATAACCTATATAATTTTAACATTAATATTTTGTGTTTCATAGATATAATATGAGGAGGAATTCAATTTTTCAGATAAAAGAAGTATTTTCCAAAAAATGAAATTTTACCGCATATTTATTAGAGAATTATTCTTAAAACATATATTTTACACTTTTTTATATTAAATATAATGAAATGAAATTATTTTTTATAATAGGAACATAAAATTTTAGTTTGGATAAAATTTTGTACTTTTCTGATCACATTCTTATTTTCATGAATACTGAAAAATACTAAATTTTAATTGAAAACAACTTTTCTAATGGAAATAATTTATATTGTTAAATTATACATTTTAATGGAATGGATGTATAATTAGATTATATTTTTATCATTTAATAAAATTTAGGTCATTAATAGTAATTTTACATTTAAATTTGACATAAACAATTCCCAATATTTTCATAGTTTTTCCTTTTTGAAAACCCTCTTTTTGGTTTTGACAACGTGAATTAATTTTAAATTAAAAATTGAATCTTCTATGTTATAACATTGGTAAAATAGGATTTGTTTTGGAATTTAGAATATCATAATTTTATTAGTGTGAATTTTTTGTATTTTTCTGAATACGTTCAATTTTCGATGAATAGTGAAAAACTCTACATTATTATTTAAAACTGTCTTTTTATTTAAATAATAATTTATTTCATTAAAATTTATTTTAAATCAAAATATGTATATAATACCTATATAAGTTCAATGTAATTTATATGAGTAATTTTATAATAAAAGTATATGTATAATGTTTTATTGATCTTTTTTATCATCTTTAACCCACCCCTTAGGAGAATTGGAAAATTTGGATAAAACATAATTTTGTCGCTTATGAGAGTTGAATTTCAGAAATCCGAGAGACCCAGTTAATATCAGTAAGTAAAAGGTGGTACAATATTATGGAAATAAATTTTTTTAAATAGTAACTTTTGAATTTTATTTTCCATAGTTAAACGTATAAAGGGTAACGAAGGGTAACAATGATAACATAATTACCAAAATTCATGTGATAATTCTATTAGAAATATATAATTAAACCCCAAAAAACCATTGGAATTAAATATGACCTCTTTTGATCCACTTTTATTATATTATGAAATTTATTATTATTTTATTTAAAGAACAATTAATAGTGAAGAATTGAACATTTAATAATTAAACCATATTTAATATAGGGATAAACACAATATAAATTCGAAAATAAATATTCATTATAAATATAAAAAGATTTTCAAAATAATTTAACTTTATTTAAAAAATTATGATAATAAATATTTTAATTTATTTATGACACAATTATGATGAAGTTATTACCTTATTATGGAATGATTAAAACAATTGTTATTATAAATATCCAAATAAATTTAAGTTGAGAATTTTGATATATTACACTAATTTTTTTAGGTTAATATGACTATTTAGGGTTGAGAAAATTAGTTTTTTCGATGTAATCATGTTGTTTTGAATTTCACAAAAAACAAATACATAAAATTGTCAAAATTGACATAATTGTGTTTTTTTAAAAAATAATATATTATAAATTGATATAATATTCCCAAAAATATAAATTTCGAAAAAGGTCCTAGTTAATTTTTTTATTAATCATGAACCACTTGGGGTTCACATTGATTGTTATAGTTATTTTATAAACCATATAATATTGAAATACAAAGAAACATGGTAAGTGTCTAAATATTAATCAAAGAGTTAAATGTAAAAAATAATGTTAATATGGTGAACGAAAGCTGTCTATAACCAATTTTTTGAGAGTATTTATACCCATACCCACCATATCATCGAAATAAATCATTTTGGTGCCATTATAAAATAAAAAGTATTTTAATATAAAATAATATTTTGAGCCTTTCCAAAAGTGACCCTCACCTCTCTTATAAAAGGTCACATCCCATTTTCTTAATTTAAAATCTACAAAGCCTTTTTTCATGGCCAAACAATTCCTCAATATCTTCCCAACATCACTTTCTTAACATTAGAGTCCTTACATTGATAAGAAAGCCAACCTACAGATCACTTTTGAGAAACTCAAAATGAAACACCTGATGTAGAGGTAATAATTTCACCACCATATTTCATGTTCATTTCATCATGCACATCCACTTTATTTGTTGTTTAAATACCAAAATAATAACTCGAGTACATCCTACAAAAATTGTTGTTATTATAATTATGGTACCACCATATTCTTTAATCTATCTATAAACTAAATTAAAATTTCACCATACATGTGTACGTACGACTTATAGTCGCTACATCGTGTCGTAGTTTGTTATTTAAATGCATCATTATTTGGATGGATATAATAATGTGTATAACTGATTTAAATAATAAATATATCATGTTAATTATTATTTATATATGGTATAACATTCAATTACATATTATTTCAACATCAATATACTGATATTTCCACTCGGACATAAGTATGGATTATCGTCTCTACGACGTGATGAGATTCATTCCAATGTTCACCATTCAAAGATGATTTTAAAAAAAATATTATTAATAAGTATGTAATATATTACATAATAATGAAACTATATATATATATATGTATTTACTTTTATATATCTTATTCACTTCCATCCGTTCAATGCGATATGAAAACAGATATAGCATTTATGCGTACGTATGACATACCGTCTCCATAAATGGTGCCTTCCATTTCATATATATATCTATTATAAATATTTATATTATATATATATGTGATATATAAATAATTGTTTATATTCTGAAAGTATTTAAATAGTGATCTAAATAATACGATCAGGAAGAACAAGTTAAAACATGTACGATAAAAAAAGAGATTATTACCCAAAATGTTAATTTAACATGGAAATATTTATTAAATGGGAAGTATAAAAACATTAATGAATAATTTATGATATAATAAATATAAATAATTTTATGGTATAATTAAATAACATATGATGGTCATTATAAAAAAAGATAAACATACCCTCGAATAAAGGAAAGTGCATGTTTATGGGTTTTTATCTAATTTTTTTCCCATGAGATTCATGCTATATTTGACACTATTAACATTTTTGTGGTGTATGTACTTCCCATGATTGAATTTTTTGGGTAATACAATTTATTTTATGGGTATTTAAATCATCATTGGACGATCCTTCTTCCATGGGGTGTATGTTTTGTATGTTTCCAAATCGGTAAGTCAATTTCAAATTTCAAATTTCCACTCATTCGGTTTAATGAAAATTTCATTGAAAACTATTCTTCGTGATTATGTGTGAAATCACAATTTATTTACTTATGAAGTAATTTCCACACCCCATTATGTTGATATACATTCAATAAACATAATCACTCCATTGATAAATTTTCAAGTCATCGATATAAAATTGAAAAGTGTAATTTTAACTCAATTTCTATTCATTGAGTTAAACAACCAAGTCATTGGTATTGTTTTTAAAATAATATTTGTGAATGTATTATGAATGATTCAAACTGAATATCAAATCATATTGCGTGTATTTAAATTTTCACACATAATTATGTCATTTATTTATAAAAAACAAAATGATAAATTCGTTATAATGGAATTCATCTCAACTTATATTACATTGAGACTTCATTGTAGTTATGCTCCAATTCACATTTATTTGGTGTATATACAGTACTTTAACATAGTATATAATGAATCCCTATATTTTAATTATATTATAATGTTAATATTTGTTTAATTATTTGTATTCAAGCATCTCGCATTTGGTTAGAAACTCTAACTAAAATATCATTTTAAATGTTGTAATGATTTATTCTTCTAAACCATTCTCATTAATGTTATTGTTTTGAAAATGGTTTTATGGTTTTATTTATATAGACATGAATTATTTAAAATTTCAATACCTTTCTATAGATTCAAATTGTTATGAGACACATTTATTTTTAACTATCTTTTAAATGACTTCCCTTATAAATTATGTGACATTAAAATGATTTCATGAAAAGGGGATATTTCTCTCAATGATTTTTACTGATAATTTTCAACTATGTCATCATACATTATGGGATATTATTTTCTATCAAGGTTGATTTATTATGATACAAATATTCCATATTGTATTGATGGTTTTGTGATATGTCCGACCATTGATGTGTTTCTTTTATACCATTTATTATTTATAGATAATATAATGACATTTCGTTTCTAGTTTTAATATGAATGTTTATGTTATGTTTAAACCTATTAATATGAGAATTGAATTAGAAATAGTAAGATAGAAGTGGTTCCCACTATAGCTCCTTGATGTATCGGTGGGTCAATGAGACAATCTAGTGTCTTGGCACAAGGCCTGGGCAAAATATTATTTGTATTCTTGGCACATGGCCTGGACTATGTGGTTATTATGTCTGGCATTACGCATTCCATAATTATGAAATTGGCTATTCATTTTCATTTGATATTTCTACTAGTATAATATCCTTGTGAATAAGTGAATGGAATTATTTTGATTCTTATTTCCCTTATTATGATGTTGTTTATGTTTAAAAGGATTTTGTTTTAGTCATATAAATTGCATTAAATGATTATGCTTATTTATGAGTGTTTCTGCTATATTGTTGTCCTTTATGAGCATATGAGATCACCCCTTTCATTGTTTTATTTTTCCCATGTTATGAAGAAGTATTTTATGGTTGACCTGTAGGGATAGGCTAAGGATATAATTGTTTTCAAAAATGGGGAATATGTGGTTGATTTTTTCATTTCATGATATAATGTAAAACATATGAATGTATCTTATACTTCCAATGCTACTAAACTGATTGTTCTTTCGAGTTTTGATCCATTGTGATGATGCTAATGTTATGTAACAATGCACCAACTTAGTGTAATTGGGGTTGGGGCTTTACAATTGGTATCAGAGGATGTTTAGCAACCACGATGGAAATAGATTTAGATAAACTCTGATTTGATAACATTACCCTAAGATAGACTTGTTGATTAGTATATACGAATAACAAATTTTTTATGTAGTGCAGATATAATATGTGTTTTCCAAGAAATACATCATTTTCTAGATATGAGCAGGTCGATGCATCTCTGAACATATGCACCTAAGAGAAAAATCCCCGACAAAGAGTTTCAGGATTGACCTGTGGTATGCTAATACATGAAAATAGACTTTGCTGCACTCTTGGTTAAGACACTCTTGGGGGAGATTCATAGCATAATTCAGAATTTATTTATAATCAATTTAGAAATAAATATGAGTAAATATTCTAGAAAAACCCATTTTTATGATTATGAGACTATATGTGAGTAAAAATTCAATTAACGTTGATAATTTCTCTAGTTTTTTGAAGATACATTATGATATGATCTAACTTAGTGTGTTTTTTTCATTTAGAAATGGCTCCTAGTAAATGGAATTAGAACTCCAGCAAAATGCATGATCCAAAAGATAAAAAGGATCATATATTGCATAGTCATAAGCCATCATTTAGAAGGGAAATAGCCACCCCCATTTTCTAAACATATGATAAAATAATATAACTTTTTAATATGATAAGTGAATAATTATCTAAGTCATATGGATTTGAAGAGAAGGAAAAGAAGAAAAGGATAGTATAGAAAATGATCAATAAAGGGAAGTGGGGAATGAATGATTTTACCATATGAGATAATTGTGGAAAGAATAACATTAGTAAATGCATGAATGGATTGCGAGTTTGTTATTAGTGAGGAGATAAAGGACCCATGTACATGATTACAAGGATAAAAATAAATTCAAATGTACACTGATTCATCTGCAAGGAGACGAGACACTAGGTGAATTAATGACTAAATCGTCAGAGTACACCCCAAGTTCTACTATTGGATAACAATCATTTTATGATAATATCAAAGATGAAGAGGAATGATTATATTTATTAGGTGCCTGCCCTGTAGAAATCGGAACATGTCGCATCTCACAGTCAATGTCCCCACGCTGTGCCTCTCTGACCCGCTGAAGTAGTGGAGGAGTGACTGTGAGAGACTGTAGAAAGGCTTCCCCATCTCTATCCATGAAGGATGTCTTCAACGCGGCTAGCAGCTCCATCACATCCCCTAGAAGCTGTATTCCCAATCTCCTACTGAGAGAATCATCTACTATGTTCCCATTCCAAGGAGTATAGACTATCTCAAAGTAATAGTCCGGGAGGAACTCCAGCTATCGTCGATGTCTCAGGTTCAGGTCCTTCTTTGAGAAAATGTACCTGAGACTCTGGTGGTCAGAATAAAATATAAATCTCATGCCCAACAGATAGTATCGCCACATCTTCAGGGCGAAGACCACTACTGCTATCTCCAAGTCATGGGTAGCGTAGTTTGTCTCATGCTGCCTCAAATGTGGTGAACCATAGGCGATCAATCCCCGCTCCTGCATCAGGACACATCCGAGTCCGGTTCCTGATGTGTCCTAGTAAACTACATACCCTACACCCTCATCCAGTAGCCTCAAAATGGGCACATTGTTCAATCACATTCTCAGTTCTTGAAAGCTCTTATGACATCTATCTGACCATATGAAGGGTTTCCCCTTCTTCTCCAAAGCTGAATGTGGTGCAGCAACTCTGGATAAGTCTGGAAAAAATATATGATTGTAACCAACCAGTTCCAGAAAACTCCTCACCTCCGTCACGCTCCTGGTTGGCTCCTAAGAAAGTACTACCTCTATTTTCGAAGGGTCCAGTGCAACTCCCGCCTCTAAGATGACCTTCCATAAGAAGTGATCCTCTCTAATCTAGAACTGGAACATCGAGATCATACCATAAAGCTGGTGCTCTTAGAGTGTGTCCAGTAGAACCCACAAGTGGTAGGGGTGCTCCTCCTCAATAGTCAAGTAAATAAATGTGTCTTCGATGAAGACTATGACAAACCAATCAAGGTAAGGCTGTAAGAACCTATTCATGATACTCATAAACACTTCTGGAACATTGGTGACACTGAAGGTCATGTCCAAGGACTCATAATGGTTGTTCCGACACAGTAAGGCTGCCTTCTGGACATCCTCGTCTCTAACATGGGGCTGGTGATAGCCTGACCTGAGGTCTATCTTTGAGAACCATCATGCTCCTTTCAGCTGATCAAAGAGGTCGTCAATCCTCGGGAGTGGGTACATGTTCTTTAAAGTCACCTGATTTAGGAGGTGGTAATCGATTGATAGTCGTAAGCTGCCATCCACCTTCATGGATATTAAAATTGGAGAAGCCCATGGTGAAACACTAGGTCGGATGAATCCCATTCCCTATAAGTCTTCCACCTATACCTCCAGCTCACGAAGCTCGGTGGTAGCCATCCGAAATGCTTGAGTAGATATCGGTGTTATCCCGGGGGACATGTAAATGTATAAATCTACCTCTCTGTGAGAGGGAGTCCTGGAACGTCGTGAGGAAAAATTTCCGTATACTGATCCACCACAACATGAAAACTCGGACTCCGCACTTCAACAGCTCCTATGATGAGACGACCCAACTGATGTGTGATCGGCTGTAATATCCTCTGTGTAACTCCATCCTGTACTCCAAAGGCTCCCTTCTCACGGGTGAAGGTGAACCTTCTCCCATCTGTGCAGACACACATCACTTTGCGTCTAATAAAGTCGATCTGGGCATTGACTCTAGATAACTAGTCCACACCCAAGATGACGTCGTAAGGACTTGACACCGCTACAAGAAGATCCCAGCTAAAGCTCTCACCTCCTAGAGTAAGCCCACACTGCCGACACCAGTGTGGTATCATCGTGTATGCTCCTGTAGAAGTCTCTAGTTGTAGGGATATATCCAACGACACATCCAAAATCTCCGAACTTTGAACATGGGAAGTCGCAAAAAAAGAACGACTCTCTCTTGTGTCTACAAGAACTATAGCAAGGGTGGAGTAGACACAGATAGTACCTCGAATCATCTTCGGTGCATCGTGGTCATAGGCCTAATCTTCCTTGAGCTAAGCCTACCCCTATCTGCCAGCTCCATGTGGTCGGGGTGGTCCTCCAAGTGGTGGTGGTGGTAAATTCTCGAAGAGTCGTCCACCACCCGCTACAAGGCAAGCTCCCCTACATCGTCCACCTACTCCATGCAGACCACCAGAGTCAAACCTCTACCTCTGCCTGGGTGATCCCTCTACTATCTGTTGCTCGTCTGCAAGGCGGGTCGGGCAGTCCCGATCCACGTGGCCCTGTCCGCCGCATGCATAGTACTTCATGTCCCTCATATGGATGGCTCTGCTTCGTGTTCCCTGCACATTCGAACCAGTATCCTGAGGTCTCCCACATGATTTACTGGTCCTCTTGGACCTCTCTGACATATTTCTACAACCGGTTATAGAATACTCCACTACGTGTCGCCCTGCGATGGGTCTCGCTTCTGGCGTCGTCTTAGTAAGAAAGCTATCCACAAGAAGGGCTCGCTCTAGTACTTCTGCCGGCATCAGAATATTGAGGGAGATCATCGAAGCCCGGATCCCATGCCTCAGACCTTGCTCAAGGATTTGAGCAGGGAATAGTGGGTTCCATACCATGTCCGTGGAGTAGCATGAGAGGTCGGTAAATCATGTCGAGTATTGGGCTACTGTCATGCGGCCCTGCCGCAGATGTAGTAACTCCTAGATGCGCACCACACGGAGGGTGGCTGGAACAATCTCTGAGTAGAAAAAGCTCTCAATGTCTGTCCAAAGTAGATATGCCTCATCTTGCACCTGGATAAATCAAGCTCCACCATCTACCATATTTTTCATGCAAGAGACTCACATCAAGGATCACCATACGGTCTGTCGGTGTCCCTACCAATATGAAGACTCTAACGATAGACTCCAGCCAATCATCAGCTGCCTTAGGGTCCGTCTCTTTGCGGAACCTGGGGAGCCTCTGTCGCTGAAACTCGTGCAACAAACTAAGGCGGCGTGCACTCTCTGTTGTTGGGGTTTGTGGCATCGGTGGCTCAGTGGGTAGTGGTACCATTGGTGCATCTGCTGTAATGGGGCCCTGCACCAAGGCCTCGTCGCTCGGTGGGCTACCATCTCCCATGTAACTCGGAACCCAAGCTGGTTGCCTTCGCGGGGCCATCCTGAAAGGAAACAGGTGTGCCACAGTCAAATATTATACCTGGTGAGATGACACAATGTAATCACAAAGAAAACTTTTGAAACACACATGAAATCAGTGTTTTCAAGCACTGAGTCGAAAATCTGAAGTCAGGGTCCTGGTGTATGGATACACTGGCCGCCGCACCAACAATGGACTCCCTGGACTGAAAGCCACACTCAATACTCTTAACATTATTGCTTCACATAGAAGAAATTATCAGAGTCCTATGTTCTCTGGTAAAACCGACTCCTCTGATACCAATTTGTCATGACCCATTCTCGGGTCCCATGTCGTGACTACCCCAAGCCCACCTTCCATAGGCCAGGGGAAGGCGACTAGCACCAAAGGCGTAAATCCTGGTAAAAGGGAAGTAATTGCCTTTATAATAGTAAACAAACAAAACATAGTACGCAAGTGAAGTAAGAACTATGTAAAACTGTGTTCAAAAGTAAGTGGTGAAAAGTAATTGGGCCAGTATGAAATCCTAATTGAATGTAATGTACAACTGAGAAAGAAAGTACAATAGCAAAAATTAAAGCAGCAACAACTGAGTCGTCCTCTGGGAATACCACCTGATGGGTGGGTACAGATGGTCTCCTAAGCACCTTGGTTCTGTCCGTCTTCTCTGTGTATGCCCCACTAGGTGGTCAATCTCCAGATATAGTCCAGCTCCACAAGCCTCAACCATGATTAGTGATGTCCATAATCTGCAACCAACACAACATAGTGCGGGCATTACCTGTGCAGGGGTGAGTATAACGATACTCACTAAGGACCCCGAGACCCCCGAATGTCTCCCAGAATCCACAAAGGATAAACCAAACAGGAAGGATAAAAACACGAAGTATCAACCAAATCTACATAGGTATATTCCCATACATATACCTAAGTCATCAATCTCAGTTCGACTCCATCTCATGATCCCAAGCACAACCCAGTCCACACATGAATGAATTCAATCACATCAATGCTAATGATTGATAGTCAATACTCATCTCAAATAGGAATACTACGAATGAAAAGGGTTGGAGATGATTAGATGTAGATTCTGAATCATCTCCTCTGCCGAACCCACGTAGGATCCAAGTACATAAGTCGTCAGTACCAAACCCACATAGGATCCATGTATAGTAACCATTACTGCCAAACCCACGTAGGATCCAAGTACAGTCGTCATCACTGCCGAACCCTCGGAGGATCCAAGTACAGTCGTCCTCGCTACCGAACCCATGTAGGATCCAAGAACAGATGTCTTCTTTGTTGAAGCCATGGAGGATCCCAAAACGGTATTAGTCGCAGTCGCAACCAACTCTAGGGTTCCCGCACACAATGTGCTCGATTCTGGGAGGGTCGGCTCCTCGAGTAAAGGGGTAAATAAAATCATCTTTCACGAAGTCATGATTTTATGTATCCCGATGTTCTGTATCATAAAAAGGAACTCATTGTAACAGAGGGAGAGTCAATCAGACGCCCGGTCTGAGAGATGTTGGATTTTCTGTTACAGGGGCCCGGATTAAAATATACTCGTTCCAAACTCAGCCATTTAACAAATTTTTCCAAAACTCACTTACTGTATCGCAAAAGGACCTCCTCGTTGATAGGGTCCCAGTGTCGTAGTCAGCGCTTCTATCAAATATATGATCTTCAAGATATTGATCCTTAATTGTAAACGTTTCCGGCCCGTTAATCCGAGTGGGCCGACGGGTCGGGTTAACCCAGTTTTAGCAGGTCTGACCCGACAAAGATGTTGGACCGGCACAATGAATTATGCGGCCCTGTCCGAGGGGCACAACCCGGCCAGAAGGGGGCGCGGCATGGCCCTAGGGGGGTGGCTCGACATGGCCCGACCCTGCCCAGCGCGGCCTGGCTTGGCTCAGCCCGGCCAACTCAGCCAACTGGCCGAATGGTCCGCGGGGGGGGGGGGGCATCTGCCCAAACCGGTGATGCCAAGTGGCACCGTCCTCCCAACTTGGTCGGGTGTAGCCGACCGGCCTTCTGGTGAAAGAGGCATGCACGGGCCGGTCGCGGCTCATCTGTCGTGGTGCTCTATTGGCGTCGTGCCTTCCCTCTGCTCGGGCAACCAACGGGCCAGCCTGTCCTTTTGCCGAACTGACCCGTGATGTCGGCCATGGTTCCTTCTGTACAGACGGAGCAACGGCACCAGCTTCCTCCACCGTGGCCCAATTGGCCGTGACATTCTTTGCATGTGCGACAGCGGACCTTGCGCCACCGGCCTCTTCCGTGTTCCACCTCCGGTCACCGATTCCAACAATATCAAACGGAGAGTCGTCAGGCCGTCTTCGTTCGGCCTGTGCTCTCTGCCTTAAGCGATATCAATAGACTGAGACAATAAAATTTATACAACGACGAACGAGGCACAATTTTAATCCATTAAAATTAAACATAATCCTCTACCTCGATAATTAACGTCACATGTCAGGCGTCTCGAAAGACGGAGTCATGGGGCGAGGATTTGTAGACAACGTCGGAATGCATCCGAGGATGAAGTGGTGTCTCTTCACTTGTCGTGGAGAAGATAAAGAAAAGTGCCTTGTCGTTCTTCGTTGAACCAGCGTTCTTCGTCGAAAAAGAAATTATTCTTCGTCGGAGGGTCGGTGTTCTTCAAAAACACAAGAGCTCTCCCAACACTCCTTAACACAAAGAATTCCCCAAAAATAAATTAATAGGCTAATGATATTATTTTATTAACACATTAAATTTAAAATTCAAAATTCAAACCACTTTATTAATTAATTTAAAAGGTTTAATTCATTAAAGAAATGTGTTGGAAATTAATTAAGAGAGCGAGAGGAGGTTAAAAAATCTCATAAATATTGGGAGAGTTGTCAACAAAAAACAAGGAAGTTTAATGGGTTTTATGAGAGTTATTGGAAGTTCAAGGGTTTAGTTCACGTGCGGGACCCAACCAACAAATATCCTCTCATGGGAGGTTATGTGGTTGTGGGCCCCACCTCTAACCCCATTGGGAGAAAATAACCACCCTCCTTAAAATTAAATTGTGATCCACCAATTTTATATATTTTAATCTAATTTCCTAAATATTAATTCTCAGCCCGCTTATAATGAAACAATGGTAAAGGTCCCCTTAAGCAATTACCAGCGCTGCATGTTCATCGGTGTCCTCAGATTTCAATTCTGAGCAACGGTTATAAAGATAGAAAAATCCCGCTTGTTCGTTTACCAAATATAACCGAGGTAAACTTCGGAAATTGATTCCGTGCAAAACGGGCCTCAGAATCATGTGACTTCAAAACCACAGACTCATAAAATTCCAAAGTATTTAAAAAAATCCTTTAAATTTATAGGTCTTTACAATATTAATCATTCCACTTTTTTCCTTGATGTGGCATCTTTTTTTGGTCATAATGTATTATAAAAATAGTAAACATGTGTTACCACATTTAGGGTTAAAATATGTTTACCTTGGATGAAGAATAAGATATTAGGGATATAATGGCACATAAAAAAATATAATTGTTATCATTTAGAGTTATTTAGGCCATATATTAACTTTAATTCAAATACCTATCCATTTTTGTCACTTTCGTAATTAAATGTTGTTATATTATTTACAACATATATGTAATTCAATGTGTGTCGTCTCCCTCACTTATATAAGGGTACCTAGTATCCTCCATTGTACCTATATTATGAACCATGATTGTTTGTCAAGATCTAAAATAATATATGGAATTTCTTTTCATAATCCTGGATCCAATAGTATTCTGTTAGGAACAAACATTTAGGGGATAATTTGTATCCCATCAGAGGTTTCTCAGAGAATAAGTATAATCATAACCAAGCCCATTCAATTTTCCTATCTGATTCCACATTATCTAATAATATTTTATCAAAATAAAATTGTGATTTTTTTATCCTAATCATACTAATATGTTATCATGAAAATCTAACTACCATTTTCAACCTCTTCTACATCCAAATTAAAATGAAATTATTAGTTGTTCATATGTGTGGACAAAAACCTCCACATAGTGATATTATTCATTTTCTATAAAAACCAAAAAATTTTGGTTATAATGAATATTTTAATAAATAAATACAATAGTGATGATATATTAAAGATTATCTAATGAGAAATTATCATTTATATTTATTTCATTATTTTCTTTGTAAAATAAAAATATCCTTTATATATATATATTATGACTACCATCTCGGTGAATGCTAAAACTTGGTTCTCTATATATATCTTTTTGCAATATTTATAATTATGTATATAATGAATATATAAGTTATTTATACCATTATTATCTATTAGAGATTATTGGATCATTATCAATATATATGGACCAGAACGACATCACCAAAGCTTGCTTGAAATATGAAATAGGAAACACATTGAAATTATGATTTTAATAAATAATTATTAATAAATTGGTAATGAAATACTATATTTGGATAATATA
Source organism: Viscum album (assembly GCA_963277665.1). Classification (NCBI taxonomy): domain Eukaryota; kingdom Viridiplantae; phylum Streptophyta; class Magnoliopsida; order Santalales; family Viscaceae; genus Viscum; species Viscum album. The sequence goes on along the minus strand of OY728136.1, from coordinate 1,809,312,219 downwards.
TGATACTATTTTTATTTATTACTTTCTGATATATAATTATAGTTATTTTTAATTTATTATTAGTGAATGTTTAGGGTTTATAATGATAGATTTGAGCTATGAGTTTTACGTTACAATCTAACTTTATTATGAGATTATTCATGCTATAATTTTAAAAATATGATGTTTTAAGACCTTTAAATAAAAAATCATATATATTATATTATACTTTAGTTATTTATATAAATTAACATTTCATCCTTTCATTTTTACAAATTGATGTACTCAGTGCCCTTAAAAATTGGTTTTATGGAAGATCGACATTGTTTTATATTCATCTCGAAATATCCATGTATATATTTTTTAAAATGGGTTAATGAATTTTTTTAAAGTTATAATATTATTTGTTAGAGAATTTTTCAGCTATTTTTACATTCTGATCATGGTTTAAAATAAATAATATTTTTATTTTCTAGTCTATGTAATTTTTTCCAAATAAATAAATTAAATTATTTTTATTATATATCATAATAAAAGATTTTATCACGATTATAAAAAATTATAATATGAATCATACACTAATCTTATTCATCCTTATTTTTAAATCAATTTACCCATTTATATTTTTTTATTATTTCTAATATTTAAAAATTAATTTTAAAATGATAATGGTGTTTTCCTCACAAAATTTTTCAATGATTTGTTCATTTTTTTAATCATTGATTACATACTTTGATATTAAGTATGATTAAAAGGGAATATGATCATATGGTACCCTAAATATTATTTCACTAGATGGTTTATGATTATGATTATGATATATTGTTTATTAAAATTTCCTCTTCCATGGATCTATCTATAATAAAATGATAAAAAAAATTAATTATTTTGTAGCATACATTTGAAAGGATTATGATTACATGGTAGGTGTAGCTGTTATTAAACTCAAATTAATTTGTCAAATATTAATGTTTTAATATTTTAACAGTTAAATGGTAGGTTATCCCCAAATCAACAATGGTAAAGAATAGGTTATCCCAACCCCAACGCATGTATAGAGCAGTTTAGCCCCATCCAAACCTGTAATGAATGTCTAGTTGTGTATCCAAGATATATTTTTTATATTACTATGATTATTCCAAGAAACATTCAATACAATTATAACTTTATTTTCTTAAAATGTTATCTAATATATTCATTGAGTACTATATAAATCATTTCTTACAATCATTTATGTTTTATGAAATTTCTAAACATTATAATATATATAGATAACTGGATAATATTTAAAAATTATATTCTCATGTTCCCATTCCATATTTCTTTTCAATCTTAAAAATGACCATTTATTGATGTCTCTCTTATTTAGACATATTTAGCATCGACATTTTCCTTTTTAATGTTTACTTGTCAATAGGATATGATGAAAATTATTAAAATGATTTGTTTATGTTGATTTTTTTGTGAAGTACCTAGTGGGAGATGATTCCATGAACTAAGATGGGTCATCATCCAAACAAACCCCAACTAGGTAGACGATTTGGACAAAGGGGTGTTCCTAATCCCCATATGTTGGAAACATGTTCCTGTTTATAAAAAATAAGTCATTGAATAATTTTCACCCAACCTTCTTACCATATAAAACAACAAATGGAAAAATTGTAAATTTACTATTGAACATGGCATAAAACATTCAAGGAATAAATTGGAAAATGATGAAAACCCCCCAGAAAGGAACTACAACAAAAAGGAAACTATAAATACTTCCCAAACACATATGTAACCTGTGGAGAGACAGTTTCAAGCCACCTCTACCATGATCCACAAAATAATACAACTAGATACATAATCCATTGAATTCTATAAGGATCATATTTCTATTAAATTGGTGAACCCATAACAAGGTCTACATACACACAATTGTGTTTGTAGGGTGTCAAAAAATTACAAGTAGGATGCATCCAAAGGGATTTATTCTGAGCCCTATCAGTAAAAGATAAATTAATATGCACAATAATGTAAAATATATTACAACATTTCCAAGTAAATTTTTTATAGAGAACCAAAATCAAGAAATTTTTTTTAGAACAACACCTTTATAGGTAACATAAAAAATAAATATTTTATACAATTTAATTTCTTTCAAATTAATTACAATAATGTTCTATGGTATGATGATAGATGACACAACATCACATAAGACTCATGTCATATGAGAGAACCATGTGTAAATACTTAGGGTTAATCAAGCTCGAGTGGCACACTAGAACCTCACACCTCGCTAAAGGGTGGTATTATAACCAAAATAAAATACATCTCATTCATGAGACATAAGGAGGGGAAACCTTAGGGTCCAAGAGGTCACCAATATTAATCATAGATATATTTATTCATTTTATTGTCAATCTCGCTATTTGAATGGCATACTTTTCCATTTCTGAATCACCAGAATACTAGAACTACCCATCCCTCATATACCCTTGATTATATTATGTGGAATCCCATATAACATATTACCAAATTAATAACATTTAAAACACACTACCAGGCATTCCACCATTTTTATGAACAAAACACCTTCTATTTCACACACAAAAATGCATTTAAATTTTTTTACATCGTTTGAATAATTTAGGAAACCCTATTGAATTAGTCAATAGAATGTCATAAAATAAATTGAAATATTTCCATAGAACATTCTTTTAATTATTTACATAGGCCTAAATTAGAATCAAAAGGGTGGGAAAATATTCCAACACTCCACAAGTAATCTATTTTCTTTTAAAAATTCTTCTTCATCATAGTATCACCTTGAGGTCCCACGAAAACTTATTATGCACCATCCCAAAAGGTGTAGAATAAATTTTAAGAAACATTCCATTGAACCATACACAAAACATAATAATTCATTTATTAATTCTCTTTTAAAACACATAAGATATCCAAGTCTCTTCAGCAAAACATTTCACATCATATCATTAAACATTACGACATATCTATGAACTCATGAAACAGTGATAAAATTATCAATAAATTCAAATGGAATGAACCCCCTACCTAGAGAATAGAGAGATCTGGGAATTGGTGGAAAAATTTAATAAAAAAATCAAAAAACCCTTGGAAGGCATGATAGAATAAAAAAACATTCAGATAAAAACCTAATAAACATGAGTCAATCCTAGAAATGTTACCCAACCCAATGGTGAAGCAAAAACCCAATGGTTGAGGGAGAAAATCCTTGAATTTAAGGGAATTGATGATGATAATACATGAATATTTGGATTGAAAATATACCATGAATTACACAAAAATGGAACAAAATAGATGAAAGAGGTGGGAGGAGGTATTATTAGGAGAAAATACCAATTGGTGTGAAAGAAATGGCTATTTTAGGTTAAAAAAGTTAGAGAGATAGAAAAACCTAAATATTAATGACCTTGAAATTCCATTGGGTTTGAAAACCCATGTGGTGACTGTGTAGTCTTCTCCGATGGGGAGGTAGCTACCACATCGTTAGTATGAACAACATGGATTTTCATGTGGAAGTCGTATGTCAGATTTTACCAGAAATCCCCAAACTATCAATCAAACACATAAGATGAGGAGCATAGTCTGACTTACATGTAAAGCCCGTGTGGTAGATTCTTTCCCCAAATAGCCACCAACCATAATGATACCTGGATAGCGGTGCAAGATTTCTGACAATCATACACAACCCATGTGCAACACATTTTCCACCAAAAATTATACAATTATCATTAACATTTAGTGGAAGACTCATGGACAAGTAGTAGAATAATAACAATAAAACGAAACAAATAAACAATAAATCCATGCCACACTAATTACACAAGAGAATAATGAATATCCAACCGATAACTAAAAGATGGTAAATTTAAAAACCCATGCATGAAAATTATCCCAACCATAATTCCTTCCTCCAAAAAAATCTACAAAAATGTGTGATCAGTAAAAAATATGACAACCCTTTACATAACAAGGAAATTTTCAAGGAACATAAACCGAGAATAAATTAAGAACACATAAAATAGTAAAAGTTGTTTACAAGATGCACTAGGATGACTAGAATGGACTATCAACTATATAACATCCACCAAAAAATATAGAAACAGCTCCATCCGATCAATCAATGAAAACGAACTCCAACAATGCACATTCCTACCTCCCGTTCCAGAAACAACTTAAACACTGAAAAACCAATAGTTACAAATCAATTGTATTACCATCATGGGGGAGGCAAGAATGGACTCCTCACCATAAGAAACATGCTAGAAATAGTTTCAAAAAAAGGAATTTCAGTGATGACCATAATTAGTCTACTCACCCTAAGATCCTACCAGCTTAATCAGTAATCACATAACGACATAGAAAACATGATATAGTTTAATATATGAATATCCAAAAGGAACAAATCACCACCCTTAAGGATCAATCAAATGAAAATACAAAAAAATAGAAAACAATATGAAAACTAACAACCCACATGGAATGTGACCATTTTTAGATGATCCAAAACCAAAACAAAGATCAATTCAATAAATTGTCCATACAAGGACCATCAAATTGAGACTCCTACTCAGTGAGACAAAATCATTATTGTTTTTAAAAAAAGTGATTATAAATCCTCAATAAAACCAATAAGGAACCCCTCTATCCATGAATATAACAATAGTGAAATGAGGTCCCCTTGTCTCTACACAATAAACCTGACCATTCAAAATAAATCATCCGTATAGGAGGCTTAAATTGTTGAAATATCCCACATTGAAGCCAGATGTAACACTTCGGACCTTCACACCCATAGAGTTATTGATAATGCAGCAACTTTATTATTTGGAATATGGATGGATCCATGATGATTGATTCATATTTCAATTCACAGTTAGGTATTCTATATCCCTGAACAAGACATCACCATTGATGCTAAGAGAAACAACACAGTGATCCAGACAACACCAATATATCACAAACCAACCTATGAACCACTTTTTTATAACATGGAACTTTCACAACAATAATAATTTTGCAAATGTGCATACACCATCCCCTTCTAACATCAACTGAGATAAAACAGTTAAAAGAAACACGGAACACAATTTCATTAAAATTAGATAAATTCAGAATTCCTATTAAGGAAAACATTCTTATATTTAAGAAGTAGTTATCAAAAGATTCTAGAAAATCTACCCTCTGTGTTTAAATGTGAAAATGAAACAACCAATCACCACTAAACACGATCATTACCAAAGAAATAAAATTTAAAAGGAAAGGGACATTAGAATATGTATTGAGCATTACATGATTTCTACAAGCATCCATAACGACCTCTTATGATAGGATCTTCCAAACTATTGGCATAGAATGATCCCCTACTGAGAAGAAACCAATGAATGATCCAAATATCCTTTAACATAGAGGCCAACACAAAGCACCAAGACCATTTTACAATCTCATCATTAGAATTTCCTTTACTGCTTCCAAGATAGTACTTTAGTCTCAATGGTGTCTAACATCACCATTAATGACTCAGGTAACTCCAGAAACAATGGTCTCTATCGCTTTCATTAAAATTAACTCATCTTCTGTGAGAGGATTAAAAAAACCAAAAATGTAGAGGTGGATTATTTCATTGAAATTTAATGACAGTGTACTTATGTCACGACCCGTCCTCGGGGCCCGTGCCGTGACTACCCCAAGCCCGCCTTCCATAGGCCAGGGGCTGGCGACTAGCACCAAGGCGTAAATCCCAGCAAAAAGGGAAGGCATTGCCTTTGGAAAGTAAACAAGCACCACAGAGTAAGCAAGCGGAAAAGTAAACACTAAGTAAAAACTGTACAAGCTGTGCTGAAAGTAAAAGGGGCCGGAAAATACAAGCCCAACTGTAAAGTACAACTGAAAGGAAAAACAGCAACTGAAAGGAAAAACTGCAGCGTCGAGCCGTCCTCTAGAAGTCCCACCTAAAGGGTGGGTACAGATAGCTCCAATGCTCCTCGGGTCCTACCGTCCGCTCCGAGCACGTCTCGCTCAGTGGTCCACCTCCAGGTACTGACTCGTCGTGTAGTCCACCTCCGGGTACCGTCCAGTCCTCGAACACTCGGCCTCCATCAGCACTGCATGTCGTCTGCAACCAACACAACGAGGTGCGAGCATAGCCCGTGCAGGGGTGAGTATAACGATACTCAGTAGGGACCCCGAGACCCTCAAGGTCTCTCCAAAACAAACAAGGATAACCACAAAGATGATCTCAACAGATAACCTCTACTTAGATATATGCCCATACATATACCTAAGTTATCAAGTAACCCATCTCAATCATGAAGCAAACACAAGGTCAAAAGTCTCAGCTCAAACCAGGATTTTCATCATCGAAACCATAACAGCTGAAGAGCTCCGTCTCTGGAGTGTACAGTGGTCATGTCACAACTCCGAGGTACTTCCCACTAACTTAAGACTGATGTAGTACTCCACCTATCGAGTAATGCGGGCCAGTCGCTACAACCAAGCGCTCCCATGTGCCGCTACAACCAAGCGCACCTCTGTCATGGGTCTGCCGCTACAACCAAGCGCTCCCATGTGCCGCTACAACCAAGTGCACCTCTGTCGTGGGTCTGCCGCTACAACCAAGCGCTCCCATGTGCCGCTACAACCAAGCGCACCTCTGTCGTGGGTCTGCCGCTACAACCAAGCGCTCCCATGTGACGCTACAACCAAGCGCACCTCTGTCGTGGGTCTGCCGCTACAACCAAGCGCTCCCATGTGCCGCTACAACCAAGCGCACCTTTGTCGTGGGTCTGCCGCTACAACCAAGCGCTCCCATGTGCCGCTACAACCAAGCGCACCTCTGTCACACACCGAGTCGTTCGATCAGCAGTCGTCGGGTCTCAGTCAGCTACACGGTCTCCGTGCTCCGCCCGCTCGTCTCCGGGAGGGTCCGCTCCACGAGCTACTGGTCGATACTCCAAGTATCACAAAGTCCCGCAAGGAAGTATCTCGAAGGACCACCTCGTCATTGGGGTCTCAACGCAACAGACGGCGCGTCAATCGGACGCCCGGTCTGTGAGTTATTAGCCTTTTCGTCCCAGGGGCCCGGTTGGTTTCGTGAGCGAACCAATCCGGCCGTAACTCAACTATACTCAGAACACTCACAGGGTATACTCATAGGGACCATTTTTCAACGTGATCACCAATGCCGCTGACGGTTCGTCAAACGGACGTCTGGTCTGAAAGATATCAGCTTTTCCCTTCCAGGGGCCCGGTTGGATTTCAGTGCGATCCAACCCGGCCACTATCCATCTGCATCCAAAACTTGGGCGGAGGATGCCAAAAGTTCTGTCTCATCAAGAGGAACTCAACGCAACAGACGTCGCATCAATCGGACGCCCGTTCTGTTAGTTATTGGCCTTTCCATCTCACACCCACCCTGGGAAACTTCCCAGGAGGTCACCCCATCCTGATCACTGCTCTAGGCCAAGCACGCTTAACTACGGAGTTTTAACTACGTAGGCTCCCGAAAAGGAAGGTGAACCTTGAGTATAGTATACTGAGACGACCGTCTCGATCCAAGGATCGCGTTGCCACTGACGGCGCGTCGTTCGGAGGCCCGTAGCTCAAGATACGGTCATTTGAACGAAAACGTCCGAAGAAGGGGGGGTACGGGCCCGGCCTGACCCCCCCTGGGTCGGCCCGAACTGGGTCAACCCGACCCGGTTGGCCCTGTCCGGCCCGGCCGGGGCGTAGCCCGGCCGGTCGGACCGGCCCGGCTCGGCTCGGCCGGGCGGCCGAGTGCCAGGCGCCGCGGGCGTTGACCCGCGGCCTGAGGAAACCGCGGCCCGCCTGGGCCGCGCTGGTGAACCGCGGACGCGGCAGAGCCGCGTCCCGCGTGGCCGCGGGTCCGTTGGCCGCCGCCGCCGCGGCTTCAGCCGCGGAGGGCTCGTCCGGCGGCGTGTCGGGGCGCCGCCGCCTCCGTCCGCTGGCGCCGCCGCGCCGGTGACCCGCGCCGCCGGCGAGTTCCACGGGCCACCGGGATCGCTCCGGTGGTCCGATTCTCTTCCCGTCTACGCCATTGCTCTTCCCGGGATCTGTTCTTTACTGCGGAATCGTCAAACATCCGATGCGGCACGTTCCGTCGTCGCCCGCCAAATCCGCACAAAACGAAGAACGACGGAGGGTCGTCGGTCCGTGTTCGTTTGGCCCGCACCCTCCGCGTTAGAGATAAACAACCGGGAGAATTTTATTCCACACGGGAAAAAATAACAATTTTAATAAGATTAAAATTGTTCACAATTCGGTTCTTTAATTTCGTTAAGAAACATTGACGGGAATAAATTAAAAAGGGGTAATTCCCATAATAAATCCCTACCTCGTCGGTCGTCGCGCGCGGGCGTTCTTCGCGGAAAAGCTCGTCGCGGAAGAGAGGGATCGTCGCGTCGTCGCGGGGAGGCGTCGCGTCGTCGCGGAATCCAGTGTTGAGTCGGCGAACTCAACGCACCATGAAACAGCAGATTTAATTTAATTAATTAAATCCGTGTTTTTGGTTAAGAACCACGAAGGAGATAAAAAGGAAGGTCCGAGATTCTTACCTCAAGAAGCCAATCGAAGATCCGTCGCGGAGGAAGAGACGTTGCAGAAGAACGTTGTCGGCGATGCGGATCAAGGCGTCGCGTCGTCGATTTCTGTGTTCGGCGTTCTTTGTGTTCTTCGCGTTCTTCGCGTTCTTCGCGAGGGAGAAGAAGAAACAAGGATCCTCTCAAAAATTCTCAAAAGATTTTGGGTTGGTCTTATTTTATTAATATGCCAACACACGAAAACAGGTTAAGAAACGATTGAATTAATTCGTTGAATTAATTCAATGAAAGAAATAGGCCATTTAATTCACGAAAGAAACAGCCCATTTAATTCACGAAATAAACCGCCCAATTAAATGGTCTGTTAAGAATTTAGAAAACGCGTCAGTTGAGTTTCATTAAGACGGGTTTTCATGGGTGCGTTTCTTAGCGGAAAGAAACAGCGGGGCTCGTGCGGGCCCCACCTCACAAATATCCTACCAAGGGGGTAGGATATTTCTGGATAGCATCCTATCCAGGTCAAATCAGTTCAAGACGTCTTTAAGTGGCTTCAAGTGGCTTCCAAGCGGCTTAAGTGAAATAAAATAAAGTTGTTGCAAAATTATTTTATTTCTTAACTTTAAGCCTGAAAATTAAAAACCACACCCGAGCAAACGCAACTCCGGAAAAGGCGTTTCTAAGCGAATACCGGCGCTGCGATTTCATCGGTGCCCTCAGAATTCGATTCCGGGCACCGGTTCAAAAGTTAGAAAAACCTGCTCGTCCGTTCACTGAACGTACCTGAGGCAAACTTCGGAAAATGATTCCGGGCACACCGGGCCTCGGAATCAAGCGCCGTCAGAAACTGCGTTCATGTAAAATTATAAAGAAAATTAAGAAAAAAAAAATTTCCTTGAAATTTACGGGTCTTTACAACTTACATTGATCAACTGGAGGGTCTTCCAATGGTGAAACACTCAAGGATTCACTTTGAAAATAATGTGATTCTTTATGGGGGCTTAAACTAGCTGACAAACAAATCCAAGGACCCAATAAAACTGGTCCATTAACCCAGATGTAACACAAAAAACACCAAAAACATTGAGGTAACCAAATGAATGGATACATAAAAAATTCAGAAGGACTTACTAACATTTGCCTCAACACAACACGTCCACGATGACTAAAAATTGAAACACCACTAAAAAAATTCCGTAAGATCAAAACATGTAACAAATGACCTTATCAAATCATAACGAGACACACTATGGGTTTCCAAAACATTAACTTTTCTCATAATATCACTCATTGAAAATAAAATAGGACTGGTGGGATGGATATTTACTAAATTTATATCATGGAATCTAACATGTGCATACTCTCATTCCAAATCAGGATCTCATAAACTTTCCATAGATACCATATGCATGTGGTAACTAATAAAAACACCAAGGGTCAATAAAACTTTTCTTATTTACAAAATAAACATTCAAACCACAAATCCATTTTCCCAGTTCATGTTCATTTTATCTCTCAAGAAACTTCTTTTAAAAATCTGCTAACCACAAAACCCAAAAACCATTTTCAACATCTACGTATCCATTCAAAAACATGTCATGTCTTTTCAGAAATATTTTACCTACACAAAAAACTGCATTTCACCAACAAACATTTAATAAAAAATATCTCTGTTAATTTTTAACAAATTGCTAAAATCATTTTGAAATAGATTTCTATTTTTCAAACGACCAATATTAGATAATATATATATATTTATTACAACAACTAAATTATCAATAAACTAATTCTTACTTTATTCAAATGTGATGTAATAAAAATTAAATTTTCCAATGCATCCCTCTATAAGACTCTGAAAATCCATTTTCCATATTCTCCAACAAAATACCATCACCCTATTAAATATCCACATTTCCCAATACCCAAATAGAGGCTTTAATAATAATTCTCACAATCCATGTATAAATAGATCATTTCAGCAAGAAATTAGTTTTAGAAGGTAATTAATACATATGGTTGGTGGTGATATTATAGTCACACCATCATCAATGGTAGTATTCTAAGACCATGTCTTCGAATTCACATGGCTTACCAGGCCCTACCATCCCATTGAGACCATTGTCCCAACTTCCTTTCAATATCTGGAACATGAATCATACAAGAACTAAAATAAACCTAGAATCCCTTGGTAGCACGAGTCCTATCATGATGTGGGATATCAAGGCACATTACTCATAACTAAAAAATCACGTACTGAAAATCCAAGCTCCAGTCTTCCCAGACCCTTCCCCACATTACCTGACCCAAAAAACATGACCTGCTCGGATACCATTTTTTCAAAAACCATGATGGTTCATCATCTAGTCTCACACATGGACGACTTTGTTTAATTAACAGGGGGAACTATAGATCCCCATGGGATATAAACAACAACTAGAGTATATAAAATAATTCATGACAATGATTTCAGCTAACATTATAACCATAAACATACTACACAAGAAATAATCCATAACTAAAAATGTATAAACAAACATGAAATAACACAGTCCAAGTTTAATTAATAAATCAATTAATGAAAACCGTAAACAAATTATCATTAATAAAGGAATTAAAAATAAATCCTAAACTTCATTGTAAAGTGAGGCGAAACATCCTCAATCCACCTCCAATATGTTCTACACGATAAGTCCACTAGAAACCCAAACCAAAAAAATCACCATGATTCATATTGAATTTACATTTCTCAAACACATATCATGGCCTATATACAAAAAATGGTGTATATACAGAGTGATACAATGACCAGTAGGATGCCATAAAAAAGAAAGATTCCATTCGGTATCACTGACGGATAATTTAACAAGCTCAATATTGAAAAGGCCATTGAATTGTTACTATGTAAATATTTTTAAGGATAAACATACTCAATAAATTATTTTTAGAACAACAATATTAAATGTAACCTAATAAATGAATCATTCACTAAAATATGCTTCTTTGAAATTAAATACACTGAAGGATCACTGTATAATGACTAATGACACCACGTTAAATATGTCTCATATCAAAAAAGAGTATAATGGGAAAACACCAAGTGTTAATATAAATCAGGTGGGACAAAAGAACCTTGTACCTTCGTGACGGGTGGTATTGTAACCACAATCACAACATTCTTGTGTATGGCCCAATAGGAGGGGGAAACACTTGGGCATTGTGGTGTCTAATCACCATTATTGTTCAGTTACTGTTGTAAGCATCAATCCATCTAAGTGATATTGAGACATTGACACTTCTAAATCATTAGCATACTAGATCTACTCAGCCCACCTAGATACTTGGGATTCACTTGTTCTAAATCCCATATAACATATTATAAAATTAACCACATTTACACCAAATTTCATTGAAATTCGCCAATTTTTCTTAAAAAAATATACCTTCCATTTATCACACACCAAAAACAACTGGAAATAAAATTTTACCCCACTTCATAAATTCATCAAACACCTTTGAAATTATCATGATAAATTCACATAATCAATTTAACCATTTCTAGGGACAAAATCCCATCAAATACCACACAAAAAACTATGTTCACTTTATAAATGATTCACATAATTTATATAAGCCATATTACCTTCAAAGGGTGAAAAAAACCCAACATGCTAAACATAATCCATTTTCCTTTATAAACACATTTTCAAAACTGTCTCTTACTGAGTTTTCATGAAAACATATTTCTAAACATTTTCTCAATGTATAAAGTGTTTAAATAATAATTACATTTAAACATAAAAAATACCACTTCTTTAATTAAAACACCTTCCAACACATTAGAATTCCAAAATACATCAAAAACACATGTAGCAACACATAATTAAACCATATGACACATCTATAATCTCCAACAACAAAGAAAAAAACATATAAAAATGATAATGCATGTAAAAACATGCCTTGATTAAAAAAACATCTAGAAATGAGTCTGAAACTATCACCACACAATTAGAAAACCCTATTAAGGAAATATAAAAGCTAAACTATCTATATCAAACACTTATAAATGATATATAACACTAAAAATGTCACACTAATTACTATGGAAAATTATCCACAAATTAAGTGTATGAATACCATGGAATAGAGGGAAAACCAAGAAGAGATGGAACTCACTTTAATATTCATAATTGTATATAGATTATATTTTTAACATTTAATACATTGTATGTCCTTATAAATAATTTCACATTTAAATTTAACAAAAACACATTCCTATCCTTTGATATGAATTTTTTAAAAACCTCTTTTTGGTTTTGACAATGAGAATTAATTTTATATTAAAAAATTAATATCCTATGTTTTGAATTTGGTAAAATAGGCTTCAATTTTGAAATTGTAATATCAAAATTATCCTAGTGTGACTTTTTGGTATTTTCGTGTAAACATTCAATTTTTGATGAATAGTGAAAAACACTCTATTATTATTTAACACCGACTTTTTATTTAAATCATTATTTATTTTAATTAAATTTATATTAAGTAAAAATAGATATATAATAACTATATAAGTTCAATGTAATTAATTGATTCATTTTATTTTAAATTTAAATGAATAAAATTTTATCACATTTTTTATCATCTTTTACCTACCTCTTAGGAGCATTTGAAAATTTCCATAAAACATATTTGTACCACTTCTGTGAGTTGAATTTCAAATATCCTAGAGACACAGTTAATATCATTAAGTAAAATTAGGTTTAATACGAAGAAAATAATTTTTTGTGAATAGAATTTGTTGACTTTTATTTACCATGGTTAAAAGTAAATTGATAAAATAAGGGTAAAAATGATATGATAATTACGTTAAAACATGTGATAATTCTATTGTATAAGTATTATTCGACCAAAAACAACCTTATGAATAAAATATTTCCCTATATGGACCACTTGGATTAGATAAGGATATTTATTATTATTTTATTTAAAGAAGAGCTAAATTATTTAAATTAAATGTTTAATAACTAAACGATTTTTAATATAGGGTTACACATAATATAAATTCTCCAATAAATATTCATTAGAAATATAAAATTATTTCCTAAATAATTATATTTTAGTAATATTTTTTATATACTAAATAAATAAATTTTTTAATGACACAATAAGGATACAGTAAATCACTTATTAAAGAATGATAAAAATAATTTATATTATAAATATCCAAATAAATGTAATTTTAAGGATTTGATGAATTAAACTGATTTTATATGTTAATATTACATGTTAGGGTTTATTTAATAATATTTTTTTGAAGTAATCATGTTGTTCTGAAGTTCGAAAAGCAGAAATACTAAATAGTGTCAAAATAGTCATTATTGAGTTTTTAAAACAAATGCTATATTATTAATTGATTTAATATTCATAAAAATCAATGATGTGGCCCAAGGACTTAGTTAAGGTTATATACATAAATAATGTACCAAATTTAGTTTTCTTGGTTTGTAATAGTAATTTTATTATCCATATAAAATAAAAATACAAAGAGACATGGTAAATGTATAACTATTTAACTAAGTGTTAAATCTGGAATATAAAAATAATATGGTGACCTAAACCTATCTAAAACCTATTTTATGAGATTATTTTTACCAATACCCATGTTATCCTTGAAATAAATCATTTTGGTGCCATTATATACAGAAATTTTTTTTAATATAAAATAATATTTCAGACATTTCCTAAAGTGACACTCACCTCTCTTATAATAGGCCACATCCCCTACTCTTAATTTCATATCTCCAAAGCTTTTTGGCTTAGTCAAACTCATCCAGAAGATCCTCCCAACACCCCTCAACTAATCCTAGAGTCCTTACATTGATCATAAATCCATCCTATGGATCCCTTTTGATCAACTCAAAATGAAACACCTCATGTGGAGATAACAATTTCACCACCATATTTCAAGTTCATTTCATCTTCCACTTCCTCTTTATTTGTTGTTTATATAACAAAATAATAACTCTAGTACATCCTAAATACAGTGATTTTATTATAAATATTGTATACCCATATTATTAAATTTATCTATACTCTAAATGAAAACGTCACCATACATGTGTATGTACGGCTTACCATCTCCACGTCGTGGTCTAGTTTGTTTTTCAAAAGAATCATTATTTGGATGGGTGTAATATTGTGAATAACATATTTAAATAATAAATATATCATGTTAATGATTATGTATAAATTATATACCATCCAATTACATATGATTTCACCAACAATATAATGATATTGGTTCTCATGTGTACGTGCGGATTACCGTCTCTACGACACGATGAGAATCATTCCCACGTTCAACTTTCAACGATGATTGTAAAAATATATATTATTAATAAGTATGTAATATATTACATAATAATTATACTGGATATATATATATATATGCATGTATGTACATACATATATCTTATTCACTTACTTCCATTCAATACGATATGAAAACGGGAAAGGCGTTTATGCGTATGTACGACCTACCCTCCCCATAAATGGTGTCTTCCATTTCATATATATAGCTATTATAAATATTTATATTCAAAATATATATGATATATAAAAAATTTTTTATATTTTTTATGTATTTAAAATGAGATCTAAATTATATGATCATGAATAACAATTTAAATCATTTACGATAAAGAAAGAAATTATTACACGAAATGTTAATTTAACATGGAAATCATTATTAAAAGGCTAGTATAAAGTCATAAATGAATCATGTATGATATAATAAATATTAATATTGTTCTGGTATAATTTAATAACATACTATAGTGAATCTACATGATGTAAAATGTACCCTTGACCAAAGTAAAGGGCAATGTTTGGGGTTTTCCTCACATTTTTATTCCCATGAGATTCATGCTATATTTGACACTATTAACATTTGTGTGGTGTGTGTACTTCCCTTGATTGTATTGATTGGGTAATATAAATTAATTTATTGGTATTTACGTCATCATTAGATGACCCTTCCTCAATGGTATATATGTTTGGTAAGTTACCAGATCTATAAGGGAATTTCAAATTTCAAATTTTCACTCATTTGGTTTTACGAAAACTTCATTGTAAACTATACTCCATGATTAAGTGTGAAATCACTATTTATTTACTTATGAAGTTGTTTCCACTACCCATTGTGTAGATATAATTTAGATACACATAATCATTCCATTTATTTATTCTCATTTCATTGATATAAAATTGATAATTGTGATTTTAAATTATTTTATATACATTGAGTAAAACAACCATCTCATTGGATTTGTTTTTACAATAATATGTGTGAATTTCCTCTGACTGATTCAAATGGAATATCCAATTATATTAAATGCATTTAAATTTTTAAAACATAATTATGTCATTGATTTAACCTTAACCTAAGGATACAGTCTTTATAAAGGAATTCATCTCAACATACATTCCATTGACACTTCTTTGTTTTTATGCTCTAACTCACTTTTATTTGGTGAATATACATTACATTGACATAGTATATCATGAATACCTTTATTTTTATGAAATTATAATTTTTTTATTTCCTCAATTATTTTTATTCATGAATCTCTCATTTTGTTACGAACTCTAACTAAAATATCATTTTAAATGTTTTAATGATTTGTTCTTCTTAACCTTTCACAATAATTTCTTTGTTTTCAAAATGGTTATATGGATTTATTTATATGGACATGAATTTTTTAAAATGTTAATTCCATTCAATAGTTTAAAATTGGTATGTGACACGTTGATTTAAAAATACATTTTTAATTTCTTCCATTATAAATTATGTGACTTTAAAATGATTTCATGAAAAAATGGATATTTCTCTCTTCAATTTTTACTGATAATTTTCTACTATGTCAACATCCTTTATTTGAGATTTTATTATTGATCTAAGTTGACTTATTATGATAAAAATCAACCATATTTTATTGATGGTATTCTGTATGTTTGACCATGGATGTGTTGTTTTTTACCATTCATTGTTTATGGATAAAGTAATGACATTTCTAATGCAAGTTTTAATATGAATTTTTATGTTATGTTTTATCCTTTTCATATGAGAAACACATTGGACATACTAAGTGATGGGTGGATCCTGCTACAGATCCATGATGTATTAGTAGGATACATTAGAAAAAATGGGTTTTGGAACAAGGCCTAGAGAAATCTTATATGTAGTCATGGAACAAGTCCTTGACTATATGGTTATTAAGTCTTGATTTATGCATTCCATCGTTATGAAATTGGCCATTGATTTTGAAAGTGATTTTTCGACTAGTATAATATCCATGTGAATAAGTATATGGAATTATTTTGATTCATATTTTCCATATTATGATGATGTTTATGTTTAAAAAGATTTTGTTTTAAACTAATACATTGCCTAAAAATTTTATTCTTTTTTATGAAAGTTTCTACTATATTGTTAACCTTTCTGAGCATCTGAGCTCACCCCATTCAATGATTTATTTATCCCAGGATGTGAAGATTTATTTTATGGTTGACTTATAGGGATAGGCTATGGACATGTGTCTGTTAAAAATGGGGACAAAATGTGGTTGTTTTTTTATTTCATGTTTTAATGTAAAACATATGAATGTCTCTAGTACTTCTAGGCTACTAAACTGATCGCTATTTTTAGTTTTTATCCCGTATGATCATGAAAATGTTATTTTACAATGCACCGACTCTAGGTAACTTGTGTCAAGGTGTTACAATTGGTATTAGTTGATGTTTATCAACAACCACAGAAATAGATATAGATAAAATTTGACTAGAACACATTACCCTAATATAGACATTGATGATTAGTATAGAAGAACATCATTATTTTGGGTAATATAGATATTATATGGGTTTACCAAGAAATTTTTCATTGTCATGATAATAAAAATTATAGGCACGTCCGGCATAGATGTACCTAGGACAAAAAACTCCAACAAGGAGTTTCGGGCATGACCCAGGTATTATGGTACACACCAACCGGCATTGCTGCACTCTGGTTTCCGGCAGTCCTAGGGGATATGCATAAGATAATTCACATTTTATTTACAAACCATTATGAAGGATATATAAGTAAATATTGAAGCAACGAAACCATTTTTATGATTATGATACTAGATGTGAATAAATATTAAATTAGTTTTGATAATTTTTCAGGTTTTTGGATTATACAGTGTGATATGATCTAACCTACTGTGTGTGGTCATTTAGAAATTGTGCCCAGCTGAAGGAATAAGAACTCCATCTATATGCATGATCTAAAAGGTAAGAAGGATCATATCATTCATAGTCATAATCCATCATATAGAAGGGAAATATCCACCCACGTATTCTCATCATGTGATGAAATAGTATCAGTTGTTAATAAGATAAGGGAATAATTCTTTATGTCATATGGCTTTGAAGTTAATAAAGAGAAGAAAAGTGTGGTATAGATAATTTTCGATAAAGGAAAGAGGGGAATGAAGGATTTTCCCATATGAGAAAATTGTGGAATGAATAACCATATTAAATGCTTGAAAGTAATGACATGTTTTTATTAGTGTGGAGAAAAAGGACACCATGTACGGTATTGAAAGGATAGAAAAAGATTCAAATGTACAATGCTTCATCTTAAAGGAGTTGTGACACTAAGTGAATCAATGACCAAATCATCAGAATATTCCCCAAATGCTAATATTGGATAATAATCAAGTTTTTATAATACCGAAAATGATGAGGAATAATTAGAGTTATTAGGTTGTTTTAAAGTTATTGAGTCATTTGAGTATTGTATTAATGATGTACATGATAGAATAATTGTAGAATGTATAAGGATTGTATTGCGGTTCTATTTAATTATAGACATGAGATTGTGTGGAACCAAGAAAAGTGACTCAATATCAGAATAATTTTTTTTTACAATATATGGTTCTGAAAAATATAATCCATAATAAGGTTATGATACTGAGGTAGTGATTTTGGAATAATATATGATTTATTTGCATAAATTATATTGGATATTTTTTACTAACTTAAATCTGATTAATTATTTGCATATTCCATCATTGTTGGAGGTTACAAAATATTTTGATAGATACAGTATATCTAATATTCAATAAGGAATAAGGGGTCATGAATGGAATCAATATGATTTTATGGTAATTCATGGTGTTGAGGAGTTATAAAAGATTAAAAGATGAAGGTATTTATAGGTTTTTAGATTGAAAAAAGAATCTTCATTGTGTTCGCCTTCCTTATAAATTTTGGACTGTGAGTTTGGAAATAATTATTTTGGATAAGTCAAAAGTTCAGAACCAATTATGTTTGAAATTGAATACAATTGTTAAGGTAGAATAGTTTTTTGAGAATATTTTTGGATTGTCATAAAAAGGAAAACTAGGAGGTCAGGGGACAACCCATCGTGTTTGGCAATGTCGTGAGGCATAAACCAGCAATTAAAGGGCGACAAGGGTGGATCACCTTCCACTGGCATTCGTGATGTCTTGGTTTGTGTTATGTTGTTTTTTTTAATAGTTGGAAAGATGAATTATAAATTCATTATTTATGGAACCATATATGATTTGGATAAATGGAATATTATTGAATTCTTTTATCTTTTGAAGTGAAAGATGAGTTTGTGGTAGGAATAAGTTGAAGGATGAATCTATACATGTCTATTTTGTGTGTATATATATATATATTACTCATATTATATAATTAATTAATTCATAAACATTAGTGAAGGGATCTTAAAACCAAAAATGTGTTATCCTAATATCATATGTTTTTTTAACAGATGATTTTTTACATCATATTACATTCATGGCATTGAGGCCATCAATTTTACAGTGGTTTGTCATTGATGGCCTCAATCAGTCCCTTTAAATATTTAAGTTTTCCCCAAATTATTTTTCTCTAAAATCCACCAATATTATCATAATCTGGATTATAATTAGGTGGTGACTATTCCATTTCCCTATCCATATTCTTAAGACTAAATTTTATTGTACCAATTTCTTATGTGGGTTTTCCAGAAATGACTTTTTCTATTTTTAACATTATATTTATGAATAAAAATTTCAAAATGAGAGGATGCAATTTACTGGAGGAGGGGGGAATGTAACACACAATGATTTCATAGTATGTTATCTCTTCAATTTAATTCAATAATGTGTGTTACACGCAACAATGGGTTCGAGTGCTCCACGACTTACCAAACTAGCTGTTTAAAGAGCAGTAATGAATTGTATTAACTGAATTTTGAATTTTATATATAACCTATATAATTTTAACATTCGTATTTTCTGATCACTTTCTTATTTTCATGAATACTGAAAAATATTAAATTTTAATTGAAAACAAATTTTTTAATGGAAATAATTTATATTGAAAAATTATACATTTGAATGGTTTGGACGTATAATTATATTAGATTTTTATCATTTCATAAAACGTAGTTCATTATTAGTAATTTCATATTTAAATTTGACATAATCACATGCAATTTTTTTATAGTTTTTACTTTTTAAACAACATCTTTTTGGTTTTGACAATGGGAAATAATTTTAAATTAAAAAATGAATCTTTTATGTTTTAAATTTGGTAAAATAAATTAGTTTATGGAATTTAGAATAACATAATTAGTTTAGTGTGAATTGTTTTTATTTTTCTGAAAACATTAAAGTTTTTATGAATAATGAAAAACTATACATTATTATTTAAAGATGAATTTTTATTTAAATAATTATTTATTATATTTAAATTTAGTTTAAGTCAAAATAGGTATAGTATACCTATGTAAGTTCAATGTAATTCATTTGAGTCATTTTATAATAAAACTAGATATATAAAATTTTATTGATCTTTTTTATCATCTTTAACCCACCTCTTATGAGAATTGGAAATTTTGAATAAAACATAATTTTATCGCTTCTGAGAGTTGAATTTAAAAAATTCAAGAGACACAGTTAATTTCAGTAAGTAAAATGTGTTACAATATGATGAAAATAATTTTTTTTAAATTGTAACTTTTGAATTTAATTTACCTTGGTTAAAGGTTTAAAGGTTATTTAAGGGTAACAATGATATCATAATTACAAAAAAAAAATGTGATAATTCTATTAGAAAAGATTAATTAAACCCAAAAAACCCATAAGAATAAAATATGATCCCCTTTGATCCACTTGGATAAGATTAGAAAATTATTATTATTTTATTTAAATAAGACACAAAAGAGAATAATTCGACGTTTAATAATTAATCCAATTCTAATATAGGGATAAACATAATATAAATTCAGAAATAAATATTCGTTAGAATAATAAAACGATTTCCAATAAAATTTTATTTTATTTAAAAAAAATTATGTTAAATATTATAATTTATTTATGACACAATTATGATGAAGTAATTACCTTATTATATAATGATTAAACCAATTGATATTATAAATATCCAAATAAATGTAAGTTGAGATTTATGATATATTCCACATATTATTTTAGGTTTATATGACATGTTATGGTTGATAAATTTATTTTTTTCGATGTAATCATGCTGTTTTGATTTTCACAAAAAAAAATACAAAATATTGCCCAAATTGACATAATTGAGTTTTTTAAAAAAATAATATATTATAAATTGATATAATATTCCAGAAAATATAAGATGTGGAAAAAGGACATAGTTAAGGATTTTTATACTAATAATGAAACACTTGGGGTTCGCATTGATTGTTATAGTAATTTTATTAACCATATAATATTGAAATACAAAGAAACATAGTAAATTCCAAAATATTAAACAGAGAGTTAAATGTAAAAGATGATGTTAATATGGTGAACGAAAGCTTTATATAACCAATTTTTTTAAATTATTTAGACCCATACCCACCATTTATTCTAAATAAATCATTTTGGTGCCATTATAAACTAAAAAAGTATTTTAATATAACATAATATTTTGAGATTTTCTAAAAGTGACCCTCACCTCTCTTATAAAAGGGCACATCCCCTTATATTAATTTCACATCCCCAAAGACTTTTTTCTTGGCCAACCCCTTAATAAATATCCTCCCAACATCATTCACTTAACTCTCGAGGACTTACATTGATCATGAAGCCATCCTACATAGCTCTTTTGATAAACTCAAAATGAAACACCTGAAGTAGAGGTAATAATTTCACCACCCTATTTCAAGTTCATTTCATCATGCACTTCCAATTTATTTGTTGTTTTCATACCAAAATAAAAACACCAGTACATCTTAAAAAAATTATGTTATTATAATTATGGTACAACAATATTCCTTAATCTATCTATAATCTAAATGGAAATGTCTCAATACATGCGTACGTACGACTTATCGTCTCCACAGCGTCTCATAGTTTTTTATTTAAATGCATCATTATTTGGTTGGATATAATAACGTGTATAAGTGATGTATATAATAAATATATCATATTAATGATTATGTATATATGATATAATGAACAATTGCATATGATTTCACCATCAATATAATGATATTGACACTCGGGCGTAAGTACAGATTACCTTCTCTACGACGCAATGAGATTCATTCCCACGTTCACATTTCAACGATGATTGTAAAAATATATATTACTAATAAGTAAGTAATATATTACATAATAATTATAATGTATAGATATATGTGTGTATTTATGTACTTTTATATATCTTATTCACTTCCATCCGTTCAATACAATATGAAAACGGAAATAGCGTTTATGCGTATGTATGGCCTACCGTCTCCATAAATGGTGCCTTCCATTTCATATATCTATCTGTTATAAATATTTATATTGAAAATATATATGATATATAAATAATTTTTTATACTATAAAAGTATCTAAATATTTATCTAAATTATACGATCAAGAATAACAAGTTAAAACACGTACGATAAAAAAAGGGATTATTACCCAAAATGTTAATTTAACATGGAAATCATTATTAAATGGTTAGTAAAAAAAATTAATGAATCATGTATGATATAATAAAAATAAATATTGTTTTGGTATAATTTAATAACATATGATGGTCATTATACAAAAAGTTAAACATACCCTCGACCAAATGAAAGTGCATGTTTATGGGTTTTCATCTCATTTTTCTCTCGTGAGATCATGCTATATTTGCCACTATTAACATTTTTGTGGTGTATGTACTTCACATGATTTTATTTTTTGGGTAATATACCTTATATTGTGGGTATTTAAATCATCATTGGATTATCCTTCTTCCAAGGGGTGTATGTTTTGTAAGTTACCAAATCTGTAACGGAATTTCAAATTTCAAATTTCAAATTTCCGCTCATTCAGGTTAATGAAAAATTCATTGAAAAATATTCCCCATGATTATGTGTGAAATCACAATTTTTTTACTTATGAAGTAATTTACAAACCCCATTGTGTTAATATACATTAAATACACATAATCACTCCATTTATAAATTTTCAAGTCATCGATATAAAAGTGATAAGTGTAATTTTAACTCAATTTCTATTCATTGAGTTAAACAACCAAGTCATTGGTGTTGTTTTTAAAATAATATGTCTGAATGTATTATGATTGATTCAAACCAAATATCCAATCATATTGAGTGTATTTAAATTTTTTACATATAATTATTTCATTGATTTATCATAAACCTAATGGTAAAATCTTTATAAAGGAATTCATCTCAACTTATATTCCATTGAGACTTCTTTGTTGTTATGCTCCAAATCACTTTTATTTGCAGTTTATACAGTACTTTAACATAGTATATAATGAATCCATATATTTTAGTTATATTATAATGATAATATTTGTTTAATTATTTGTATTCAACCATCTCTCATTTGGTTAGAAACTCTAACTAAAATATCATTTTACATGTTTTAATGATTTATTCTTCTAAACCATTCTCATTAATGTCATTGTTTTGAAAATGGTATTATGGATTTATTTATATAGACATGAATTATTTAAAATGTTAATACCTTTCTATAAACACAAATTGGTATGAGACACATTCATTTTAAACTATCTTTTAAATGATTTTCCTTATAAATTATGTTACTTTTAAATGATTTCATGAAAAAGAGATATTTCTCTCAATGACTTTTACTGATAATTTTCAACTATGTCATCATCCTTTATGGGATATTATTTTTTATGATGGTTTATTAATTATTATAAAAATATTCCATATGTATTGATGGTTTTTTGATATGTTCGACCATCGATGTGTTGTTTTTATACCATTCAATATTTATAGATAATGTAATGAAATTTCATTTTCTAGTTTTAATATGAATGTTTATGGTATGTTTAAACCTTTTCATATGAGAAATTAATTGGACATAGTAAGAGATCGGTGGAGCCCGCTATACCTCTGTGATGTATCAGTAGGTCAGTGAGACAATCTAGTGTTGTGGCACAAGGTCTGGGCAAAATATTATTTGTATTCTTGGAACATGGCCTGAACTACGTGGTTATTATATCTGGAATTATTCATTCCATCATTATGAAATTGGCTATTCATTTTCATGGGATTATTCTACTAGTAGAATATCCTTGTGAATAAGTAAATGGTAATATTTTGATTCATATTTCCTTATTATGATGATGTTTATGTTTAAAAGGCTTTTTTTAGTCATATAAATTCCATTAAATGATTATGCTTATTTATAAATTTTTACACTATATTGTTATTCTTATTGAGCATCTGAGATCACACATTTCAATGTTTTAGTTTTCCCATGATGTGATGATGAATTTTATGGTTGACCTGTAGGGATAGGCTAGAGATATAAGTGTGTTAAAAAAAGGGGAAATGTGGTTGATGTTTTTATTCCATGATATAATGTAAAACATATGAATTTATCGATTACATCCAAGGATACTAATCTAATTGTTCTTTCGAGTTTTGATCCCTTGTGATCATGCTAAAGTTATGTAAAAATGCACCGACTCTGTGTAATTGGGGTTGGGTCATTACAATTTGTATCAGATGATGTTTACCGACCACAATGAAAATAGATTTAGATAAACTCTGATTAGTGAAAATTACCCTAAGATATACTTTGATGATTAGTATAGTTGAACATCAAATTTTTTAGGTAGTATAGATATAATATGTGTTTTCCAAGAAATACATCATTTTATAGATATGATCAGGTAGAGGCGTCTCTGAACATATGTACCTAAGAGGAAAATCTCTGACAAGGAGTTTCGGGATTCACCAGTGGTATCCTAGTACATGACTATAGGCTTTGGTGCACTCTTGGTTAAGACACTCCTGGGGTAGATTCATAGAATTATTCATAATTTATTTACAAACAAATTTGAACGAAATATGAGTAAATATTCTTGAAAAGAATCCATTTTTATGATTATGTGACTAGATGTATGTACAAATTCAATTAACGTTGATAATTTTCATGTTTTTGATGTATACAGTATGATAGATCTAACCTAGTTTGTTTTGTCATTTAGAAATGGCTCCCAGTAGATGGAATTATAACTCCAGAAAAATGCATGATCCAAAAGATAAGAAGGATCATATATTTCATAGTCATAAGACATCATTTAGAAGGGAAATAGCCTCCCCCATATTATAATAATATAATAAAATAGTGTCAGTTTTTAATAAGATAAGTTAATAATTATCCAAGTCATATGGCTTTGAAGAGAATCAAGAGAAGAAAGGGATGGTATTGAGAATGATCGATAATGGGAAGTGGGGAATGAAGGATTTTTCCATATGAGATAATTGTGGAAAGAGTAAAATTAGTAAATTCTTGAATGGAATGAGAGTTTGTTATTAGTGTGGAGATAAAGGACACCATGTACATAATTACAAGGATAAAAAAATGTTTCAAATGTACAACACTTCATCTACAAGGAGTTGGGAAACTAGGTGAATTAATGACTAAATCATTAGAGTACACCCCAAGTGATACTATTGGATAATAATCATACCAAAGATTAAGAGGAATGATTATAGTTATTAGGTTGTTATTAAATAATTGAGTCATTTGTGTATTTTATTAATTATGTACATGTTATAAGAATTTTAGAGTATATAATTAATGCACTACAATACTATTTCATTACAGACAAGAGATTGTGTCGATCCTAGAACAGTGACTCAAAATCAGATTAAATATTTTGTTAACTATATGGTTGAGAAAAAGATAAACAATAATAACGTTATGATACTGAAGTGGTGATTATGGAATAATTCATGATTGATTTGGATAAAGTATATTGGATATTATTTATAGCCTTGAAACTGACTATTGATTTGTATATTACATCATTGTTGGAGTTTAGAAAAAAAATTATAGAAGGATCATATCCAGTATTCATTAATAAATAAGGGAGGACGAATGGACTCAATAAGGTTTTATGGAAATTTATCATGTTTCATTTTTTTTAAAACAATGCATGGTGAATGTATTGACATGTTATTACATGGAAAAAAGAATCTTCATTATGTTTACCTTCCTTATAAATTTTGGACTGTGAGTTTGGATAGAAGTATTTGGTAAAATTATAAAGGACATAATCGATTAAGTTTGACATTGGGTACTATTGTTATGGTCAAATCATTTGATGAGAATATTTTTGGATTTTCATAAAAAAGACAATCTGGTGGTTAGGCGATAACCTGTCGCATCTAGCTAGTCTGTGAGGCTTGAACCTGCAACCGAAGGGTGATAAGGGTGGATCACCTACCACTGTCAAACGTTATGTCCTAGTTTTTTATGTAGTATTTATAATAGTTGGAAAAATGAAATTTAATTTCATTATTTTAAGACTCTATACGATTAGGATAAATGAAATATTTTTGAATTATATTATCTTTTGGAGTGAAAGATGAGTTTGTGGTAGGAATTAGTTTAATGTTGAAATTATACATTTCTAGTATATATATATATTCCTCATATAATATGAATAAATTTATTCCAAAACTTTAGGGAATGGATCTTAAATCCAAATATGTGTTATCCTAATACCATATGTTTTGTTTAACCGATGATATTTTACATCTTCTTACATTGATTTCTATGAGGCCCTCCAGTTTACACTATTTTTTGATTTATGTCCTCAATCACTCCCTATAAATATTTATGTTTTTCTCCAATTATGTGTCTCTAAAAGCCACCAATATTCTCTTAATCTAGATAATAATTAAGTGGTGAATTTTCCCTTTCCATATCCATCTAATTAATACTAAATTTTATTGATCCAATTTTCTATGTGCGTTTTCCACAAATGTATTTCTCTATTTATAACATTTTATTTTTGAAGAACAATTTCAAATTGCGATGACACAATTTATTGAAGTAATTCAATAACGTGTGAAACATGCAACAACGAGTTAGAGTGCACCACGACATACCAATAAATCAATTCAAAAAGAGGTTATGAATTATATTAACTGAATTTTGAATTTTATATATATCATATATAATTTTAACATTCATATCTAATGATTCTTAGACATAATATAATGAAAAAATCCAATTTTTCATATAAAAGAAGTATTTTTTAAAAAAATGGAATTTTACCACATATTTAATGAATAATCCTTATTAAAACAAATATTTGACACTAATACATTCAATTTAATAATATTAAATTCATTTTAAAAATCATGAAAATAAAATTTTAATTTGGATAAATTTTTGGTCCTTTTCTGATCACTTTCATATTTTCATGAATAGAGAAAAATACTAAATTTAAATTACAGGAATATTTTTAAATAAAAATAATTTAGAGTGTTAAATTATACATTTTAATGGTGTGTATGTATAATTAGATTATATTTTTAACATTTGTTAATATGTTGGTCATTATAAGTAATTTTACATTTAAATTTTACATAAACACATGCCAATATTTTGATAGTTTTTACTTTTTGAAAAACCTCCTTTTGCTTTCGACAACGGAAATTATTTTTAAATTATAAAATGAAACATCTATTATTTTAATTTGGTAAAATGGAATTCATTTTAGAATTCATAATATCAAAATTAGTTTAGTGTTATTTTTTTATTTTTATGATAACATTCAATTTTTGATTAATAGTGAAAAACACTGCATTATTATTTAAAATAGAGTTTTTATTTAAATAATTATTTATTTTAGTAAAATTTATTTTAATTAAAAATAGATATATAATACCTATATAATTTCAATATAATTCAAAGTAGTCATTTTATAATATAATTAGAGGTATAAAATTTTATTGATCTTTTTTTCATCTTTAACCAACCTCCACGGAGCATTTGCAAATTTGCACAAGACATTTTTTATCACTTCTGTGTATTGAATTTCAAAAATATGAGAGAGGAAGTTAATAACATTAAGTATAATGTGGATCAAAATAATGAAAATAATTTATGTTGAATAGTAACTTTTGACTTTTATTTACAACAGTTAAACATAAATAGGGTTATTAAGTGTAAAAATGATATTATAATAACCCTAACACATGTCCTAATTTTATTGGATATGTATAATTAGACCAAAAACAACCTTAGGAATAAAATATGACCCCCTTTGGTCCACTTGGATTATATTAGGACAATTATATTTATATTATTTAAAAAAGAGTTAAAAGAGATAAATTCATTGTATAAAAAATAAAATATTTTTAATATAGGGATACACACAGTATAAATTTGAAAATAAATATTCATTAAAATTATTAAATGATTTACAATATAACGATATTTTATTTATTATTTTTAGATATTAAATAATTTAATTTATTTATGACATAATGATGATGATGTAATCACCTTATTATTGAATTATTTAAATAATTGATATTATAAATATCCAAATAAATATAATTTGAGAATTTTGATGAATTCCACTAATTTTTTAGGATAATATGACATGTTGTGGTTGATTAAATAATTTTTTTCCATGTAATAATGCAGTTATGATTTTCTCAAAATGCAAATACAAAATATTGTCCAAATTGAAAAAATTCAGTTTTAAAAACAAATAATATAATACTTATCGATATAATATTCCTAAAAATCTAAGGTGCATCCAAAGGACTTAGATAAGGTTTTATATTTTAATAATTGACCCCTTGGGGTTCTCTTGGATTGTTATAGTAATTTTACTGACCATATAATAATAAAATATAAAGATACATGGTAAATGTCAAATAATTAAACAAAATGTTAAATCTTAAAGATAAATTTAATATGGTGACCTAAACATAACTAAAACCTAATTGTTGAGAGTATTTTGACCCATACCCGTCATAGCCTAGAAATAAAACATATTAGTACCATTAGAAACCATAAAATATTTTAACATAAAATAATATTTCAAATTTTTCCTAATTTGACCACAACCCCTCTTATAAAAGGGATCATCCCTTTCTCATAATTTCACATCCCCAGAGCCTATTGGCTAGTCCAAACCCAGCCCATATATCCTCTCAAAATATCTCAATTAATCCTAGAGGCCTTTCATTGATCAAAAATCCTACCTAAGGATCTAATTTGATCAACTCTATAGAAAACATGACTCCTCTGGCGACACCACCAAAATGAAAAATAAAATAAATTAAATGATAACTCATATTTTTTGTAACCTTAGAAAACCATGAATTATGTTCTTATGGTGACGAGCCTAATGAGATACACACCAAATTTTTTTATATAACGGCCTATGGGCCATTTTCCCTGAATTAATTTAAGCCACCATTTTAGGTAGGTGAAATAATTTTATAATGATTATATTATTTTTATTAAATGGAACATGATTTAGGGATATGTAATCTCATACCCTTACATCATTATGGGGGATATTCAAGGTTCTCAACCTTAGAGAACCCTTAATAGGATTATGCAGATTTATAAATTAGAATAATGTAAATGAATCTCAATTCAAATACAGGGATACATGATTTATTTTATAGTGAGCCATGAATAAGCTCGCAAGGTTGATTAATTGTCTTCTTTACCCATGATAGTTAACTAGTTTCTGGTGAATTTACATTGAAAGACTCGGTATGAAATTTTGTTATACCATCCCACGAGCGATAATTGGTTCTATATTTTTATTACATGGATTAGATTAAAGGGTTATGACTTAATATTATGTTGAGAGTGATACTTGGATTCCCATATAGATCAACCTAGATGGGCACTTATGATGGTGGATACTTATTTTTCTCATAGAGTGATACATGGGATTCAATATTATGTATTTTAGTGGGATTGGATTAGTGTTCATCATTAATTCGATCTAATGATGACATATTCTATTTTTAGGGATACATAATCCATGCTGAAGAAAATGCATGTGTTTTTTCCTAATTTACACATGGAATATTGACGTCACAGTGATTCTCTACATGATTTTAGGCCAGTTTAACTATATGGTATATATTTATTAATTTAAATATATCCCATATCCGTGTAGGAAGAATTTTGTTCAGAGATATCCAAATTCGGCTAAAATAGTTAGTATCACTTAGGTATCCCAGGGAGAAACCTGGATGAATGTGTTTTATGTTTTTATATTTATACTTGTATCTTCATTTTCACACTACCCAATTTACATAAACCTACTTTATAGTTCACGACAACATTGGTGATGTGATACTAAATAAATATAACACCATATTCCGGCCTTCCAGGGTACTAAAAAAATATTTTTATTGCATGGATATACTATGGTAAACACCCAACATTAAACGTTTAATATTCATTTATAAGATGTAGTATGGGAACATACAACCAAGCCTATGCTCATGATGCTATTGTATGTAGGCTTAGTACTTTTTTTAGCTTGTTTCATATACCTATAAATTTAATCTTGTATATTTCCCCTTTTTTAAAAACATCGTTACATGATCATTATTTTTTATATGAAATTGATTCATCTCCTACCCATTTATTTATCTAGATTTATTATTTTTATGCTAATGGATATTTATTTCTGTTTCTACTACATACCATTATCATTTATAATTTTTCTAAACTCTAATCTAGAGTGAAAAAATTTACCACATAAACACTGTAGATCCTCTCTATTATATAGTAGCCTCTAGAATATGGGGAGGCCAACGTGAGGTCTTGTGGCCAACCGAATCAAGCACCCCATACTATCGTCTGAGTCAGGAAACTAACATGTGGTATTAGTGGATATTTTTTCTATTTTTTTTAATGATTGGGTATTGGAGAAGGAAATAAGAAGTTATCATAATTTGGTAATGAACCAGTTCTAGTTTGTATTTAACCCATTGATGGGGGAAACCCAAATTACATAGGATAGAATTTTTATTATTTGGTTTCTAACTATTATCGTTGTTTTGGTTTCACCATTGGGTGAACATATGATTTTTTGATGATTTTGTCATTGATATTATATTAGTATACTTATTTTTCATTGGCCACACAATACCCGGAGGTATCCTTTCATTCAATATTCTTGAATCATGAGGATTTACATTTTACAAATTATTTTGTGCCATATTTATATTAATATGTGTATTACATGTATTTCTAATGATATTTTTGAGTGACCTTATAATTATATATGAAAATATGTTAATGTTTCAGTAAATTATAAAATAATTAGATTAATTATGTTTCCACATAAATTTGGATAGTGTTTTAAAATATATATTGATGATATAACCTACATTAATCCATTATACCATGATTTATTCAGGGAGCACTGGTCATATTGGGTGAAATGATAGATGGATCAGATTATATTAATTAAAATAATAATTATAGAATCGTATTTTTTTGATAAATTGGGATTTGTTAGCAATAATAAAATCATTTTGAAAAAGTTATTATATTCTGACACTGGATGTAAGGGTTATGTTATAGTTACATGACGTGCCATTTGAAATTTATAATGAGTTAGGGACTTTAATAAAAGGGAATAGTGACACATTGAACAAAAATGTGATACCTATATGCATATAAATCATTATGAACGTAAAAAAATTAAGATATTAAATAATATGGATACCCATGAATTTTTATTCAAATTGAAAAGTAAATGGTGTTTTATTTTACGTTGTGTAATTAAAAACCCATACACCAGAACTGATGTAACATTATAAGAGACATATACCCAAAGAATAACTTTGTAATTATTAGTAGGAAACATCTCATTGGTTTTTCATGACCTTATTTATCACATATACCCACTTTGATGACATATCATTGAGGTGAAACTCATTATAAGATGACTTCTACATATCCTTTTTCTATTTTCATGTCCCCTATTTATTTTTAAATTTTATTTATGTTGTGAATTATGATATTATATATCAATTGTACCATGAAATTTCATATTCACACATAAAGAGAAAATCAATGAACATAAATCACAGGTAGGGGCCCTGATTTACCAGTTTTACCACATTTTTTTCTTTGTGGGAACCTTCTTATCTTCCTCCAATTAATGTTGATTATTTTGTTTTAGGTATATTCATTTTATTTAGGTAGACTGTATAGGGACCTCTAATATACGGTTCCACACATGTATTTCAGTAGTAATATACTCCATCCTTACAAGGGGGTGGAGTTCCATAGGTAATAGAATATTTTCATGAAGCTATGTTATCCATACTCATGCATTCAGATATTCAACAATAGTAGAGGGATACTCTAGCATCCTTTATGATTTGTTACTCCATTGTACAATGATTTGATATCATCTCACCAGGTAGTCCTATAAGGGTATGGTCTTGGAAGCCATCCATATTTCCTTATATAACTATTTGTTTCCAAATATTCTATGAGAAGAAAATGATAAAGTTTTCATGTACATATAATTGGGATTGATGTCAATGATTGAGTATTTAACTCTTTATACTGGAATTCCTCAGTTTTTAGTTACATTGATCGATTACAAGTCGATGAATGTTATATGGTTTCATATGTGTTTCATATTCCATATGATCATAGTTGAATTTTTTTTGGCTGAATTAAATTTTAGAGATATTGAATATGACCCTCGTCATCATGTGAATCTAGATGGAATATCATATTGTGATTCAAAGAAGATTTGTTTCAGTTAATGGAGTTTGTTCGTCCAATGGCCTAAAATATTACAGAATGTTTACTCATGGGGTAAGAATATGTTAGACGACACGAATAGATAGTTATTTATTTGTCACCAGTGTGGTTGGGAAGTTAATAATATTCCCTAGTGAATACGGGACATAATTGAGTTATGATACAATGGAAGGATGAGGGACCTTCATAGATTCTTCCAAACCATCCCTCCAATTCCCAGTGAGATAGGATCTATATCTCTAATGCATTCTTCTATAGGTTCAATATCTCTCTTTTATTCAATAAGATCTACTATTACAATCCAACCATTGAAAGGAGGTGGGCATGGATGATTTAGTCATAATTCAGAGGAATAATAATATTAGAGAGGACAATTTTAAATTTTTATGGATGTATCTCAAGGTTGTGGATCAGGACATAACAATAAATTGAATCCAAATCTAGAGGAGAAGAGTCTTGGGCCTTATATAGTTAATGGTAGTATTATAGTAGAAAAGATTTCAGTGTCTTCCTCTATTGATATTAGATCCTCACAAACATTTTTACCAATTTTAGTCATAGAGATCCTTGGTTTACAAATGTTGTACTTTTGTGGTCATATGACCATTTATACTCTTATGGAATCACAATACGAGAGTATACACCTATACAAGGATTTCCCTATAAAGGTTAATAGATATCTCTTCCTCTAGAATTTTTTTTCCAATATATGACTTGACGTAATGACATTATCAGCATGATCTTGATAGTTCCATATGACTTCCTTGTTGATTTTCATCATCAAATGGTGTGTTTTACATCTCTCATGGTATATATATTTGTCCAATTTGGAGAATGTAATGTCCAAGAAAGATTACCTTAAACTGATAATTATGATATAGGTATAGCGATAGTACATATAGATAGTATTTTTATAAGAGATAAGGTAATGTGTCTTATATAATTGCCAACTATGGTGGATAAATTAGGGATGTTTCCTATGATGACTTATTTAGAATACATCAAGGAAGGTAGGTGGAGTTTACCATTGGTCTATTGAAAGGGGTGTAACCAGTGTCCCTTAAGCCATATTGGATGGAACCAACAGATCCTAGAATACTAAAAATGTATTTATAATTCTTGGAATATAATTTTTTTGTATGACCTATTACACCTCTATGGGGTCACATGTACTTTTTTTCTAGAGGGTGGATAGTAACCATAGTCTATGAATGGATTACCATTGGTTATAATTGATTATATTTAGGAACTATTATTCACTTCCTTGTGTAGATGATCTATTTAACTATCTATGAGGAGTGAAGATTTTGTATAAGAAACTTTTGAGGTTGGGATACCATTAGGTTCATGAGATACCATAATACATCCTTGGTATGACATTTTGGAGAAGATAAGGCTTTTACATGTAACCAATTATAACGTTCTACCATGAAAACACAAAATCAATTATCATGTATATAATGAATTGGATTTTCTTCCCATATTTTGATTTAGTTTTTTGGTATTAATGGATGATATATTGTTGTATTGTTTCAATTAAAAATAAAATTGTAAACATATTTTGATCGTGGTTAATACATTGAGAGAGATCAAATTGAATTTTGGTCTCACCAAATGAAACTTTTCTGTTAATAAAGATTACTTTTTTTTATATCATCTCTTGGTGGGAGTTTTTGTTGAACCAAATAAGGTGAGTACCATAGATTCAAGGGAGAATCTGATGATTTTCTTTGACATACATAGATTCATTAGACTGGATGTCTATTAGAGTATTTTTATTCCAAACTAATCACACCTACCAATTCCTCTCATGGGATTGACATTGAAGGGGATGAATTTATTATTCTATAAATCCATTGAAGATTTTTTAAGGTATTAAGATAAGACCAAATTCTGAACCAATATTAAGTCTTCCATGGCCATGGAGAAGCTATTCCATTTATTGTGATGTTTTATGAATCAATAACATAAAAGTGTTGACATATGGAGTATTAGATTTTTTCTTATGGGTATATCCATTTGAGGCATTACCAGTGTAATTATTCTACACACAATCATTATCTTGTAGTTGTGATTCATGATTTTCATTGATGGATGTATTATTTATTTCAATATTTATTCATTTTTTGGACATACTAAAATGTATCTATTATATTTCCACACAACATGACCTGAATCATGGGATGTAAATGTCTTTATAATCTATATTGTCATATGTATTTTATCATTATTATAAACATAAACAGGAAAATTTTGTTTTTTACACATTGATCATCAAAATTCAAAAGTATACTGCTCTAGATTTGAATAGTTGGTGGTAGTTGATGGTTCTATTTTTTGAGATGCACAAGAAGTTTAAGGAATATCTTGGGAAGCCTATATTACTAACCTTGGTAGTGACATATGTCGTAAATAATGTGTATGGTTGAGACAAATTTATGATCATGTGTTCCTAGACCATATGGAGAGGGACTCATGTAAGGACCCACACTTTCGTTGGCTAATCGTTGAGGATTATATTCTGCACATCGATAGATAAATTTTTTCCCTATAGATATATGATATGAATTAACGCAAGAGTCTCATG
The DNA here is from genome assembly GCA_963277665.1 of Viscum album. Classification (NCBI taxonomy): domain Eukaryota; kingdom Viridiplantae; phylum Streptophyta; class Magnoliopsida; order Santalales; family Viscaceae; genus Viscum; species Viscum album. The sequence continues at coordinate 1,809,276,930 of OY728136.1, read as the reverse complement.
AATTAATATGGATAGTGAACCCTAGGATATCCCAGACGTACTAAGAAATTTATCATCTGTATTTGGGGATAATATTGAAGAGGTATATTAAATGATTTATTAAAGGGTATACCACCTGTCAATATGACTATGTAGAGATCTAGGGATCTACAAGGCATATACTAACTCTATCTATCCCAAATATAAAAGGGATTATGTTACTATGGATTTTATGATTGGTTTCTAAGGTCCCCACATTGTAGTTATCAAATATGGGTGATCATGGATAGGATAATAGTGGTTTCAAAAATCATACCTTTCAATGACACCATTTTAGTATAAAGGCTTTACAAGATTTACATTCAGATGATTATACAACTTTATAGTGTTAAACATCATAATGTATCAGATATGGACACATTGTTTTCATAAAATATTTGGATGGGGTTGCGAATTGTACTAAAATCACAGGTTCCCTGGAGTAAAACATACCCTCTTATACTGATGGTTAGTCTGAGGGTATAATATAGTTGATAGAGATAATGATCTGGGCATGTGTCCACTGTTTAAGAGTGTTATGGGAAAAACATGTTCCTATCTTTGAGTTTTCTTATAATAATATCTTCTAGAGTACAATTTATATGGATACCAGTGATGATCTATACCAAAGGCATTTCTATTTATCCTTGTGCTGGTTATAAATAGATGATGTAGCTTTAATCGGACCTCATGTCATTCAACAATATTTTGAAAAGATAATGTATTTACGTAGCACACAGTTATATCTTATTCTACGAAGAAGTATTATATCGATCGTTGACCCAGCAATCTAAAGTTTGAGATGCTACATTTGGACATTCTTTGAGTTTCAACATGATTTGGTCATATATGTATTTAGAGAAAGGTAAATCTATTAACTAATTACAATTCGAATTTTGAGATCTTGGAGAGATTCAGACTAGTAGTCAATCAGTTTTCATCAGCTTAGTGGTACTGGTCCATGATTGATATCTTCTATATACCACAAAATCATAATTATCCTTATGAAAAATCAAATTAATTTGATCTTGCCTGTATATAGTTGTGGATAAATGTTTCATTCGATGATCATCTAATAAATAATATTCATTAGGGAATGAATGATATCCGAGGAAAGTTAGTTCCATTAATATATATTATAATGAAGCATATCCAAGCCCATGATGATACATATGATGGAATTTTCAATGCACATGGTCATTAGATAGAATATTTCACATGTGATGATTTACAACTGAAGGAAGGGAAATGTAAGGAAGTGTAATTTTATGGAGGGGAGGGTGTAACATCATGTTTTTCAAATAGAATCATATTAATAAAATTTTGATGAATCCAAAATCATGGTTACCTTTTGGGCGTAATTCATGGATTTTTCCATTATTACATTTTAATTGGATGAAGGGAGAAGTATGATAGTGTCTAGATGCATATATATATATATATAATTTGAATTTAATTTATGAAGTGTATTTTATTTAGAACATTATTTTATCATGGAAAATAAAGATCAAAACGTGCATTGGTTTTCTGAGGTGGGGTAGGGGACCCATTCATTACATGATGTGTAAAATATAAACAATGTATATTTTCTATGGTGTTTTTCAAAAGTTATGAATCATTTACTTCCCATTTCTCCTCCAGAATAGATGATTTTTTCATGTCTGAACTAATCAAATGCCTAAAATAGGATTCCATCTTTTTACATCATCCAGACATTGATCGAGGCCTCATTCAATACATTGTTTACCCATAAGTAATAGCATCGATCCAAAATTAACTTTGCATAGATTAGTCTATAATTTTTAGTATTATTTTGGTTCAATATAATATTCAAAAAATTTATGGACTAAAATTTCCCTATCATTTTTTATTTTATATATCCCAAATTTAAATTTATTTTCAATAAAATTATATGATGAAAAAATTATTTATCAAATAATTAAAGTCATTATATTTCATGAATAAAATTTACCCACCTTTCAAAATTTCCCTTATAAAAAATGAATTGAGATTTGTGCATTCATGAAGAATAACACCACTACAAAGAACCATGATTTTTTCCAATAACCTCCATATTTGGAATGTCATAATAGTGAATTTTATGTATAAAAATTAATTTTATAAATATATTCATATTATAGAAACTTTTTTACATATTTTAACCAATATGAAAAATAAAAATTTGTTGTAAATTCATGAATCTAAAATGAACGTAGAAAGAGGGGAAATATTTAACCCATAATATATTATATTTTTTATACCATACAATATTAAACATATCATAAATAATGATTTATTTATTTAATAAACCTATAAGTTATCATTGTTACCCAAGAGTAATTATATTACACCGAAATCAATTTATAATCATCCAATATTTATTGCATGTTCATGTTTTTTCTGGTCTAACCACCCACTCAGACAATTATATAAAATAATTACATTGATTAATATAACAAATAAAATGTTGATAATATTATTATATAAATAATTAAAATATTATTTATGTTTCTTATTGAAAAAATAATATTAAATTAATTAATTAATATACCATAAGCTGTTCATCATAAATCTATGAAGTATGTTCACTACGGATTTCATATTTATGGATCATAAAGAAGACACCCATAGAATAAAAAAAAATTATAAATAAGAAAAAATCTTTAATTATAGTATATTTCATCGAATCAAAATAATTAATACTTTTATAAGAATTAAATTTGAAATACATGATAGAAATGAATTTCTGGGATGAAAATAAGAAGAGAGAAATCCCTTATGGAATTTTGACATAGTTATTGGAGTACATAAAGGATAATAGGGTGATTAATTAGAGTAGAAAGAAGATCTAATTATTTATAAATGATTAGGATAGTAATGGGATTGTGTAACTTTATATACCAACATATAAAATAATGAAATTAAAAGTCATAACATGAAATGAATTCTTAATAAAATAAGAGTGTGGATGATCCCTTTTATAAATGTGTGATCTGAAAGGCTTGGGAGAGGCTTCTTGGAAGATATGGGTGTATAGGGAGGAATCTACTGAGTATATATAAGAGTGTGGAGGAGGTTCATGTAGTTAGAGTTAAGAAGAATGGGTTCTTGTGAGCATTTATATAGGAAAGGGGGAGAATAATTTATTATTATGGTTTTTGGATACTATATAATAAAATATTCAAAACCACAATCCATCCCATGATTTTTCCCATATTGTTTTGGAAAATGGGAGTTGTAAACATTATTTTATAAGGAAATGGGAATATCATATTAAAATAAATCATTTTTTATGTGTATATGAGTACACTCTCATGGAAATTAGTGTAAAATCATATAAAATTTTATAAGACTTAGACGATTCCCATTATTTTTTAAAAATATTTCAAAAAAATATAAAAACACATTATTTTAATTGAAAAAAAGTATTTAGAGGAATAAATCATTTATAATATTTATTACATAACTATTGGGTCATTGTGATGTCATAAAATACACTGTATCTTTATAAATTATTTAATTTTTTCCAAAAAATTCGACTGTGTGAGAAAATTTTGAAAAATTTACCGTTGAATTATTTTGAAATTATACATCAAAAAATATAAATAATTTTATATTAATACTTTTCCAAATATGTGAATTTTTTCTTTTAATATAAAAAACATACATTTAATAATAATTGACTACTTTTGATAGAAAATGATTTCAATACTTAAAAATAATTACTTTCGACTTCATAAAAATTATACAGTAATTTACTTTAATAAAAGTAATCTAAAAATATTATTTTATTGTAGTATTATTTTTCAATAAATCCATTGATCCTTAAAATTATTTTTCATAATTGTATTTGAATATTAATAAAAAATAATATGTGTGCATTAAAATCATTTACAAACTAAAAATAATATAATGAAGGTATATTAAATTTTCTATAATGAAATTAATGTACATAACGATAATAATAGGGTCTCGTTATATAACCATTTATTACACCAGAATACACCCTATAAATTAGGTGTGCATTGGTGGGGCTTTCTTTGGGTTGTTCGGTGAAAATGGATAGGGTCTTGATCTTGATGATGTTGAACATCTCTCATAAACAAATTCTATCATGCTTATGATTTTCGATCTCAGCATGGGCATGGTCTTGGGAAAAGACCACAAATTCCATCACCATAAAAATATCAGATTAATTCACTTCATATTCTATGATCCTACTGATCAAGCCAAACACTTCCTTTTCTTGTTCCAAAAGCATTTGTTAAATCCTTGTATTTGTTATACTCTTTTGATCACCATTCAACAACAATATTATCAATGGTAGGGAAAATTAATGACAATTTAAATATAATTGGATCTAGTAAAACAAAACAAAAAAAGTGTTCATGTGTTTTATATTTCCATAATATATTTAATTAAAAGATTTATATTTTTACTCATAAAAGTTTTCTGTAGTTACACCACACCAAATAAGAAAGATCACAATCAAAATTTCAGTTTCCCTCAAAAAAATTGTTGTGGGGAACTCTTCCTTATCACTTCCACTAGTTCCCATGTTGCTTCTTCAAACACGTTGTTTCTCCACAACACATTGATGAGGGGTATTTCCTTATTTTGTAGAATTTCTCCCAATGATCTATGATTTTCACCAACATCTACTCGTAGAAAATTTCATTATACAATAGTATGACCTCATCATTGAGTACATGTCATTGGTCATGTATGTACAGCCTTAAGAGTGAATCGTGGAATACATCATGTACTTTAGACCCATTCAACGAGATTTCTCTTTGATAGGACACTTCTTGGATGTAATCATGCATCTCAAAAGTGATGATATACTATGGACTATAATTTCCATTATTCCAAAATATCAAAACTATCTAACAAGGAGTTATACAGATGAATAAAATGTCTTCAAAATCTATCTCATGTTCTAATCGAATATTATCAGTATAGATCATTTTTCGACTTCGGGAAGCATTGAGGTGCTATCGAATGGACATAACCTTCTTCGTAATTTCATCGGCCGTTTCTAGACAATGATGTTTTCGTTCACCATCATCAACCCAACATGTCATTGTTCTTCACCACTCCCCATATATGGCTTCATAAGGTCTCATTAGGATTCCTTAGTGGAATATTTTGTAGTAATATAAATCAGTGAGAGGTATATATTGATCCCATATGTCTTTGATGTCCATTGATAAATCTTTCACAATTTTCTCATGTGTTTTGATATACTTCTAAGATTGTCCATCACTTTGAGGGTGATAGGCTGTTATGTTGTATAACAAATTTTCCAGATCATATGTGATACTCTTCCAAGAGGTTAAGGTGAATCATGGATCTCAATTAGACCCAGCTGATAGTGGTTCTCCACGGAACATTACCTATTATATGATGAATATATATTCTAATTGATCTAGGGAGAAAACACCTCAAATTGAATGAAGTGTGAAATATTTGTTAGATTAACAACAGTTACCCAGATAGCATTATTTCCATTATATCAATTAGAATAAATATACATCTGAAAATTTGTGAAGCTGTGATGATGTTCAACTCACTATTCAGAGAATATTGGAGACTCTTCCAAGAGATTGAGGTGAATCATGGATCTTGATCTGACCTAATTGATAGTGTTACACCATGATGCCATACCACTTTTCGGATTTACATCCATTCTAATTGTTCTATTGGTAAATTCCCTATAATTTCAATGAAATTTTGTGTATTGGTAATATGATCAACAACATCCTAGATATCAATGTTTATAATAGATGTCTTCAGATGTTTGGTGAAAAATCCCATGGTGATTTTTCCCATTTCAGTGTTTGTAAAGATAATGGTTTCATTATCCCATTAGACTACGACCTCTCACCCTTCAATTTTTAACATACTAATAGCATTGATGAATATTTATCATTATCCTTCTTTATGATATCCCACCAATAGTCCACTTTGATATCTCAATACTTCTTGGTGTTTCCTGGGTGAATGGAGGAATTATAACTATGTACATCATCCAATGGGTTGTACATTATCGCATTATTTGATGTAATATGTATTCTAGAAAAAAAATATCATTTTTACTTCTTCATTAAGAACGAACTTCAAAGTCTTTACATTTATGATTGTTTTCTCTTGCTTCTGATTTCCAACATAATTTTTTTTAGAGTCCATTAACCATTTCAAAATATAGGGTTAATCAATAATTATTGAAAAAATAATAATGATGGTCCACTATTAATTGTTACCATTTACATCTTCATCAAATATAAGTATATTGGATCATTTTCAATTCTCATTTAGGATTCAATTTCTAGTTCCTTTCATTGTAGGGAATCTTCCACATTGATCGCTTTCTTGGATTGGAAATGGATTAAATAAACAAAATTCCTAATATGATCTTACCATTTCCATCAGTTCATTTTCATATATTTCTGTGTGAATATATATTTCATACTTTTGGGATCTATATATATTTCACACCAATCCAAAAAAGATATAATTCCACTATATTTTCAATGAAAAGATCACAACGTCCAAATCCATATCATGTGTGGGATAGTTTTTATCATTATTTTTCAACTTACATGAGTCATTGGAAATGAAATCATCATTCTACATCATCAAAAAACCCATTACCTTCTCTGAATCATCGCTGAAGAGAACGAAATCACCCCACTTGTGGGTAGTTTGAGCACAGGGGCAATGATAAACCTCTTCATCAACCCCATGAATCAATTTTCTTATTAATCATTCCAATAAAACATGACCCCATTAAAGGTTATCATGGTAATTGTGATTGAAAATTCTGATACATTTCTCACAAATCGGTGATAATAGCCAATTAACCCTAATAAGATATGTATATTAATCACATGTGTATGTCATAGACAACCCGATATTAATTTTGATTTGGAAGGATCCAGGGTTATCCCAATTATTGTGATGATATTCCCCATTAATGATACATCCATAAAATATAACTCACAATTTTTGTACATTTCATAGACATTATACATTCAAAAGGTTCCTAACATAGTTCTCAGATACTCGCCATTCACCTCATAGATATTAGATTATGTTAGAATATTTTCATAAAATACTACCAAAAATTTGTTAAGGTAATATCTAAAGATGATATTAATCAAGGAAATAAATATTCTAGAGCAATAGTGAGTCTAAATGCATTCAATATGAACTCAGAATGCTCGTACATCATTTCAAATTATGTATTCTAGATGTCATCCTTCTTCAAAATAACATTGTAACTTCCTGAATGCAGATCCACCTTGGAGAAGTATTGTAATCCACATAGAGGATAAAATAAGTCATCAATTCTTTGAAAATGATACTATATTTATTGTGACTTTTTTCATCTCAATATAAAAAATTCAATGGAAGATTAAAACATTATTCGTCGTGGAAAAGAGGAATGGTGGACACCAGGTTGCTTTTCTTGGGCGTTTAATCCATTTAACTAGATTCTTCTGTTATTGTTTCATTTTCATCCAAATCCCCACAACAGTCATTAAATATGAATTCTATTATATTGGAATCTCTCCAAGTATAAGATAAATCGATAATTCAATATCAATTAATGGAGGACGACCATTCATTTCCTCACGAAACATAACAATGAATTTCATCACAACATGCATGTCATCAAGGATTATTATTTTCATAGACTCAATCATCCAATAAAGATACATATGCTCATTGGGAATTAATATCAATTAATGAAATGACATTTCTAATAAAGATTAATCCTAATTCTTGAACTTTTATAGAAATGGGGGTTTTATTCAATATACAGATAATGATTTCCATTTCAAGGAAATTTTTTTGGCTCTATATACAGAATCCAAATCCATGAAAATATTTACATTAAATATTACCAGAATAATTATGAAGAGGTTTTTTGGGAAGTTCAATTGTGAAATTGTGTAAAAGGATGAGTTATTACATAGGACGCCCCAATTTATTCATTTTATAATTTCACTGACATCACTACTTTTGTATTTTTGGTGGTGTTTAGATTGTTCTACTAAACATTCAGGATATAAAATAATTCACAGAACCTGAATCAAAAAATAAATTCTCAATTCTTGAACAGAATTACCTATGTACCTATCACTGCATCATTGTATGGATTCACTTTGTTTGTAGTGATGGTAAAATATCTTTCTTTCTAACTTGGAGATTGTTGGTTACCACTATTTACTCATGACATTGGGAACTGGTTTGCAATGTGCCCTAGTTCCCTATAGTTTTGGAAATGAACAATATACAAAGGGTTGACCGGAGCATTCCTTTCCTCTATCAAATTTATGGGTTTCCATTTTTTTAAACTATTGGATACATGTCCCTCTATTCCACACCTATAACATTTATATGATCTCCTTTTTATATTTCTAGGATTCTTCATTCAACACATTTGACCAATGAGGTTCTAGAATTTCGTACAACATAAGATTTATCCACCAGACCACAAGAATTAAAGTAAATATTCATATTATAATCCCCATGAATCCCCTAATATTTTTTAATCTATATCATGACTATAAAGAAACATCAGACATTTTCCCTATCGCTATCAAAGTCATAGATCATCCGTGATTTCTGTAGGCTAGGATTTATCCCATTAAATAATCTGTCAACCTTGAATACAATAGTGACGATAAATGCAGAGGCATTCCATGAATGTTTTATGAATTGTTATTCATATTCCCCAATATATTCCTCATCCATTTTCATGAGTTCAAGGAAATGTATTTCCATTTTAAACATAATTTTTCCAGTATAATATTTATCTAAATACAATTTCTAGAAATCCTTCAATTCCATCGCGTTGATATCTTGATCAAGAATTGTATTTTTGTTTAATCTCCACCATTGATCATCTTCACCATCTATATAATAAGAATGCAGAAGAACCTTCCCTTTATTAAAACCATGGAGGATGTTGAATATAATCTCAATGAAATCGATCAATTTTTTGGTGACTGAGGGATCCTATTATTGTTTGAACGTATGAGGCCTTTCTATGATTAAAACATCGATTGAGAGTTTCTATTTCGTGGGGGTTGAATTTTATATATATATATATATACTTTTTTTTAAAATGAGAGTTAAATGAGTTAGAATCCTGAAAACTTTTGTGATTCCCACAACCATTGTATTTTGTATCTCATTAGAGCATTCATCGCTTTAATCTCAACATCATTTGTTGACCTGATTCCTAATATTACAAGCTATTGGATATATTAAAAGATAAAATATGGGTAATTATTTAATACTATTAAACAAATAAAAGTTATTACAATGAATTTAAATGTATAAAAAATAAATTTTAGTTATGTATATAACTTATGAAATTCTAGACGTCTGCATATGATATCTATTGTCTAATTCCAAACATAAAATCTAACGGTGTATTTCCCTTAATAATGGTTATTCCGATGATTATTCATTTAACAATGAATATCACCTAAGAGTGTCTGTACATGATTTCTGTAAAAACCACTTTCATGAACAAATTATCATTGGATTATATCTCCAAGCAGCGTTTTCATCTTTTACCCCTGGATACATATATGACAGAGCCACCTATAATTGTTCGTGTCCAAATAGGGATTAATTTTCTTAATAAACCACTTATTCTATAATATCAAAAATTTTGGTATTCTTTTATTATACATATTCTTATCCCTATGTATTTCCCTAGATATTTCATATCTGAATCTCCATAATATCTAAACATATCAATTGATACAAACTATAATAACCCTGCTCTTTATTTCAAATTTAATCATGATTTATTACATTAATATGCACTTAATAAAACCAGAATGATTGTGAGTTTTTGAGTTTTGAAAAATGAGGAACACAAAATAAAAACATTAAAGACGAAATAAAACATCATTATTGAAATCATCATTTTCATGACCACAACATTCGATCATAGTTAGCATTTCAGGGGATAACCTAAAACATAAATAAGAAAGGGGGGCATTATACATACCAGTAATGGAAAAAATGAAATTAAATGAGGATGATAAAAATAATTTAAATGGGGAATAATTGGAAAATTAAAAATAAAGGAATGATAAATATTTACTATTATAACATGGAATATTTGAAAACGACATACAATATGATATAAGAAAGAGCCAAGGCTCATTGTGCATGGATTTATCATGAGAAAACCCCCATTAAACATGAATTATCATGAGTAAAACATCATTTAACATGAATTAGAATGAGTAAAACCACATTTTATATTATATATCATGACACTAAACATTTTCTAATGCATTGGAACACTATATGGGCACACCCTTCGTAATCATTTCATTTCATTCATAAATGTGACACATAGATCATACAACACAGATTCATTAAACATTATAAGTCATTAAAGGATCATGGAATGTGTAATAAATACTCTTAAGTCCCCAATAAATAGTTATATGAGAATTAAATGGAATAACCTTGATAGATAAATAAGAATGATATTTACTACTTGATGATATTGGAATGGAAATTTTGTATTGGAAGTTTGGCATCATTATGACATCAAATAAGAATTCATAAAATGGGATTATGTGAGAGAAAGGTGTATAAAAGTAGTTATAAATTATATTTAAATTAGAGGGGATCATGTATAATAATTCAAAAACATATGAAATGTAATTTGATATGCATAATACAAATGACGATGTTCAATGGAAATGAGAAGAGAGAAATCTCTTACCGAATTTCTGTATTGTAACGAGTGTACATAAAGGATGATATATGGGATTAATGTTTGTGAAGGGGATATATCATAATTAAAACATAAAAGGGATAGTAAGGGTATCACGGTACATTAAATCACTCCATAAAAAAATATAAATTAAAAAACAAAACATGAAGGGAATGCATGATAAAAGAGGACGGTGGAAGATCACTTCCTTAGATGTGTGTTCCCAATTGCTTGGAAGAGGATTCATGGAGATTGATGAAAATTTTATGGTCTCTATATAGTATAGTTAATAGTTTTTATGATATTATTGGGGTTTAAGTGAATGATAATCAGTTCATGGTTGGGTTTTTATAGCAATGGAGGGGTAATTATTTATTATTTCAATTTTGGACACTACACAATAAATTTTTCAAATACACAAACCATCCAAAGTTAATTACAAATATTTTTTAAAAACATGGAGTCGAAATCATTATTTTATAAGTACAATGGTATAAAATAATAAAATAATTATTTCTCATATGTGGAGGTGAGTCAAACTCTATAGGAAATAATTTTAAAATAGTAAAATATTTCTTAAGCCCTGGAGGATTCACTAAACATTTTAAAAGTAAAATATATATATAATTATATTATATTAAATTAGAAACATTTATTTATCTATATATCCATTTTATAATATTAAAAAATCCATATTGGTTCATTATAATGTCATAAAAGACACTGTATTTTTATACAATATTTAATTATTACCCAAAAATTCAACTGTGTCAGAAAATTATGAAAAATTACATGAAAGGTATTTTTAATATCCTAAATTTATAAAAAAATCTTAATTTTATATAAAAAAATTTCTTAATTTGTAAATTTTTTACTTTTAAATAAAAACATACATTTATTGAATATTGACGTGTTTTGACAAAAGGAAACAGTTTTTAAGATTTTATAATAATTACTTATGTATTCCTAAAAATCATATGATATATTACATTTAATAAACTTAAATTAATAATAATATTTTATTAGAATATTATTTATTTCAAATTTTCTATTTTTTCATTAAAATTAAATTTCTTAATTAAATTTCTATATTAATCAAAAATATAATTTGTCTTTAAAAATATTTTACAAACTAGCAACAATGTAATCCATGATTAATAATAATAATAATAATAATAATATAGATAATAATAATTATATGTTATTGTTACATAACATTTTATTATGGTATCACACGCCCTAAAAGTAAGGTGTGGGATGATGGGGTTTTCTTGGGTCAGTTTAGTGAACACAGTTTAAGTTGTGATCTCAATATGCTTGAAATTATAACCTAAGATGTTTTGATCATTATTAAATTGTTGGATCTCAACCTTGTCATGGACTATGGTAAATAATATAAATTTTAGCACCCATGGAGCTTTTAAAAAATGGGATTCATAGGGTTCAATCCTACTAGTCGAGTCTGCCACATTGTTTGAATTTTCCAAATGGTTTTGTAAAACCCTATATTTATACTAGTAATGTGACCATTGTTCAACGACTATATTATCAATGAAATGTAAACATAATGGTCATTAAAAATAAAATATATATAATAAATCAAAATGAGGGAATGATAATTGAATATATATATTAAATTTATTTTAAATAAAGAAATATTTATGCTAAAATTTTCATGGTTTACATGTTTTCACCGGGTTAACAGTTTTCCTTCTTTCGATGTCCCATACAAGGGTTTTTTTCCTCATCTGTAGTTTTCAAATTTTTTCTTCAGGTCATCGATTATTATCGAAAATGAATATTCCCAAATGAAATTATATAATATGTGTCTTAAAAATAAATCTTATTTTATATATAATAGAATTCCTTTGTTGAAAAACATTTATACTAAGTATAAGTGTCCACATGTAATATTTGAGTTTACAATGTAATATTTATTTTCCTATTTCCCTAAATATCAAATCATTAATGATCCTCTAATTTGAATTCTAGTTCAGATAAATAGAATAATATATTTTTATGTCTAGGTCCTTATAGTTTGTATTAGAGGATGGTTTAATCAACTTTAGAGAATTGGATGTTTTCTTAAGAGACATGGATATCACCTGAGTTTATAATTTTCAGGTTTATAATAATTTAAATTCTGTCGAAAGCCCATTTTAGGAAATATGTACCAAAATTTTAATGTGGTTAACAGTTATAGGGTATAATTATTTTTTAAGAAATTTAGAGTTATTACTTTTAGGATGAAAAATGAAAGGCATGAGATAAATTTGAAGCTAAAATTTGATATTGTTATTTCAGGGATTTTCAGTCATTTTTGGGAAGGTTATAAAATTATATAATTAAAAATAAAAGAAAAACAAAAATACCATATGAGAAACCATTATTTCAAACAAGTATGTGGTAATTGAAACCACAATCAAAGTTGGATAACGTTTTATCGTCCACCACTAGCCGATGTAAAGTCTATAGCCTAGCCTTGTATTTTTAATTAAGAAACATAATATAATCAGAAAAAGTTGATTTTGGGAACTTATAATTCATTAAATGGATATATTTAGTATAGGAAAATGATAATGGGATTATGTGATAAATGTTAATTTTTGAAGACTATCTATATTTTGGGAATCCCCATATGCCTATGGAAAATAGAATACTATCGAATTTTATTTAAATAGTGATGGTTGAATTTTATTTTGGAAGAGTTTTTGTATTTATTGGGGACTTATAGGATTATGGGTTTTTTTAGAAATTATTAAACTATCTTTGAGAATATGTAACTATGTTAATTACATTTTAGTATCCGACATAAAGAGTTGTCGATATAATTTTGAGATAAATATCAAAATTTAGGTTGTACGATTATGTAATAAAATTCATTTTAATTTCAGGTTTCATTCATAATTTTAAATTTTTTGAGGAAGATTAAGGAATGTTATTTATTGAATCATCTTTGTAGACCTTTTGACATTATTGTTGAATTTTTGAGACTAAAATTCATCATTATGTTTATAAGGATTATTCTGTTATGGGGAAATTATGTGATCTTGTACTAACCATTTTTTTATTCTTAATTTTTAATGGTATAAGAAATAGATAATAAACCTTTTTTGGGGGATTATATTTTTAACAATTTTTTCATAGTTCTTCATGTGTGAAAATTTCATCTTAAATACTAATTATTTAGAGAAAAAGATTATTGTTGGTGGAATTTTAATCTAGAATGGATCTATATCTTTTCATGTATGTATATTTACTTATGTTCTTATTCATAGTATAAAAATAATTTCGCTTCTTTATGAAAAATATTTTGAAACAAAATATTTTATGTTTACATTTCCTCCCCTCAAATCAAATAACATTTAACCCACCACATGTTTGTGGTTTTCTTATTATTAACATTCTCATGATCGAGTTTTATATCACTCACCATCCGAAAATGATTGTCAGTTTTCCATTCATATACTTTTTTTCAACACGGATTCCTATTAAGTGATATCTCAGGTTACCTTGCTACGGTCCATTCTTTCGTTGAATGTGGAAGATTCATTAATCCTTTTTCTAATGTTGGAATGTAATAAATGTATTTCTAAGAGTTTTTCCATTGTTACCAAACAAAAATTCAAAATTCAAGGATGTAATTTCCAAAAGGCGGGAAATGTAACATCTCGAGATTTTAAAAGGAGACAATATGTTTGATTGCAACCATAATAATACACTTCAAACATAAGGGAACAACTAAATAATATTAAATTAATTAATAACCAAGTTTTTAAATTTAATGTAATGAAAAATATTAATTTATTTATGAATTAAATTTTTATAATTATATTAAATTAATTATTTTTTAAAAAATAATTTTTAAATTAAAATAAAACCCTTTTAAATTGAAATGAAATGTTTTCTTGAAAAACTATTTAAATTAAAATAAGTGAGTTTATAAGATAAAAAATATCTATATATGGATTTTATTAGTGAAATAAATATTTAATATATTCAATGTAATGAATAAAATTCATATTATATTTTTTATAGATATAAAATAATAAAAAATTCAATTATTTTGGTTAAAAGATGTATTTTTAAAAAAATTAATTTTTACCTCATTTGATGGAGAAAACATTTTAAATATAGTTTTTGAATTATTTATAATTTATATTTGATAAAATCATCTTTTTATTTTGTTGTAGGATATCAATATTCGCTTTGGATGAAATTTTGGTATTTTTTTATGATATTAATATCATTATGAATATTTTCAAATACGGTATTTCAATTCAAAACTTCTTTTTTGTCTATGTTATTTATTTTGATAGATTATAAGTTTAATTTTTTTTTGTATTATATTGATATTATTATTTATCATCTAATAAAATGTTGTTCCTTTTATGTAATTTCACGTTGAATTTATATATAAAAACTCATCAATTTTATCATTGTTTTTATTCTTTAAAAACAATTTCTCATTTTGAAAACAATGATTGTTTTAAATTTATTACAAAAAACTTATGTTTTATAAATTTTGAAAACATCATACCATTTTTGGAGTCAAAAGATTAAAATTATGTAAATATTCTCTTTTTGGATATTATGAAAAATAACTTTAGAATTATTTAAATTACCACCGTTAAGGGTAAATCAGGTAATAAAATGTAAAAATAATATTATTATAATATAAAACTACAATATAGATTTTCTTAATTTAATATTATGAGTTTTTCATGACCAATATCATCCTTGGGACTATTTGAAAACCACAAGGAGCCTCAAGGATGAATATAATTCTTTAATGATATTACATTCAATGAATAGTAAAATTGGATACACATTAGTTTTTAAAAATTGATGTATTTTAATATGGAGTTAGACGTGGATATCATAGAGTATAAATAATAAATACAATTTTAATAATATTACCTATATAATGTAAATTTATTTTTCATTTTTATGAAATAAAAAAATTAATTATATGGGGCGACAAAGATGATATATTATTATCTTAATTAATGAATGAATCATGTAAATGATATTTATAATATTATAAAAATATTATCAAACAGAATTTATGGAATCTAAGAATTTGATGGATAATTTTTATTTTGTTTTGATTAATTAAATGTTACGTTATATATTATCTTCCTGTTAGTATATTTTTTTAAACTCAACTAATGAATAATGTCAAAATTGAAATTATTGGTATTTTAAAATATAATTTTTTTTATTAAATGTTATTAATTTCATTAAATATCAGATTGATCCATATGGTTATGATAAGTCCAAATATTTCAACAATTTAACTTTTTTGGTTTATCTGACATGTTATGGTAATTAAATTATCCCACAAATTGTAAATAACATAATACCACGGTAAGATTAAAAAGGCTAAAATAAGTGTTAAACCAATAGGGAAAGGATTGAAATTAATTGAAAACATATATCATTATAATTTTATGATATTCATTTTACCTAAAATCATATTATCTAAGAAATGTATTTTATTTGGGACCATTTTTTACTAGAAATTTAATTTAAATAAATTTAATATTTTAAGAGTTTCATAGGGTGCCTCCCTCCTCTCATATAAAATAGTACCCACACATCCCTAATAATGACACTTCCAAATAATTATTCTTTAAAAAATATATAACTAAATTTCTTCTTATAACCTAGAACCTCTTTCTTGAGGACTCATTTTAGTCATAATATCCCCCTTAAATGTGTTAAGCTGTTCTTCAAAGGTGATCAACCGAAGAAGATGTATCATTTTTAAGTGTTACTATTTTATTTGTTCTTCCACTAATTAAAATTATTATTCTATTAATTTGAATGAACAACTCTCGAATCCTCAATATATTGATATGTATTTGTAGAAATATCATCTCCTAACTCCATTTCTAATTTCAAAAATTGCGATATGAAAATTTCATTTGTGTTTACGGAGGACTACCGCCCCACGAACCGATATAGTTCATTTTTCATTACAATATCTCAAGATTGACTACAATGATGTAACAAATTTTTAAATATAATATTCATGATATATTTATCAGATAATAATATATCAAATAAGTTCTTACATTATATTTGTAATAAAGCATTAAAATCGTTCACGTGTACGTCTGAACTATCACCTTCACCAAGCGATGTGAATCGTTTTTATTTATCCCATATCATGTATGAAATATATATTTATATTTAAATTATTATATTTATTTAAATAATATTATGATAACTTTTAAATTATATGATTACAATTATCATATTTTTAAATTGATCAATGAAAAAAGGTAACGTTACTCACTCGAACGTACGACGTATCGTCTCTATGATTGTAGAGTTATTCATTTTTCAAATTTTATGAGTGGATTTAAGGGTATAATGGATATAAAAATATGATTATAATTTCATAAATATTAAAAAATATATGATTTACATACGACCACATGGACTAGTTATATCAAACCATGTTTGTTTTTGATTAATGTATAAAATATCAACAAAAAGACTCATATGAACATAACGAATTATGTAAATTTTATAACACGGTAATGAGTGATATAAATAAAATAATATAAATTATACATGATATCATGGAATTAAAATTTAATCTATATTTATTATTTAGTAAAAACCTATAATATACACGATGAATCAAACGTAAGGTAAGAGACTTTGTCTTTATATCATTTCACTGAGGCATATCTAGATATTATTTTTTTTTATTTCAAATGTAATATTATGGGAGAAATTTTGGTAATTATAGTTTATTATGTGTTATGAATATATAATGGTAGAAGGGTATTTTATGGGTGGTAACTTGATAAACCCAAAACGAGTGGTTAGGTTATAAACCGAAGATATGTGGTTTTGTGATAAACCAAGGATAATTGGGTATGTTATAACATCCAATGCATTGGGAATGGAAGTCAGCTGTATGGGTATTCTATGCAGTGATATGTGTGGAAGTTGATGATATTGTTATTCCATTTAATTCGGATTATGTCCCAAATTAACATTATAAGTTATATGTTTCTTTCAAGTTGTTTAATGGTAAAAAGTTTTTTAAAAAGGGTATGAAAAAACATTATATTAAGTTAAAAGTATTTTCTACTTTGTAAAGTTGAAAAGTGTTACATTACAATAAATTATTCCTGGTTTAAATTTTATCACATGGATATAACTTTTCCCTCTTGTTTACATTCCTTAATATTATTTTTATGGTCATACCATGTTTTTCCAATGTTTTTCACATATCATAAAATTTTTAAGGAAAACTAGGATTCGATGATCAATGAATTGAACACGTGTCTTGAAAATAAATCATATTATATTTTAAATGGATTTCCATTGGTGAATAAAATACGGATACTGAGTATAAGTGTCCACAAGTAATATATGAGTTTACTATATAAGAGTTTTACATAATTCCATAAAACTCTTAACATTAAAGATCCTCAATTAGGAATTATACTTCAAAAAATAGTACAATAAGATATGTTTTAGTTTGAGTCCTTATAGTCTGTATTATAGGATCTTTTAAAATATATATATATATTAGGATGACTTCTTTACAGATTGGTATATTATATTAGATTATAATTTCAGGATGATCAGACGTTTAATGTATTATAAATCTCTATATAGCCATTATGATCCAAAGTTTTAATATGGTTAATGGTATTTTTGGAGACACTAATTTTTGTGGTAATAATGGGTTTTTACTTTTGGGGATGACAAATGAAGGGCACAAGATAAACAATGAGGCTAAAATCTACTATGTTTATTTTTTGGGGAATTTATAACTTTTTGGAAAATAAATAAATTTCTATTGTTTTTGAATAAGGATAACATGTAGACCATATAACAACACATCACATTGGCAAAGGCTACGAGAATCAAACCCACAAATAGAAGTGAGATATAGATTTATCACTTATAACTGGTGTACATTATTTCCCTAGTTAGTATGCCTTTTTTTAATTAAATTATATTATGGAATAATTAATATTGTATTTTGGTAACATACATTTTATGAAATGGATATCAACATTCTTTGAAAATTATATAGGGAATAATTGATAAATTATATCTTCGATGATTTTTACGATTTTGGGAACCCTATATTCCAATGGGAAATATAATACAAAGTGATTTTATTTTAGGATCAGTGGTTGAATTTTATTTCTAAATAATCTATGTTTTCAATATAAACATATGGTGATATTAGATATTTATGGAAATTATTAACCTATCTTGGAGAATTTGTGATTTTATTAATTTCTTTTTTGTATAAGTCATTAATATTGGTTGACGTAATTAGATGATAGATGTTAAAATTTATCTTTGATGAATAGGTAATTAAATTCATTTGAATTTTTGGTTTTAATCATTGATTGGATGGTTTTGGGGGATTTTAAAGAATCATATTTCTTGAATGGTCTGTTTTGAACATCCAATATTACTATTGATATTTATATATTAAAATTAGTACATCTCATTATAATGATTTATTCTTTTTATGTGAAATTATATAATTAGGAACTAACCATTTTCATTTTCAATAATGTTTAAAGGTATAATAAATAGGATGTTAAACATTTATGGTTGGTGATTGTCTTTAGAAGATGATTATTTTTTTATTCATGTAATATTACCCATAAATACATATCATTTTGAGAAAAAGAAATGTTTTGGTGGAAATAGATTAATGGATAAAACTCTACCTTTCATGTAAATATATTTTATTTTGTTCTTATTCTACATAGTATAATAATTACTCAACATTATGAAAATGATTTTAAAACAAAAAAATTCACTTTATTTTCCTACAACAAAATCATAGACCATTTAACACATCACAGGTTTTTGGTTTTCTAGCAGTTAAAATTATCTTTATCAAGTTTACTATCACTCTCCATCAGAACATGATTGTTATTTTCTCTTCAATATTAATGTTTTCTTACATGAAATCCATGTATGTGTTATCTCATGTGGCCTTTGAACGGTCCCTTATTTCTTTTAAAGTTGTACTTTAATTAATCATTTTTCTAATATGTGAAATAAATAATGGTATTTTTAGAGTTATACCTTAGCTACTGAAAATGAAATTCATATTTTGAGGACAAAATTTCCAAAAGTGTCGGAGGATGTAACATCAATAAATTTATTAAAGGAAGCTATATGTTCGATAACATTCATAATACACCACATCAAAGATGAGAGATAAAATAATTATTATTATTATGTAACCTTATAACTTAGCTCTTAAAATTGTTGGAATAAACAATATGAATTGATTAATTAAAATATTTATTACACATGTATATAATTATTTATTTTTTCATTAGTTATTTTTATATAAAAATATAAAACTTTTAAATTATAAAGTAATTGTTTTTATGTAATATATTTAACTAAAACGAAGAGAGTTCATAAAATAAATAAAAGCAGTATTTATATATTATATTAATTAAATATATATGTAATATTTTCAATGTAATGTTTAAAATTCAGAATTTTTTTTCTATACATGATATAAAAAATAGAAATTTTGGATAAATGAAGTATTTTTTCAAAAAAAAAGGATACACAACCTTTTGATGTGAAACCCATTTTAAATCTAGTTTTTTTCACATATAAATGTTCTGTTATAAATTTTAAACTTCTTATTTTATGGAGGGACATGAAAATTTACTTGGGATTAATTTTTTGTTTTTCTGATAAAATTAATATTTTAATGAATAGTAAAAAACACTTCATTTTAAATCATAACATATTATTCTACTTAGTTATTTATATTGGTATGTAACGCCCCGACCCCAGCTACCCAGAGTCGGTACATTACTTCGTAACATTGGCATGATCACAAGAAAGATCAAATCTCGAAAGACCGATTGGTTTAGTAGCCTTGGAAACACTAGATATATTCATAAGTTTTACATTACATCATAAAATGAAAAACATAATGTTTCCACAGTCCACACTATGATCCCCTCATAATATCCATGCAGGTCATTCATAACTTACATCTTCACTTCCTGGGAAAAATAAAACATAGAAAAGGGGTGTGCTCAAATGCCCAGTAAGGATAACAATATAGCGGAAACTTTCATCAATAAGAATAAACATTTAAGGCAATGTATAACTAAAACAAAAGCCTTTTAAACATGAACTTTCAACATGGTATGGCATAAATAAAATGAAATAATGCCATTTACTTATTCACATGGATATTCTACTAATCGAATAATCACATGCAAAAATCAATAACCACTTTAATAATGTTGGAATGCATAATGCCAGACTATCATAACCACATAGCCAAGGCCTCGTGCCAAGACTACAAATAAGATTTTGTCAAGGCCTTGTGCCAAGACACTAGTTTGTCTCATGAGACCTACCGATGCATCGAGGAGCTATAGCGGGCTCCACCCGTCACTTATTAAGTCCAATGCATTCCCATATGAAAAGGTTTAAACATAACATAAACATTCGTATTAAAACTAGCATACGAAATGTCAATAATTTCACCATAAACTATGAATGGTATAAAAATAGCACATCCACAGTCAAACATATCACAAAACCTTCAATACAATATAGAAGTTTTGTATCATAATAAATCAACTTCGAATAATCTTAAAATCCATCAAAGGATGTTGACATAGATGAAATCAAAATTCTTTTTAAAGAAATATCTCCTTTTATTTTGAAATCATTTAAGATCAATATAAAATAAAACATTTTCTTTGAAAATATTCTTATAAGCTTGTAAGGAAAGCTTTGAAGATTTTATAACGGCGTAAAATAACCGCACCCGCCGTATAAGTTAAAAAAACATTCTTACCTCAATTCTGTCGAAAAGGTTAAAAAGGACCTTGTTTTGAAAACGACGGAAAGATTCCTTTATAAACCTCTTATAAAAAGTCAAACAAGGGTATAAATGACTTTAACCCATATTCTTGTAAATAGTAAAAATGTTTTGAAATACATTTTTAAGAAAACATGGATGTGGATGATAAAGAGATCCCATTAGATTATTACGTATAAACAACCTCGGATAATGAAGAGATTGTGAAATAACCCTTACCTTGTACTTTTCCTTTGTTGGGGTCGGTTAACCTCCTGTATAATGGTGAAATAGTTGTTATTAAATTATAAAAGAATCATATACATTAATATGATATCATATATGATCTTTTAACATTGCTTTATTAATAACATCTTAGTATTATCGTCGTTTCAGGTGATAATCGATTCGTTCTTCTTAAATGTTTGGTTACGTAAGACATGTTTGTAATGGATAGATTAAATCTTATTCATAATCAGAATGATATTAACATTATTTTTAACCCTAAAATGAGAATAAGACTTGAATGGATACGATGGAGGATGGATCTCACCGCGTTCGTGGAGACGGTAGTCCGTACGTACGCACGAACGCTACTTCCATTTAATTTTTATTTTAAAAGAATTGAATCCAAATAATACATAGGTATATTACTATTCCAGTATAATATAATATTTTATATATGTTACTTAAGTTCATTAACACCATCCTTTATACGTTCCATGTGTGGTATGAACGAGTCATATCATTTTAAGGGGGCGGTAGTCCGCACTTCCTCAAATGAAATTATTGTATGTATATACAACATGAAACGAATAATGGTATGAAATAAAATGGAATTACAGAAGCTGATATATAAAATATATATCATTAATATCATATTTAATTACAGTGCCATCATAATGGCCACCATGAGAGGCGGTAAGATGTATTTGAACAATCATCGTTTCGTGAGGCGTTAGTTTTCCATCCACAGAAACATTATGTTCATCATCCATTAGATGGAGTTGTGTGTATGTGTAGTTTGAATAAATCTTATAACAACATCCTAGTATATTGAGGATACTGGTGTTGTTACAAAAGAAAGGAAATAAAAAGAGTTTGGGGGTTGGAGAAGCAAAATAAAGGAAAATAATTTAAGAGAAAACGTTACCTTTAATTTAGGTAACTCACTTTGGTTGGAACCAAAGGACTTCTTGAAATGATTTCTGCCTAAGGGGAAGCTTCAAGGAGGAGTAGAGGGATGTAGGGAGCTTAGTTGGGCAGAGTTTGGACGAGCCAAGTGGCTAGAGAGGTGTGAGGAATGAGTAGAAGTGGTCTCCTTTTATAATGGAGAAGAGGGGCTCTTTAGGAAAGAGTGAAAGTATTACTTTATAATATAATTATATTCGGTTTATAATGGTCCAAAAATCATTGAGGTCGAAGATAAGATGACTAATATTCTATATAACATCAACCAATAAGAATTGAACAGGTTTTAGATAATATTTTAATCATTATAATCTTATTCATTTAAATGATTTATTAATGAGGTAAACATTGCATCATTATTGTGTCATTAATAATTTAAATTATTTGATGTCTAAAAATTATAAATAAAATATCATTATGTAGGAAATCTTTTTATATTTCTAATGAATATTTATAATCGAAAATCCAACATGTATAACCCTATGTAAAAATTGTTCTTCTAAAAGATGTAAGCTTATGCCATTTTTATTTTTATTTTAACTTTATTAATATAAAGTGTCCCTACCACATACAAGTGGCTCCAAGGGGTCCCCAAATTGACCCAAGGATGCTCATGGTCGGTTATGTGTCCACCAATAAGGTTAGGACACGTTTTAGGGTAATTTGGTATTATTATAATATTATTTTTTAACCCTTATTTACCGGATTTACCCTTAACCATGGTAAATAAAATATTTACCACAGTAATTATTCAAAATGTCTAAAAATAAAAGTTATCTATTTACACAATTTGGATATCCTGATTCCAAATATGTAATCCATTTTTCTAAATTCAAAACACAGAAGTGGCAGAAATTAATTTAAAATTAATTCCCGCTGTCAAAACAAAAAGCGTGTTTTTAAGAGGTAATAACTATCAAAAGATTGACACTTGTTTATGTTCGGTTTAATTGTAAAATTATGTCCAATGACCAACATTATATTAAATGGTAAAAATATATTCTAAATATACTTTAAAACCACTCAAATTCATAATTTATCACTATTAATTATTTTGATTAAAAAAGTTGTTTTTAATTAAAATTTAGTAATTTTCACTATTCATCAAAATATGAAAGTTATCCAAAATGTACCAAAATTTCACCTTAGGCTAAATTCGATATTCCGAATCCAAAAATGAAGTCCATTTTCAAATATAAAATATATATAATTTCAAATTTTAGGTATTACTATTCATAACGGCTAGTTTGATCGGTTGTGGTGTGTGTTAAAACTCGACGTTGCGTACAACACACGCTACTGTTTTATTCAAAGGAAAGCGTACCGTGGAAGCTTGGGATGTTTCATTTTATATTTTTTGATGTCTCCATTTAGTCAAAAAGTTTAAAATATTGTATTTAAAAAGATTTCACTATCAAAAGTTGATAAAAGTGCAATACTGAAAATGAATCTGTTCTTGCATTATGACTAAGAAACTCATAATATGGATTCTAAAATTATAAGGATTATATAAAGTTAAAAATGTAGTTAATGCTATTCATGACCTCTTTTAATGGCTTTTTTTTTTGGGTAAGTCATGGTGTGATTGAACTCGGTGTTGCGTGTAGTGCAAGTTATTGAATTATTTTGAAGAAATAACACACTATGAAATCTTGGGGTGTTACATTCTCCCCTCCTTCAATAAATTGCGTCCTCGCAATTTTAAATTGTTCTTCGAAAATAAAAGGTTGAAAATAGAAAATATATTTGTGGGAAAACCCACATCGGAAATTGGGTTACTAAAATTTAGTCTTAATATGAGGAAAAGAGAAATTAAAGTGTCACCACCAAATTATGATCTCGATTAGGAGAACATTGGTGGCATTTAGAGACATATAATTGGAGGAAAAGCGTAAATATTTATAGGTAGTGATTGAGGTCATCAATCACAAACAAGTATAAAATTGAGGTCCTTAAATTCATCAATCTATGATGATTTGAAATACCATCGGTTCAACAAAACATAGGGTATTAGGATAACATATTTATGACGTTTCAAAATATCCTAGTTGAAATCCCACATCGAAAAATGAATTAATGAGGCCTCTATTTAAAATAAAGAGTCGAAAGTATGAAGATTACCGAAAATAACACATACTAGGGTTCCATGTAGGAAAATATGGATATGGAAGAAAAATCTAACCATCAATTATCTGATGGAGAGTGGTAGAGAACATGGCTATGAAAAGGCCAACAATCCCAAAGCCATAAATTTGTGATGATTTAAGGTACCATCTAGGACAACCTTTTTGTTCTAAGTTTCTATTATTAATGTTGAGGAATTTATTTATGAGATTGGCTAAGATAATAAGGAGATATACTTACTTTATAATTAGAATTTTACCCATTAATAAATTTCTACCAAAAACTCATCTTTCACTCTAAAAGATAATAGAACGTAATTTTTTTTTCTATTTATACTATTCGTACAGGGTTCCAAAATAAATGAATTTATAATTCATCTAACAGATCTTTTTTTAAAAAAACTACATTATTTAATTCGGACATCTCGTGGGACAGTGGTAGGTGATACACCCTTGTCGCCCTTCGGTTGCGGGTTCAAGTCTCGCAGCCTTGCCGGACGCGATGGGTTGCCGCCCGACCTCCGGGTTGTCCTTTTATGGAAATCCAAAATAATCCAAACTAGAACTATCCAAAATACTTCTATCCAAACACACAGTCCAACATTTATAAGTAAGGTAAACATAATGTAGAACCTTTTTACCCCGTAATAGCATATGAATACCTTCATCATGCATTCTTTTAATACACCTAAACATCCAAAATTACCATATTCCTTATTGATTACATTCATGCTCCCTTATTCCATATAGAAAGCTGGATATACTTTATTAATCCAAAAATGTTTTAAAACCCAACAATGATGGAATATACAAATCATTAATCAGCTTCAAGGTAGTCAATAATATCCAATATAATTTATCCAAATCAATCATGTATTATTCTAAAATCACCACCTCGGTATCTGAACCATATTATGGTTTATCTTTCTCTCAACCATATATTTTCCAAACATTTAACCTGCTACTGAGTCACTTTTCTTTGTTCCACACCATCTCAAGTCCTTAATGAAATAGTACTGCAGTACAATCCTTATATACACCATAATTATTATAACAAGTACATTGTTGATACAACACTCAATTGATATAATCAACATAAGAACTCTAATCATTCCTCTTCATCTGTGGTAGTATCATAACTTGATTATTATCCAATAGCATCATTTGCGGCATAGTCTGATGACTGGGGCATAGGTTCGCGTAGTGTCCAAACTCCTTGCAAATGAAGCATTGTACATTTGAAACCATTTTCTTACCCTTGCAGTCACGTACTTTGTGCCCTTTTCCTCCACACTTATAACAAACTCCCATTCCTTTCAGGCAAGTTCCAGGGTGTTTCTTACCACATTTACCACATATGGGAAAATTCTTCTTTTCCCTCTTCCCTTTATCCATCTTTCTCTCTTCCATCCTTTTCTTCTCTTGCTTCCCTTCAAAGCCATAGGACTCTGTAAACTCTTTACTTATCTTATCAACACATGATATTATTTCTTCATATGATGATAATACATGGGAGACTATTTCTCTTATCAATTCTAGCTTAAGACCATGAAAGATATGATCCTTCCTTCTCTTTGGATCATGTTCATTTCTGGAGTTCTCATTCCTTCTATTGGGCGCAATTTCTAAACAATGGCATAAACTAGATCAGTTTATGAATCAAAATACATAATCCCATACTTATAAAACACTTAACATGAATTGAACTATTTATGGATATAATCCATAATCATAAAAATGTTTTCTTTGAGGACGTATATACTCATAAACCCTTCATAATGATTTGTAAAGAAAATGAGAGTTATCCTAAGCATATCCCCCGGGAGTGTCGTAACCAAGAGTGCAGCAAGGCCCGTTGTCGTGCACCAGTTCCCGTTCAAGTCTAGCTCAAAGCGGTGTTTTCGGGTTTTACCCCTAGGTACATCTGTGCCAGAGCCGCCTCTACCTGCTCGTATCCAGACAGGGATGTATTGCTCGGAAAACTCACAAAATCTCTACAATACCAAAATTCTAGGAAACTCTTCTATACTAATCCTCAAAGTTCATCTTAGGTCTACGTGCTCTAATCAGAGTTTATCTAAATCTAGTTTCCAAGGTTTGTACTAAACTTCCTTTGATACCAACTGTAACGCCCCGACCCCAGCTACCCAGAGTCGGTACATTACTTCGTAACATTGGCATGATCACAAGAAAGATCAAATCTCGAAAGACCGATTGGTTTAGTAGCCTTGGAAACACTAGATATATTCATAAGTTTTACATTACATCATAAAATGAAAAACATAATGTTTCCACAGTCCACACTATGATCCCCTCATAATATCCCTGCAGGTCATTCATAACTTACATCTTCACTTCCTGGGAAAAATAAAACATAGAAAATGGGTGAGCTCAAATGCCCAGTAAGGATAACAATATAGCGGAAACTTTCATCAATAAGAATAAACATTTAAGGCAATGTATAACTAAAACAAAAGCCTTTTAAACATGAACTTTCAACATGGTATGGCATAAATAAAATGAAATAATTCCATTTACTTATTCACATGGATATTCTACTAATCGAATAATCACATGCAAAAATCAATAACCACTTTCATAATGTTGGAATGCATAATGCCAGACTATCATAACCACATAGCCAAGGCCTCGTGCCAAGACTACAAATAAGATTTTGTCAAGGCCTTGTGCCAAGACACTAGTTTGTCTCATGAGACCTACCGATGCATCGAGGAGCTATAGCGGGCTCCACCCATCACTTATTAAGTCCAATGCATTCCCATATGAAAAGGTTTAAACATAACATAAACATTCGTATTAAAACTAGCATACGAAATGTCAATAATTTCACCATAAACTATGAATGGTATAAAAATAGCACATCCACAGTCAAACATATCACAAAACCTTCAATACAATATAGAAGTTTTGTATCATAATAAATCAACTTCGAATAATCTTAAAATCCATCAAAGGATGTTGACATAGATTAAATCAAAATTCTTTTTAAAGAAATATCTCCTTTTATTTTGAAATCATTTAAGATCAATATAAAATAAAACATTTTCTTTGAAAATATTCTTATAAGCTTGTAAGGAAAGCTTTGAAGATTTTATAACGGCGTAAAATAACCGCACCCGCCGTATAAGTTAAAAAAAACATTCTTACCTCAATTCTGTCGAAAAGGTTAAAAAGGACCTTGTTTTGAAAACGACGGAAAGATTCCTTTATAAACCTCTTATAAAAAGTCAAACAAGGGTATAAATGACTTTAACCCATATTCTTGTAAATAGTAAAAATGTTTTGAAATACATTTTTAAGAAAACATGGATGTGGATGATAAAGAGATCCCAGTAGATTATTACGTATAAACAACCTCGGATAATGAAGAGATTGTGAAATAACCCTTACCTTGTACTTTTCCTTTGTTGGGGTCGGTTAACCTCCTGTATAATGGTGAAATAATTGTTATTAAATTATACAAGAATCATATACATTAATATGATATCATATATGATCTTTTAACATTACTTTATTAATAACATCTTAGTATTATCGTCGTTTCAGGTGATAATCGATTCGTTCTTCTTAAATGTTTGGTTACGTAAGACATGTTTGTAATGGATAGATTAAATCTTATTCATAATCAGAATGATATTAACATTATTTTTAACCCTAAAATGAGAATAAGACTTGAATGGATACGATGGAGGATGGATCTCACCGCGTTCGTGGAGACGGTAGTCCGTACGTACGCACGAACGCTACTTCCATTTAATTTTTATTTTAAAAGAATTGAATCCAAATGATACATAGGTATATTACTATTCCAGTATAATATAATATTTTATATATGTTACTTAAGTTCATTAACACCATCCTTTATACGTTCCATGTGTGGTATGAACGAGTCATATCATTTTAAGGGGGCGGTAGTCCGCACTTCCTCAAATGAAATTATCGTATGTATATACAACATGAAACGAATAATGGTATGAAATAAAATGGAATTACAGAAGCTTATATATAAAATATATATCATTAATATCATATTTAATTACAGTGCCATCATAATGGCCACCATGAGAGGCGGTAAGATGTATTTGAACAATCATCGTTTCGTGAGGCGTTAGTTTGCCATCCACAGAAACATTATGTTCATCATCCATTAGATGGAGTTGTGTGTATGTGTAGTTTGAATCCTTCTTATAACAACATCCTAGTATATTGAGGATACTGGTGTTGTTACAAAATAAAGGAAATAAAAAGAGTTTGGGGGTTGGAGAAGCAAAATAAAGGAAAATAATTTGAGAGAAAACGTTACCTTTAATTTAGGTAACTCACTTTGGTTGGAACCAAAGGACTTCTTGAAATGATTTCTGCCTAAGGGGAAGCTTCAAGGAGGAGGATAGGGATGTAGGGAGCTTATTTGGGCAGAGTTTGGACGAGCCAAGTGGCTAGAGAGGTGTGAGGAATGAGTAGAAGTGGTCTCCTTTTATAAGGGAGAAGAGGGGCTCTTTAGGAAAGAGTGAAAGTATTACTTTATAATATAATTATATTCGGTTTATAATGGTCCAAAAATAATTGAGGTCGAAGATAAGATGACTAATATTCTATATAACATCAACCAATAAGAATTGGACAGGTTTTAGATAATATTTTAATCATTATAATCTTATTCATTTAAATGATTTATTAATGAGGTAAACATTGCATCATTATTGTGTCATTAATAATTTAAATTATATGATGTCTAAAAATTATAAATAAAATATAATTATGTAGGAAATCTTTTTATCTTTCTAATGAATATTTATAATCGAAAATCAAACATGTATAACCCTATGTAAAAATTGTTCTTCTAAAAGATGTAAGCTTATGCCATTTTTATTTTTATTTTAACTTTATTAATATAAAGTGTCCCTACCACATACAAGTGGCTCCAAGGGGTCCCCAAATTGACCCAAGGATGCTCATGGTCGGTTATGTGTCCACCAATAAGGTTAGGACATGTTTTAGGGTAATTTTGTATTATTATAATATTATTTTTTAACCCTTATTTACCGGATTTACCCTTAACCATGGTAAATAAAATATTTACCACAGTAATTATTCAAAATGTCTAAAAATAAAAGTTATCTATTTACACAATTTGGAAATCCTGATTCCAAATATGGAATCCATTTTTCTAAATTCAAAACACAGAAGTGGCAGAAATTAATTTAAAATTAATTCCCGCTGTCAAAACAAAAAGTGTGTTTTTAAGAGGTAATAACTATCAAAAGATTGACACTTGTTTATGTTCGGTTTAATTGTAAAATTATGTCCAATGACCAAAATTATATTAAATGGTAAAAATATATTCTAAATATACTTTAAAACCACTCAAATTTATAATTTATCACTATTAATTATTTTGATTAAAAAAGTTGTTTTTAATTAAAATTTAGTAATTTTCACTATTCATCAAAATATGAAAGTTATCCAAAATGTACCAAAATTTCACCTTAGGCTAAATTCGATATTCCGAATCCAAAAATGAAGTCCATTTTCAAATATAAAATATATATAATTTCAAAATTTAGGTACTACTATTCATAACGGCTAGTTTGATCGGTTGTGGTGTGTGTTAAAACTCGACGTTGCGTACAACACACGCTACTGTTTTATTCAAAGGAAAGCGTACCGTGGAAGCTTGGGATGTTTCATTTTACATTTTTTGATGTCTCCATTTAGTCAAAAAGTTTAAAATATTTTATTTAAAAAGATTTCACTATCAAAAGTTGATAAAAGTGCAATACTGAAAATGAATCTGTTCTTGCATTATGACTAAGAAACTCATAATATGGATTCTAAAATTATAAGGATTATATAAAGTTAAAAATGTAGTTAATGCTATTCATGACCTCTTTTAATGGCTTTTTTTTTGGGTAAGTCATGGTGTGATTGAACTCGGTGTTGCGTGTAGTGCAAGTTATTGAATTATTTTGAAGAAATAACACACTATGAAATCTTGGGGTGTTACATGGTATATTATATATTTAATTATATTTAAAGTATAATTAGTTTATTTTTAATCATTTATTCTAATTTTGATCCTTGGATGTAACTTCACATTAAAATTAGTTACATACTAACATCAATGTTTTTATTTGTTTTATATGTTTTTCTAAAAAATCAATTTCAGGTTTTGAGAATGGGGGGACTGATTTTAAATTATATAAAAAATCTTATGTGTTTTTAATTCTGAAAAATGGATTCAAAATTTGAAATCATAAGGTCCATAATATGTAAATAGGTAATTTTTGGATATTATTAACACTAACATTAACAATTATTTTAACTATTATTGTCAAGGGTAAATCTATTATTAAATGTTAAAATAATATAATAATATTATAAAACTATGCTAAAACATTTCCTAGTTTAATTGGATAAATTTATCCTGACCTTGATCATCCTTGGGTCTATTTTAGTACAACTTGATGTGTGACGGCCCAGTCCAGCCCACGATCATGATATTGTACTCTTTAGGCCTAGCCCGCACAGTTTTTTTCCATGGGTTCTAGCCTCAGGAACCCCCCAGGAAAAGGCCTCATTATTTTAGATTTATCTAGACAACCTTATAAGAAGTTCTTTTTGCACCTCCTCCTTCGATGTGGGATTTCCATAACCCACCCCATAGAAGGGCCCAACGTTATCGCTAGCACATCAAATGGCAACCATCTCTGATACGACATATAACAGCCCAATATATCCCACAATCATTATATAGTGTTCTTTGGGCCTAGCCCACATGGTTTTGTTTTTTCCTAGGTTCTGGCACTCTATCACCCTCCGGGAAAAGGCCTCATGATGGGAGATATATCCACACCACCTTATAAAGTGGTGGTTCGTGCTCCTCCTCCTTCGATGTGGGATTGACATAACCCAATGTGACAACTGGGTCCTAGTGACTTCACAACCACCTACTTTAACATGGTCATCGGGTCCTGGCCGGCCAGGTACCACCAGTTGATATTGTCCACTTTTGGCCTACCGCACAAGATTTTGTTTTTCCCTGGGTTTTGTCTCTTAGGAGCCCCCCCCAGGAAAATGCCTCATGATGGCAGAGGTATCCACACCAACTGATAATCAGGTGCTTAGTGATCCTTCTCATTCTATGTGGGATTTCCATAAACCAATGTAACAACTGGGTCCTAGTGACATTCCAGCCACCCCGCCTTAACATAGACATCGGGTCCTGGCCCGCCAGGTACCACTAGTTGCCCCACAGACACATGGTCCCCACCCAAGGCTCCACCCACATGCCTGAACAGGTCATCTGACTAATGAATATCTCCACATGCCAACACATGTCCGTTACATTGTGTATTTTCCTCACTCACACAGACCCTAGGAAACTCCCTATATGGTCACCCATCCTAATTACTATTCTAAACCAACCAAACATAACTGTGCAGTTCTAATTTGGTATGCTCACGAAAATGAATACGCACCTTGATGACATTAGACATATCATTTAGACATCTAACCCTTTATCATTAGGGGGTGTTTCAATCACACCCCCCCCCCCCCCCTTTAGAGCATGATGTCCCCGTTGTGGGCCCTACATCTCAACCCAGGCAGTGCTCCACACATAATGTTGGCTACCACTTCTGATACCAAATGTAACAACTGGGACCCAGAGACAGCACACCCACCCTACCATAACATGGTCATTGGGTCCTGGCCCACTAGGTACAACTGGTTTCCCCATAGACTCATAATTCCCAACTAATGGTTCACCTACTTGCCTCAACGGGTTATCTGACTTATGACTATCCCCACAAGACAACACATTTCCCTTCTAGTTTGTTTTTTCCTCACTCACATGGTTGTCGGGTCTTGGCCCGCCAGGTACCACTAGTTGTCCCACAGACATGTGGTCCCCACCCAAGGGTCCAACCACATGCCTGAACTGGTCATCTGACTAATGAATGTCTCCACAGGACAACACATGTCCTTTATAGTGTGTATTTTCCTCACTCACGCACAACCTAGGAAACATCCAAGAAGGTCACCCATGTAGATTATAACTCCAAACCATGAAAACATAACTATGGGGTTCTAATCAAGTATGCTCTTGAAAATGAAGATGCACCTTGTTGAAATTACTCATATCATTTTCCCATTTAACCATTTATCATTTGGGGGTGTTACAATCACCCCCCCCCCCTTATAGAAGATTATTTCCTTGTTGTGGGACCTAAATCTAAACTAGGCAGTGATTCACACATAATGATGTGTACCACCTCTGATAAAAATGTATCAACTGGGTCCCGGTGACTGCACAACCACCCTGCCATAACATGGTCTATGGGTCCTAGCCCACTAGTTACCACCAGTTGCCCCGAAGACATGCGGTCCCTAACCAAGGGTTCACCCACATGTCTCAATGGGTCATCTGACTAATGAATGTTCCCACATTCCAACACATGTCCTTGCCAGTGTGTTTTTCCTCAATCACACACACCCTAGGAAACATCCCAAAAGGTCACCCTTCCTAATTACTACACCAAACCAAGCACGCTTATCTATGGAGTTCTAATCAGGTAGGCCCTTGAAAATGAAGGTGCACCTTGTTGAAATTAGTCATATCATTTTGCAATTTAACCCTTTATCATTCGAAGGTGTTACAATCACCCCCCTTTAAAGAACGACGTCCTCATTGGGGGCCCTACATCTCAACCCATGCAGTGCTCCACACATAATGTTGGGTACCACCTCTAATACCAAATGTAACAACCGGGACCCATTGACAGCATAACCACCCTGTCATAACATGGT
This sequence comes from Viscum album, assembly GCA_963277665.1. Classification (NCBI taxonomy): domain Eukaryota; kingdom Viridiplantae; phylum Streptophyta; class Magnoliopsida; order Santalales; family Viscaceae; genus Viscum; species Viscum album. Next base: position 1,809,243,158 of record OY728136.1, on the reverse strand, counting down.
TGTTTGGTCCTGGCACACCAGGTACCACCAGTTTCCCCGTAGACACGTGGTCCCTTCCCAAGGGTCCACCCACATGCCTGAATGGCTCATCTAACTTATGAATATCCCTATAGTCCAACACATATCCATTAATGTGTGTTTTGTCCTCACTGACACCGACCCTGGGAAACTTTTCCGAAGGTCACCCGTCCTAATTACTACTCCAATCCAAGCACACTTAACTGTGGAGTTCTAATCCAGTAGGCTCCCTCAAAGGAAGTCTCACCTTGTTGACATGTGACATGTCATATATCCATTTAAACCATTATCATTTGGAGTTGTCACATGAAGGCACTTGGATTACTTTAATGATTTTAAAATACTATGTCCAACTAATAGTTATTTTGGTTACACTTTTGTTATTAAAAATTATTGTTATTAATGTGGAGTTATACCAGTGATATATTAGATTAGAAATAAAAATTATTAAGTTAAAAACATTACTTATATAATGGAAATTTATTTTCAAATTATCAAAAATAATTAAATTAATTAAATAGAGACATAAAGAAGATATAGTAATGAAATAATTAATTAAAGAATCAAGTAAATGATATTATAAAAATTGAAATAAATATTATCTGATATAATTTATGGAATCCCAAAATTTTATGTATAAATTTAATTTTTTTATTAATTAAATTTGTTGGTTCTATTTGATCTTCTTTATTATGATATTTTTCATACTCAATTAATTTTATTTGTCTAAATTTATATATTGGTATTTTAATGTATAAAATATTTAATTAATGGATATTAAATTTTATAAAATTTCATATGAATCCATATGGTTATAATAAGCCCAAATATTTCATCAATTATATTCTTTTATGTCATTATAAATGTTATGGTAATTACATTAACCCTCAAATTTTAAATAACATAATATCATAGTAAGATTAAAAATGGTAAAAATAGGTTAAACGAAAACGTTAATGATAAAAAAATATTCAAAATTTGTCTCATTTTCATTTTCTGATTGTTATTTAACCCATAATAATATTTTCATTTAAAAAATATAATTTCAGAACCATTTGGAATCAGAAAAAGAATTTAAATTAATTTCATATTTTATGAGTTTCCTGGGGTGCCTCTCCATTCTCCAAAAAAATGTACCCACTCTTCTAGAATAATCACCCATACAAATCCATCTACATTGGAAAATATCTACACTAAATTATTCTAATAATCTCTACCCACATTCTTGAGGACATATTTTAGCTATAATACCATTTTATTGGTTGTAAGGTGTTCTTCATAGATGATAAACTAAAGTAGAGGTATTATTTTTTGAACTGTTCTTATTTAATTTCATCTTCCACAAACTCCAAATCAATTTCTATTAAGATGAAATAACATGTTCAGTATCCTCAATATAAATAGATTTATTATTGAATTACAATCACATAAATCCATCTCAAAATTCATTCAATGGGAAATGAATATTTGATTCGTGTGTACGGCGGATTACCACCTCGCTTATAGATATAGTTCATTTTTCATTACCATAAATAAAGACTAATTATAATGATGTAATAATTTTCATGATATTATATTCATGAAATAATTATTATATAGTAATATATCAAATGTATTTACATTCCATGAACATAATAATGATTATGTCATTCGTGCAGACATTTGAACTATCACCTCATTGAAGAGATGCGAATCATTTTTTATTTACCAGATCACATTTATGATATATATATAAGTATATATTTAAATGTTTTCAAAGATTTTAATATTATTATTATAATTTTTCAATCATAAAATTACAATTATATTATTCCCATAATGATCAAAGAAAAATGGAAATGTTACACACGTGCACGTATAACCTACTGCCTCCATGGTTGTAATGTTGTTCATTTTTCATATTTAATTAATTTATTAAAGAGTATAATTGATGTAAAAAAATTCATTATTATGTCATGAATATTATTCTAGGTATGTTGGATTTATAACTACACAGACTACTTAAATGAATCCATGAAAAATTTTGACTCAAGTATCAAATATTGACAAAACATCTAATATGAACTTGAAGAATTATGAAACTTTTATAACATTGCAATAAGGTATATACACAAAATAATAAACATGATAAATGTTCTCAGGAAAGTTGAAATTATCCTATGATTAATATTTTTGAATTATAATGTACATACATGGGGAATCAAACTTAAGGTGAGGAATATCATCCCTATATTCTTTCATTGGGAATATTTTGATAATATACAACACCTTTTTTATAATGGGTATAGTCAAACACATTAAATTTTAATTTCATTAAAATATATCCAAAAAAATATATTATTAAATGAATAATTTTAAATTATTTTGAAAATGAAAATTTTAATGCTATTTAACATATAATGTGGAAATGATCTGGTACCTCGCCTTGGAAATTTTAGCATTTGGCTTCCTATACAAGAAAAAAAATTTAAATGAGAAATAAATAACATATTTGAAATTTTTTTAATTTTGGAATTACGAATGGTTTTAGGAATTGATTGAATATATCTTGACATTTTTAAATTTATTAAAATTTTAATTTTTGATTGAAATGTTGATAATAGATACCATTTATGTGTTATGATTATATAATGGTACATGGAAATTTGACGAGTGGTGGCATGATACCCCAAAGATGGGTGGTTATGTGATAATCCAATTATCGGTGGCTCTTTGATAAACCAATAATTGATGGTTACATTATAAACCGTAATTGTTAGGGTACTTATGTCATCCATATGGGTATTCCATGTAGTGAAATGTGTGGAAGTCAACAGTCTAGTTATTCTATTTCAGTATGATTATGTACCAAGTTAACAGATGATCTAAATGTTTATATCTCTAGGTTTAATGGTACTATTTAGGTTATAAATGTGAAATAAATGAACCTATATTCATTGAATAGTATTTACTAATTCATAAAGGTGAATAGTATTACATTATGATAAATTATTCATGGTTTACATGTCTTCACATTTCTATCATTTTACTCAATCAATGTGTATCCATTGTTGTGTTTTTTATAGTGATCCCATGTTTTGAAATGATTTTCAAATGTCTTTTGATTTTCAAGGAAAAAAGAATATTCCTTGATGAAAGTATTGAATTGTTGTCTGGAAATTGAATAATGTTTTATTTTAAAAAGGGTTCCTTTAGTGATAAAATAGATACTTGTTATAGGTGTCCACATGTAATGTATGAGTTTTCTATGTATGATTTTTTACAAATTAAATCAATATCTAAACATAACAAATCCTCAAATGTGAATTATAGTTCAAAAAAACTACAATACTATATTTTTAGTGCTAAGACCTTATAGTTTTTATAATAGGATGGTTTGGAAAACATTAGATAATAGGATGACTTATTAAGAAAAAAGGATATCATATTAGATTATAATTTTCAGGATGATCATAAGTTCACTATCGTAGAAATCCCTTTAGCACCTTTATGATCAAAATATTTTAGGCGGATGAATGTATTTTGGGGGACATTTATTGTCGATGTAATTATGGTTTATTATGTTTTTCGATGTAAAATAAAATACATGAGATAAACAATAAGGTTAAAATATGTTATGATTATTTTTATGGATTTTATCTCATTTTATAGAATGTTTTCAAATTATATAACATTTGGATAAATGAAAACATGAAAACTGTGTGATAACCTATTATATTGGAAAGTTATGTTGGAATAGAACTGACAATCAAGGTGTGACATAGATTTTTCACCTACCACTAGCCTACATGATGTCCTGGTTAGTATACATTTTTTTATTAGTTAAAATAGATTATGAAATATGAAGATTTTCATTTCTGTAACATATGTTTAATGAAATGTATATCCATTGAATATTAAAATAATTTCTAGATTAAATGATAAATTTTATTTTGGAATATTTTTACTATTTTGGGAACACTATATTCCTACGGTAAATATAATTAAATGTGATTTTATTTAGGAGTAATGGTTGAATTTTATTTTTGAAGAATACATGTTTTCATTGTGGACTTAATTTGATTTGAGTTATTTATGGAAAAGATTGACCAATCTTGGAGATTATGTGATAAAGATAATTTTATTCTGTTATAAGACATTATGATTGGTTTATGTTATTTGGGGATAAATGATAATATTTTACATTTCTAATTAAGAAATCAAATTCAATTGAAATTTGTGAGTCAATTATAGATTTCATTGTGTTGATTAATTTTAAGGAATGTTATATGTTGAATGGTCTTTGATGATCATTTGATATTACTCTCGATATATAGGAATTAAAATTAGTACTTATACTTATGAAATATTTTCATCCTTAGGTTAAATTAACCGATCTTGTAATAACCATTTTGGGTTTGGATAATTTTTAAAGGTACAAGAAATTGATAATTAGCCATTTTTGGTTGATGTGTGTTTGTAAAATTAGATTGTTGTTCTTCAGATGTGAAAAATTCAACTTACACACTCATCATTAGGAGGAAAAGATGAATTTGTTGTAGAATTTTATTAATGGATTAAAATCTACTTATAGTGTATGTATTTTTCGTTATGTTTTTATTATACATTGTCATATAATTCCTCAACATTATGAAAATTATTTTAAAACAAAAAAGTTTTATGTTTACATTTCATAAAACGTAATCAAAGAATGTTTAACATTTCACAAGTTTGTAGATTTGTGACTATTAACTATATCCTAATCTTGTTTTCTATCACTCTCTATCAGAACATGATTGTTTTTCTTCGTTATAAAACAATTTTTTCGTACATGGAATCCTAGAATGTTTTATCTCATGTGACCATTGTATGGTCCCCACATTCTTTTATTGTGGCTATTTTATTTATCCTTAAACTGATGTGGGAATAAAAAACAGGGTATTTTGAAGAGTTATAACATAGTTAGCGAACCCAATTTCAAAATTTGAGGATAAAATTTCCAAATTTGATAGATAATGTAACAACAATATATTTTTAATGGAGGAAATATTTTTTATAGAATACATAAATTCCATATCAAACATATGAGAAAAACAAAAAAATATTATATTACCTTATAACCTAGGTGTTAAAATGGAGGGAATTAAAAAAATAATTTATTAATGATAATTTTTTATACATGTATTTTATTAATTATTTTTTGAAATTTTTTTTAAATGAAAATAAAAAAATTTCTTAAAAAAATTAAATATTTTTTGAAAACTATTTAAATTAAAATAAGTGAGTTTATAAAATAATGAAATCAATATCTATAAATTTTATTAATTAAATATACAAGCATTATTTTTAATGCAATGTTTAAAATTGATATTATATATTCTATAGACATGATATAAGAAGAAATTAAATTTTCAGATAAAAGAAGTATTTAAAAATAATAATTTTACCACCTTCTTAGAGAGAACCAATTTTAAATATAGTTTTTGAAACTTTTATAAGATCTATTTTAAATATAAGTTTACTATTTTGAGTCGGGTATTAAAAATGTACTTTGGTTCAAATTTTGGTAATTTTTTGATTAAATTCATATTTTAATGAATAGTGAAAATACTATATTTTAATTCAACTCTTCATCTTCTTAATTGATATTTTTATTAGTAGATTATACATTTATTTGGTTTTAATGTAAAATTTGAATATTTTGTACCATTTTATACCTATTCCAAATTAACATTTTTACTTTACAACTATTTTAAGTGGAATGTGAGAACCCTCACAGATAAAAGAGATCAAGAATTAAAGAATACAACTGACTTATTAAACACTAGTCTAAGGAGATTTGAATCTCTTTCCCTAAATTGATTCTAGGGAAAAGAACTAACCTGGAAATCTAAATCGGCCCCCAGTATTTCTTCATAATGTTTTGCAAGATAATCCCAAGCTTTCATATACTCCTCTCTAATAATGTTCTTCGCATTAAATCCTCTAACCAGTATGATGTATTTCTTATTAATCCAATCAGCATGCTCTCAAGTAATTTCCACTAGAACTAATCATCCCATCATTGGATCAATATCATCCCTCGTATCATTGATCACCAGAAAATCCTCCTTAAATTCTTTACTAGAATGCATGAGTAATTCCATCTGTGCACTGAATATTCTATGTTATTTAATTTGGAATAATGAATTAAATAATTTCAATCATAAGGTCTGTATTATGAAAATCAGTCATTTTTTATTATTTGATATTATAAATACTATCTTTAGAAATTATTTCTACTACCACATTCATGGGTAATTCAGTTATTAAAGGTCAAAATAATTTTATAATATTATAAAACTACCCTAAAACATGTTTTAATTAAATTGTGTAAATTTATCATAACCATGATCCTTCATGGTTATATTTTTGGACCACATAGAGACACATGGATGAGTTTAATGATTTATAAATTTTATATTCAATGAATAGTTATTTATGATATTCATTTGATTTTAATAAGTTTTTTTTTAATATATGGTTATTTAGTGTATATCTTTTACTATAAATAGTAAAAATAATTATAAAAAAAATTAGCTATATCATGTTAATTTATTTATAATTTTAATGAAATAAATAATTAAATAAAATTCTGACATAGAGATGATGTGATAATTTCATAATGAATCATAGAATCTAATAAATGATATTATAAATATTATCAAACATAGATAATTTAATCTGAGAATTTAAGGGATAATTTTTACATGTTTTTTCATTGTTTAAAAGAGATTGTTCGAATGTATCATCTTGTTATGATATTTTGTAATGTCATCTAAAGAATAGTGTCAAAATTTTCTTTATTGGTATTTTGAAATATGAAATATTTTATTAAATGATATTAACTTTTTAAAAATATAGGATTCAACCAAATTGGGATTATAAGTCCATATATGTCATAAGTATCAAATATTTGTGTTGTTTAAAATGTTATGGGAATTACATTAAACCAAAAATTTTAAATAACATACTATCACTATATGATAAAATATGGCAAAATAAGAGATAAAACAAAATGATAAGGATTAAAAAATATTCATTAAAAACAAATTTATATTATATAATGGCTAGTTGAAAAAAAATATTATTATCATTTAAATATATCATTTTCATCCAATTTTTAATCGAAAATTGAATTTATAATAATTTAATATTTTATGAGTTTTTAAGGGTGCCCCTCCCCTCTCCTATAAAAATATACCCACTCTTCCATAATATTGACACACCTAATTCCATTTTATTCTTCCAAAATATATCTTTAACCACTACTTAAATACCAATAAAAATTATTGAGTCCTTATTTTATTCAGAACACATTTCTTAGTGGTGTTAATGTGTTCTACAATGGTGATCATCCAAAGAAGAGGAATTTTTTTTATAAGTTATTTAGTTTTATTTATACATCCACATAATATAAATATTAATATTCATTGATGAAATAATATATAAAATTCCCTTAGTATTATTTTAGGATATTCTTGTAATAAAATTCCCAAAATCCATCCCAAATTTCATCAAACGGGAAATGAACATTTCGTTTGTGTGTACAACAGACTACCACCTCACAAACTGATATAGTTCGTTTTGAAATACCATCTATCAATAATTATTATAATAATGGGATAAATGTTTATAAATGATATTATTTAAATTTTTATTATTGAATAATAAATCATTTTTTTATTATTATCCATGCAGAAAAAATGATAATGTCTTCTGTCCGTATGTGTGAACTATCTTTTCTACGAAGCGTGGTGAATAGTTTTACTTATCCAAATCACTTGTATGTCATATATAAGTATATTTATATTATTATTATGATTTTTATAATATTTTTATTATTCTAGAAATATAAAATAACAATTACGTTATTTCCATAACAATAAATGAAAAATGGAGACATTACGCATACGCACGTACGACAGACCATATCCATGACTATAACAATGTTCATTGATTATATTTAATGAATTATATTAGATCTATAATTGATATTAAAAAATTTAATTTATGTCATTAATATTTTTCTATATATTATGGACTTATGACCACATGGAAATGAGACATCATAAAATGTTATTTTTTACTCAAGTACAAAATATCGACAAAATGTCTGAGGTGAACAAAATGAATTGGGTAATTTTTATAGAATTTTAAAAAGATATATAATTGAAATAATAAACATGAAAATGATCTCAAAATTTTATAAATTTAAATAATTTTATTATTCATGATAAATAATGATCAAACGTGAAGAATCGAACTAAATGAAATGGACTTCGTCTAATTCTCTTTTCATTAAGCCATATTTTGATACTATACACATCCATAATTAATAATGTTTATAATCATCAACTATGAAATTTAATTTCATTCAATGGTTTTCAAAATTATTTATTAATGAATGTGGTAACAATAACATTTTTCCACTGCAATCATTTTGGTATTTCGAATCTTGTACGTGCTGAAATGTTTTTAAATGAAAAATACATAGAATATTATATTTTCATGTAAATTTTAATTTATAATGGATTTAATAATGGCTTTATTATATCATCAAATGAGTTATTAGGATTTCAAATGATTTATTATGAGTGGAATGTAGATAATTACAATTGATTATGTGATCCGATTATATAATGGTACCTAGACATTTGGTGGGCGGTTACGTGATAAAAAATTGATGGGTGGTTATGTGATAAACCAAATATGGGACGTTATATGATAAACCCTTGAGGGGTTCTTATGTTATAACATCAAGTTTTTTGGGTTTCGGTGTTGGATCATGGCTACCCCATTTACTGATATTTGTGTAAGTCAACAGTATGGTTATTCAATTTATGTATGATTATATCTGATGTTATCTTTATATGTTATATGATTTATTATTTGGTTTTCATGGAAATATTTTTTTGATAACAATGGAAATAACATTGATTAAATTATTTGAAGAATATTTACTAATTTATTAGGAGATAATTTTAAATTTATGATAAATTATTCATGGTTTACATGTTTTCAAAAGGGTGAAATTTTCCTTCACTATGTATCCCTTACTATATATTTTATGCTCATCCCATGCTTTAAAATGTTTTTCTCATGATTTAAATAACAATTTAGTCATGTATGTTATCATAGAAGAATTATGATTATAATATTATGTAACCACATTTCACTTTAACAGCTTTTTATATAATAAATTGACATTGTTGGAAGTGTCTATATTAAATTTAAATGTTTTTTTGTATGAGTTATTACCAATTTATATAAAACTATAAACCTAAAAAGATCACCAAAGTGAAATAAATAAAATTTATTGACATAAAAATGATTTATTAATTTTTATGTATGGGGTCTTATACCACATATTCTAATCCATACTTATATATGCGTCTTAAACCCATCATAAAATATCTTATTGGAAACATGGAAAATAAATTAGATTCATAATATTTTAAAAATCATCAAATAAAAAAGTCAAAACTAATCCATTGTAATAAAAATATCTATTTTTAAATTAATTGTATAATAATAACATATATAGGATTTTTAAAACATCACTTATTTAGATATTAAAATTAGAAAAAAATAGATGAAAAATGATTTTTTACATACACATAGAAACATTGTTATAAAAGATTATATGAAAATTAATTCCAATATATATAGTCTTCTAAGGAGACTTTTTATAACTATATTAAAAATATTTATAGCGAAAATATCCTTCATAGAAAACGTAATAGTTATAAAAAAATGTTGGCTGCAAGATAAAACAATTTTTTGTGAATAGATAGAAATCCCTTTTGTTAATATAATGAAATTACTTTGATCAAATTCCTACATAATAAAAAGTTTACATAGAAATTATTATTAAAAGTGATTAAATGGATTTATGATAATAGTATAAATTAATCCATATTATCGATCTCAAAAATATTTTATAACATTAGTGGGACAGAAAAATTGAAATGGAACAAAAGATTCATTAGTAATAACTTGAGTTATTATATAAAAAATAAAAAGTTATTATTGAAAATATTTTATCAATATATTTATTGAGGATGACATATATATTTCAAGAGAACCAAAAGAAGAACCATAAAAAAAAGGTAATATTATGATAAATGTTTCATGGAAAAATATATTCAATAGAAAAACACATTGACCAAATGAATCTGAAATGGAGTCCATAAATGTCTTAAGAAAATTATATCCATAGAATCAAAGGATTATGAGATGATGAACAAGAAATTAAAATTAAATTCTCTTGTAATAGAAGATATATTAATATGTTAATGAAATTGGCTATTTATTACACAATTTAAAATAAATAACTTTAGAAAATATCAGAAATATTCCATTTCGTTGATAAGAAGATGTAGAAACCCTTACCTATTCTATTTGTTTCACTAAAAGTTTTTTAACAAACAATATAACAGACATAAAAATATTCATAAATAACATCATAACCACTTTAATAACTAGTATGATTTATAAACATCATTGTAAATCATTTTCTTGAATTATATATTTTAATTTTTATCCATTTTTCTAAATATTTTTCCTATAGTTTTACCTATTTGTACTAGTTTCATATGAGTAGTGTTTGTATTCATTATTATCACAATGTACACAGACAGTAGATCATTAATTTTTTAAAAAAAAAACTTAATTTGTAAATTACTAAAAATATTTTTCATTGAAAATTGTAACATATGTTCAATAATATAAAACACGATATAATAAAATGTTATCCCCGCTATGTTAAATTCTCTGAGATTGATGTGAATCGTTGTTCAAATGATTAATATATCTACCCTTTCATATTTGAATACATCAATAATGAAAACACTCTTCTCTCTATTTTTAGTAGATATGTATGAAAAAAAATGAAATCATTCATGATACCCAACAATTTTAGGTTGGTTACCCTTAGTAGGATACAATCTATTGGCACACAACTACAATTTCTCGACGTACCAAATCCTCTATGTTTTACTTATAGAATGTAGGGTAAATTATAGATAACATCAATACCAAGGCTCATTAACTTTAATAACAAGGCTCACTAACTATATTCAAAACCAAGGACTATTTTCTGATATACCAAATCCATTACCTTTCACTTCAAGAATACAAGTTTCAAGATAGATCCCATCTATACCGAGGCCCACTACCTTTTAAATGATCAAAGTAGTCTCACTCTTCCACCAGGTTTACGACGAATCTCAATTTTAATGATCACATATATCTCAAATATAGTTTAATCACTGCACATATATAATATTATAATGTTGTTTTAAATAACGTCAATATTGATTCATAGAAATGTTAGTCTTTCATGATGTAGATTTTTTACCATTTAGATGAAATCCACTGTTCCACATTACGTTATATTGCAAAAATTTACAACAAGAATTTTTATATTCCATTCACAAAAATAGATTCTCCCTCAGAAAATTTTCATTAATTATCTATGAACTACCTGTAATAGCCAATGATCTATGTTGTAACACTAGGAACATGTGATTTGGGGTCTCTTTTTCCATCATTGGACATCCCCTTCTTTTCAAATGGCTAATTTTTCTCGAAAAACTTTTTTTTCATCCCTTTCCCTTTATGCGCTATCAGGACCTATAAACCCCTTATTTTGAGTTTTACTCGCGATCTATAACATTCCTAGAATATCCCCCACAAACTATATTGGGCTTCTAAAAATATTTCATATAATGATTGTCTCTAATGAAATTCTATCATTATACTGATTTGATTCAGATCATTTATATAGGAATATGAATAAAAAACTATAATATTGAATAACCAAAACTCTGATGTGGTATTTCCAGAACCAATAACAATTATGATTACTGGGTAGTGCCAAAATTCATTTCAGGAGGATATGTCATCCTAAAACCAAAAAATATATTGAATCCCAAAATTACAACCTCACATCCATAAATTATGAGCCTCACATCAATATAGATCCTACCATGAACTGATTTAGTCATACAGATTTCATTTCATGATTCATAGATTTTATACATCTATTTTATCAAGCATAGAATAAGTGTGCTAATATAATGCCAATTAACTCCATGCTTCACGGTCCGCAAATTGCAGTATGCAGACACTATTTTTGATAACCATCATTTTACTGAAAATTAACTATTGCTATTGACTCCCAATAGTTTGGAATACACAAGGACGTTATGTCACCTTGAACATTTACCTATGGAACACATACCACATTGAAACAATGTCATTTGGATTTCTCACAGAATACAATCTCTATAAAAACACTGAGTTGAGTCCTTGGATAAATTTTTACAACAATATCCACCTATGGATTTCTTGAATAATCAATAAAATTTATTACATCATTAATGATTTTTCCTTAATAAATCAAAATTCTATTATTTTGATTCGTATAGAGATCAAAGATTTACTCAACACACAATAATACCACATGATACATGCTCATCATATTTAATAAATGTATCATGGAATTTTCCTAAATTAGTAACTCCATTCAAAATATCTCAACATATTTTATCAGTAACCACATCTATCAAGATATATAACCATTAACAGATCATCTTTAGCATCATTTTATATAAAACTCCCCCGGTTTAGTTACACCCCTATCAAATTCTCCCACTATATTTTTGAAGAAATTTTCATTTTTCTATATCCAATATTTATATCCTTTCTTCAGATAACATAATGGTCGCATTATTATGGTCTGAAATAGATTAAAGAACAGAAATCAACACATTAGTGAAAACACATAACATAACATAGATAGAGGGGTCCCACGTCCACAATTTTTCTTGTGTGATGATTCAATAGAACTCCCAGATTCTTCCGTTGACGTTAAAATTATTTTTTGGGTAAAATAATATTTTTAAATAATTCCCCTTTAGTTTTATATTAATAATATCTGACATCCGAAGACCATTATAGAATGTCTCAAGGAAATATTTATACAAGATTTAAATGTACATTGTTCTTTATTGATGGATTATTTTTTATAATTATCTATACAAAAATAAATATCACACTATATTGAAGTCTAAGATCTCACATAACCTAAAATATCCACAAGATGTATCATCTTTGAAAATAATTGAGTGCAGTCTTAATTAGCATTAATATATTCCACTTTTACATGATAAAATGAAATTAAATCCTATTTCTCTATTAGACTACAAAAACACAACCAACCACGAAATGATATACTACATGATGTTGATTTTATATCATATTCTGATCTTAACCAATATTCATATGAAAATCCCAACAAATCATGTTGTGATTTTTTATTATTTAGCCAACTGAAATAAAAAATTCAACTGAAATACCAATGCATTAGTTTTTACTTATAGGATGATTAATTCATTGGAATTAATATTATTCTTGTTTCATAGAATATTGAAAAACATTATAAGGTCTTTTCATTTTAATGTAAAAATGACTTCCGATAATTTTCTTATATTCTATGATATTAATAGTGCATCTATTATTATCACTAAAAAATTTCATTCGGGTTGCCTCTGAAATTGTCATTTCCTTATAATTATCCAATAAAAATATTCTCAGTTCCTCCCTGACATATTTAGAATGAGAAATTAATGTTCCATTAATTCCTCATCTTACTGGTAAACGATGTTAAAACATAATTTTTCCAATCATTGACATTTCAAATTATATTTTTAGGAATTATATGAACATTCTACAATATTTTTTATATGATCCACTAAAAATTCTATAATAGTCATATATATGATCCATCATCATTTGATTTCTATCATTGTTGATATATATATATTAATCAACTCCACATTTTTTAAAACCATTATTCTTCTAAAATTGATATATTATGTAATAATATGATCTTGGATCATACTTCAACCCATACATAACATTATTTAAACACAATCATTTATTTCATCATCATGAATTAGAAAAATATCTATATGTTAAATATAAAATTATTCTTCCAAAACCCCATTTTGAAATAGTAACTTTATGACCGCCCTGAAAAATTTGAACATTCATTTCACATATATAGTTATGAATATTATAATTTTATCATTCCTTGAAATAGCTTTAATTTTTTCATCAACATCGATACCCTCTATCTAGGTTTGTAATTTTCACACTAATCATGATTTTTTCGAATCTCTACACCATGTTCACTCATATTATCATGAATGATCCATTTATTTCTGATTAAAATCTGATTTATTAGCCTCAGAACAATAAAATATGTATGGATATTCTCAATTTAGACATTTTTTTCATTCATATCATGATTCCAGGTTACATCATTAACTAAATCCTTAAATCATTTAACCTCTACATGTGATAAGAATTATTCTTCTAAATATTCTTCAACCTCATTGTTCACATGGTAGTTTTGTGATCACTATTTATATATTTTATATCAATTTATGACCTTAACTTATGTCTTTTGGAATTTACTTGTTTATTATCATACTTTTCAATATTATATTCTTCTTTCAAAATCATCCATTTCAATTGGACCATCTCTTATTTATTTATCTCTTCCACACTATCCTTATAAGACAGATCATGTATTCCCTAATTATTTTTCTCCTTTACTACTATAATTACATAATTTCCATGAAAATCATTTCCCAAAAACTTATACCAACATTTTTATGCTATTCCTTTTCTTTAGTATATATATAATATCACTTCATTTTTTATAGGATTGAAACATAATGTATTTCTCCTAATTGATAATGAAGTGCATACATTTATGGACTCTAAAGTACTTCATCATTGATTTAATTCCAAAACATATCTCGTATTTAATACTATATTCAATTGGATATAATATTACACTATTTGTTATTTAGAATAATTTCATTATTTCATCCTTCTAGAACATCTCTGGAAGTTTTTATCATTGATCATTGTATGAGGCATGTTGTTGATAGTTCCATTTATTCACTCAACTACATTATTTTGTTGTGACATTATTGCAGCTCAAATTTTTTTACATATCTCGTGTGTAACAATATTAACCTCAACATGGATCTTTTTTTACTCCATTACATTATTAATTATGATATCCTATATTCTTTGACCTTGAATCTTTTCAACTTACATTATATATTTTTTTATGAAACTGAACACCTCATAATTGTGAGTGATGACTAAAACCCATGGAATTCATAAAGAATTATCTATGAAGATATCATAATATCTTCTCCGATCAATAAATCTAGTTGAAATAGGTCCAAAAACGTCAATATGAACTGACTAAAGAACTTTGTTTTCCCTTTTCTTTTTTTGCTAATATGTCTTCAAATTGAACATTCCCTATTAACAATAATCACATCAAAGTGTATGCTCTTGTGTTATCCTTTAAATTTGTCTATAAGAATCACATATAACAATATATTCCAATTATTAATTTCTCAAATGAATTAGGACGTTATGCCAGATATTTTTCTTTCTCCCTTTCAAAACAAACACATATCATATTCTCCACACTATTTCGAGATTCCCCTTCATAATTTCCATGAAAAATAACTTCACCATATTTTCCTTAATGATACATAACTTATTTGAAAAACTAATGGTCTTTCCTATGTCACATAGTTGACATACACATAGTATGTCTTGAGTGAGACCTTAAACCTCCATGGAATTTCCATTTTCTTTGTCTTTTCCACCAAACATGGCTCTTCATGAGCCAATAATTTATAAGACTTTATCATTTCCACACATTAAAATACACTCCTTATCATATTCTTGTCAGTGTTTCATTATTCCTTTTTATATGGGAGTTTCATCAACTAACAATGATCTATATTCCAATGTGATCTTGAGGATTTAAAATAAATCATTTTAACTACCATATTTTCATCTCTCTCTATTTTTATCTATATTTTTAACATTATTCCTAGTAATAATTTGAAACCGTGATCATTATTCATGTATGATGGACCATCTTCACCCCCCATATATGAGATTTATTTGTTACATTTCAGGTCATTGGATTATGAATTTATATACTTATTATTACCATATTCTATCTAATTCAGCACATACCTTCAAACTGCTGATGAAAAATATGTATACATGTTTCTGAAACCTCAATATGAATAAAAATGGCCATCACATGATATTATATATTATTTAGTTTCATATGAATACCTATGTCTGTGTTGTTACCCTCAATAACTCTTAGTTATGGAAAAAACATTCTTTGATTGTCCTATATTTCAAAATCACTAAAATCTATTATAGGTTTCATTCTTGTGTGTCACAACTGCACTACTATTTTTTCCTAGGGATCTAGGAATCATTAGATTCTAATTCATAAACAAATCAATCATCAATTATGGGTTGGTTCTTGTGGAATGACATTAACCTTTACTTATATCTATTTTTGGTCAATCCTTATACTCGATATAATGTTCAGATCTATCATTATGTTCTCTTTGCCTTCTTTTTTCTATTTCACTAGATATATTTTACTCTCAATTTCTATTTTATATTTCCATTGTGTCATTCATTACTAGATTATATAGTTTCTCCAAGTATTTTTCTTTCATTCACATGCTATCAATATCCCCCTCAATATTTATGATGATTTTTCCTTGATTTTGTTTCATTATTATTCATCCCATCGTTCATGATTTTCTAATCATAAAAATTGGGCTTCTATTCTCCCATTGTATCTGAGTTATCTAGATATAATGTCTAAATCATTTCAATTTCATCTATCATCATATGAATATATTCTTATTTCTCATTCATTGTGTGTTTGGAATTACAAAACAATATGTTGTATTTCATTATTTTTTCTCTCCAATCATCTATCTATTCATGAACTGCTGCTAACTTATCCTCAAGGATAACTCTTCATTCGAATACTCCATTGTCTATATCTCTATCTCTCTTTTTTTGGGACCTTCTAAAAACTTTCACTGTATTATTTCATTCATGAACCTTAACATCCTACAATTATTCTACATATGATCATTTTGAACTAAGATCTTCATTTGATATTAGACTCTCCTTTGTGATGAAAATTTTCTTAAAAATTGTCTTACCTTCCATGTAGTCTAAATACATCTTCATGAGAATTACATCATCATGCTCATAAACAAATTTATTCTGATTAGGGAACCATTCTTAAAAAATTATGATCATTCCACATCAGATTCATGCATTTGGGAGTTTCCCTTTGATCATTCATTTAAATCGTTGTAAATTTGAAAAATGTAATTACCTAAATTCAACTATCTCTTCTAATTATTTTATGCCTTCAATGTTGATATTTTTCATGGCCTTGAATTCTACTTTATTTGAAAACTCATCATCCATATACTCAATATAGTCATTTTCCCTCTTTTATACAATAAGAGTATTATGTAATCTATCAAATGTCAACTCCTTTGGATCATTATCTTCCAATTCATAAATATTTAGATCAATTTGAATTGGATGACTTCTAAAGATATGCTTGAATATATTTATATCTTAAATAATTTCATTCTTACCATGCATGTCTTCCTCAAAAAAATTCACCCCATAAAATATTTCATCAACAAACTCATTAAGATTTATAATAAAATCATCATAATTGTTCCAAAGAACATATTTTATTCTTATATTTGTATTGATCTACAATCATAAATATACTGCACCATTTTTGAAATATAATTTTATGAATTTCAGAAGATAATTTATTTTTCATTGTATTGGTCTCAAAAAAATTCAGGTATTCTTTTAGTGACAACATCTAATTCCTTAGGGTTATCTTTTGATAAACCACCACTGTCAACATTGGCCGAAATTTCATTCATCGCTGATGTAAAGACATGCATTCCAAATTATCAGACGTATTATTTCATTTGAATCATTAATAATTGAAAATATCATTAATCGAATATAAGAATGAATTTATGATTGAAATAATAAATTTATTATAAGGATATATAAACATACACTTTTATCCTTTAGAAATGATACAAATAATTATTCTAAATAGGATAAAAACCCAAAGAGGGGGTGAATCATGGTATGAAATATTTAAAAAAAGTCCCAGTTAGAATGTGTTTCATCTTTAAAACACAAAATTTTCTATCTTTCCCATATAAATTTGAGAAGGAATATGAAGTCGTTAATGAAAATTAGTGATTTTACATGGATTATCCTCATTGGTCTACATCGAAGGAGCTTACTATGATAATGGGATGATGTAATAATTCCATTAAGGATCAGTGTTAAAATACAATTTCTAATTTGGATCACATATATTCCCATAAATACAATAGTCACGTGATTAAGAGTGGACTCACTGTTTCTATTATTTTACAACCAATCATAATTTGAATATTCATTACTCCCTCAACTGAAATGTATTCACTAATCCTCTAAAAAAATCAAATGTTGTTTCGAATCCTCACTTAATTGTTCTAAAAATATATGATCCTTCCATTATGACCAGTTTTCACTCATTAGATGATATCATCTTTTTATTAATTATTTATCTATAGGAAATATCCATCGTGATCTATTTTACTCATGTCATGAACATCACTTATCCTTCCATGATATACCTTTCATCCTCATGTAACTACCT
Source organism: Viscum album (assembly GCA_963277665.1). Taxonomy (NCBI): domain Eukaryota; kingdom Viridiplantae; phylum Streptophyta; class Magnoliopsida; order Santalales; family Viscaceae; genus Viscum; species Viscum album. Next base: position 1,809,224,491 of record OY728136.1, on the reverse strand, counting down.
TGAATCCTCATTATACTCTATTTTGAATCATGATGGGAGTTCATTGTGGTCTCATTTTTATTCATGGAACAACCATACTTAATATATGTCTGATTGTGTATAGTTTTATTTTACTATGTTGTGACTTTCCTATTGTGAGCTACCAAGCCACGTAATACCCTATAGAGAATTTTTTTCCGAAACATTCTATTTCACAGAATTCATCTCAAAAGAACTACATTATAAATCCATTAATTATCTTAATGATCATCTTTGATAATGAATATATAACATTCTATGTACCTGATTATGGTCTTTTATGTGATAAAATAAATTGAAAAAATCTCATAGATAACAAACAACCCTAAATACAATTGGGTATTGTGTTCACAATGAACTGTTGTGATATATACATATCCCCTTAATTAATTGTGGTTACCAATGTATTTCACAATAAATTTTTTTGGTCGAACCTTAATATACAAGATAAAATATTCAAATTATGACCCTATTTAGAATGGAAATCCGTCCTCGACCTATTTACTCTCTCCATTTCGAATAGCGTGCATCACGATTCACACACCTCTTTTTCAATCAACATAACGTAGCTCTAAATATATGAGTTCTTTGAACACCACACATCATGATATCATGAATTTAGTCTACAAAATTAGTTATGGAAAACCATCATTTTCGAGAAAAAAACAAATGATATTTCGAGATTTTTTTTTTTGAAAATCAATGGGAAACTACACCACATTTAACATCTTCTATAGAAACACCAGCCAAACTAAAATATAACAATATGGATTTTTATCCCAGAAAATCAACCCAAAAAACACAAAGACAGTACCTTGGGGATTTTCCCCAATAGAAAATGAAATGAAAATTTTAATAATTATGAAATAAATTATAAAATATATATTTTTCATTCATAGAGGATTCATAAATTTAAAACTCATGCATATATACAAATAATTATAAAAAAAGACATGTTATTTAAAGAAAATATATTTAGTAGTATTCAATTAAAAAATATATTAAAAGAATATAAAAATACAATCTTAACCAAATACATCCATTAATAATACAGAAATTAATTTATTTTTCTTCAAATTCTCGATCTAAAATATATATCTTTTTTATTTAAAATCCTAATGTATTTTATGAATATTTTTTTAAAAAAATGATTTATGTTGTATTACCTATTAATTTAATATAAAAATCCAATTAATATACTGTTCATTAATCAATTAATTATAAAACTAATATACTCATATTTCATTTAAATAATGTGAAAATATCCAAAAATTATATTATATCAGAAAAATGTGCAATTTGAAAAATGATTTAAAAAAGTTTAAAACTGATATATATATATATATATATAACTTATCACATTGCGATATAATAATAATTTCTAAATATCTAACACCTTATGATATATGTATAATTCATTAGCATTAGATAAACTCAAGTTGTAATTCCTTATGGCGGTTTACCTATTGTAAATCATGTGGAAATTCATATAAAATTGAACAAATCCCATAAATGGGTTTCCTAAAAAGTAATTCCTCATGTCTAGATTGGGTTTTGTTGAAGTAAAACCCTAGTGAACCTAAATACCATTGATTTTTTTAAGAATGAGTTTCATAAGAAAGTCATTTTCTCTCAGATGTTGTTTCTCCTTACTTTTTCTGAATTTTTGACATGGTTACTTAAATTTATATGAAACTATTTAATGGTTGTGTTTTTATTAACATATTAAATATTTAAAATATATCATGTTCTGTTAATTTTTGTTGTATTCTCCTGCAGGGACACTATTAAATATAATATTTTTTATGGATAATGTACAGTGAAATATCATGTTCTCATAGTAGGTTATTTGGTCGGCCAATGATTTAAATATCACAATTTACAGAAAATGATAGCATGTTCTGATCTCAATTTTGGTCAAATGCACTACAGTTTTGGGGATATATATTTAATATTATTTTCAAAGGGAAATTATTTTATTGAATTATTGCATTAATCTATATTTATAAAGAAAAGTAATAACCATAATCCAATGTTATTATAGAATAATCGTGTTATGGAGTTGATATGTTAAAACAAAATGGAACACTAATATTCCTATAGATGAGGGATATCACTGAAAATGAATATTATGTCTCTAACATATGTGGTAGAATTTAAAACCATAAAATAAAAATATCTTTTTATTCCAATACAGTAATATATTAATCTAACCTAAAAATTGACTCATGAAATGTTAACACTCCAATCAAATGAAATCCCATGATCCTAAAAATCCAATGTGTCAAAGATGAACATAAAAATAATAATTTGAGGGTTGATGAAAATTAAATTGAGGTGAAAAATTGATCTTCCTGAGGAAAAAATATTTGGTAGTATCCATATATGTGATTAGAAAATTTCTAATACTATTATCTAGATATGGGACTTTAGGTCTGATAGGAATCATGGATAAAGACTAAAGTTGGATAGGTTTAGTTAAGAGGATGAAAGCGTGTTGTACGGTTTCCATTAAGGCAGCAATATTTCTCCACCCAAATAATGTGGATGAATTACTGTATAAACCATTAACCCCACCAAAAGTAAAAACCAATGTGTAGATGTGAAGTAACATTGTCATCAGTCCTTATTCATTTCATTTACTATTTCATATTTTCGATTACTAGAAAATGAAACACCATGAAATCAATAGAGAATTTAATTCCAATATATATTTTCAATGAAAGAACACTATTACTAAAACACATACAAGGAATGCATATAAATTACTAATTCAAAATTATATCTGCGGAACATCAAAAATAAAATATTTTTGTAATAACCTACAAAAAAAATTAACAAGTGGACACTATAATAAAATGAAAAATAAGAATGTGGTAAATATGTTATACTTTACTCAAAAAATTAAATAAAAATTACTTTCTAAGATTACAATACAATATTTAATTACAAAAAATGAAAAAATATTATTTTTTATTATATAATATTATATAACTAGATCATATATCAAATGAAAAATTCCTCAGAGATATTAGGATTGAAAATAAACAAATTAATAATTAGAAAAATATTAAATGAAAACGTAAATAACTATTCAATCAAAATAAATTTAAATCCTTGAATTTTTTATATAAATGAATAAAACCATTGAATATGATGTTTTGAAAAATGGAATATAATAAAAGATTGGAAGGTCTCTATTTAATAACAGATTGAGATAAATAAATTGAATATTTATTCATGTAAACAAAAAAAAATTTATAAATGTTGATCAAAAATATTTTAAAAAAAGTTCCATATTTTCATTAATTAATTATTTTTTTAATTCACTCATAGTAATTTGTGAAACCAGGATTTTGAATATTTTCCCAAAATTGGAATATTTTTTAATAATTTGTTCCTTCATAAAAGGTAATGTATTAATTGGTTTGATGACCATGATAGAAGGAATGATTATATTGGTTTTATTTATAATAGAAAATGAATTTTTAATGTTTTGTTACATTATTTGCCAATTTATGAATCTCTTATTGTAATCCACATCTAATGAGGATTATTAGAGGCTATTAAGAGTTGAGTAGAACTATGTATAGTAAGTGTTATATATCTTCACATGCATTATTTTTTATTTTAATTGATTATAAATTTTTTAAATAATTAATTCACCACTAGAATTTACTGAAATATTTATATATGTAGTGAAACTAGTTTTATTACATTACTCTTTTAAATATTCCATTATATATATATATATATATTTGTATTAATCATAGGAGTGGACAGTTGTGTTTGGGTGACTAGGTAACCTGTAATTAACATATTAAATAGTATAATAACTTTTAATGGACGTAATAAAAATGTATTGTTAAAAATGTTATTTTCAATTTATATATATCATATATGAGAAACATAATACCATGATTGAATATAAAATATGGGTTCTACCAAATTCCTGACATATGGTTTCTCATCATAAGATGTTCCATGGTAGGTTATTTTTTGACAGTGTATTTATTAAAATAAATAATTCACTATTATTTATTTTAATTAAATGACATAAAAAATACAACAAATATAAATAAATATTTATGATATTTCACTAGGGTTATCCTCATAACCCTAATAAAAATTTGAAGGATGTGTTTCATTATTCGTTGTGGATTGGGATCAGAGAACATCAATGATTATATCAATGTAGATCGAGAGGTAGGATATGAATCCAATAGGTCGTGTCCATCAGTAGTAAACACTATCTTCCAAAAATAATGATCCTTAATTAGTTTAGAGAACATTATATTTTGAATTTTATAAAATTACTATAGGAATAAGTCATTGATTATTTATCTTCATTGATATTCAGTGCTTTCTATTTTTCCATGAGTCGCAAAATAAAAAATCCAATTTTTATTGATTGATGCACCTAATTCCACATCATGAAACCAAATTGAAAATTCTCATAGATCAAAATCACATCAACAAATTTATATTTTCACCTTTTTCATGTTCATTCATCTATTTGTTATTCGTGTTCATCATCATTGGCGAATGAGGATGTGGGTTGTCATTATCAAGGCAGGATATAGAGCATCAGAAACCCTAGATACATGGTGTTCATGGGAACATTATATATCATTATTTGAGAATAAATTTGGATAAATTTTTGGTAACATATGATTCCTAAATGGATTTGGGATCCATAGTGGCGACATGAGGCACACTGTCTTGTTCATGGGTGAATGGATTTATGATTTATGACCATTGGAGGGTAGAGATCCATGTACAATAACAACCACCTCCCCAAACCATTATCAAAATATCACTTGGATGATTATTTATAAGATATGTAATATATTTTATCCATTATAAAAAACATTGGTTTCTATAAAATACATTACTGCAACACATGTAGTTCATAAGAACACACACATTATAGTCCCTTGATAGCAGCTGTTTGGTAATCAGTTAGTGATAAGTATCACACATCATATTGACCACTCCACATGAAATTTGACCCAATACTAGTGAATATAAGTGTACATATGGAGTACACAGGAAAGGTAATGTTCATACCCATGGTTATGAACTTTGATCACCAGTATGGCCGTGTACTCATGCATAACTAGGAAACCCTTACAAATCAATGTACAAAGGCATGAGCTAGAAGGGCCCGGGTAGGGTCCATATAGCCAAGAAATGCCAGGTACCACCTGTACAATCCAAGAAATTTCAAATGGATTATCATGATGTTTCCTTTGGATAACATGACCTGATAGTGTGGCATGGTCACACATTATCTGACCCCACCTATAAGTTGTGTACTTCTCCTGATGAATTCTTACAAATGTTCCCCCTACTTCTACACATTTAATATATCTAGTTAGTATGTTATCATGAATTTTTTTCATGTATAATGTTAGGGAATCCATTGTAGTTTCATCATATATATTATAAGATGTTTTCCAAGAAGCAATCATCATTAGGCGATAATTAACCAACCAAAGTGATTCGGCGTGACCATTAGAGATAAGTGAGGGTTGATAAGCCTTGGAGACAATAGCGAGCAAGTGCCTTATATATAATTATATATTGGGGGAACCCTCAGATTCACTACTATTTGAGATCAGTATCTATCTACTAATCCACTTTACATACATTATCACTGGAGCATTTTATAGTGAGTACCCCTCCACCTCGGTGCACTAGGGATTGTGTCATCTATCTACAATGTGGAACCCACTAACGTACTAGGGTGTAGGTCCTCTATCTAAATGGTGTAAACCTCCATCCATAATATTGGGGAACTTTTCCTCTATTTGAGATAATTTCTCCTTTACTATGTAACATAATGGTGAGGTGATTGACCTCCACATGGATTCCTATTATAGATACTAGAGATGTTGGGAATTGTGAAAAGAACATTAGAGTTTTATATAGAATCCGGATTTTTTGATATGATTTGTTGATGGAGATATATTTTAACTCTTGTCTTGTATTATTTATAAGAAAATATTTTTCGTTTTATTTTCCACTTTGATTCGATTGATTATATTTCTATTTTATCATTCCATTACCCATTTTTTTTCTTTTCGGTCTATCATATGGGATATATATATACTCAAACCTATATGAGATTTACCCATGAATATTTTGCCTTCTATAAATGAAAAAAATAAAAAAGGTTTCATTGGTGGATAATAGTGATACATATGATCATTTGTAGTGTTTAGTGGACTCATCAAGATATCAAGAGTTTTTCTCTCTTCAGTTTTCCGCTTTCTTGGTATTGTCATGTTCAGACATCATTTCTAGTTGATGTTGAATGTTTCTTCATAGAACCCATTAGAGTTATATTATCATATATTGATGTATTCCCTATATATTATCTAATTAAATGATATACACTAGAAATTATAGTCATTTATTACTCATTTTCACTTCTGCATAGAGAAGGTAGTGTTCTTATTTGTACTTTTGGCTATGTAGTCCCATTTTAGTTTACTCCATCTTAGAGCTTTCCATCAACCGCTAGCCTAATATAAGTAGGCCTGTTTTTTTCACACAAATCATTCACCCACTAGGAATACCTCCAATTTTTTTTCCTGATATAGTAGTATTAATGGTGGTCCATCCTTAGTTCAATATAGATATAGACACATTGTAAGGATTGGTTTATGAACTGATCCAAACTATGATGTAGTGTCTCATGCGTGGAAATTATACCAAGGAACATGGTGTTTTTGAATTGGTTGATGCATCCATTAACCAAGACTCTAACAACCTAATTTTCATCAATATTTATGAAACATAATTAGAAATAATTAATTTGTACGTTAACTTTATACAATTCAGTTCATTAGATATCATTATTTAATAAGATCATTGTGTATATGTTAGAATATTACATTGGCACATCATGATATATTTCAAGCATTATCCATTAATATAGTCATCTAGGTTACCAATACATGATCGTGATACCTATCTGTTGAGTGATGAAGAATTATTTCAACAGTTATCTCAAGAAGTGTTTAATCAATGTGAGTAGGGAGCAGCACCCCAACATGTTGATCAAAAGATAATAATAGATGTTCATGTGGATGAGGCATAATGTCTGCGAACATGATGTGTGTTATAGTATCAAATATTTCTTATATTTCAAGGAGAGTAAGATCGATGTGTAATGATTCATTTTCTTGAGTCGCGGATCTATGTCTTCATGATTTTCTGAACACCGACTAATTTCATGTTTTTGTTAGAATCAATCCTATTCAATTGTGAATATATACTCTGGTGGATTCTAATGAGATAGTACCATGATGAGATTATTTTGTCTTATTTAGACTCCCAACATTTTTTTATTACTATTAATAACCCTTATTCATTCAATTTTCGAATATTAAAGTGCTACATTTCATGTAGTAGAGTGATGTGATAGTTGTAGAATACTCCGCGAGGTTAACTAACCTCGAGTGTTACTCCCATTATGTGATGTGATATTGTTTCTTCGCAGAATTTATTTTTAAATATTTTATATGTTTATATATCCCATGAATCATATTCTACTTATTTATACCCACTTGTATAGGACTGTTGGAGTGAGTTTTGGTCGTAGAGAGCTTTCTGGATGGGGGATGTAGAGTGGATGGATCTATCTGTGGACATCATGGGGTTGAGTCATGCGTTAATGCTATTAGGAATCATTCATTAGGGTCTTAGTGTAGTAGATCATCCCATGTAAGGACTTGTGAATGTTGATATATGGTTCGTGGTTTTCTAAAAGTCTACAAAATCTAAAATACGGGCATGGATATGCATATTATAGTTGGAATAACATGGGAAAATATTTCATTGTCTGAAATGATGTGGAGGGAAGGAATATGGTTGATGGACCACCTCATGAGAGGTTGGATTACGATCAAGGACATTCTAGTAATGTCTAGGTTAGCCCCTAGCGTAGTGGAGAGTAATGTGGAACTGGTTTAATACTAATGGGAGTATATTATGGTTGATTGTGACTTAATTATATGCTTCCTCCACCATCTGTAGGCCAACACCTAGAATAGAGTGCTTCCAGTCTTGATCATGGGGGGTGTAGGATTTTTCATTTAATAACCATATAATACATTGAATGATTTCAATTAGTATATTTTTCTTTTATACACATTCAATTGTACTAGTAGACACATTCACAAGTCATTTCTTCTCTTAATTATCCCTCACGAGAGTTACAGGTATCCCCATTGAGATCGCATCCCATCATGTTTTTATAGGATCTGACAATGTGTGATTATTAGATATATCTAATTTTTATGAAGTGAAAAAGAACATGTTGGATGTAGTCTCTCCTGGAACCTCGTGGCCATCATGAAGAAATTGTACCCTTTTTTCATCAATATCTACTAGATGTCTCTGGTTTGGTCCCATGTCTACTTTCAATTTGTATGAGTTAGATTACATTAGATTGAATAGATGGAATTATCTTTTTTAGGCATGAAATATATCTCGGATGATCAAATGGGTCATGTGATTCAGAATCTGGAAACAACACTCATTAGTTAAATATATTAGTCATTGTGTAAGTATTATCCCTTCAAATATGGATTCCATTAGAATTGGAGGACAACATGGAAAAAATATAGAATATTTTTTATATGGACTATCTTAATGGTAGTAGACCAAATACTAATTTTAGATGAATATTCAGACCAAACTGGTATATTATTATGAGTATCATATGGACCCTACCGAGCATCAGGAGTTGATGGTGTAGATTTAGGACCTCTAATAGATAGGTTTACTTAGAAAAAGTCTGTCACCTATCGAGATATAGTTTTCATTGTTGGAATGGAGGTGGAGATATTGTTTCATATTTTTGATTATCATCGCCTCACCATTTATTGTAAAAAAGTACATATTTTATGGATTTATGACCTCTTAGATGATGTGATATGTTAATTTTGGTACATATTGACGACTCTATATTCTGGAAACCTCTTGTTGATGGTTTAAAATGATGATAAACTAATGAAGTTAATTCTATTTATCAATAGAATATACAAGTTCTTGGTGGTTCCTTTTGGTGGGATCAAACACATTCATTTTTTAGGGTTATTATGAACCATTTCATTAAGGATTATGTGTAATGAATATTAGTATTCTATGTTGATGACATACTCATTTACACTGCATTAATGGAGGAACATATAGAGATCATGGGTAAAATCATATACTTACTCTTGGATATCCAACAATATGGTAAGATCTGAATGTTTCGGATTTCGAGTCAAGACTTCCTATTTCTATAAAATATCAACTCTAAAAATGGTTTTGCAATGTACCTGCCGATGATTGTTGTCGTTATTTCATACAATCCACCGAAGAGAATGTTAAAGGGGTGTAGCTTTTTTAGCATGGAAGGTACAAATAGAGGTTTTAGGTAGATATGTCTATGACTGATCCAATATTGATACAAAAAAATGAGAAAATGGAATGAATAGTGTCATTAATGCCTCTCCAGATCAGCTTGGTCATGTGTTACTGCATTAGAAGGTAGTGGACATAAATTGGATGATATGTTTTATGTCAAATGAGTAGATCTATGTAGATAATTACCTGGAGATGGTTACGGTAGTCTTTGCTCTAAAAATGTTGATGAACTATTTCATATGTTAGATATTTGTTGTACAGACCTACTATAAGATCCATAGATCAATAATTTATAATATATATTATAACGTATGAAATATTCATTGGTATGAGATCCTATATGAATATGACATTAAAATATACTATACTAGATAGAATAGAATCATGGTGTCATATTCCCCTTCCAAGAAACCTTGTTCATGCTTTGTAGAAGATATGGATAATTATTTGGTTTATTCACTGCTAGACTAGGTTGAGGATTGGGGAGTTGTTTTTATTAACATTATTTTTTTGTATCCACTTCTTCTTCAACATGTGATAATAGATTATCCGGGAGACATCTAATGTGAGGTTTTACTTGAAAATAATTCTTTATGAGATTCACAATATGGATTTTGTGAGAGAGGGATGAAAAACATCTTTTCCATATATGGAAATTTGTTCTGATCAAGTAATGTGAGAAAGTGAGGAGGATATTTCACACTTCCCCCATTGGATGTACATCCTAGTGTGGTAATTATGTTCAAAGACCATCAATGGAATTTTTTCGGATTGAATGAGGTAGACTGACTCCATATATTTATTTCGATCTGTAACATGTCATAAGATGAAGTATTAGAGGCATGATTTGATAGAATTTACATATCCTCTTGAGATCCCATATCTAATATGTTATAGTATATGATTGTATACAAGGTTTGGGATTCTAGAGACATTGATTGGCCATGATGTTTTCATGGATATTGTTGACCGACTTATGAAATCGACACACAACCATTCCATCAGGATGTTAAGCTCAGTTTTGATATTGGGGTAGACATACATGTGGGAGATCATCCAGCATCATGCATTTAAAATGAAAAATATCTCTAAAATTATGATCAGTTTTTGTAAGGGTTTTCAAGAGTCATAAAATTGGTCTTCATGACCCAATTGATGATCATTATAAAAATTCACCCTTATAATTATTTTCATACTGAACATGATATCCATGTACTGTGGGAAATGAGGAGATCATCTCTTTTACACATAGTCTATAGTGGTATGTATATCTTTCCATTGGAAGAGATTTATTATAATAAAGTCAATCATTTTAAAATTAGTGTGGAACCTCTCAAATACTAGTTCAGGAGACATCACAACTCACACATCTATTTTACTATGGTTGGGAAACCATCTCTAGTGGTTCCATAGATTGTGCATATGATAATGATTAATGTTCAGGTGATGAATGAGAATATTATAACATCCCATGTTAGACATAAATCATGCCCATGTTGATATCATATGTTCATGGATCTCAAAGAGAGAGACAATATCTCTTGTTATCATCCCCACAACGAGGATTGTAGAGACATTTCAAATGAAAAAAGATATCCTTGAGGTTTAGTGAGTCATTTGGGATCATATGGAGGGTTATATAAGCTACTTATTGTTTTACTGTTATGACACAATTGATGTGATTGAATGATGTATTCCATGTGTTTCAGTAAAGGGGTTATATGCATGAAGACATGTATGTTATTTATTGCGGAGTGATCAACATTGATATCAGTACCAAATTTTCAATGTACCTTTTGGTGATTGAGGATTAAAAGGATAAGACCTTGTATGGAGGGACCATTCCCTTATTTCAATTGTTTTGGCTGCATATGATCATGCATGTGAGCTCTTGGGTTCATGAGAGACAAATTTAGTATCAACACCCCTACCATATTCAATATTGTGCTATTTGGGTTGAAAATCCAGGAAAGATGAGAGAATTTAGTAACTATAGTTTTAATGGAATAATCATTCAAAAATTAAATTATATATATATATATATATTCGTGGTCCGCACTATTTTAGGGTTTCTTAGAACCCAAGAATTAATATATTAAAAACATTTATATATTATAAAACGGGTTTTTAGATCATCAGGTGATAAATGTTATTTCACTTTGATAAAGACCTCATATGAGAAATCGTAGACCATGGTTGAATCTAATAAATTATATTTATCATAGGATATAGATAATGATTGTGAGCATCGTATGTTCCATAAAGGGATATAGATTCCTAGAAAATTTAATAAAATTAACTATTTTATATTATTTTCTTTAATTGAATATCCTAACATAGTCTTACAATATAAATTAGTAATTATGACGTTTTTACAGTGTCATAATCATATCCATAGGAGGATTTGGGGGGAGGTTTCATAATTATTGATTTGTGATTAATGATATTAAATGTTCCTAAATATGTGGATTGATAGGTTTGATGTGAATGAGATAGGTCTTCCTCATCACTAGATAATATGAAATTCATGAAAAATCAATAAAAAATTATTCTTGGGCACATTAATTATGTATTTATATCCTTATAGATTTGATGCATAAATGACTATATAACATCTTTCATTTTTGGGTTTTCCATTCATTCACGAGACAAAAAAATAAAAATAATTATTCATCCATTTTTTGGATTGGTGTGCCGAATTCCACCCCTAGTTATAGAGTCTTCATGGTCATTGGTTTAATTCACCACAACCAATGATAATTTTAACCTCATTCATGTGAATTCAATGTAATAGTTCTATACATTCTTCAATGTAGTTCCATGGGGTATCCATTGCACATATTTTGTGTTTGTTTTATCAAAATTGACCCCTTTAATTAGTGGTTAAATTGCGAATGCAATACATGATGTTGATTTTAAAATGTATCGGGATATATTGCATTTATCAGGTGTTTCTCTAATAGAACTTGGATCCACAAAAGATATTAGAGGCGTAACAGATCATCCTATTTTCATATTTGTATAATATGTGACCATTTATGGTTACTGAACGACAGTTGGAGACCCCCCAACCTTGTTTTTTGTATATTAATGGAAAAAATAAAAATTGAATTATGATCTACTAATTCTAAGAAAAAATAGTTTTCTCAAAACAAAAACAATACTACATGGATTGTATTCTAGAAAAAAACAAATTGTGTACTCCCCAAGGTAAGGTATATTGGGATTTTGGTGCAGATAAATATAATACACCTTTGAGAACCCACAACACACAATTTGAAACTATACATTTTACTCTGTGTGTACATTGAGAGTACATGGGAATGAACATAACCAGATTCATGGACATGAACAGAGTGTATAGGAACGACTATGTAATAAACATGACCAAGATACACATACATGGCCATGTACACGGGAATGGGATGATGTCACAAGAATGTGTCGAAAGGACATAAGTATGGCCCATGTGTCCATGAAACACCATATACAACCTATAAAAATGTATAATTTGACATTTAATTTCAATTAATTTTGTGTAAAAACATGACTAGAAGATTATGTGTGATGAAACATTGTTTGAACCTAGATACACATTGTGTCCTTTCCCCCATATACTTCAACTTCAGTATATCCTTCTTCTAAAAATTGATTATGCCTCTTGGGTATCCTATACTAAGTGGATTTCAATTTATAATTTGATGGTTTCCTTTATAGTATATTTCATGATCTAAACCTAGGTTATTCATGATTGATTATTCTTCAATAGACAATTGATCAATACAATTTATCAGACGAGATCATTAAATAGATATCAATTTGGAAACCACCAACCCATAACACTAAGGAACGGGTCCATATATTATTCAATCTACTATAAAGATTATTTGTATTCACTATATTGTGGGTATTATATCTACAGATTTAATCCCCCTAACACACTAGGTTTTTATTCCATAGTCTAAATATTTATACCCCATTGCACAATTGGGTGTGATTCATATATCAATAGATTTAAACCCTACTGATGTACTAGGTCCCAGATCCTATATCAAGTGAGTGAGACCACAAATCATACAAGGGTATGGGTCCTTTATCAAATATTTTGCACCATTTATAGTGTATTATAATAGAGACCGTTGTCTCATGCACACATCTTCCTTGTATGGAAACATGAGATGTTGTGTATAGGAGATGGACTATTGAAGCTACCGGAATACTCATAATTCTAGGTTTAGTTTTAGAGATGTGTATCCTCATTATATCTAGTATGCGATTATTTATAGGAACATATGTTGGGTAATTCATCCATATTTCATCGGTCTAATATTACTTTTGGTATACATTTCTATCGCTCCCTTTTCTTATTTTTGTGGCATCTTATTGTGTATGTAAACACTCACCCCTACATTGGCTTTGCCCTCAAATATCATGTATTGTGTAAATTTTAGGTATATTGGCAATGAAAATACCGGTGTATAGAGATACATGGGTGCAATTTCCTCATTCTATGATTAGGTGTGGATATTAGGAGCTAGGACCTCTACAATTTTCGTTTTTCCAATTATTATCCTGTTGGGACTTCATTTTTTTGGCGGTATATTTACCCACTTCATACACATTTTTTTGTATATTCTTACTCTGATGATTTTCCTAGAGTTTATTTAATTCATTGTTATACTCAATATCTTACAGTAATTTATTATTCCTCTTCCTTTATACATTGATATATTTTTTTGTGTGAATACATGTACTTTTGGATAATCCATACCACTTCAGTTTATAACTTCGTAGTGATTATTTGCAACCACTATGTATACCCATCCATCAGTGTCCTGATTTTTCATGTCATGAAAATATATATATTATCATTTTTAGGAATCTTATCTTTTTATGAATATGTTTCTTGTTCACATTTTATGATGAAGGATGAGTAATGAAATTATCTAGGGTTGGAAATAGATCTATTGATTTTCTAAGTGGAAAGAGTGAAAAATTGAAAATATATTTATATACCAACATTTTTATAGTAATTAATAAACCTTGGTTGTTGAGGGATGAATTATTAATCCCATTATTTCATGGATTGAGGACTAGGCTTCATGAATTATGACATATATTTTTTCATGGGGATGTAATCAATTTATGCATTTTAAGGTTAATATTATTTAGTTTTAAATAGTCACATATGTGTTGGAAATTTTAAAAATTAATATATATATATATATATATATTCATATATACAGTTACACATTTATTCCAAGGACCATTTCTCTAAATAATTTAATGTAAATTATTTAAATTTATTTTTTTCAAATGAATTATATTTAATATGAAAAGGTGTTTTTTAGTGTTATTGGTATGACTATATACTCAAAAGGGAATTATTACTGTGTAATATATCATCCTTTTATAGGTATGTTCCACCATTATGTTTTTATTTGAACCTCATTGGTCGATTATTTTTCAGAGGTTGGGTTCCTAATTGGGAAAATGACCGATTTTTCAGGGATTTATTTATCGATATAAATGGAGGCTGGGAAAATTGGTAAAGTGTTTCATCTGTTATTGATTAATTGAGAATCGTTTTGGGGGTTTAATATAAAGAAAATAGTCTGGAAACCCACAATTAAATCATTTACATTTCATGTAATATGATTAAATATAATGTAATGTTCATCTGTTTTTAATAAAGTAATTAGAGGGAACAGATTGTTTGGCATGTCCCATTAAAAATATTTACAGAATGTGTAACTACATTAAACAATATATAATTATCTAATCTATAATTTTAGTACATGTTTTTTAATTTTAATTTCATTATAACACACATTTACTTTCTGCTCATGACCCTAGGGTACTGACCAAGAGTGTTTGGAGTGACAACCTTCTTTTCAGACGTCCTAATAATGTCATTGATCCCAAGAAAGATGTTTTGTTCTAGTTTCATCTTTCACTACCATTGTTATCCTAATTTTGTGCTGTAAACACTTGACCATGTATGTTTTTTGTTTTTATCAATGTTGATGTTATCTATGATCATATTTCTGCTAATCTATTCCTTATTCCTCATGTGTATTTAACATTGGAAGAATATTATGTTTTTTCAGTTTGAGGTAGAAGGGATAAATCATAATCCTAAGGTTTCATGATTGATAGGTATATTTAATATTGTTATTTATACAACATTAGGTGAACCCAAATTATTTAACTAATGAATTTTATTATTCTGAGTAGTCTTTTGGTATCAAATGGATTTTTACCTAGCTTATGGCTACCGGTTGGGTGAGATAGCCTTATACCTAATTGATATTGATCATGGATAAAAGTGTTATTTTACTGACATGATTCCTTATGAAATTTCAGATTTAGAATCCCTAATTAGCAGGTTATTTTTTTTACGGATTTTAATCAAATTGTGATATGACTTCCGGTGGTATATAAACATCATATGATAATTCTCGTAATAAATCATCGAAATTTAATATATGATATTTTGACATCCATAATGTATGAAAGGACTTGTGTTTTAATTTAAAATTATGCTATTTCAAGTTTGGACTCGTACCAAGAACACTTATATATTTTAATGATGATATTTAGATGGCACATCCCATTCCAATGTTCTAATGCTCATATAGAGCATGCTTTTCACAGTGCCACATTTTAATTCGTATAGTGTTCTGACTCAGATATTATAAATATTAGAGATATTTGAACCACATTTTGGAGACTATAACATTCTTATATGGTGGTGGTTTTAATGGTCGTAATACAATTTTTTAGTTTTATTTGCATGGCACCGAATTTGGTTATTTTTACCATGGTTGTATGGGTGTGGTTGGTATGGTTGTAAGACATTCATGGAAATATCCCAGAATGTTTCAGAAGAAGGTTGTTTTGTATTATTAATATTTAAATTAAATAATACTCCTATTTATCTCTTTATATAATACAGTTCTTTTTAGGAGGTCCGGTTTAGAGAAGATGGTGTAGTCCGACATTTCCATACTCACATCCTATTCAGGTTTTTCTTTGGTCCCTAAGTAGATTACATGGATGTAGGTATGAAAAACAGAAAATGACATTTCTGATGATTGTTTCATGTTGTATGGGCCATATTATGGAGGATGTTTCAACATGGGGATTGTGAATAGGTATTATTATTTTTTATTTGAGACTTTTATTCTTTTGCATTAATTTTTCTTAGCATGACATTTATTTACATTCAACTATGTCATTTAATTTTCTCTTTAATATTCTGTTGGATTTTTTATTGGTTATCTCTATGTATATATTTTTATTTTGTAAGTTTATTAGGATAATTTATACATATATTACACATATTATATAGGGATATAATATCCAAACTATACATATTAAATAATCTCATATAGTTGGAATAATTTTTTGTACTTTGAGGCAAACATGAGGTTGTGTATCCCACCATTTTTGAAACAAGAGAGAGTGTCTAATTGGGAGACGTTACAATGTAGAGGTTCTAGATTTATTTTTTCTACATTAATTTTTGGAAAATTTATTGTGTATACAAGTATTTTTAATGACATGGTAATGTTCTTGTGAATGGGAGTTTCTATCCCATGTAAAAGGAAATATCCATGTTCCCAGAGATGGTATTTTTATTGATGTGTTCTGGTTATTGTTCATTTTATTCCACCTAGGTTGATTACCATGTTTTGTGAGGTTATTTTTTTATCTTGATACTATTTCATGTTATCAGAAACACGGCCTGGTAGGGTGTGAGTTGAGGATATAAGAATCATAACAAGAAAATAGGTATATATTTACATGCATTGTTCATGATAGGGGAATATCTATTTTTCCTGTAATATATACTATCATGTTGATCTATAAAACAAGATATCAATATCACTGGATAAATGAATGAATCGGTGTTTGATACTAAGTAACTTGTTATACTTCTCAAGAGAGAACTGGAGTTTTAGGATCTATATTGTACTCACCTAGTGATTATGACCATATGAATAATAATTAATCCAAGGTGTGTGTTTGTCTGATAGAGAAAATTCCACACCCTCAAATTCTACAAGAGAATTAGGATATTAGAATTACTATTGATCTAAAGACATATGAATCGATGATTCATGTTGGACATGTACACCAGAAAAAATTTTCAACATTGCAATAGCTTCCTGGGGTGATGTGATCCATGGAATGCTCGAATCTTTGTAATGTGCCATCAATGTATTATCTCACAAGAGTGTTTTATCTGTAAAATCTGCATATGATAACTAGGGAATGATGACCCAATGTAGACGAGTTCATGATTGAGTCAGTCCTGAAGAACATAAATCATAATGATCAACACTGACATGGGTGGGTTAAGCATAATGCATATATATTTCGGTGAACAACCATGTGTTGGTGGGATATTCTAGAGGAAGATGGGTAGATATTTAATAAATCATATAAGTACCTCAATATGAATGTCATAATCCACTTATATACTCATATGGTGAGGGATCGAAAATATATTGAGTTAATTCATCGGATATAGGAGGGAATGTCTGTGAGGGATGATGTTGGACGTTTCAATAAACTATAGTGACCTGTTCAATCATTGATAGCCTATTAGATATCCATGGGGAGAGGATTTCAGGATGGTCTCTATAATGAGATCAGGACATTGGTAAACAATTTTCACTTTAGAGCCATTGATGATTTGATAATCTAATAAACCCTCATAAAAGAATATTTTTAGGGGACTCGAGGAGTAGGCATGTTATTTCAACATGGAAAACTAGAAAGTCTTCTTAAAGTGGAACGAAACACCACTATAAAAATATCTCCCTAGGATGTAGTGGGAAGATAAGTCAGGGTAGTGGAAACCTATCTGTGAAACGTATTCAATTATAATTTTATCTATGTAGAATGTTAAGACATAATCCCGATAGTTTCACTATCCTGTATGTGAGTCTTTTTTATTTGGAAGAATGGGTAATCATCAGATGTATTGTGGGATTGTTTCACTGAATAATAGTGGAAATAGATAAGGGAAGGCCCCTTATTAGGGAAGGGGCTTGGATACCAATCAACAGGATGGTATATGGATTTCCATTGCCCGTTTATGTTAAAAAGGGGGTGTGGTTCCCCTATTCATTTACAATAGTAAATGATAGTGGAAATAGGCTAGGTTAATTATATTAGAGATATGTGTAGAGGGACTTGTAATCTAAAAATAATGAAGAATACACTTACATTCACTAATTCATGAAAATCTACCAATAGTGGTAAAATTATTTTATAATCTACATTTTCTTTAGAGTTATGTGTACCTACATTTATTCATAAGGGGAAATTGTATTTACCTTTGTGAGTGAGATCTTTATTTTAGTCCTGGAGGATCATTTCAATGTGGATTGGATTTTCACATAGATCTAATAGATGATCATGATCAAAATAATGTTGAAATTATATAATATTATTTTCATCTAGTGGTAGACCATTTTTAGTTTGCTTCCCCAGAAGAGATCGATGGCTTACGCCCCCAGCAAGAGAATGAGTTCATGATCATGTTGGTTTCAGGAGCACCATAATTTTCTTATCGTGCCTAATATAATGGAATTAGAAAACCACCATGATTTGATATTTTCGTTGGAATATATAAAATATGAACACTTCTAATGTCCTAGTACATCACCTAGAATTTCTTCATTTATCTTCTTCAAGAAAGTTACTTTCTCATTAAGCTTGTGTGGGGAATATTAATGGATGAACCACATGTTTCTCAAGAAATGGCACCCTCTTCCACATATGGTCTCTCACATTGATTATATGAAAGGTTATAAGATCATCTCCTTGATTTATTTTTGATAAGGTTACGATGAGATAACCATTAATATATTAGACATACATCATTCTACATTGAGGAGAAGGCTTGATTTCTATCATTTTGTGGTGATGTTTTTTGGGAAGTTTAATACACCTATAATATTCATTTCCAAGATGAATAGAATTATTCATCCTTTTCTGGACCAATTTTTTTTTTTGGTCAAATATTTCATAGTGCATTCTTATTAATCATAAGAACACCCCCAACATATTTATATCTTCATGGGTACATTAAGAGAGCATCATATTTGCATCGAGCTAAACAAATGAATTTTCCAGATAAGTAAAGTGCACTTTTTGGACAATCTCATGATTGAGATAGTAGTTTCAGTGGAAGCAGGGAAATTTTAAATCATTTTATCATAAAAATATCCTAGGAACAACTTCAAAATTTAGGGCATTTATGGTTTATAAGGTTATTATTAGAGCTTTATCCTTGATTAATGCTAATTAGCAGCCCCGATTTTGTTCCTAATCAAGAAATGGGTGTGTTTTAGATTGATTATTTTGACTATTCTTTTTTGGAGATAAATGGAATTAAGAACTCATTAAATATCATCATTTCACATATTCCATGAAAATCATACACCATATACTATTGTTTAATTGTAGTTGGACCTGGGGTTGTTCGGATGCATTAGGATCATGTGGTCTCTTATGGATATATGAAACTAAGACCCCATGAGAGGAATTAACCTACTCATGGTCTAGAGATAGATGTAGTGGTAAATTTATCTGGATGTTAGATATACTATCTCATTGGTGAGTGGTTTTTGTTATAAAAAGATCATAAGGGCCTCATTTACTTCTTTTCCCTGCACAACTTGATGCATCTGTAGAGGAGGGGGTCATGTATATATAGGCTTTTGACATTGAATTAAATTATACACTAGGAAAGAGAAAAGTTATTTCAAACTCGAAGAGGAAAAATACAAAGGTAAGGATAGTATGGGTGTATTGAGACGTGCTGCGTAAAATGGATATTTTTGTATACATGAATTTGGATGTTTTGGAATCCCTATAATGGGTATCTCTTACATAGACATCTCTTATACACATGATTTTGGACCAGATTACATACAAGATTTTTTTCGATCCAGAGGGCTCAATTCTGAGAGAAAAATTATATGATGTTAATTCACTATTATGGTGGTCTCTTGGTAGTGGAAGTTTTCTTTTTATCCTGAATGAATACGGGATTCTACAGGATTTCTCGAAGAAATGATGAGGGAGTTTCATGATTCTAGGTGGGAAGTGAATCCTGGTTTGAGACATATATATCACAATCTAAATAATTAGTACTCATGTTCAGGAATAAAAAATGTTTGGGAAATATCTATGGAAATATTCTTCACTTGACAATATATTAATATTCATCATAATGGGCCAGGTGGGATTTTTTGCAACACCCCAAGAGTATGTGAAGGATATTTTTTAAATTAATATAATTTCTTTATTATTTTCATTTAATAAAAAAATAGTATATAAAGGAACACTATGAAATGTGATTTTCTTATATTAAAAACAATAACATCTACCTTTGATCACTTTTTTTACATGCATGACAATTGTTTCTAAAAATAAAATATACTATTAATATAATTATTAAAATATTATTATAGATACCGAATTGCCATAAAAATGGATGTAACAAAAAATATTAACTATATTTTGAAAATAAAATTCATAAATGAATAATAAATATATCCTTTGGTAGTTAATTTGTTTATGTGAATGTTGGATCCTTTTAAAAATAATGGATTTTTTTCTAAGAGTACTATATTTCTATGGAAAAACGTTTTATTGTCAAAATTAATTAAAATAAACCACTTTTGATTAATGTTTTAAAGAATATTTATTCTTTTTTTATTTAATAATTATTTTTATATGCATCCATTTCATTTTATAGTTATAAGGTAAGAATAATTATTATTTTTTGAATATAATGATATATTTTAAATAATGTAATTTTACCTCATTTTAATGGAGAACCCGTCTATTAATAATAAGTTTTGAAAATTTGAACTGTTTTATTTGAAATATCATAATTTTTTAAATTTTAACATAAATATTAGATTACAATTAATTTTTAGATTTTTTCTAAAACGCTTCATTTTGTTATATATAGCGAAAATAATGAATTTTAATTCTAAATGGATTTTTATTCTAATTAATTTATAAGGGAAAATAATTTATTTCCATTTGATTTAACATCAATTTAGATCAACTGTACATAACTAAAATAAATTTTGGTAATTGGAATGATGTTCAATTTTAAATTGGATATAACATTGTACCAAAATTTTGAACATTTTTTAATTTAAAAACCAATAGTGTTGTCATTTATACGGGATTAAATAAAATCAAATTTCATCCACTCCTATGATTTAAATTGTAAAAAATGGATTCCTTATTTTTTATCATATTAATTTATAATGTATAATAATGTCTGTGAAGTTTTTTAACAATAATTTATTAGTTATATTTATCATAAATTATAATACTGGTTAAGAGAATAATTAGTTGAAAAAAATAATAAACCATAATCTTAAGGGACAAAAGTCCTCGACAGTTGTAAAAAATCCATTTTCTCCCCATATATTAATTATATTCATTAGTGATTCATATTTTATGAGTTAGTTGGATAATATTAAATAAATGTTCCATATTTCATAAGTTATGTATTGAAAAATTCAAAAAAAGAACGTTACTAAACATTAATTATAATAAAACTGTTTGATATAGAAGGGAAAATATATGTTAGTATATATATATCTAATTTAAATAAATTATAATTATAATATTTATGTTTCATAAATTTTTATAGATGAAATAGTTAAATTAAAAACTTAACAGATGTTAATTCATGGATTATTTAGCCAATAATCAAATAAAATAAATGATACTAAAAACCCGAAACAATGTATTAATGTTAATGAATTGTTATGTTAAATTATTTATATATATTAATATATGATATTAAAATTATGTGTGAAAAATATATATTAATTCTGATAATTTTATTATTAATAGTAAATAAATAATGTAAAATTGTTAAAAAAAATTTACATTAAATTATATTCTATTAAATGAATTAAAATTAAAAAAAATACATTCGGAAAAGATATTTCTATGTGTTAATAAATATAATATATGATCTATTAGATGAAAATTTATTTTCTATATTGAGAATATATATCGTTAAATAGTAAAACCATTGTTATCATGATTTAGGATACAATAATGTTTTTTATTGTTATATGTGATTATTTTAGAATAAATTTCCTAAAAACATTTTATTTGTATTTTTTTAAAATATATATCATATTATTAATATATTTTGAATATATTTAATTTTAAATCATAAAATAATTTTGACATAATGGTAAAATAAAATATTTTTAAAAAAACATTACCTAAATTAAAACCCCAAATAAAAAATCTAAAAACATAAACAATAAGTAATGAAATTATAATAGTACACTAATGTTTCATTATTCCAGATTTTTCATCATCATAAATTAATATTATACTAATATTTATTCATTTATAAGAAAATTAGATAAGGGATACTTTCCAATATTGATTACATTTTAGTATTTACATGAATTCAACTCATCCTCCACTATAAATAAATATTCACTCTTCACCTTCATTACACCTCTCCACACATTATATCATCCAAAATTAACTAAAATTTCCCAAAAAATCCCTCCCATCATCTTAGAATCATCCCTTTTGGGATACAATCTATCCCAAAAATCTCTATTCTACAAACCAAGATGTGTTACCGAAAGAAGAGGTTACCTCCTCCCTCACGCTCCATTGTTGAATGTTCATTCTCCACCACATCAATTATAATTATAAAATACATATTTTATATCCTATGTATCATAAATATACTTCAATAAATTATTATACCATGGTTTTTACTTACACATACAAACATGACCATCAAATGTGAATTAAACTTACTTTTTTAATGTTAGACAATGTACTGACTTTGGAAATGATGTTCTTCTTTTTTTATTAAAAAATATCATGGTTATGAATTATTATAGAATATATATTTTTATTTGATATATATTTATATTATATATTTGATTTAATTTTTTCTCTGAAAAGTTATATATAAAACCTAACATCATGATTTCAATTTTTTAAAATATGATAAATTCGTTTGAGGAAGTCTGGACAACCACCTCCTTAAAGCGATGTAATTCCTTCAAACTCTACATGGAATGTATTAAGGATGGTTTCATTAAATATAATATATATATATATTAAATAATAATTAAACTTGAATTACTATACATATATATATATATATGTCATTTACATAATTTTAGTCAATATAACAATTAAACAGAAACGTCTTTCATGCTTATATACAACCTTCCATATCCATAAATGGTTCACTCCATTACATATTTTTCCATTACTATATTAATATAAATACATATATACTAAATATTTTGGATACATATTTCATAGTTTACATTCATTAAATCTTGATATCTCTATGATCAAAAAAAATTACAAATTAAGACACATGTGAAATACAAAGTGAATATTTTCTGAAACATGGCCATAATAATGACTTGTAATATATTGAAAATATTAAGCCATATATTGTATTATACATGATAATTGGTAGATTTATAATGAAATTATATTTACTATATTATATATTAAAAAAATAACAATTAGATTCATGACTTTAAGTAAGGATTTTCTCATCCCTCATTTATTTTCCATGAGACACGGGCCATATTTACCACCTATTTCCTTTATGTGGATTTTGTCTCCCCAAGACTGTATTGAATTATTATTATTCATGAATTCCTGTGCATTTATCTTTCTATTTTATGAACTTTATTGAATGGGTTTTTTGGTTCAAATGTTTCCAAATTGGCAAAGCAATTATGTCCCAATTTACGTAATTTGATATACTAGCCATTGTATGCACATATATTTTTCAATGGGGGTTTATATACTACCATTGGACATGTTACGTAATGAAAATCCTTAATTTAGTTATATTTTGTAATGGACCATACCTCCCTGGTCCACTACAATATGAAAGTACAGTGTTTGAGGTGATCTAGAGGTCACAATGATTCTTTTTAATATATTTCCAATTTTTAAAACATTCCAATTGGGGTAGGGAATGGTAGGTTGCTAACAGTGAATTGGGACCAATGAATCACACTAGTGAGTCATGAAGGTGAGTTGATAATTGTATCTCATCTGATGATAGGTGGTGGTAGGTAGGTATTTCCGATGTAGTGTCGCGCCGATAATGCGCAACTATCACATGATGATGGTGACTCACAGCGGTCACTAGAAATAGTGACTCAATAATAGTGACTAGGGTTGGTGACATTAAATGGTGACTGACTAAGGGATACTTGTATTAGTTACTCGCAACAGTGATTCATTGATGGTGACTTGTCTTGGTGACATGAAATGGTATCTCGCTGAAGGTGAGTCGCATTAGTATTCCACTGAATGGTGACCCACAAAAAGTAGATTACACTAGTGGCTCAACTAATTATGATTAATTTCAACAGTATTCAAAATTTATAGTTTTCCCCATTTTTTCAATATTTAACCCATTAAAAATTATTTGATGTAAAATTATTTAAAAACCAGGTTTTAACAATTATATATCCTTTTCAAATGATGTAAGATATATCATTACATAAATAATTCATTGTTTGATTTTAAATAGAATAAACAAATAGTCATGATTAACTTATAATGGGGAGTTCAAAATTTTTTCAATCCCCTTGACACTCGAATATAGACCGTCAAAGCTAAACACCATTCCCTCGTTATTTATTCTTAATTTACCTTGATACTAGAGGCATACAAGAAAAATTATTTCCCACAGATCCATGCGTCTTTGTTTCTCCCTTCAATCGCATATCCATGGAGCCTTGTACACTCCATATTTGGTGCATTATTTAGATTATGATCATCTCTTTGTCTATGTAGGTATCCCTTCATAACTAATATTTTTATATCAGGTGGAGCATGTTTACAAATGCATTTTATGTGAATGAAGTCGAATCCATGATTAATAAATATTATTGAATCAACATTAATACATTAATAAGGGGTTGGGGAAGTGATGCAAGCTTCTGTTTAACTGTTTGTTGACATTGAGATCTATATGGGCTATATGCCAACAAAACATCCCGGTTGATGGTGGCATTTTTTTAAATCGGTAAGACTTGTGATGGATTGGGGAGGATAATGTGTTCATTGGATTTAAATATTAAATTGATTAACTATTTATATCCAGTTAAAAATATTTATTCCTTATGATTGAACATTATCTATGATAACAAAAGAATTATCAAATTATAATTAAATCAGGGTCTCCAAAATCTGAATACACCATAACATGTTCGTGTGTTAGGGTGATCTTTGTGGTTTTTTCTAGCTTGTTCATTACGTGTATGTATAATGATAAGGTTGAGAAAACAGTTGTAAGGACTAGTGGTATGGGTGGTGTAATGGAATCATTGGTTGATATGTTGACTGAAAATGGGATAATATGTATGGTGTTTTTTTAAAATAGGGATATCGAGTTTGGTTAATATGAGATTTGTTGTGTTGTTTGGCTAGGTGTTGGGGTGTTTTATTGTTGAGGAGCTGGATTGGGTAAAATGACAATGATCATTGATGATGGATGTGGGAAAGTTTACTTTGATTAATTTTCCTCAGTTTGGATAATAATTTGTGGATTTATTCATGAATTGTTTAGTAGCTACCATGGATGGTATATAAATAAAATAATGAATTTTTTATTATGTAGTGTCAAATAGTTGAAAGAATTTGATTGGGGGTTGTCTAAGTTATGTGTTTTTGTGCATTTCATTCATTTATAAACATTTGAAGTAACCTTTAATGATGTATATAAATTCTTTTAGTGGTATCAAAAGATTTGGAAGTATCATTGGGTGCTATTTTGTTTGATTGATTACCCATAAGTTGGGATTCATATTTCGATACTATATATACATATCAATATTTTTCTTTTGATTTTTAAAGACCCGTAAAATTTAAGGAAAATTGTTTTCTTAAAATTTTTTTTTGAGATTTTACAAGAACGCAGTTTCTGACGGTGCCGGATTCCAAGGCTCGGTGTGCCCAGAATCAATTTCTGAAGTGTATCTCGGGTACGTTCAGTGAACGAACGAGCGGGTTTTTCTATATTTTGAACAATTACTTGGAATTGAAATCTGAGGACACCGATGAACTCGCAACGCCAGTATGTTCTTAAGAGGGCATTTACCGTAGGAGCATTTTCATGGGAGAAGAAGTTAAATTTTGGGGTTTAAAGAAGAAATAATTAAAATTGTGAACAATATTATTTTTTTCAACCAAGGGAGTTAAATTCTACCAGGGAAGTTGTTGGTGGGACCCACAGCCACCCAACATCCCATGTGTGGATATGTGGGAGGTGGGGCCCCCACGATACCCTAACCTCCTTTGATCTTCCCATATCCCCCTTGACCTCCCATAACTCACTTCCCTCTTTAATTTTGTAACTCCACTTTAACTTATGTGACTCTTCCTCTTCCATCTTCCTCTTTCACTTTAACTTTTTCCAAACTCCATGATTAATTAATGAAACCTTCAAAATTAATGAATTATGTTATTCAATTTTTTAATGTCTTGGAAGATTAATTAAAATAAGGTGGATTCTTATTTTAATAAGGTTGGCATTTGTTTTTTGGGAGAACACTCTTGAGAGGGAGAGCTTTGTGAATGAAGAGGGGTTTTCCTCCATCGTTGAAGAACACCGAAACCTCTGGAGAGGAACGACACACCCTTCCACGAAGAACGACGACGCACCCTCAATCCTATTCTTCATGCGACAAGAGAGGAGTTATCGATTCTTCTTCGGGTTCACTTCTACTACGACAGAAGCGACGAACACCAATGACCGTCGTCACTCTATATTGCTTCTTCGCAACGCCGCTGTACCGTGACGTTCGACTTTCGCGACTCAACGTCTTGTGATGTGCAATTCCGCGACGAACCTTCGTTCATATTTTTCGTCGAGGTAGGGGAATTATTTGGTGTTATCTAATACTTTGAGAAAAGAACGATGAGCGCAGACTAACCATTTCCAGGTTGATCTGCAGATCGTTCGTTCATGCGGGTTGATGTTGAGGTTTATTGTTCTTTCCCGAGAATTATTTCTATGTAGTACGTCGACTTCTATTTGTTGGATGACTTTATATCGTTTAACGGGAGGGGGCCGGACCGCACAAACACAACCGACCCACCTCCCTTATTATTTTGTGTTGTTGCAGTTTGAAGGAAAGTGACATGATGTCGTCGCACCGTAAGGAAACGAGCGGCAAGGATGGGTGGAGCCGTCGCGCCGCGCATTTGAAAATCGAACCAAGCCGCGGAGCCATCGTGTCGTGCTGGAAAAACCCAAAGACACTATGGCCGGTGCGGGGTCACGGCGGAGGGGCGTGACATCGTCGCGCCACGCCGGACGAACCAAGGCCGCGACCATAGGCCATGGCGTAGCTATGACTAGCGGCCGGTTCCTGGCTGCCGGCATCGGAGCACGAGGACCGGCCAACACCGGTCCCATGGTGCAACAGATGGCCGGCCGGAGTGGGCTGGTCGGACAGAGGAAGATCCAGGGGTTCGTAACCCCCAGCTGGCCGGACAAGAGCCCCCCCCCCCCCCCCCCCCCCCCCGCATGGGGGCCGCGGATTACAAATGGGCGGGGGAACCCCCCCCCCCCCCCCCCCCCCCGCACCCATGTCTGCTCGGCCGAAACGGCCGAGCTGAGGTCTGGCCGGGCTACGCCCAAGCGGGCCGGACCCAGACCTGGGACGGTTCGACCCGGTTCTGGCCCACCCAGGGGGACTCGGGCCAGATCAGTCCGGGCCCGAAACCCCCAATTCCGGTCCTTTTTCGGTCTTTCGACCATATCTTGGGCCACTGACCTCTGATCGACGCACTTTCAGTTGCGTAGAGATCCTTGGATTGAGGCAGTCATTTCAGTATATTACACTCAAGGTTTCGGAGAACTTTGCGTACGGCCGAGTTGGTTCGAATACGAAACTAACTCGGCCCTCGGAGCGGAAATGCTTATATCTTGAGCTCCGGACGTATGATTGATGTGACGTCGACTTTGTTGGATTCCTCATGATGAGACAGAACTCATGGAATACGTTTCCTGAGTTTTGGTTTTAGTTGGATATGACCTAGTTGGATTGTACCCGAAATCCAACAGGGCCCCTGGAACGGAGAAGCTGATAACTTTCCGACTGGACGTTCGTTTGACGAACCGTCAGCGGCGTTGGTGATCAAGTTGAAAAACGATCCCTATGAGCTTACTCTATGAGATTTCAGGGTACAGTTGAGATATGGCTAGTTTGGATCGTACACGATTCCAACCGGGCCCATGAGTCGAAAAGGCTAATAACTCACAGACCGGGCGTCCGATTGATGCGCCGTCTATTTAGTTGAGGCCCCTATAACGAGGCGGTCCTTTGGAATACTTCTTCTTGGGACTTTGAGATAATTTGAGTATCGACCTGTAGCTCATGGAGTGGACCCTCCCAGAGACGAGCGTACGAAGTATGGAGACCTTGTAGCCGGCGGAGACCAGACGAATGCTTTACCGACTCGACATGGAGTGAGTCGACTAGACCAGTGGACGGAGTACTACTTTGTTTGGGTGCAGACCCATAGGGAACGGAGAAATACTGTGTTATAGTGAAGACCCGCAGTACTCGTCTGGAGAGTACCTCTGCAGGCTATTAGGGGGTGTGCACTACTGTGTTTGGGTGGCATACCCCGGCGGAAAGCACTACTGTGTTTGGGTGGCTGACCCACGGTAATCGACAGAAGGAGTACCTCAATAGTCTTAGGTTAGTGAGCAGTACCTCAGAGTCATCACAAGACCACTATAAACTCCAGAGATGGGGCTCTTCAGCAGTTACAGTTTCGATAATGAAAATCCTAGTTTGAGATGAGACTATGACCTTTGTGTTTACCACATAATTGAGATGGGTCACTTGATAACATAGGTATATGTATGGTCATATACCTGGGTAGTGGTTATCCGTTGATTTCATAATCTTTGTGTTTCCTCATGATTGATATGGGTTACTTGATAACATAGGTATATGTATGGGAATATACCTAAGTAGAGGTTATATGTTGAGATCTTATTTGTGGTTATCCTTGTTGGTTTAGTGAGACCTTGTGGGTCTCGGGGTCCCTACTGAGTATCGTTATACTCACCCCTACACGGGCTATGCCCGCACCTCATTGTGTTTGTTGTAGAATACAGGTAGTGCTGACGGTGGCCGAGTTTTTGAAGACTTGATGGTACCCGGAGGTGGACCTCACGACGAGTCAGTATCCAGAGGTGGACTTCATGGCGAGACGATACTCAGAGGAGGTTGACGGGAAAGAGCGCTGTGGAGGCTATTTGTACCTACCCTTTAGGTAGTATCCATGGTGGACGATCCAAGAGTTGTGCTATCTATACATACCCTTCAAGTAGGATCCGAGGAGGACGACCCAGGAGCTGCTTCCTTTCTTCCAGCTGTAGTCTTTTCCGTTGTACTTCATTTTAGTTGTAGTTGTACTTTTCAGATGGGTTTGTATTCTGACCCTTTTACCTTCAGCACTTTATTTTGAACATAGTGTTTTTTCTTACGCTTGTACTCTGTGGTGTTTTTTTACTTTTATAAAGGCAATGCCATCCTAGTTATCGGGATTTACGCCTTTGGTGCTAGTCGCCAGCCCCAGGCCTATGGAAGGCGGCCTTGTCGTAGTCACGGCACGGGCCCCTAGGGATGGTTGTGATAGATTTAGATACGTACCAAACCCTAGTTGACCACTATGTGCTGAAAAACCCCCATTATCACGAGGTCATGTTTCTTTCACAAACATAACAATGGGATGATGGATGTCTATCCCCCACTCTTGCTTTCTGCCTCTTCCAAGAATCATTATCCCAAGATTCCTTGGTAAGATAGTGGTTTGTGACTCCTTAGTGTGTTCGATAGAGTTGTTATTTACAAGGTGTCTTCAAGAGAGATGTGTTGTGATTTCTTATGTGTTTTTCGGATGTGACGTGGTATGAGGACTTGTTGTCTAAAGGCGGGAGGTGGTTTTGAGGACCATGTGTGTTTGGGCGAGATGCAAAGAGTATCATTTTCTGTGGTTTCAAGACTATTGGTGAGGACCATGCATGTATGTGTGGGTTGTGACATGGTACATTTAGAATAGGTTGGAGTTCCAAGACATTAGATGTTTGGGTGTGAAATCAACTAATCTGTGATAATGTGGTGAGGGGAACTACGTCACTGGAGATGCTGATCAATGGTGGTCATTGATTCAAAACACCAAGGGAGATGATGAAGTATCGAATATGGATTGGAGGGAGTTCAAAGGGCTATTCATAGAAAAATAATTTACTCGTGACCATCAGGCAGATATGGAAAATCAATTTATGAGACTAAGGAAAAAGGGAGATGACAATGTCGCAATATATGAGGTTATCCTCACAATTTTAGAAAGGCATGCTGCAGATTATATACGTATCCCAAGAAGTAAGATTGATCATTTCATTGACGGGATAAAACCATTTCTTCTTAGAGCATTGGTCTCAAAATCCATCTCATCGTACAAAGATATTGTCTCATGTGCAATCAAGATAGAAAAAGAATTCACTATGAATTGTGACATTAAATAAATGCAAGAGAAGAAGAGATATTATGATCAATATTGATGTGGAAATAAAGGGAAGAAGGGAAAAGTTGAATATCCATCTAGTAGTAATTATGGTAAGAAACACCCCGGTACTTTCTTGAAAGGAATGGGAGTCCGTGACAAGTGTGGTGAAAAAGGCCACCAAGCTCGTGATTGAAATGGGAAGAAAGAAGCTATTTATGTTCAATGCGACAACTGTATAGATAAGGGAAATTATTCAAATGAATGTTCTAAGTGTCAGGAGAACATACCTTAGAAAATGACAAGGGATCAAGGCACAGCTTATGCTATCACTACTGCTGAGGTAGAAGCTCTGAAAGACGTGGAGACATGTAATTTAATGGTTTCCTCAAAATTAGAAAATGCATTATTTCATTCTGTATCATTACATTGTTTCATATCTTCCCAGTTTGCTAAAAAAATTAGATATTTCCAATTTTATTTAACAAAGGTGTTGTCAGTTAAAACTCCTAAGGGAAGTATCATCGCAACAATGTTATGTGTATCTGTTCTCATTAGAGAATATAAATTATCTTTATCTATTGATCTCATCGTCATACCTATGATTGAGTTTTATATAATAATTGGTATGTAATGGATTTTGGACCATGATGTAAAGATTTATTGTAAGAAGAATGAGGTTACGATTTTTGATGATGATGATAAGGAATAACTTATCATTAGATAATAATCATCACCACTTAATTCTTATATATATCCACCCCAAGTAGATCAACTAAAATCAATTATTGGGGAGAATGCTAATGAAATAATAGTGGGTGAGTAAAAAATGTTCAAATAGAGGATTTAACTATTGTGAACGAATATGTTGATGTTTTTCTGGAAGATTTACCTAGAGATCCTGCAGAACGACAAATTGAGGTTTCCATTTATTTAATTCCTGGATCGAGTCCCATATAGAAGACCCCTTATAGAATGGAAACTGTGGAATTAGATGAGCAAAAGAAACAACAACATGAATTTAATAATATGTGATTTATTCTCCCTAGTGTTTCACCATGGGGATCCCCTGTCCATTATGTGAATAAGAAAGATAGATCTATGAGGTTATGTATCTACTACAAAGAAATAAATGTTATAAAAATAAAGAAACAAGAATCCCCTACCTCGCATTGATGATTAATTTGACCAATTGCATGGATCTCAATACTTTTCAAAGATTGACATTCGATCTGGATACCATCAGTGCTGTGTGAAGAATGAAGACATTCCGAAGAAAGAATTTTGAACCGAGTATGGGCAGTACGAGTTTACAGTAATGCATTTTGGGCTAACTAGTGCACCATCTATTTTCACGGATCTAATGAACAGAGTTATCAGTGAATATCTCAATGATTTTATAGTGGTGTTCATTAATGATATCTTGTTATATTCCAAAAGCTACGAAGATCAATAAAATCACTTGTGAATTATCGTGAAGACTCTAAGAAGACATGAATTTAATGGGAAGTTTAGCAAGTGAGAATTCCGGCTTCAGGAGATTTCTTATCTTTCACTTATTGTCTCTCTGGATGGAATCTCTGTTGATCCTTATAAGACAAGAGCAATCCAAGAATGTCCAGCACCAAGGATTATAACTGAGTTACGCAATTTTATTGGAATAGAAGGTTATTATGTGCGTTTTTCTCAGAACATTGCTCGATTGGATACCCCATTAACGAAGATCACACATAAAGGGGTTAAATTTTTTGGACAAAGGAGTGTTAATAATGTTTTGATGAATTGAAGAAAAGATTATTCAATGATTCTATATTGAATTTACCAACGTCGAATTATGGGTTCGTTATTTATACTGATGCATCAATAAAAGAACATGGTTGTGTCCTTATACAGAATGATTGAGTTATTGCTTATACATCATGACAGCTGAAAGTTCATGAGAAAAAATATCATACTCATGATCTCGAGTTAGCAGTTGGGATATTTGTTTTTAAGATATTGAGACATTATCTCTATGCTGAAAATGTGAGATATATATCGATCACAAGAGATTGAAGTATATTTTCACACAAAAAGAACTCAACATGATTAAAAGATGATGGCTCGAACTACATAAGAATTATGATTTCACGATACACTACCACCCAGGGAAGGCAAATAATGTGGTAGATTCTTTGAGTAGAAAGGATCACGGAGTTTTGAACAAGATGAGACTTTAAAAGTATCCTATATATATGGATCTAATAAAGATGGATATGGGAATCACCATGGAAGGTTAAATATCAATGCTTTTTCAAATCATTGTCAATCCATCATTACTAGAAAGGATAAAGAGTTCTCAGACCGTTGATGAAGAATTTAAAAGGAAGATTAATGCTGTGAATGATTGGAGATTGAGTGACTTTGTGTATGAAGTTGGAATTTTGATATTTTGGAAGAGACTTGGTGTTCCCGATATACCTGATCTCAGAAGGGAATTTTTGGATGATGCTTTTAGTTCCAATTTCCCTATACACCCTGGGAGCACCAAAATGTATTTTTATTAGAAGGAACATTTTTTTGGGGAAACATGAAGAGGGAGATTTCTGATTTTGTGTCAAGATTTATGGTTTGTCAACAAGTGAAAACTGGATGGAAACATCCTAGAGGAGTCCTGCAACCTCTTCCCATACCTGAGTCGAAATGGGATAATATCACAATGGATTTTGTAATGGGACTACCAAAGACTCCTAGAAGGAATGATGAAATATGGGTCATTGAGATCTTGCTCACTTGACTTACAGGGTATGTGGGATCAATATTTAACTCTGGTAGAATTTTCCTATAACAATATCTTTCATTCATGTATTCAGATGGCACCATATGAAGCATTATACAGAAAGAGATGTCGCACACCAACCTGTTGGGATGACGTTTGTGAACAAAAACTCATAGGCCCAGAACTGGTCGAGGAAATGTTAGAAAAGGAATGTGTAATCCAAAACCACATCAAAGTATCTCAAAGTAGGTAGAATATCTATGCCGATAACCTAAAGAAGGATTTGTAATTTCAGGTAGGAGATCATGTTTTCATGAAGGTATCTCTATATAAGGGAGATTTACATTTCAATAAGTAGGGTAAATTGAGTCCCTGGTACATCAGAACTTCCTTAATTATATAATGAATTGTGGTTGAATCTTACCATTTGGCAATGCCGCCAAATCTCTCCAAAGTTCACGATGTGTTCCACATATCACTGTTGAGAAATACATGCCTAACCCAACGCATGAACTCACCTATGAGGAATTAGAACTGGATCCCGATCTATCTTATTGTGAAAAGCCTATCAAGATTTTGGATACGAGGGAACAAGTGCTGAGAAACCGGACGACTCGTCTGGTAAAATTTGTATGGAGAAACCATAAAATGGAAGTGGAAACATGGGAACTCGAGGATCTTATGATGAAGAATCACCCGAGTCTTTTCATGCTGTAGTATTCTAGAAATTTCAAGGAAAAAATTATTTAAAGGAGGGGATAATGTAACACCCCAAGCTTCCATGATACGATTCTCTTTGAATAATACAGTAGTGTGTGTTGTACGCAACTTCGAGATTTTAACACACCGCGGCCAATCAAAGCAACTATTTTGTATAGTAATACCCACATTTTTAAATTTTATTAATTTTATCTCTCAAAATGAACTTCATTTTTGGATTCAGAAAATCGAAATTAGCCTAGGTTAAAATTTTGGTACTTTTCGGATAACATTTATATTTTGATGAATAGTGAAAATTACAAAATTTTAATAAAAAACTACTTTTTAAATAAAAATAATTAATAGAGATAAATTATGAATTTGAGTGGTTTATAGGTATATTTAGAATATATTTTTACCATTTAATATAATTTTGGTCATTGGAAATAATTTCACAATTAATCCAGACATAAACAAGTGTCAATATTTTGATAGTAATTATGTTTTAAAAAAACGCATTTTGTTTTGACAGCGGGAAATAATTTTATATTAATTTTATCCATTTATTTGTTTTGAATTTGGAAAAATGGATTCCATATATGGAATCAGGATTTCAATATTATGTAAATAGGTAACTCTAAATTTTATACATTTTGAATAATTATTTCGGTAAATATTTTATTTACCATTATTAAAGGGTAAATCCGGTAAATAAGGGTAAGAAAATTATATTATTATAATAATAAATTACCCTAAAACGTGTCCTAACCCTATTGGTTGATGCATTTCTGACCATGGGAATATTGTTGTCCATTTTGGGACCCCATGGAGCAACTTGTTGGTGACAAGGAAACTTTATATTTACAAAGATAATGTAAATACAAAAATGACATAAGCATTTACCTTTTAGAAAAACAATTTTTACATATGGTTATATATTTTATATTTTTTACTATAAATATTCATTAGAAAGATGAAAAAATTTCATAAATAATGGTATTTTATTTATAATTTTTAAATATTGAATAATTTAATTTATTCATGATCGAATAATGATGTAGTATTTTCCTTATTAATTAATGAATCAAATAATTAGTATTATAAATGTTATAAAAAATATAATTTGAATGTTTTGATGTCATACAATAATTTTATTGGATAATATGACATGTTAGTATTTATTAAATGAATTTTTCTCAAATTAATAAAGTTGTTATGTCTTTAAAAAATATTATTAAATATTGTCAAAATTGACATAAATGAGTTTTTAAAACAAATATTATATTATTAATTGATATTATATTTCTAAAAATACAAAGTTTGGCCAAAGAACATATATCATGATAGATGTATAATTAATGGACCACTTGGGGGTCTCTTGTATGTATATAGTATGTTTATTAAATATATAATATAAGAATACATAGTGACATGGTAAGTGTCAAACTAATTAACTAAGAGTTAAAACTAAATGATATGGTTAATATAATGACTCAAACCGGTCTAAAATATATTGGATTAATGAATTTCAACCCATACCAACTTTATACTTTGAATAATCCACTTTTGAGCCATTAGAAACCGAATATGAGTTTATTATATATAATAATACTTTATGTTTTCCTAAAGAGCCCCTCCTCCACCATATAAATGGACACCACTTCTAACCAATTCTTCACACCCTGAAATCTTTTTGGTGCAGAAAAACCCCTAACCAAATATTCTCTCAACATCCCTAACTTCAACATAGAGGCCTTATTTTGACAATAAAGCCAACATATGGAGCCCTTTTGATCAAATCAAAAGGAATAATCCGAAGAATATGTAATGTTTTTACCACCCTCTTTCAAGTTCCTTTCTTCTTCAACTTCTTCTTTCATTGATATTTCCTTTATAAAATAATAAATCCAGTATCTTATATATACTGTGATGTTATTATAAATATTATACAACCATATTTAGTATTCTATCCATCCATTGAATGACATGTCACTATACGTGCGTACGTACGGCCTACCGTCTCCACATCGTGGTGTAATTGTTATTCAATACACTATTATTTTGATGGGTATAATAATGATGTGTAATTAATTTAAATAATAAACATAAAATTATAATGATCTTCTATATATGATATACCATCCAATTATATATTATTTTAATATCAAAAAAATGATATTGTCGGTCGTGCCTATTTACGGATTACCGTCTCCACGAAGGCGATGAGATTTATTCCCCATCGTATCCATTAAAGACTAAATTTTATTTGATGATTATAAAATATTTTTAGAGACAAGATATCATTCTGTATATGAATTACATACATACAATCAATAAAAAATATGTCTCAAATAACAAAGAATATAAAGAATAAACAAATATTTTAACACCTGAAATGATGATAATACTAAGATATTATTAACTAATCAATGTTAAAAGATTATTTATTTTATCATATTAATGTATATGATTCATGTATAATTTAATAACAATTATTTTACCATTATACAAGATGTTGACCTACCCTCAACCAAGTAAAAGTACAAGGTAAGGGTTTATTTCACAATCTCTTCATTATCCGAGGTTGTTTATACATAATTATCTATTGGGACCTCTTTATCATCCACATTGATGTTTCTTAAAAATGTATTTCAAATAATTCTTACTATTCTATAGACTATGGGTTAACGTCACTTTTACCCTTGTTGAATTTTTATAAGAATTTTATAAAGGAATCATTCTGTCGTTTTCCAAACAAGGTCCTTTTTATCATTTTCGACAGAATTAAGGTAAGAATATCTTTTTTTAATTTATACGGTGGGTGCAACAATTTTACGCCATTATAAAATCTTAAAAGCTTCCCTTATGAGATTATAAGAATATTTTCAATGTAAATTTTTTATTTCTATAATTATTTGACTTTTAAATGATTTCAAAAAAATATACATTTCTCTCAAATAGTTTTGATTTCATCTATGTCAACATCCATGGATGGATTTTAAGTTTATTTTAAGTTGATTTATTATGATACTAAACTTCCATATTATATTAAAGGTTTTGTGATAGGGTTTATTTTGAATGTGTTATTTTTATACCATTCATGGTTTATGGAGAAATTATTGACATTTCATATGATATTTTTAATACTAATGTTTATGTTATAATTAAACATGTTCATTTGAGGAATGCATTGGACTTAGTAAGTTACAGGTGGAGCCCGCTATAGCTCCTCGATGCGACAGTAGGTCTCATGAGACAAACTAGTGTCTTGTCAGAAGACCTTGACAAAATCTTATTTGTTGTCTTGGCACAAGGCCTTGACTATGTGGTTATGATAGTCTAGAATTATGAATTCCATCATTATGAAAGTGGTTATTGGTATTGCATGTGATTATTCGACTAGTAGAATATCTATGTGAATAAGTAAATGGAATTATTTCATTTAATTTCCCCATATTATATTGAATTTCATGTTTAAAAGGCTTTTGTTTTAGTTAAACATTTCTTTAAATGTTTATGATTATTTATGAAAGTTTCCGCTATATTGTTATCCTTACTGGGCATTTTAGCTCACCCCATTCAATGTTTTAATTTTTCCTAGGATGTGAAGAAGTATTTTATGAATGAACCGGAGGGATAATATATGTGGATATGATGAAAAGATGTTGTTGTAGTTTTTTTCACGTTATGATGTAATGTATGACTTATGAATATATCTAGTGATTCCAAGGAAACTAAACTAATCAGTCGTTCGAGACATGATCTTTTCTGATAATGCCAATGTTATGTAATAATTCACCAACTCTGGGTAATTTGGGTTGGGGCATTACAGTTGGTATCCGAGGAAGTTTAGTACAAACCATGGAAGCTAGATTTAGACAAACTCGGATTAGAGCACATAGCTCTAAGATAGGCTTTGAGGATTAGTATAAAATAACATCCTAGAATTTTGGTATTGTAGAGATTTTGTGAGTTTTTCGAGAAATACATCCTTGTCTGGCACAGATGTACCTAGGGGTAAAACCTGGAAACACCTCTTTGAGCTAGACTCGAACGGGAACTGGTGCACGACAACGGGCCTTGCTGCACACTTGGTTAGGACACTCCCGAGGGTTATGCTTAGGATATTTTTCATTTTCATTAAAAATCATTATGAAGGGTTTATTAGTATATAGATTTTAAAAAAAACTTTTTTTTTATTATGGATTATATCTATAAATGTATAAATTTATGTAAAGTGTTTTACAAGTATGGAATTATGTATTTTGAATCATAAACTGATCTAGTTTATGCCATTTGTTTAGAAATGGCCCCTAGTGAATGAAATGGAAACTGTATCAATGGACGCACTCCATGTAGAGATTTCCCTCCTGGTCAATATAAATATAGTGGAGCTGGTGATGCAACTGGTGCTGATCAGCTAATCACTATACTGGGACTACTCACTCGGGTTATTAATAATAACATTACCCATATAGAGCACCCTGATCCATAGCGTGGAGGATCAATGTTAGTTCGCTTCATGAGGCAATAACTACCAACATTAAATGGGATTACAAATCCCTTAGTATCTGAGCAATGGATAAATTCTTTAGAGAAAATATTCCATGCTGTGGGGAGTAGTGAAAGGGAAAAAGTTATCATGGAAGTTTATTACCTCGCTAGAGATGCTGATCAATTGTGGTCATTGATTCAAAACACAAAGGAAGATGATGAAGAATCAAATATAGAATGGAGGGTGTTCAAAGAGCTGTTCATAGAAAAATACTTTCCTCGTGACAATCGGGCAGATATGGAAAAGCAATTTCTGAGCCTCATGCAAATGGAGGATGACAATGTCGCAATATATGGGGATTACTTTACAAGGTTAGAAAGGCATGCTTCATATTATATACATAACCCTAGAATTATGATTGATCATTTCTTTGAGGGGTTAAAACCATTTCTTCATCGAGGATTAGTCTCAAAATACCTCTCGTCGTACGAAGATATTGTCTCATGTGAAATCAAGACAAAAAAAGAATTCACTAAGACTTATGACATTAAATCAAAGCAAGAGAAGAAGATATATTATGATCAATATAGATGTGGAAATAAGGGAAATAAGGGAAAAGTTGAATATCCCTCCAGTACTAAATGTGGGAAGAAACACCCAGGTACTTTCTTAAAAGGAATGGGAGTCCATTACAAGTGTGGCGAAAAAGGACACTGAGCTCGTGATTGCAAGGGGACGAAAGAAGCTACCGATGTTCAATGCTACAACAACAGGGAGATGGGATATTATGAAAATGAATGTCATAAGCGTCAGGAGAACTTTC
This sequence comes from Viscum album, assembly GCA_963277665.1. NCBI lineage: Eukaryota > Viridiplantae > Streptophyta > Magnoliopsida > Santalales > Viscaceae > Viscum > Viscum album. Next base: position 1,809,184,666 of record OY728136.1, on the reverse strand, counting down.
CTTAGAAAAGGCCAAGGGATCAAGGACAAGCTTTTGTTATCACTGCTGATGAGGTAGAAGCTCTGAATGTTGTGGAGCCAGATAATTTAATGGTTTCCTCAAGATTAGAAAATGCATTATTTGATTCTGGATAATCACATTGTTTCATATCATCCTAGTTTGCTAAGAATATTAGATATTTACAAATTGATTTAACAAGGGGGTTGTCAGTTAAAACTCCTAAGTGAAGTATCATCGCAACAAAGTTTTGTGTATCTGTTACCATTAGAGCATATAAATGTTCTTTATCTGCTGATCTCATTATAATACCTATGATTGAGTTTGATATAATACTCAGTATGGATTGGATTTAGGACCACGATGTGAAGATTTATCGTAAGAAGAAGGAGGTTACGATTTTTTATGATGATGATAAGGAACAACTTATCATTAGAGTAGAATAATCACCACCTAATTCTTATCTATATCCACCCCCAGTAGCCCAACTAAATTCAATTATTGGGGAGAAAGATAATGAAATAATTGTGGGTGAGGAAAAGAATGTTCAAATAGAGGATGCACCTATTGTGAAATAATATGTTGATGTTTTTCTAGATTATTTACCTGGACATCCTCCAGAATGAGAAATTGAGTTTTCCGTTGATTTAATTCCTTGATCAAGTCTCATATAGAAGACCCCATATAGAATATCAACTATTGAATTAGATGAACAAAATAAACAACTAGAGGAATTTAGTAATAAGTTATTTATTCTACCTAGTGTTTCTCCATGGGGAGCCCATGTCCTTTATGTTAAGAAGAAAGATGGATCTATGAGATTATGTGTCGACTACGGGGAAATCAATGCTATAACAATAAAGAAACAAGTATACCCTACCTCACATTGATAATTAATTTGACCAACTTCATGGAGCTAAATACTTTTCAAAGATTGACCTTCGATCTGGATACCATCAGTGTTGTGTGAAGAATGAAAAAATTTCGAAAAAGGCATTTCGAACCGGGTATGGGCATTAGGATTTTACAGTAATTCCGCTTGGGCTGACTAATGCACCGTCACTTTTAATGGATCTAATGAATAGAGTTTTCAAGAAAAATCTCGATGATTTTTAGTGGTGCTTATTGATGATATATTGGTATATTCCAAAAGATATGAAGATCATGAAAATCACTTGTGAATTATCCTGAAGACTCAGTGAAGACATTAATTATATGGGATGTTAACAAGTGTGAATTCTGAGTTCATGAGATTTATTTTCTTGGACTCATTTTCTCTAAGGATGGAATCTCTGTTGATCCTTCTATGACAAGACAAATCCATGAATGGACAACACTAATGAGTATAACCGGGTTATGAAGTTTAATTGGCTTAGCGGGTTATTATCGGCATTTTGTCCAGAACTTTTCCCGATTGGATTCTCCATTAACGAAGCTCACACGTAAAGGGTTTAAATTTGTTTGGACAAAAAAGTGTGAAGAATGTTTTGATGAACTGAATAAAAGATTAGTCAATTCTTCTATATTGAATTTACCAATGGGGAATGATGGGTTCATTATTTATAGTGATGCATCAATTTAAGGACTTGGTTTTGTCCTTATACAGAATGATAGAGTTATTGCCTATGCATAATGACATCAGAAAGTTCATGATAAAAACTATCATACTCATGATCTCGAGTTAGCAGTTGTGATATTTTCTTTGATGATATGGGTACATTATCTCTAAGGTGAAAAATGTGAGATATATATCGATCAGAAGAGTTTGAGGTATATTTTCTCACAGAAAGAACACAACATGAGGAAAATGAGATGGCTCGAACCACTTAAGGATTATGATTGCACGATACACTACCTTCTAGGAAAGGAAAATAATGTGGAAGATTCTTTGAGTAGAAAGTATCATGGAGTTTTGACAAGATGAGAGTTGAAAAGGGGCCTATATATATGGATCTAATAATGATGGATATGTGAATCACCATGGATGGTGAAACAGAAATGCTTTTTCAAATGGTTGCCAAACCATATTTACTATAAAGTATAAGGAGTTCTCAGACTGATGATGAAAAATTTCAAAAGAAGATTAAAGCTGTGAATGATTTGAGGTTGAGTGACTTTGTGTATGAAGATGGAATTTTGATATTTTGGAAGAGACTTGGTGTACCCGATATAAATGATCTAAAAACGGAATTGTTGGATGATGCTCATAGTTCCAATTTCTCTATACACCCTGGCAGCACCAAAATGTATAGATATTTGAAAGAACATTTTTGGTGGGACAAAATGAAGAGGGAGATTGCTGATTCTGTGTCAAGATGTATGTTTTGTCAACAAGTGAAAGATGGATGGAAACAGTCTAGAGGATTCAAGCAACCTCTTCCCATACCTAAGTGGAAATGGGATAACATCACGATGGACTTTGTAATGGGACTACCAAATACTCCTAGAAGGAACGATGAAATATGGGTCATTGGTGATCGTCTTACCATGTCAGCACATTTTCTTGCTATAAGGGAATATTTAACACATTAACGTCTAGAAAGACTATATATTAATGAAGTTTTGAGACTTCATGGAGTACCCATATCGATTGTTTCTAATCGTGATCCCCGTTTTACTTCATGATTCCGGATTATTCTTTAGAAGGCCTTGTATACTGATCTTCGATTGAGCACTGCATACCACCCTCAAACAGATGGACAATTAGAACATACTATTCATACCATAGAAGAAATGTTGAGATCTTGCTCACTTGACTTTCAGGGTACGCGGGATCAATATTTACCACTGGTAGAATTTTCCTACAGCAATAGCTTTCATTCAATTATTCAAATGGCCCCATATGAAGCGTTATACAGAAAGAGATGTCGCACACCAACCTGTTGGGATGACGTTGGTGATAGAAAACATGTAGTCCAAAAACTGGTCGAGGAAATGATAGAAAAGGTAAAGGTAATCCAAAACCACATCAAAGAAGCTCAAAGTAGGCAGAAGAGCTATGTTGATAACTAAAAGATGGATTTCGAATTTCAGGTAGGAGATCATGTTTTCGTGAAGGTATCTCCATGGAAGAGAGTTATACAATTCGGTAAGAAAGGTAAAATTAATCCTAGGTACATCGGACCATTCTTAATTCTAGAACGAATTTCGGATGTAGCTTGCCGTTTGGCAATGATTCCAAGTCTCTCCAAAGTTCACAATGTGTCCACATATCACTGTTGATAAATACATGCCTAACACAATGCATGTACTCACCTATGAGGAATTTGAAATGGAACCCGATCTTTCTTATTGTGAAGAGCCTATCATGATTCTTGATATTAGAGAACAAGTGCTGAGAAACCCGATGACTCATCTGGTAAAAGTTGTAAGGAAAAACCATAAAATGGAAGAGGCAACATGGGAACCAGAGGAACTTATGATGAAGAATCACCCGAGTCTTTTAATGCAGTAGTATTTTAGAAATTTTGAGGAAGAAATTATTTGAAGGAGGGGAGAATGTAACACCCCAAGCATCCACGGTGTGATTCTCTTTGAGTAATATAGTAGCGTGTGTTGTACGCAAGTTCGATATTTTAACACATCACGACCAATCAAAGCAGCCGTTATGAATTTTAATAACCAATTTTTGAAATTTTATAAATTTCATCTCTCAAAATGGACTTCATTTTTGGATTCATAATATCGAAATTATCCTAGGGTAAAAGTTTGGTACTTTTTTGATAACTTTAATATTTTGATGAATAGTGAAAATTACTAAATTTTAATTAAATACAACTTTTTAAATAAAAATAATTAATACTGATAAATTATGAATTTTAGTGTTTTTAGGGTATATTTAGAATAAATTTTTACCATTTAATATAATGTTGGTCATTTGAAATAATTTCACAATTAAACCAGACAAAAACAAATGTCAATCTTTTGATATTTATTATTTCTTAAAAACACGCTTTTTGTTTTGATAGCGGAAATTAATTTTAAATTAATTTATGAAACTTAATTGTTTTTAATTTGGAAAAATTGATTCCATAAATGGAATCATGATTTCCAAATTATGTAAATAGGTAACTCTTATTTTTAGACATTTTGAATAATTATTTCGGTAAATATTTTATTTGCCATGGTCAAATGGTAAATCTTGTAAATAAGGGTAAGAAAATAATATTATAATAACAATAAACAACACTAAAACGTGTCCTAACATTATTGGATGACACAGTTCTGATCATGGGAATCTTGGGGTTGATTATGGGACCGCATGGAGCCACTTGTTGGTGACAAGGACAGTTTATATTAATTGAGATAAAGTAAATACAAAAATGACATAAGCATATTCCTTTTACCAAAAAAATTTTACATAGGGTTATTTATGTTATATTTATGACTATAAATATTAATTATAAAGATAAAAAAATTTCATACATAATGGTATTTTATTTATAATATTTAGATATTGAATATTTTAATTTAGTTATGACACAATAATGATGCGGTATTTTCCTTATTAATTAATGAATCAAATAATTAGTATTATAAACGTCAAAATAAATATAATTTGAACGTTTTGATGTCATCCACGAATTGTATTGGTTAATATGATATTTTATTATTGCTTAACTTAATTTTGATCAAATTAATAAAGTTGGTATGACTTTAAGAAAATTATTATTAAATATTTTCAAAATTGACATAAATGAGTTTTTAAAACAAATATTATATTATTAATTCATATTATATTCCTAAAAAGCAAAGGCTCGGCCAAAGAACTTATATCACGATAGATGTATAATTAATGGACCACTTGGGGTTTGCTTGTATGTATATAGTATGTTTATTAAATATATAATATAAAAATTGAAAGTGACATGGTAAGTTTCAAAATAATTAACTAAGAGTTAAAACTAAATGATAAGGTTAGTATAATGACCCAAACATGTCTAAAATATATTGGATGAAAGGATTTCGACCCATACCCACCTTATAATTTGAATAATCCCTTCTATAGCAATTAGAAACCGACTTTGAGTTTATCATATAATAATACATTATGTTTTCCTAAAGAGCCCCTCATCCCCCTTATAAAGGGATACCACTTCTAACCAATTAATCACACCTTCAAAGCATTTTGGTGTGGCTGGACCCTGTCCTAATATTCTATCAAAATCACTCACTTCAACATATAGGCCTTATTTTGATCATAAAGCCAACATAAGGTGCCTTTTTTATCAAATCAAAAGGAAGAATCCGAAGAAGATGTAATGTTTTTACCACCCTCTTTCAAGTTCCTTTTTCATCAACTTCTTCATTCTTTGTTATTTCCATTATAAAATAATAAATCCAGTATCTTATATATATTTTTATGTTATTATAAATATGGTACAACCATATTCAGTATTCTATCCATAATTTGAATTACATGTCACCATACGTGCGTACGTACGGCCTACCATCTCCACGCCGTGGTGTAATTTTTATTCAATTCACTATTATTTTGATGGGTATAATAATGATGTGTAATTCATGTAAATAATAAACATAAAATAATAATTATCCTGTATATATTATATACCATCCAATTATATATTATTTTAATATAAAAAAATGATATTGTCGCTAATGCGTATGTATGGATTACCGTCTCCACGAAGGCGATGAGATTTATTCCCAATCGTATCCATTAAAGACTAAATTTTATTTGATGATTATAAAATATTTTTAGAGACATGATATCATTCTGGATATGAATTACATACATACAATCAATAACAAATATGTCTCAAATAACAAAGAATATAAAGAAAAAACAAATTTTTAAACACCTGAAATGATGATGATACTAAGATATTATTAACAAATCAATGTTAAAAGATAATTTATGTTATCATATTAATGTATATAATTCATGTATAATTTAATAACAATTATTTCACCATTATACAATAGGTTAATCTACCCTCAACCATGTAAAACTACAAGGTAAGGGTTTATTTCACAATCTCTTCATTATCCGAGGTTGTTTATATGTAATTATCTACTGGGACCTCTTTATAATCCACATACATGTTTCTTAAAAATGTATTTAAAATAGTTCTTAATATTTTATAGACTATGGGTTAATGTAATTTTTACCCTTTTGACTTTTTATAAGTAGTTTATAAAGGAATCATTACGTCGTTTTCCAAACAAGGTCCTTCTTAACCTTTTCGACAGAATTAAGGTAATCATGTCTTTTTTTAATTTATACGGAAGGTGCGACAATGTTACGCCATTATAAAATCTTCAAATCTTACCTTACAAGCATATAAGAATATTTTCAAAGTAAATGTTTTATTTTATATTTATTTGATTTTAAATGATTTCAAAAAATGAGACATTTCTCTTAAATAGTTTTTATTTCATCTATGTCAACATACATGGATGGATTTTAAGTTTATTTGAAGTTGATTTATTATGATACTAAACATCCAAATTATATTGAAGGTTTTGTGATATGTTTGACTGCAAATGTGTTATTTTTATACCATTCATGGTTTATGGAGAAGGTATTGACATTTCATATGCTAGTTTTAATACGAATGTTTATATTATGTTTAAACCTGTTCATATGAGGATTCCATTGGACTTAATATGTGACGGGTGGAGCCCACTATAGCTCCTAGATGCATCGGTAGGTCTCATGAGACAAACTAGTGTCTTGGCACAAGGCCTTGAAACATTTTATTTTTTGTCTTGGCACAAGGCCTTGAATAAGTGGTTATGATAGTTCGGCATTATGCATTCCATAATTATGAAAGTGGTTATTGATATTTCATGTTGTTGTTTGACTAGTAGAATATCGATGTGAATAAGTAAATGGTATTATTTCATTTTATTTTTCTATATTATGTAGAAGTTCATGTTTAAAAGGCTTCTGTTTTAGTTATACATTTCCTTAAATGTTTATGATTATTTATGACTGTTTCTGCTATATTGTTATTCTTACTGGTCATCCGAGCTCATCCCTTTCAATGTTATAATTATTCCTAGGAAGTGAAGAAGTATTTTATAAATGACCTGCAAGGATAGTATGAGGGTATATGAAGACAAGATGTTTTTGTAGTTCTTTTTTCACATTATGATGTAATATATGACTTATGAATATATCTAGTAACTCAAAGGCTACTAAACTAATCGGTATTTCAAGACTGGATCTTTTGTGATCATGTCAATGTTATGTAATAATGCACCGACTGAGGGTAATTGGGGTCAGGGCGTTACAGTTGGTATCCGAGGAAGTTTATTACCAACCTTGGAAGCTAGAATTAGATAAACTCTGATTAGAGAACATATCCCTATGATTGAATTTAAGGAATATTATAAAAGAATATACTAGAATTTTGGTATTGTAAATATTTTGTGAGTTTTCCGAGCAATACAACCTTGTCTCGCACAGATGTACCTAGGGGTAAAACCTGAAAAAACCGCTATGAGCTAGACTGGAATGTGAACTGGTGTATGACAATGGGCCTTTCTGCACTCTAGGTTACGACACTCTCAAGGTATATTATTAGGGTAATTCTCATTTTCTTTTCAAATCATTATGAAGTGTTTTTTAGTATATAAATTCCCAAAGAAATCATTTTTAATGATTATGGATTATATCCATAAATAGTTCAATTTATGTAAAGTGTTTTACAAGTATGGAATTAGGTATTTTGATTCATAAACTAGCCTAGTTTATGCCATTGTTTAGAAATGGTCGTTAGTGGAAGAAATACAAACTGTATCAATGCATACAATTCATGTAGGGATTTCACTCCTGCTCAAGATAATTATAGTGGAGCTGGTGATGCAACTGGTGTTGATCAGCTAATCACTACACAGGACAACTCACTCGGGTTATAAATAATAACCTTACCCATATAAGGAACCCTGATCCGTAGCATGGAGGATTAATGTTATATCACTTCATGAGGCAACAACCACCAACATTAAATGGGAGTACATATCCCTTAGTAGCTGAGCAATGGATAAATTCTATAGAGAATGTATTCCATGACTTGGTGAGTAGTGAAATGGAAAAAGTAATCATGGAAGTTTACCGCCTCACTAGAGATGCTGATCAATGGTGGTCATTGAATCAAAACACAAAGGAAGATGATGAAGTATAAAATATGGAATGGGAGGAGTCCAAAGAGCTATTCTGAGAAAAATACTTTCCTCGTGACCATCGGGCAGATATGGAAAGTAAATTTCTAAGCCTGAGGAAAAAGGAGGATGAGAATGTCGCAAAGTATGAGGCTAACTTTACAAGGTTAGCAAGGCATGATGCATATTATATATGTAACCCATGAAGTATTATTGATCATTACTTTTAGGGGTTAAAACAATTTATTCATCGAGCATCAGTCTCAAAATCCTTTCCGTCGTACGATGATATTGTCTCATGTGCTATCAAGACAGAAAAAGAATTCTATAAGTCTTATGACATTAAATCAAAGAAAGAGAGGAAGAGGTATTCTGATCAATCTAGATGTGGAAACATGGGGATGAAGGGAAAATTTCAATGTCCATCCTTTAGTAAATGTGGGACGAAACACCCTGTTACTTTCTTTAAATGATTGGGAATTTGTTACAAGTGTGGTGAAAAAGGCCACTAAGCTCGTGATTATAAGGGAACGAATGAATCTTCTGATGATCAATGCTACAACTGTAGGGAGATGGGACATTATGCAAATTAATGTCCTATGCGTCAGGGGAGCATTCCCCAGAAAAGGACATGGGATCAAGGCCAAGCATATGCTATCACTACTACTTTGGTAGAAGCTCTAAAAGACGTGGATTCAGGTAATTTAATGGTTTCCTCAAGTTTAGAAAATTATTATTTGATTATGGATCATCGCATTGTTTCATATCTTCCCAGTTTGATAAGAAAATTAGATATTTCCAATTTGACATAACAAGGGAGTTGTTAGTTAAAACTCTTAAGGGATGTATCATCGCAACAATGTTTTGTGAATACGTTCCTATTAGAGCATATACATGTTCTTTATCTGCTTATTCGTCATCTTACCTATGATTGAGATTAATATAATCCCCGGTATGGATTGGCTTTCGGAGCATGATGCGAAGATTAATTGTCAGAAGAAGGAGGTTACGAATTTTTATGATGATGATAAGGAACACCTTATCATTAGAGAAGAATCATCACCACCTAATTATTCTCTAGATCCTCCCCCATTAGCTCAAACAAAATCAATTATTTGGGAGGAAGAGAATGAAATAATTGTGGGTGAGGAAATGAATGTTCAAATAGTGGATTTACCTATTGTGAAAGTATATGTTGATGTGTTTCCAGAAGATTTACCTAGACATCATCCAGAATGAGAAATTGAGTTTTCCATTTATTTAATTCCTAGATCATGGCCCATATAGAAGACCCATTTTAGAATAACAACTATTGAATTATACAAACTAATGAAACAACTAGAGGAATTGAGAAATAAGGGATTTATTTTCCCTAGTGTTTCTCCATGGGGATCCCATGTCCTATATATTATGATGAAAGATGGATCTATGAGGTTATGTATTGACTACAGGGAAATCAATGTTATACGAATAAAGAAAGATGTATCCCCTACCTCGCATTGATGATTTATTTTAACAACTGCATGGAGCTCAATACTTTTCAAAGATTGACCTTTGGTCTGGTTACCATCAGTTGTGTGTGATGATGGAAGACATTCTGAAGACAACATTTTGAACCAGGTATAGGCAGTACGAGTTTACAGTAATGCCTTTTGGGCTGAAAAATGCACCCTATATTTTTAGGGATCTAATGAATAGAGTTTTCAAGGAATTTCTCAATGATTTTGTAGTGTTGTTTATTGATTATATCTTGGTATATTCAAAAAGCTACGAAGATCAAGAAAATCACTTGCGCATTATCCTGAAGATCTGAGAAGATATAAATTATATGGGATGTTTAGAAAGTGTGAATTCTGGCTTCAAGAGATTTGTTTTCTTGGCCTTATTGTCTCTAAAGATGGAATCTATGTTGTTCCTTCTAAGAAAAGATTAATCAAAGAATGGCAAGAACCAATGAGTATAACAAAGTTACATAGTTTTATTGGCGTAGCATGTTATTATTGGCTTTTTGTCCAGAACTTTGCCCGATTGGCTAACCCGTTAATGAATCTCACATGTAAAGGGGTTAAATTTGTTTGGAAAAAAGAGTGTGAATAATGTTTTGAATTACTGAAGAAAATATTAGTCAATGGCACTATATTGAATTTACCAATGGGGAATGATGGGTTCGTTATATATACTGATGCATCAATAAAAGGACTTGGTTGTGTCCTTATACAGAATGATAGATTTATTTCATATGCATCATGACAACTGAATGTTCATGAGAAAAACTATCATACTCATGATCTCGAGTTAGCAGCTGTGATCTTTTCATTGAAGATATAGAGACATTATCTCTATGGTTAAAATTTTGAGATACATATCAATCACAAGAGTTTGAAGTATAATTTCTCACAGATAGAACTCAACATGAGGAAAAGGCGATGGCTCGAACTACATAAGGATTATGATTGAATGATACACTACCACCAGAGGAAGGAAAATAATTCAGCAGATGATTTGATTAGAAAAGAACATGGAGTTTTGAACAAGATGAGAGTTGAAAATGATCCAATATATATGGATCTAGTAATGATGGATATGGGAATCACCATGGATGGTGAAACATCGATGCTTTTTCAAATGGTGGCCAAACCATCATTACTAGAAATGATAAAGTGTTCTAAGACCGATTATGAATAATTTCAAAAGAATAATAAAGCTGTGAATGATAGAAGATTGAGTGAATATGTGTATGAAGATGGAATTTGGAAATTTGGGAAGTTACTTTTTCTTCCCTATAAACCTGATCTAAAAAAGGAATTGTTGGATGATGCTCATAGTTACTATTTCTCTATACACCATGGGAGCACCAAAATGTATAGAGATTTGAAGGAACATTTTTGGTTGGACAACATGATGAGGGAGATTGCAGATTTTGTGTCAAGATGTATGGTTTGTCAACATGTGAAAGCAGGATGGAAACAGCCTAGAGGAGTCATGAAACCTCTTCCCATACCTGAGTGGAAATGGGATAATATCACGATGGACTTTGTAATGGGAATAACAAAGACACCTAGAAGGAACGATGAAATATGGTTCATTGGTGATCATCTTACCAAGTCAGAACATTTTCTTGCTATAAGAGAATATTTACCACTTCAACGTCTAGAAAGACTATATATTAATGATGTTGTGAGACTACTTGTAGTACCCCTATCGATTGTTTCTGATCGTGATCCCCGTTTTACTTCACGATTCTGCAAGAGTCTTCAGAAATCCTTGGATACTAAACTTCATTTGAGCACTGCTTACCACCCTCAAACAGAAGGACAATCAAAACGAACTATTAAACCCTTATAAGACATGTTTAGATCTTTCTCACATGACATTCAGTGCACGCGAGATCAATATTTACCACTGGTATAATTTTCCTATAACAATAGCTTTAATTTAAGTATTCGGATGGCACCATATGAAGCGTTATACAGAAAGAGATGTTGCACACCAACCTATTGGGATAATGTTGGTGAAAGAAAACTCGTAGGCCCAGAACTGGTCGAGGAAATGATAGAAAAGGTAAAGGTAATCCAAAACCACATCAAAGCAGCTCAAAGTCGGCAGAAGAGCTATGCAGATAACCGAAAGAAGGATTTGAAATTTCAGGTAGGAGATCATGTTTTCTTGAGGGTATCTCCTTGGAAGGGAGTAATATGTTTTTGTAAAAATATTAAATTGAGTCCCAAGTACATCAGACCTTTCTTAATTCTAGAACGAATTTGGGTTGTAGCTTACTGTTTGGCAATGCCACCAAGTCTCTCCAAAGTTCACGATGTGTTCCACATATCACTATTGAGACATACATGCATGACCCAACACATGTACTCACCTATGTGGAATTAGAATTGGAACCCGATCTATCTTATTGCGAAGAGCCTGTCAAGATTATTGATACGAGAGAACAAGTGCTGAGAAACCAGACGACTCGTCCGGTAAAAGTTGTATGGAGAAACCATAAAATGGAAGAGGCAACATGGGAACCCGAGGAACTTATGATGAAGAATCAACCGAGTCTTTTCATGTAGTAGTATTTTAGAAATTTTGAGGATGAAATTATTTGAAGGAGGGGATAATGTAATACCCCGAAACTTCCACGGTACGATTCTCTTTTAATAATACAGTTGCGTGTGTTGTACGCAACTTCTATATTTTAACACACCATGACCAATCAAAGCAGCAGTTATGAATAGTAATATGCACTTTTCGAAATTTTATAAATTTTATCTCTCAAAATGGAAATCATTTTGGGATTTGGAATATTGAAATTAGCCTAGGGTGAAATTTTGGTACTTTTCGGATAACTTTTATATTTTGATAAATAGTGATAATTACTAAATTTTAATTAAAAAAAACTTTTTAAATCAAAATAATTAATAGTGATAAATTATGAATATGATTGGTTTTAAGTTATATTTAGAATATATTTTTACCATTTAATATAATATTGGTCATTGGACATAATTTCACAATTTAACCGGACATAAACATGTGTCAATATTTTGATAGTTATTATTTCTTAAAAACACGCTTTTTGTTTTGCCCATGAGAATTAATTTTAATTTAATTTCTGCCACTTCATTATTATGAATTTTGAAAAATGGATTCCATATATGGAATCAATATATCAAAATTTTTTAAATAGGTAACTCTTATTTTTAGAAATTTTGAATAATTATTTCGGTAAATATTTTATTTACCATGGTTAAAGGGTAAATCCTGTAAATAAGGGTGAGAAAATAATATTATTATAATAATAAATTATGATAACACGTGTCCTAACATTATTGGTTGATACATTTCCGACCATGGGCATCTTGGGGTTCATTTTAAGACCCCATGGAGCATCTTGTTGGTGGCAAGGACACCTTATATTAATTAAGATAAAGTAAATACAAAAATGACATAGGAATATATCATTTAACAAAACAATTTTTACATAGGGTAATATATGATTTATTTTAGACTACAAATATTCATTAGAAATTAAAAAAAATTCATACATAGTGGTATTTTATTTATAATTTTTAGACATTGAATAATTAAATTTATTTACGACACAATAATGATGTATTTTCCTTATTAATTAATGAATCAAATAATTAGTATAATAAATGTTAAAATAAATATAATTTGAATGTTTTGATGTCATCCACGAATTTTATTGGTTAATATGACATTTTATTATTGCTTAAATGAATTTTTATCAAATTAATAATGTTTTTATGACTTTAAGAAATCAATTATTAAATATTGGAAAAATTGACATAAATAAGTTTTTAAAACAAATATTATAATATTAATTTATATTATATTCCTAAAAATCTAAGGTTCGGCCAAAGGAATTATATCATGATAGGTGTATAATTAATGGACTACTTGGGGGTAATTTTTATGTATATAGTATGTTTATTAAATATATAATATAAAAATACCATGTGACATGGTAAGTGTCATACTAATTAACTAAGAGTTAAAACTAAAAGATAAGGTTAATATAATGATCCAAACCTATCTAAAATATATTGTTTGAAAGGATTTCGACCCATCCCCACCATATAATTTTAATAATCCCCATTTTAGCAATTAGAAATAGAATATGAGTTTATTATATAATTATACTTTATGTTTTCCTAAAGAGGCCCTCCTCCCCCTTATAAAGGGACACCACTTCTAACCAATTATTCACACCTTCAAAGCATTTTGGTGCAGCCAAACCCTGCCCAAATATTCTCTCAACATCCCTCAATTCAACATAGAGGCCTTATTTTGATTATAAATCCGACATAAAGAGCCCTTTTGATCAAATCAAAATGAAGAATCTGAAGAAGATGTAATGTTTTTACCACCCTCTTTCAAGTTTTTTTCTTCTTCAACTTCTTCTTTATTTGTTACTTCCTTTATAAAATTATAAATCCAGTATCTTATATATACTGTGATGTTATTATAAATAAGGTACAACCATATTCATTATTATATCCTTCCTTTGAATGACATTTCACCATATGTGTGTACGTACGACCTACCGTCTCCACGTCGTGGTGTAATTGTTATTCAATACACTATTATTTTGATGGGTATAATAATGATGTGAAATTCATGTAAATAATAAATATAAAATGATAATGATTCTATATATATGATATACCATCCAATTATATATTATTTTAATATCAGAAAAATGATATTGTCGGTCGTTCCTACGTACGGATTACCGTCTCCACGAATGCGATGAGATTCATTCCTCATCGAATCCATTCAAGACTAAATTTTATTTTATGATAATACATAACTTTTAGAGACATGATATAATTTTGGATAATAATTATATACATCCCATCAATAACAAATACGGCTCACATAACAAATAAAATAAAGAAAAAACAAATCTGTTAACACCTGAAACGATGATAATACTAAGATATTATTAAAAATCAATGTTAAAAGATCATTTATGTTATCATATTAATGTATATGATTCATGTATAATTTAATAACAATTATTTTACCATTATACAAGATGTTGACCTACCCTCAACCAAGTAAAAGTACAAGGTAAGGTTTTATTTCACAATCTCTTCATTATCCGAGGTTGTTTATACGTAATTATCTACTGGGGCCTCTTTATCATCCACATCCATGTTTCGTAAAAATATATTTAAAATCAGTCTAACTATTTTATAGACTATGGGTTAATGTCATTTTTACCCTTATTGACTTTTTATAAGATGTTTATAAAGGAATCATTCCTTGTTTTTTCAAATAAGGTCCTTTTTAACCTTTTCCATAGAATTAAGATAAGAATGTCTTTTTTTTAATTTATACGGTGGGTGTGGCGATTTTATGCCGTTATAAAATATTCAAAGCTAACATTAAACGATTATAATAAAATTTTAAAAGTAGATATTTTATTTTATAATTATTTGACATTTAAATGATTTCAAAAAAAGAGTTATTTCTCTCAAATAGATTTGATTTCATCTATGTCAACATCCAAGGATGCATTATAGGTTTATTTGAAGTTGAATTATTATGGTACAAACCTTCCATATTATATTGAATGTTTTGTGATATTTTTTACTGTGAATGTGTTATTTTTATACCATTCATGGCTTATGGAGAAAGTATTGACATTTCATATGCTAGTTTTAATATGAATGTTTATGATATGTTTAAATCTGTTCATATGAGGAATGCATTGTACTTAATAAGTAACGGGTAGAGCCCTCTATAACTTCTCGATGCATCGGTAGGTCTCATGAGACAAATTAGTGTCTTGGCACAAGGCCTTGACAGAATCTTATTCGTTTTCTTGGCACAAGGCCTTGACTATGTGGTTATGATAGTCTGGCATTATGAATTCCATCATTATGAAAGTGGTTATTGATATTGCAGGTGATTATTCGACTAGTAGAATATTGATGTAAATAAGTAAAAGGTATGATTTCATTTTATTTTTTCCCTATTATACCGAAGTTCATGTATAAAATGCTTTTGTTTTAGTTATACATTGCCTTAAATGTTTATTCTTATTTATGAATGTTTCCTCTATATTATTATCCTTACTGGGCATTTGAGCTCACCTCTTTCAACGTATAAATTTATCCCAGGATGTGAAGAAGTATTTTATGAATGAATTTCAGGGATAGTATGAGGGGATATGAAGACAAGATGTTGTTGTAGTTTTTCTCACTTTATGATATAATGTATGACTTATGAATATATCTAGTGATTCTAAGGATACTAAACTAATCGGTCTTTCGAGACTTAATCTTTTGTGATGATGCCAATGTTATGTAATAATGCACCGCCTCTGGGTAATAGGGTTCTGGGTGTTACAGTTGGTATCGGAGGATGTTTAGTACAAACCGTGGAAGCTAGATTTAGATAAACTGTAATTAGAGAACATATCCCTGAGATAAAATTTGAGGATTAGTATAAAAGAACATCCAAATTTTTTGTTATTTTAGTGATTTAGTGAGTTTTCTGAGCAATACATCCCTATCTGGCACAGATGTACGTAGGGGTAAAACCCAAAAACACAGCTTTAATCTAGACTCAAATGGGAAATGGTGCACGACAACGGGCCTTTCTACACCTTTGGTTACGACAATCTCAGGGGATATGCTTAGGGTAATTATCATTTTCATTACAAATCATTATGAATGGTTTAGGAGTATATACATCCTCAAAGAAAACATTTTTTTATTATGGATTATATCCATAAATAGTTTAATTTTTGTAATGTGTTTTACAAGTCTGGAATTATGAATTTTGATTCATAAACTGGTCTAGTTTATGAAATTGTTTAGAAATGTCCCCTAGTGGAAGAAATGGTAACTGTATCAATGCACACACTCCAGGTAGGGATTTCCCTCTAGCTCAAGATAATTATAGTGGAGCTGGTAATGCAACTGGTGCTGATCAGCTAATCACTATACCGAGACAACTCACTCAGGTTATAAATAATAACCTTATCCGTATGGAGCACCCTATTCCACAGTGTGGAGGATCAATGTTAGATCACTTCATGAGGCAACAACCACCAACATTCAATGGGAGTTAAAATCCATTAGTAGCTGAGAAATAGATAAATTCATTAGATAAAATATTCCATTGCTTGGGTAGTTGTGAAAGAGAAAAAGTAATCATGGAAGTTTACCACCTCACTGGAGATGCTGATCAATGGTGGTCATTGATTCAAATCATGAAGGATGATGAGGAAGTATCAAATATGGAATGGAGGGAGTTCAAAGATATGTTCTCAGAAAAATACTTTCCTCTTGACCATCGGAAAGATATAGAAAGGCAATTTATGAGCCTGAGGCAAAATGAGGATGAAAATGTCGCAAAGTATGAGGCTTACATTACATGGTTAGAAAGGCATGCTTCCGATTATATACGTTACCCAAGAAGTAAGATTGGTCATTTCATTGAAGGGTTAAAACCATTTCATCATCGAGCATTAGTCTCAAAATCCTTCTCATCATACGAAGATATTGTCTCATGTGCTATCAAGACAAAAAAATAATTCTCTAAGTCTTATGACTTTAAATCAACACAAGGGAGGAAGAGATATTCTGATCAATCTGGAAGTGGAAATAATGCGATGAAGGGAAAATTTGAATATCTATCCTCTAGTAAATGTGGGAAGAAACACCCTGGTACTTGCTTAAAAGGAATGGTATTCTGTTACACGTGTGATGAAAAAATCCACCAAGCTCGTGATTTCAAGGGAATAAAAGAAGATACTGATGTTCAATGCTACAACTACAGGGAGATGGGACATTAAGCAAATGAATGTTCTAAGCATTAGGGGAACACACCTCAGAAAAGGACAATTGATCAAGTCCAAGCATATGTTATCACTGCTGCTGAGGTAGAAGCTCCAAAAGACATGGTTGAAAGTAATTTAATGGCTTCTTTATGTTTAGAAAATTCATTATTTGATTTGGGTCATCTCATTGTTTCATATATTCCCAGTCTTCTAAGAAACTTTTATGTTTTCAATTTGACTTAGCAAGGGAGTTGTTGGTTAAAAATCCTAAGGGAAGTATCATTGCGACAATGTTTTGGGAAATTGTTTATCATTTGATCATATACATGTTCTTTATTTGCTGATCTCATCGTCATACCTATGATTGAGATTGATATAATCCTCGGTATGGAATGGCTTTTGGACCATGATGTGAAGATTTATTTTAAGAAGAAAGAGGTTGCAATTTTTGATGATGATGAAAAGGAACACCTTATCATTAGAGTATAATCATCACCACCTAATTCTTATCTAGATCCATCACCAATAGCTCAAATAAATTCAATTATTGGGGAGGAAGAGAATGAAATAAATGTGGGTGAGGATAGAAATGTTGAAAAAGAGGATGTACCTATTGTGATGGAATATGTTGATGTGTTTCCGAAAGATTTACTTGGAAATCCTCTAGAACGAGAAATTGAGCTTTCCATTGATTTAATTCTGAGATCATGGCCCATATAGAGGACCTCTTATAGAATGGAAACTGTGGAATTAGATGAACTACAGAAACAACTAGAGGAATTGAGTAATAAGGGATGTATTTACCCTAGTGTTTCTCTATGGGGAGACCATGTCCTTTATGTTAAGAAGAAAGATGGATCTATGAGGTTATGTATCAAATACATGGAAGTTAATGCTATAACAATAAAGAAACAAGTATCCCCTACCCGACATTGATGATTTATTTGACCAACTGTATGGAGATAAATACTTTTCAACAATTGACCATCGATCTGGTTACCATCAGTTGTGTGTAAAGAAGAAATACATTCTGATGACATCATTTCGAACTAGGTACGGGCATTACAAGTTTACAGTAATGCCTTTTGAGATGACTAATACACCCACTGTTTTCATGGATCTAATGAACAGATTTTTCAAGGAATATATCGATGATTTTTTAGTGGTGTTTATTGATGATATTTTGGTATATTCTAAAAGCTATGAAGATCATGAAAATCACATGTGCATTATCTTGAAGACTCTGAGAATACATGAATTATATGGGATGTTTAGAAAGTGTGAATCATGGCTTCATGAGATTGTTTTTCTTGGCCTTATTGTCTCTAAAGATGGAATCTCTGTTGATCCTTCTAAGATAAGAGCAATCCAAGAATGGCCATAACCAATGAGTATAACCGAGTTACACAATTTTATTTGATTAGAAGGTTATTATTAGCTTTTTGTCTAAAACTTTGCCCGATTGGATAACCCATTAAAAAAGCTCACACGTAAAGGTGTTAAATTTGTTTGGACAAAAGAGTGTGAAGACTGTTTTGAAGAACTGAATAAAATATTAGTCAATGATCCTTTATTGAATTAACCAAGGGGGAATGATGGGATCGTTATTTATAGTGATGCATCAATGAAAGGACATGGTTGTGTCCTTATGCATAATGATAGAGTTATTGCCTATGCATCATGACAGTTGAATTTTCATGAGAAAAACAATCATACTCATGATCTCGAGTTAGCAACTATGATATTTTATTTGAAGACATAGAGACACTATCTCTATGGTGAAAATTTTGAGATATATATCGATCACAAGAGTTTGAAGTATATTTTCTCACTAAAATAACTCAACATGATTAAAATGTGATGGCTCGATCTACTCATTGATTATGATATCATGATACACTACCAACCGAGGAAGGAAAAAAATGCGGCAGATTCTTTGAGCAGAAAGGATTATTTAGTTTTAAATAAGATGAGAGTTGAAAAGGAACGTATATATATGGATCTAGTAATGACGGACATGAGAATCACCATGGAAGGTGAAACATCAATTATTTTTCAAATGTTTTCCAAACAATCTTTACTATAAATGATAATGTGTTCTCATACCGATGATAAAGAATTTTAAATGAAGAATAAATCTATGAATGATGAGAGATTGATTGAATTTGTGTATAAAGATGGAATTTTGAAATTTGTGAAGATACTTTTGGTTCCCGATAAACCTGATCAAGGAAGGGAATTTTTGGATGATGCTCATAGTTCCAATTTCTCTATACACCGTGGGAGCGCCAGAATGTATAGAGATTTAATCGAACATTTTTGGTGGGACAACAAGATGAGGGAGATTTCTGATTTTGTGTCAAGATGTATTGTTTTTCAACAAGTGAATGATAGAAGGAAACAGCCTGGAGGTGTTATGAAACCTCTTCTCAGACCTGATTGGAAATGGGATAACATCATGATGGGATTTTTAGTGGGAATACCAAAGACTCCTAGAATGAATGATTAAATAGGTGACATTCTTGATCGTCTAACCATGTCAGCATATTTTTATGACATAATTGAAGATTAACCACTTTAATGTCTATCAAGACTATATATTAATGATGTTTTGAGACATCATGGAGTACCCCTATCGATTGTTTCTGATCATGATCCCCATTTTACATTAGGATTATGGAAGAGTCTTCATAAGGCCTTGGACACTAAACTTCATTTGAGCACTGCTTAACACCCTCAAATAGATGGACAATCACAACAGACTATTCAAACCTTAGAAGACAAGTTGAGATCTTTCTCACTAGACTTTCAGGGTACGTGGGACCAATATTTAACTTTGGTATAATTTTACTATAACAATAGATTTCATTCTAGTATTCAGATGGCACAAAATGATGTTTTATATAGAAAGAGATGTTCCACAGCAACCTATTGGGATGACATTGGTGAAAGAAAACACGTAGGCCCAGAACTAGTGGAGGAAATGATAGAAAAGGTAAACGTAATCCAAAACTACATCAAAGAATCTCAAAGTTGGCAGAAGACCTATGCCGATAACCGAAAGAAGGATTTGGAATTTCAGGAATGAGATCATGTTTTTTGAAGGTATCTCCATGGAAGGGAGTTATACGTTTCTATAAGAAGTGTAAATTGAGTACTAGGTACATCGGACCATTCCATATTTTATAATGAATTGGGGTTGTAGATTACCCTTTGGCAATGTCGCCAAGTCTCTCCAAAGTTCATGATGTGTTCCACATGTCACTATTGAGAAAATACATGCCTGACCCAACACATGTACTCACCTATGATAAATTAGAACTGGACACAATATTTCTTATAGTGAAGATCCTGTCAAGATTTTTTATACGATAGAACAAGTGCTGAGAAACAGTAAGACTCATCTGGTAAAAGTTCTATGGAGAAACCATAAAATGGAAGAGGCAACATGGGAACCCAAGGAACTTATGATGAATAATCACATTAATCTTTTCATGAAGTATTCGTTTATAAATTTTGAGGATGAAATTATTTGATGGACGGGGGAATTTAACACCCCAAACTTCCATGGTACGATTCTCTTTGAATAATACAGTAGCGTGTGGTGTACGCAACTTCGAGATTCTAACACACCGTGACCAATCAAATCAGCAGTTATGAATAGTAATATCCACTTTTGAAATTTTATAAATTTTATCACTCAAAATAGACTTGATTTTTTAATTCAGAATATTGAAATTAGCCTAGGGTGAAATTTTGGTACTTTTCGGATAACTTTTATATTTTGATGAATAGTGAATATGACTAAATTTTAAATGAAAACAAATTTTTTAATCAAAATAATTAATATTGTTAAATTTTGAATTTGAATTGTTTTAAATTATATTTAGAATTTATTTTTACCATTTAATACAATGTTGGTCATTGGACATAATTTCACAATTAAACCAGACATAAACAAGTGACAATCTTTTGATAGTTATTATTTCTTACAAACATGCATTTTGTATTGAAAGTAGGAATTAATTTTAAATTAATTTCTGCCACTTCATTGTTTTCAATTTGGAAAAATGGATTCCATATTTGGAATAAGTATTTCAAAATTATGTAAATAGGTAACTCTTATTTTTAGACATTTTGAATAATTACTTCGGTAAATATTTTATTTACCATGGTTAAAAGGTAAATCCGGTAAATAAGGGTTAGAAAATAATATTATAATAATAATAAATTACCATACAACATCGCATAGCCTTATTGGTTGATAAATGTCCGACCATGGGCATCTTTGGTTCGATTTTGGGACCCCATAAAGCCACTTGTTGGTGAAAAAGACAGTTTATATTAATTAAGATTAAGTAAATACAAAATGACATAAGCAAATATCTTTTAGAAAAAAAAATTTTACATAGGGTTATATATGTTATATTTTCGACTATAAATATTCATTAGAAAGACAAAAAGATTTCACACACAATGATATTTTATTTATAATTTTTAGACAGTGAATAATTAAATTTATTTATGACACAATAATAGTAAAGTATTTTCCTTATTAATTAATAAATCAAATAATTAGTATTATAAATGTTAAAAAAAATATAATTTAATTTTGTGATGTCATCCACGAATTTTATTGGTTAATATTACATGTTAGAATTTCTTAAATAAATTTTTTCCAAATTAATAAAGTTGTTAAGACTTAAAAAAACTCAATTATTAAATATTGTCAAAATTGACATCAATGAGTTTTTAAAACAAATATTATATTGTTAATTGATATTCTAATCCTAAATATGTAAGGATCGTCCAAAGAACATATATCCTGATAAGTGTATCAGTAATGGACCAATATGGGGGTCACTTTTATCTATATAGTATGGTTATTAAATATATAATATAAAAATTCAAAGTGACATGGTAAGTGTCAAACTAATAATCTAAGAGTAAAAACTATAAGATAAGGTTAATATAATGACCCAAAACAATCAAAAATCTATTTGTATGAAAGGATTTCGACCCATACCTATCGTGGAATTTGAATAATACACTTAGGATCCATTAGAAACCAAATATGAATTTGTTATAAAATAATACTTTATGTTTTCCTAAAGAGCCACTCCTACTCCTTATAAAGGGACACCACTTATAACCAATTCTTCAAACCTTAAAAGCATTTTGGTTCGGCCAAAACCTGCCAAAATATTCTCTCAACATCACTATATTAAACTTACAGGCATTTTTTTATCATAAATCCAACCTATGGTTCCCTATTGATCAAATCAAAAGGAAGAACCCGAAGAAGGGGTAATGTTTTTACCAACTACTTTCAAGTTCCTTTCTTCTTCAACATCATCTTTCTTTGTTATTTCATTCCTAAAATAATAAATCATATACCTTATATATAATGTGATGTTATTATAAATATGTTACAACCATATTCATTATTCTATCCATCCTTTGAATGACATGTCACCATACGTGCGAACGTACAGCCTACCGTCTCCACGTCGTGGTGTAATTGTTATTCAATACACTATTATTTGGATGGGTATAATAATGATGTGTAATTCATGTAAATAATAAATATAAAATCATTATGATTATGTATATATGATTTACCATCCAATTATATATTATTTTAATATAAAAAAGATATTTTCACTTGTGCGTACGTACGGATTACCGTCTCCACGAACACGATGAGATTCATTCCCCATTGTATCCATTCAAGACTAAATATTATTTGAGGATTAAAAATTATTTTTTGAGACATGATATAATTCTGGATATTAATTATATACATCCCATAAATAACAAATATGGCTCACATAATAATGAATATAATGAAAAAATATATCCGTTAGCACCTGAAATGATGATAATACTAAGATATTATTAACAAATCAATGTTAAAAGATAATATATGTTATAATATTAATTTATATAATTCTTGTATAATTTAATAACAATTATGTCACCATTATACAGGATGTTAACCTACCGTCACCCAAGTAAAAGTACAATGTAAGGGTTTATTTTACAATCTATTCATTATCCAAGGTTTTTTATACGTAATTATCTAATGGGACCTCTTTATCATCCAATTCCATGTTTCTTAAAAATTTATTTCAAATAATTATTAATATTTTATAGACTATGGGTAAAATTAATTTTTACCCTTGATGGATTTTTATAATAGGTTTATAAAGGAATCAACATCTCTTTTTCTAAAGAAGGTCCTTTTTAACCTTTCCGACAGAATTAATGTAAGAATGTCTTTTTTTAATTTATACGGTGGGTGAGGAAATTTTACACCATTATAAAATCATCAAATCTACCCTTAGATGATTATAAGAATATTTTACAAGAAAATGTTTTATTTTATAATTATGTGATTTTAAATTATTTCAAAAAGAGAGATATTGCTCTCAAATAGTTTTGAATTCATCTATGTCCACATCCTTGGATTGATTTTAAGTTTATTTAAAGTTTATTTATTATGAAACAAAACTTTCATATTTTATTGAAGGTTTTGTGATATGTTTGACTGTGAATGTGTTATTTTATTTACCATTCATTGTTTATGGAGAAAGTATTGACATTTCGTATGTTAGTTTTAATAAAAATGTTTATGTTATGTATAAAAATGTTCATATGAGTAATGAATTGGACTTAAAAAGTGACGGGTGGAGATCGCTATAGCTCCTCTATGAATTAGTAGGTCTCAAGAGACAAACTAGTGTCTTGGCACAAGGCCTTGACAAAATATTATTTGTAGTCTTGGAACAAGGCCTTGACTATGTGGTTATGATTGTATGGAATTATGCATTCCATCATTATAAAAGTGGTTATTGATGTTTCATGTGATTATTAGATTAGTAGAATATCGTTGTGAATAATTAAATGGAATTATTTCATTTTATTTTTTCCATATTATGAAGAAGATCAAGTTTAAAAGGCTTTTGTTTTAGTTCTACATTTCCTTAAATCTTTATGCTCATTAATGAATGTTTCCACTATATTTTTATCCTTACTGGACATTTGAGCTCAACCCTTCAATGTTATAATTTCTCCCAGGATGTGAAGACGTATTTTATGAATTCCCTACAGGGATATTATGAGGGGATATGAAGAAAAGATGTTGTTGTAGTTTTTTTTAACATTATGATGTAATGTAAGACTTATGAATATATCTAGTGATTCCAATGTTACTAAACTAATCTGTCTTTTGAGACATGATCTTTTGTGATCATTCCAATGTTATGTAATAATTCACCGACTCCAAGTAATTGGGGTCGGGGCGTTACACCCGAAGCATTGAAATTAACTATTATGAAATCACAAGATCCAAAAAATTGATAAAAAGTTATTCATCAAGAATGTAGTCATTATCCATAACCATGATGGATTGGAATAGGTAATATAATATCCAATATAGATAAATAATATATTCATATCCATTTAATTAGTAATCAAAATCCTTAATTCAAAATAAATCATTATAAAAAGAACTATCCATAAAATAATAACAAATATTCCAGAAACATTTATACCCAATGATTGGAAAACTTTATTCATACATTCATCAAATTTAAAAACAAGGTTTATCACTAAATAACAAAAAATAATCATAAAATCAAGTACTAACAATTTATTTTCCCCAATATTATAAAATCCAAAATGTGAATATGTTTTCCAAAAATAACCTAAATCTCTAGAAAACAAAACAAAAACATATATAATTTATAAATAATACTCAATATTTATTCATAGAATAAAATCACATATTAACCATAAATATTTACTAATATAGTTTCCCTATATATAGAACATCATAAAAATAAACATTTATAACATAGTCACCAAATAATGTTTCGATCACATGGTTATCTGTATTATAAAGCATATATTCCCTACATGTAATAACCCTTTATCGAAAAAATCCATAATTTCTATACAATGAAATATCATATTAACCCCAAAATATATCATTAATATTATATAAATTTCTATATAATATAAAATCATTATATATCAAATTGAATTTTCTATTAAATAAATTTTAATCCTAGGGATTTTATTATATTAAATGTATCCCATATTATAAACAATTATCAAAAACATCCATTACATAAAAAATATAATGGGTTATATATGACTTCATTATTAAGATCCTACATTGACTTCTTGACCCAACAAGATATCTAAAACTCATAATGTATCCTCATTAAAATAGACATATCCTATATTGCGATATACACATTTTATATGATATGAACTACAAAGACCAGTCTTATTTTCAACCCAACAATGCATGAAATAGAAAAAAAATTCACTTTATTATGTTTAAATAATAATTCATGGTTTATATTTTATTGAATTAGTAGAAATAGTTAAATATTAAAGCAATACAACAAATACTATATAATTCCACTATAAAAACATATTTTCATTAATATAAACTACTTCAATTTATACTCATGTTTCATTAAAAAAAAATTTCCTTATGATATGGTTGAATGATATAATAATGGATTCAGACACTCTAAAATCACTTACATGATGTCTCTTGAGACTGTACCATTACATAATACATTTTATTTCTATATAGTTTCTCACACACCCATCACGTTAATGTCATTTTCATGCATATGTGGTCAATAATGATCGTGTAATGTACTGTTTTTTAATATATTTTCATTCCATTATCAAATAGTGTATACTTAATACATGTAATTTCCAAATAAATTATAGATACTTATATATAGTTGAATATAATTTATTGTAAACGATGGTGTATATTCACAACACAATTGTTTAGAATTGAAAATCCCAATGAATTTTTGGCATCAAAACAGAGACATATTAATTTTTAATAAATCTTTTCATAAGAGATAATGTGGTATGTAATCATTTTTTATCAATATTAATTTTACATTTATAATTAATTGACATATTAAAACAATATGAATTGTAAATAAAATGATATAAAATAGGGAGGATTCTTGAATAATGTGAATAAATAGAGGATCCATTTTCACATTTTGTCATGGTAATAGATTAGGTAAAAGATAAAATTATATGTGATAAATGATATCAAATTATACAACAAAAATTAATCTTTATGTATAGTTATAAATTTATTAATACAAAAAAAATTGAGGTTCAAAATTCATAACAAAATGAAGGAACTTTATTTGTTGAGAAAAGTGAGAGTTCGCGATTTAAATTTTGGCATAGAAACAGATTATGTAAATTATATAATGAGAGGTGATAAATTATCTAGAATTATTATCCCTTGAATTATAATTTATAGGACTCTTTATAAATTCATGATTTCAAAAACAATTAATATTCAAGAAGATAAATACCTTGATTTTGATTTGATTGAAATGAAGAGTGAGACATCATATACTAAATTTTGGGATTGTAACTGCTAAGGTAAATGTTATAATGAGAGAGGATAATTGATATCTCATGGTTAGTACCCCAATTTGAATGTATATGGAAACTTATAATATCATGGTATCATAAACAATTTAGATTCAAAATGCTAAATACAAATAAGCATCAATAATTTTCAAGAAGAGGGGAGGTCCCATCATAATTTTTAGAATAATAAATGAACAAGTAAATGATATATTGAGATAGTATAAATGTTATTTAATGGTTATGAAATAAATGGAAAAGTATAGTAATATTAAGAAATTTTGGAAAAAATAAACAAATTGAGATTAAAAATGGTAAATACAATGAAGGTTCTGGTATTGTTGTGAAGAGAGAGAGACCATATTCCTTGAGATTAATAGTCCAAAAATTGGGGAGGAAAATATTGAGAGAATGTGGGAACCATTATAGTAATATACAAAAGGTAGTGTATAACTATGATTCAATTAAAATAATTTCCATGTTTTCCCAATTGATTTGAAATAATAATAATTTTTTTTCCTTATATTATAAGGACAATGATATAACACTTGAAAATATTATCCTTAGTTATGTTGAAGTGAGTCAAGATTAAAATTCATGGATTTAAAAATCATAAAATATAATATTATTTTTGGAGGATTCATGATGGATTTATAAAATTTATTCAATTCCCTTAATAACTAATTCATTTTAAAAATATATATATGGATGTGGACAAACATTATAAAATTTATTATTTTCGTTTTGGTCTTGTTGACTTCATAATACACATAGTATATTAATAATGTATTTTAATTTATCCATAAAATAAGAGTACCTCATTATATTATGAAAAATTATTATTTTCATAATTTCTACAGTCAGATTCCCTAAATAATATTTATTTTATATAAACAATTTTATATATTTTTAAATTTTTAATTTTCAAATAGAAAATTTATATTTATTTTGAACTGGTTGTTTTTGACAAAAACAGTTTCCGAACCCTTATAAAAATTGCATTTCACATCATAAAAATAATATTCTCTTTTAAAATTAATAAAAAAACTTAATATTTATTTTAATAAATATTTTAATTTTATGATTTATTAATTCATGAATATGAATGGCATTAGTGTAATATCCTATTTCACAAAATAAAACTCAGTTTTGTTACATTAAATACTAATGATTACAAACCAATGACATAATAATTTATAATGTAAATACAATAAAAAATAACTATATTAATAATTTATCTTAAAATATAATATCAATATTAATACATTTAGTGATACAACATTTTTTTTCTCGTTAAATTATTGCAATTATTTTTTTCCCTTTTAACATATTTAACTTTAATAATGGTAATAAATACTTACTTCAGTTACTATAAATATTGAAAAAAAAATTATGTTTCCTTATAAAATTATATTAGTTTGTATTATTATAAACATGTTATCAATATTATATAATTCAATTCATATAATTTGAATTTTTTAATTAGAAAAAACATGGGTGTGATGAAAAGTTTTATTCGAAAAATTACATTTCATCGAGGAAAGGACTATTTATCTTAAAAAATATAACTAGGAATATTCATTATATGATTTTCAATTAAAAATTATTAATATATAAAACAAAATTTAAATTTCAATAATTACCAATTATGGGTTTTTTTTAGTTAATTAATAATGTGATACTTTATACATTTTAGAAAACATATTTGAAAAATGTCTCTTAATGCCTAAAAATTAGCTTATACTAAAATCTATTATAAATATTATTTAAATGTAAATTATATGATTAAATATAACTATTTATTACATATGTAACTATAAAATATAATTAAAATATTAATATATCATTTAAAATAAATAATTTATCAAATGAAATTATTATTTTACAAAAAAATCTTTATTTTCACAATTCCTGTAAAATAAATATTTTTAAAAAAATATAAAAAGACATAAATACTTGTAAATGTTTTTTTTAAATTATATAAATTATATAAATTCAATTAAATACAATTTATAAATGTTCTAAAAATTATTTATAATATTTTTTCCCAAAAAAATTGTTTTTAAAGAAAATGTATTCTTGAATAATAATATGACATTTGAAAAAATCAATTATTATTTTATGTGAATTTATAAGAATATTAATGTTTATTTGTTATTTTATATATATATTTAAATATTTAGTAAATATTATCCCTGTATGAAAATTTAATTTCTATGTTAAAATGATCATATATAAATAATAATTGTTTGTTTGGGTTTGGTGTTGTATATTACAAACCTTATCGAACATCGTTTTATATTTTTGAAAACGTAGTAAATTATATAATACCCCCTTTAATAAATTATATCATCAATATTTGAACTTTATCTTTTTATGTTGTTTTTTTTAACATGAAAATATCATTATTGAAACCTCACATTGTAAAAAGGCATATCAAAACATCCAATTGATAAGAGATAAAGGGAATTCTGAAAGGTAATTGTATTACTGGGATTCCATGTTTAATATAATTATTCTCAATCATTCATATTAAAATTGATGGAAAATATATTTCCCATGAACTAATATGTTGTGATAGGATATCATGGACCAACTGAGGTCTACCCTAAATTGGTAACCAAATCTAAACTATGAATTCCTCGAAACAAATTCTCAATCACCCCAGGTCATCAACAGGAGATAATGAAATCAATAGAGTAATAGTGGAAATGATTATTCCAATATAATAAACCAAATCTATTTGATAATAAAATAGTATAACAAAATAAATAAACCAATCCTAAAAAATGGATATAAACTAAAAAATAAATGGACTAAACATGAAAAAAATACAAATTCTCTATGTGACCATATTTCTCACTCTAGAATCCCAAAACAGACATCATCAATAGTGAGGAAGACCAAAATGGAACAAAAAACCTAAACTAACAATATAAATTTTTGATATAAATAGGTTGTATAGATATGTATTGTATTTATTTAAAAAGTTGATGATTTTTTGAAGCATTCATCAAAAAAATTCTATAAAACTGTTAAATATCCATTAATCCACTTTTATTAAATAGCTACACCATAAAAAAGAAGGATAAATGATCACACAACAAGGTTAATGGAATTTAATACAACAAAGACCAAACTAGATAAAGAACTCTAATTATCAACCATAGATAAATTTGCTCCAAGTGATCCTTGGAATACCATGGAGCTTAGTAGACAATAAAGAACATACTCAAACCTGATCCATCCCATTGGTGTGCCTCATCTGATTCTATCAATCTGCTCGAATGATCTACCTTTCCCTACATGGGATAATCATGGGGCACAATCCCAACGAACCGAAATTTGTGTACTATGTGAAAACAGAAAAATAATAATCTAATCTATTATATCAATCATTTAATAAACATTCACAATCTATCCTAGGTTCCCATATAATATTGAAATTAGTTGTGATTCAAAAAAACAGCCATATACGAATATCATGCCTAAGCCTCCCATTCTAGAATCGAACCCCAAATAATTCCAATGAAGATTTAATTTCCAAAAAACCATAAACACATTAGGGAATTTACATTCCAAGTACCTTTCATTCTCATTATTATCCATAAAGGGAGAAAATCATTCCAAATGGTGTTGTTAGAAGAGGAACAATTTATGACATTTCCAATTAGGCCTAAAAACCAGTGAGTTATAACGAATTTAAAAATGGGATTAAACCCATAATTTTATAACCCTAATAACATTTAAAAACCCATTTGAGAAACTCCAATACATTGAAAAACTAAAAACAATCATTAAGATAAAAAAAATAAATTTTATTGGCCAGTAAGGCATTTTGACTAGCACTCAGTTGGCATTGTTTAAAATAACAATTTCATAAAATTCAATAAAAAATGGGTTTTCAATTAACATCACACCATACAATTTTTTAAGAAATATTACATCCCAGTTGACAATAAATCGATGTATGAAAGGAAGAAATCCATAGATTCTTCAATTTAAATTGATAATTTAAATTAGAGCCCAAATCAATCAAAAACATCTTCGACAATGGAATCCCAAAACCACATCAAAAATAAATAATATTAAATGAAAATCCATATTGGGAATTGAATTTAACAAAATGTGATTTTTATGAAGAAGACATTTAAATAATCTAATTGCTTAAATTGCACACTACAGTATGTTAAGCCAGTGAAACACGAAACATCGACGAAACATGTATTAATCGTAAAATTCTGTTTCTATGAAACTACATTTTTTTAATTTTATTTATTTAAACAGGGATATTCTTACATCATAATTATAATCTAAATTATTAATAGTGTTAATTAAATTATGAATGTATGATATAAAATTTGAAACCCACTTTCGATTTAATTGTAAATCTATTTGTAAAAAATTATTAAAATACGTTGAAGTATGTTTTATACCAAAAAATAAAAAAATATCATTTACACTATAATATATATATATAAGTACTATTAAATATATTTTATATCATTAATCCTAGATTTTGTAGTCATGTTTTAAAAATAAATAGTTTTTAATTCCTAAAAAACTCTATTGTCTGAAATGTTGGTTTATAATCATTTCATTGAGAAAATATTTTAAATAATCATTTAACAAATTTAAATTTTCTAATTGATAAATTAACATCTTATATTAGTTAAAATGATTAAACATTAGTTTATTTTTATTATTTGGTACATTTATAATTTGTATCAAGTTTTGATTAATAATGAAAAACAAGGAAAATTAATTGAAACCATTTTTTTGTCAAAAACATTTTTAGTATCATATTATATTTATGATTATTTTTAAACTAAAATTAGATAAATTTTATATCATTTGTTACAATTAATTTTAGTTGAATAAATAACACAATGAAATTTGATATAAAAACATATCAAACATTTGAAGATTTTTAATTTTAATACCCATTGTTTTATCCTTTCTAAATGATTGATTTTTCTTTAGTTACTGAAAATTATATGAATTGAATTTAAAATAATAGATTCCATATTTGGAATTGGATTTTTCAAATTTTATTAAATAAGTCCCATTTATTTTTTGGTCTAATACAGTTAGTAGCATTGTTATTATATTACAATGGTAAATGGTATTGAGTAATTTTTTATAAATAAAATTAATTGAGAAGGACTATAAAATGTCCCTAACACTTGAAAAAAAAATTAATTGATGGTGAAAAATCAACCTGTAACACCTACGGTACAAAATATAATTATATATTTGATACTTTTCAATATTTAATTATTATTAATATCAATAAAAGTGACGAAATGTCACATTATTAATTTTTATAAGTATAATATTATTAATAACGATATCAATAAATGATATATTAGAATATAAATATCCTTTGGAATGATATATTATTTATCAATATCATGATTGTTTATTTATTATTTTTTGGGAATAAAAATCAATATTAAATTATCACACAACGTTGATGCTATAATTATTTTATTTATGAACTTATTAATCAAATGAAATTAGAAATATTAAAAATATATTTGACATTATTAATGTTCTCTAAAATATTTACAGAATACCAATATATGTCAAGGATATAATAAATTATTTTTTTTTCAATTTATCTTTTTATTTTATTTTTTAATGTAAATATAATCAATAGAGTAAAAATTTACATTTATAGTAGATTAAAAAAATATATTTCATTATATTATATAAAAATTTTATAGATCTAAAATTTATCATGTTATTGGGATAATATTTGAAATGTCATAAATCATTCATTATTGTGGTTATCAGCATTTTATATTTAAAATATTTTTCATCATTCAGTAAAAGCACATATTGTCACATTAATAGTTAAATGAATTATATAAAGGAAAAAAAAGGATAAGGGTAAAACCATTTCATAAACATGTGAAAAAAATTATTTTTAATATTCATCCATTATCATCCAACGTTCAAATTTGAGTTAATTAATAGTCTCTTTTTCATGAAAATGAATTATCTATTATTTTAATAAAATATTCTTTCAAAATGTCACTAACATTGTAATTAATATACATTATGTGTACTGGAAGGGATAAAATTAGGATATAAATGAACAAAATTTTCTATTTTCATTATTTATTAAATTAATTTCATAATATAAATTTATTTTATGATTTTATAAATTATATAGTTATATTTTATTCATGTGAAATAATAAATACAATATTTTGGTAATTAAAAAAATTAAAATAGATGATTTCAAAAATATTAATTACATATATAAGGTGAATGGATAAATTTATTAAATGAATTAAATAGAACAATATGAAAAATTTCATATCTTGGAATGAATTATCTATTATTTTAATAGATGATTTCAAAAATACTAATTTTCCCTTTGTATTGATGATTTTTTAATAAAAATAAATCAAAAGTTTTTATAATGATATTAGTGAAGATTTATCAAAAAAAAACTTACCTACTTTCATAAAATTCATACGTGAATAATATATGGGACCATGTGAATGTAAAATTGATTAAAAAATAAAAACTACAAGTTTGAGGAATATTTCTATTTATCATAACATTATTGAACGTTTTTTTATTAAAATCAGGATTATCATGGTAAGGGTAAAAAAATTAACCAAGTGGATATATCGAAAGGAAAAGGTTTAAAATGAAACAAAAACATGTCCAAATTATATTAGAATATTTTATTAATACACTATCATATTTTACATTTTAATACTCAGCCATATCGGATAATTTGGATAGAAAATTAATTTATTATAATTTAATCTTTTGAGCAATTTGATAATTTCTCTTCTAAAGTCCCATTATTATTATAAATTGGCGTTACATAAATTTTATTGAATAAATAATATACTGATAAAGTCTCAGAGCATGAGTTAAACACCATGCTCTCCAAAATTTATTAATAAAAAGCACATCAAATTGACTGCTTACTTGCATAGAACGAGTATCCGGAGAAAAATATACATTCTGGCACACCGCACACGAGCTGTGCCACGTGGGACCCACATCCAAGTCCCCAGAATCAACGAACCGGTCGCACTGTTACGATCCTCTCAAAAAATCACACAAGATGGTCTATTCACTTGTCCATAATGGTCGCCCGATGATTAAGATGTAAAATCGTCGTCAACTCCCTAGATGGCCCTCGCAAGGCCCGCACCATCGTGCGGAATTACAGCGAGTAGACTGCTCCAACGCGATGCCCTCGGAAAAACACCCAACATCGACTGCTCACACGCCCCGAACGGACGTCCGAGGAAAAAGTCATGAAACGCTGCACGCAGCTCAAAAGGCGGGCCATGGGGCCTATGCCTCAACTCCGACTTCAACACCCGAAACCACCCTAGAAACCTCTGCTTCGGTGCCAGGGTCGCAATGCCACTGATGGCACTCAAAACGGACGTCGGATGTGTCTGCGCCATCCAAAACAAGAATCTCAGTAAAAACGCTCGTCCACTTAAAGACGCGTCGCACCTCCGAGGCCCCTCTTTTAGGGAATTAAAAATTCCCGAAACCATATCAAAACGTTCCCCTCAACGCGAGGTCTACACATCAACTGACGGTGCGCAAAACGGATGCCCGATGCCCGAAATACGGTCGTCCGAATATTTTAAAAAAAAGGGAAACCCTCTTGGGCCGGACCGGCCCGGACCAGCAGGTCCACCCACAGCCGGCACGCGGCCCGGCCGCGGGTCCGGTTCACTCTACCGCGGCCAGCTGGACGAGGCTTATTGCTACCGACCTGCCATCACGGCCGGTCTCTTTACCCGCAGCGACCCGCGATATGCAGGTCGCGGTCGCGCCGCACGCAGGGTCGCACACCCCGCGACCCCTCGTCCTTCGCGCTTCGCCTGCGCCGCCGCGCGGAAGCCCGGAAGCCCGCCGTCTCAGCCAGGGAGCTCCACCACCCCTGGCCTTCTGTCCGCAGCCGCCCGCTTCCGCGCACCGCCAGTGCCGGAGAACCCCAAAAACCCACCACTGGAAACCGCCGGACCACCGCGCCGGCCGGAGAACCCCAAAAACCCGTGAATCTTCGTCGGACCACTGCAGAGGCCTCGGAGGTCCGATTTCGAATCCAAAATAAGTGTTGGAAAGCTCGGAGATCATACTACGCAATCATTTCAACAGATCGATGATATGATAACAATTTTATGCTATAAACTAAGCTAATATATTGCGGGAAATTAAAAACGAAACAAAAACGACTCCTACCTCTTGGGCGATGCCCGGAGCTTCACGGGGAGTCTGCCGCCGCTCCGATGCCTTTCCGGAATTGTCTCACTAGAGGTTCCTCACTGGAGTGCTTTGCTGGAGCTGGAGGATAGGGGGAGGGTTTGTGTTAGAAGGAGAAGAATAAGAGGGTGGGGGGAGAAGTGTTTAAAAACAAAACACTTAAACTCCCGCCCATGGGCCCCGTACCCGAACTCCTGACGGGGTCAGGATTTAGCCTCCCCTAGGCTAATAACCACACTATGAGAGAAACGGCGGTCTCGGAATATTATTCTGAGACCCCGTTCAAAAGTTATTATACCTAGCGCCCGAGGCCGCCAAATTACGAAAATGCCCCTGGGGCCATTTTTCACAAACGGCCCGTGCCTGCGAAACATATACCCCTCCTAGGGTAAAAGTCATGCTCCAAACTCAACGGTGCTCTCGGTTTTCCAATCTGAGCCACCGTTTATGATATACTAGTGTTTCTCCATTAAACGAATATATTAATTTATTTAATCCGTTTAACGTTCCAGAAGCGGGCGAGGGGTCCAAACCTCCCACGCCGACAAGTTTTATGTCATTCCTAGGGCAGACACCCAATTCCAGACCCATCAGTACACTCAGATCTCTGATATGGAACTCCGTTTAGGAGTTATCTCATTTATTTGGAATTTCCAGTGTGAACGCACTGAAAATTTAATTCCGGCCACTCCGGGGTTCTGAATCGCACGCCATCTGAAGGCCATGCTCTGGAATATCATCAAGAATATTAAAAAGTCTTTTAAAGAAAAAACTGGGTTCTTACATCATTTCCTAATTCAAGATTTTCATCCCCGAAAAGAAATACTATGGAGCAAGACATGGTTCTATGCCCACACCTGGCTTCCTCATACCCAGAAGAACCCATGCGCAGCTCTGCATCACCGCACACGGACCAAAGGATTGATCCGTTCATGCGATGTTGGCCCATGCTGACGTCATGCACCCACTCCAGACATTGGGGTTAGGGCAAGGCGTTAGGGTACCTCGCCATCCCTTTGCACGGTCTCACACGGCCTGAAGGCCCTCGGGGGTAGCTCACCTCCCCGGTCAAACCTATACGTCGCATGCCGCGACTAGAATCACCGCCCGCACCTGAAACAAGGCCTGGTGATTCCCTCCTTCAGAATATCCATATGGTGAAACACCCAAGGTTATCTGGTCATACAATATTCCACAGTCGATGCTCTCTTACACGCTCAAAAGGCGAAGGAGTCAACACCATCGACTAAAGGAAAAGGTCTCACGCCTTTTTCCTTACCAACACAGGGTTACACCCGACGCCCTGCATCACCCAGGTAACATCTCAAACAAGGAGCAGCGAGAAATTCCTTTCACATGCAGAGCCTAAAAATTCTACTGTAAGAAGTAGAAGAGTCGCAAGGGGTACCTCTCACCATCCCGTGCTCTGCAGGATCGTAGACATCCAAAGATCGCGGCTACCTGTGGTCCAAACCATCAGCTCCCGAAGCCTGACGTGGACCGCCTAGTGGTGACGGGGAGATCTCGTAACATCGTCCCCCACCTCCAGCTCCTCCCGCTCTTCTGCTAGAACCACCTCTCTGGCCACTACTCCGATCACGGTGCTGCCTCTGCCATGGTGGTGCGCCTACTTCCTGCCTGAAGCTCTCAGCAACTCGGGTCGGGCAGTCTCGTGCTAAGTGACCTCGCCCGTCACAAGCATAACACCAGTGCTCTCTGGGCTGCACTGGTGCCCTCTGGCACCACTGTGGTGTGCGACCACGCCCCTGAGTCCGGTTGTCAAAAAGCCACCTACGTCGAGGTTCTCCTTGCCGATGCCCACTAGCCGCGGCAGACGTCTCGGCTCTGACGTGCCTGCTGCCAGCACCAACACTAGAACGTGACAGGAAGCCCTCTGTCACTAGAGCCTGTTCTAGCTCCACGGCATGTGTGGAAATTCCCAAGGGTACTATGACAACACAAATCTCTCGGAGGAGACCCTTCTCAAACTGCCGCACTCGGATGTTGTCGTCATGAACCATGTCCGGGTAAAAGCGTGCACGGTCTGCAATACTAGCCGTGTACTCGGACACCGTCATCCCTCCCTGCTAAAACTGAACGAGCTTCTGAATCCGAACGGAGCGCAAGAAGGAGGAGAAAAACTACTCACAAAACAACAACCAAAAGTCACCCCGCAAAAGCAAAAACTCTTCATGAAATCGAGTCACCAGACTCCGCCAATGCCAAGCTGATCCACAAAAAATGGGTGGCTGCCAAAGCCGCTCTCTGATCTGTCGGCGTCTCCACAAGCCTGAAGAGACTAATCACTGCCTCGAGACAAACCTCTACTGCCTGAGGGTCTGGCTCACCACTGAACCTCAGAGGTCCCTACCACTGGAACTTATAGAGCACGCTCAACCTGCGCTCAAGCTCAGCCTGCTCTGCTGAAACTGCCTGCTGCTCAACAGGTGGGGGTGCTGCTACCGACCCACCCGGAGAAAGGGGCTCGCACGATGGGTCCTGGACTATGGCCTCGTAGCTCATAGGTTCATTGTCACGAACCAAAGCTGGTATCTTGGATGGTTGTCCTCGCGGAGAAATCCTGAATATTATCAAGGAGTGCCGCAGTCAGATGAGCATATATGTATATACCAATAAAAACAATGATGGGGAGCTGAATCAAGAAGGACAGTCAAGACTCAGTCTTATGTGATACACAAACAAATTTTTCCTGCAACAAGTGTCACTGCATGCCGAGTCGACAAGCGGGTTATCAGGGTCCTTGTGAATGGATATGTCGGTCATCGCACCATCACTGGACTCCTTGGAATGATAGCTGCTCTCGAGACACGTTAACACTGTTGCCCTAAATCCCAACCAATTACATTTATTTTAGGGACTTCCGAACAGCATCCCAAGGAACGAAACACCTTTGATACCACTTTTCCATGACCCACCCCTACACAGGCTCGAGCCGCAACTACCCCAAGCCCGCCTCCATAGGCCAGGGGCTAGTGACCAGCGCCGAAGGCACAATAACTCGGGGAGGCCTTTGCCTAAGTACCTGTACACACACATGCAGCAAACTTCATGCAACAGTGCAGAGTAAAAACTACAACTGCTATATATATAAACCACATATGTGCATCGACCTCTAAATAGTACAAAGTACCAATTGAAAAGAAAAGGGGAAAAACACGCGCCCAACCAAAAATTGTCACTACCCGGCAATAGGTAAACAAAAAGAAATATCTGTCGGGACTCCCTCCTGGAACCCGGCCACGTCCACCGCATGCGGTTCAAGCTCTCAAGCTCCAACGCTCAACTGAAGTCACGCTCCACCTGTCCGTCGCCTGCAAGGGCACACCAAGTGAAGGCAAAGCCCAAGTAGGGGTGAGTATAAAAATACTTTGTAGGATACCCCGAAGGCTCGAGGGAGCAACAAAAGGAGGTACCGAAGGGTGAACAGTAGAGCGACCAAAGGAAAGCAATGGGAGTACAACAGAGAGTGCAGCAAAGAGTCCAGCTCAACCCAAAAAGAGAAAGGAGGTAGACTCGTCCATGCACAAGGATCTGGAAACGGTGAGAAGACGAACTTCCCGTTGAGTCATTGCTACCTATAGTAGGAGAGTAGACTCGTCCAACCACGAGAAGCTAGACACAGAAAGCATGTGGCATACCCCGCGCATCATCGCCTCTCCTGGAAGGAGAGTAGCCAAACCCATGAAGTGTGTACCGGAAACAAGGTATATACATAACTGTATGCACATCAAGAAACCAGAACAACGTCGTAAGGGGATCTATGTCCCGTAGCTCAGCCCCAGAAAATGAGTAGCCAACAGTCCCTAAAGAAACACCATCATTGATGCCCAGTATCCTGCACGTCTGCCCTGAACCCCAATCCAAGGGGCTCAATCACCGCACCTTGACACTATCCGCTTTGGGTGGCACTGACTCGCCCGCACGGTTTTAGATCGCTTCACAAGAACGCGTCTCGGTGGGGAAACTGCCCCTCGAACTTGAGAGTTCTCAGGAATGTCAAACCACACCTCGTCATTGCCCTGCAATCGAGAGGTCTCCTCAAAGTCAAGTCGTCACAACACTGACCCGTATAACCAAGGGTCCCACTCCGGTTATAACGGAGGTAAGCCATAGACTAGCCTAGTCGAGAGGACTGAGCCTGGAATGCCAAACGGTGTCCCCACTGCCCATCCCTACTGGAGGGTAATTCAGAACAAAATATCAGGTGACCCACTGCCCAACCCTGCTGGAGGGTAAACCCTAATACATCCTCAGGCAACCCACTGCCCAGCCCCGCTGGAGGGTAAACCATAATACATCAACAGGCGACCCACTGCCCAGTCCCACTGGAGGGTAAACCATAATACATCAACAGGCGACCCACTTCATAGTCCCGCTGGAGAGTATACCTGGAATAAGTCAACAGGCGACCCACTTCCCAGCCTTGCTGGAGGGTAGACCTGGAACTAGTCGACGGGCGACCCACTGCCCAGCCCTGCTGGAGGGTAGGCCCTAAGAGGTCGTCGGGTGACCCACTGCCCAGTCTCTCGTGGAGGGTAGACCCTAAGTGTGTCGGGTGACCCACTGCCCAGTCTCTGCTGGGGGGTAGACCCTAAAAGGGTCGGGTGACCCACTGCCCAGTCTCTACTAGACGGTAATCCCGAAAAAAGTCGGGTGACCCACTGCCCAGTCTCTACTAGAGGGTAAACCCTAAAACTGTCGGGTGACCCAATTCCTAGTCTCTACTGGAGGGTAAACCCTAAAATTCAGTAAGAAACCCACTTCTCAGTCCCGCTGGATGGTAAACCCGAATAAGTCAATGAGTAACCCAATGTCTAGCCTCGCTGGAGGGTAAACCTCAGAACTGCTCTGGCCATCTCTACCGGAGGGTACACCACTGGCCATCTCTACCGGAGGGTACACCACTGGCCAACTGGACACGGAATGGGTATCACGCAACCACCCAACTCCATAACAACTCTCCCAAAAGAGTTTTAGCGCATGTTCCATCACGGGGTGCCACTAGCACCGCTACTTGCCGATTCGTCGAGAACGAAACTAGGGGAGACCACTCAACCCTACTGGTCAACAAAAGAGCACAGAGACAGGGGAAAAACTCCACCCTATTGGTCAAACAAACAAGCACAGAGCGAGGGGAAAAACTCCACCCTGGTGATCAAACAAACGAGCACAGATCCAGGGGAAAAACTCCACCTTATTGGTCAAACAATCACACAGAGGGACCCTCTACGTCGCGAGAGGCCAAAGTACGTAATGAAGAACATGTCACGCACATGGGGCCCACACGACGTGTGTCCCCAAGTCAACCCCAACCAAGCACACGAACGTCTCAGGTACAAACCACACGTACCTCCAAGAGCTCCTGTATACTCCCGGAGTATACCTCATTCCATCCCAAAGGCTATCGTGCACATGGCACCCGGTGTCATCGCAAAGGAGTGACATAATAACTCCACCTCAAAGGCCCAGGAATGGCCAACCACAACTTGTGAACCATTTACATCACTCTCCCAAGGGTGCGCGATCACACGCCAAGGGTCCGCTACAAATAAGATAGGGCGAACCACCACTAGAGCACCTTCCATGTTTCCACTGTTTATAAGATCGCATAAGAGGCTCCGCACAGCCAAACGGATCACACCGTTGTAATCCTTGGGAAAAAACACACGAGATCGACTACTTACTCGCCTGAAATGGTCAACCGATGAACAAGGTACTATTCACCATGACCAAACCAGTGTGGGGCCCACCCCAAGATCCCAAAACTGAACCAACGGATCACGCCACTGTGATCCCCTTGGAAAAATACACGGGATTGATTACTCAATTGCCCAAAAAGGACACCCGGTAAAAAAGGTACTATTCACCGTAGCCGGGTCGGGTGGGACCCACACCACGTCCCCGAAAAAGGTCGGACGAAAAGCACCATCGCAATGCCCTTGAAAAAACATGTCAAATTGACTGCTTACTTGCGTGGAATGAGTATCCGGAGAAAAAGATACATTCTGGTGCACCACACACGAGTGGTGCCACGTGGGACCCGCAACTCGGTCCCGAAACTCAACGAACTGATCACACCGTTGCGATCCTCTCGAAGAAGCACACAAGATTGAATATTCACTTGTCCAAAACGGTCACCCATTGATAATGATGGAAAATCACAGTCAACTCATGAAATGGCCCTCACGGGGCCCGCACCATCGTGCGGAATTACAGCGGGTAGACTACGCCAACACGATGCCCTCGAAAAAACACCCAACATCGACTGCTCGCACGCCCCGAATGGACGTATGAGGAAAAAGTCGTGAAACGTTGCACGCAGCTCAAAAGATGGGTCGTGGGGCCCACTCATCAACTCCGGCTTCAATGCCCAAAACTGACCAAGAAACCTCTGCTTCAGTGCTAAGGTCGCAACGCCACTGACGGCGCTCAAAACGGATGCAGGATGTGTCTGCGCTGTCCAAAACAAGAATCTCGGGAAAAATGCTCGCCCCCTTAAAGACGTGTCGCACCTTCGAGGCCCCTCTTTTTGGGAATTAAAAATTCTCAAAACCATATCCAAACGTTACCCTCAACGCAAGTTCTGCGCTGCCGCTGACGGCGCGCAAAACGGATGCCCGAAGCCCGAAATACGGGCGTCCGAAGATTTTTAAATAAAAAGGGAAACCCTCTTAGGCCGGACCGGCCCGGCTGCGGGTCTGGTTCCCTCCGCCGTGGCCAGCTGGCCGCAGCCTGTCGCCACTGACCGGCCATCACGGCTGGTTGCTTTCCCCACAGAAACCCGCGATATGCGTGTCGCGGTCGCGCCGCACGCGGGGTCCCGCGCCCCTGGCCCCTCCTCCTTCGCGCTCCGCCGGCGCCGCCGCGCGGAAGCCCGGCCGCCCGCCCTCTCAGCCAGGGAGCTCTGCCACCCCCGGCCTGTCATCCGCAGCCGCCCACTGCCGTACACCTCCAGCGCCGGAAAGTGCCGCTGCCAACTGACCACCACCGAAGCCCCTGCAGCCGTCCCGGAACCACCATCCGCCGCCACTGGAAACCGTCGGACCACCGCGTCGGCCGGAGAACCCCAAAAACCCGCAAATCTTAGCCGGACCACTGGGGAGGCCTCGGAGGTCGGATTACGAATCAGAAATAAGTGTTGGAAAGCTTGGAGATCGTACTACGCAATCATGGGCATCGATCGACGATCAGATAAAAATTTGATTCTATAAACTAAGCTCAAAGATTTTGGTCAATTAAAAACAAAACAAAAACGACTCCTGCCTCTTGGGCGATGCACGGAGCTTCACGGGGAGTCTGCCGTTGCTCCGCTGCCTTGCCGAAATTGGCTCGATGGAGGTGCCTTGCCAGAGTACTTCACTGGAGCTGGAGGAGAGGGGGAGGTTTTGAGTTATAAGGAGAAGACGAAGAGGGTGGGGGAGAAGTGTTTAAAAACAAAACACTTAAACTCCCGCTCGTGGGCCCCGTACCCGAACTACCGACGGGGTTGGGATTTAGCCTCCCCTAGGCTAAGAACCACGCTTTGAGTGCGACGGCGGTCTCGTAATGTTATTTTGAGACCCCGTTCAAAAGTTATTAAACGTAGAGCCCGAGGCCACAAAATTACGAAAATGCCCCTGGGGCCATTTTTCACAAACGGCCCACGCCCGCGAAACTTGTACCCCTCCTAGGGTAAACGGCACGCTCCGAACTAAACGGAGCTCTCGGTTTTCCAATCCGAGCCACCGTTTATGAGATACTAGTGTTTCTCCATTAAAAGAATTAATTAATTTATTTAATCCGTTTGACTTTCCAGAAGCGGGCGAGGGGTCCAAACATCCCGCGCCGACAAGTTTTATGTCATTCCTAGGGAAAACACCCCATTCCATACCCATCCGAACACTCGAATCTCTGATCCAGAACTCCATTTAGGAGTTATCCAATTTATATTGAATTTCCAGTGTGAATGCACTTAAAATTTAATTCCGGCCACTCTGTGGCTCGGAATCGCACGCCGTCTGAAGGTGTTGCTCTGGAATATCATCAAGAATATTCCAAAGTCTTTCACATAAAAAACCCGGTTCTTTCAAAATAATTCAATTTTATGGATTAAATTTAAAATTTAACACCCAAATATGATTAAAAAAAAATTTCTACATATATGTATTCCTCATAAAAGAAAATGCTTTTATAGAAAATTCATGTATAATGTTAATTGAAAAGAAATTTATATGATTATTTTTAATAAAAAATAACTAACAAAATATTAAAACTATTCAGCAAATTATTATTCAATTATTGAAACTTGTAATCGAAATGTAGTATTCAATAAAATTAATTATTTTTCACTATTCATTAGAATCACCAAAAATTTCAACAAATTATTAATATTTCAGAGTAAGATAATTATTAAATGATTATTTCACAAATGATTTTAATATTATGAAAAAATTATAAAAGATAAGTAATTAATTACAATATCCACACACAAAAGTTAATGGAAATAATTTTGGAAACAAATGTATATTTCTAAAGACAGAATGTCTTAATTCTCATTTCATTCCTAAAACCATATGTAAAATAATTTATATTAATTATATATAATATATATAATATAATAATTTCATTTGAATAATTATTCAATAGTAATACTTTTATTGCATTAAGATAACAAAACAGTATGCACCTAAAAATGATTTTATGGAAAATATATCTTTTACCTGCAAATGATATTATCATCATTTCTGAAAAATTGAATAGAAAAATAATTCTTAACATATATATTTATATATTATAAACATTTTAAAACATTAATATATATAAAGAAATCGTATTTAAATAATAATTTTTGTGGTTTGTATAAACTCGGTGTTGTGTGTCTTGTAACCTATTGATCATAGTGTTAATATTTTGAAATATCATGGTGTTACACATCATAATTTCTAAAATCACTATTGGTAATAACATATATTAAATATAAAATGTGTCAAGACCTGACCCATCGTGGCCTACATAACTAATAATTAGTCAAGTGAGACACCTCAATCCTACCTCTAATTGGCCAGTGGATGGTTATAAGTGATGAATAGTTCATACTAAAATGGAAAACCTTATCCACACATTTATATGAATGCACACAATATACAATATGAAAATGTTCAAATGTATATAATAAAACATAAATTATAAAATATAAACATGATTATAAAAACCTCTAGGAAAAAC
This sequence comes from Viscum album, assembly GCA_963277665.1. NCBI lineage: Eukaryota > Viridiplantae > Streptophyta > Magnoliopsida > Santalales > Viscaceae > Viscum > Viscum album. The sequence goes on along the minus strand of OY728136.1, from coordinate 1,809,140,307 downwards.
ATGAGTGTATAACAGTATAAGGGGGATACATTAAATCCAAATCGAAAATATCAGATAAAAATAAACTGATAATAACAAGAAATGGTAAATATTGCAGATAACCCAATATACGACATCCATGTCTGACCAAAAATATAGTTAAAACCAAGATCCACCGTGATCCCTAGAAATGAGGTCCATCAATACCAGTACTGATATTCCAATTGATTGAATATGACAAGACATTTGTGTGAAATTTCCATGAAGGAGTGGGTATATACATAACCACTAGGAATACACAGTTAACCAAAACCAAAATCATCATGGAGATAGTTGTAAACTCAATGCCACAATGTCATTTTAATCAGTACTCAAAACAAAATGATAACAAAAAAGAAATTTTATTTCAAAATGGTATATATTGATAATTATCATGATTTACCCATGATGATAGAAAATTATTATTTTTAGAGAGTTTCATGAAGAAAACTATTTCATTGATTTTGTATCGATTCATGTACAAATTAATGTGGTGTACCCTCTATAGGATAATGTTTTTCTTAGTGATATATAGATCTTAGTTTTCATTATGATTTTTAACCATAGTTAGTGAAGGTTTATCTCAATCCAAAGGTTCGTGTTTTCCAACATTCAGACCCCAACTAATCGAATGATTGAATTAGTGACTATTGTTCTTCATGGAGTAGAATATGTATCTTTTTGTATTATAATATAACAAATATTTTCCAATGATTATCTATTATTTTGGGGATATATATTTTCTAGTAATTGTTTAGCCTTACTCAAAGAGAACTCATAGCCATCCGTGAGATATTTTTGTAGAACGTTGTGAGGAAAAAATATGATTTCATAGTGTATACTAGCTTCCCAAATACAATGAGTACCTTGACATTTAATGGTGGGTTTTTTAGTGTTTCTGAATCATTGGTGTGGGATTCAGGCGTAACATAATCATTATTTTGATGGTATGACAATGTTCTCTTCAATTCTTAAATCACATGAAATTATTGCTTAATGTGATACAAATCTAATGTGGAATTTAATTATTACATTACATGAATATAAAAAAATGGAACCATAAGTGGAGGTTCTCAGATCTAATTTGTAATAATTTTTTGTGATTATATGGATTTACCTCAACACATGATTCATAATTGAGGATAATTTGGTGGCATAAAACCCATAAAACCATTTTTTATAGTATATTTGTGGAGAATCTCACTAGTGGTGATACACATAAGTTCCAAAATCAATTAACAAAATTTTCAAATCACATGATGCTACCATGGTTGATCATGACAACTTGTGTTGTTCATTATTGGTAAATATGATTTCATCTCATGGCATAAATAACATTTTTTTGTTCTCAAAATTTCATGATAGTAGATTGGTGGACAGTACTCTAAATCTCATCATATCAATCTGGGTATTGGAAGAGTGTGAATATATTCATTTTTAACACCAAATCAATTTTTATAATGTGATATAATTATCCATTTATTGGGGATGGTTTTGGGTTGAAAAATTTTACCCTAAACTCTATTTGTCATTATAATTATTAATTGAGATAATGAAAAATAATTAAAAAATAATTATTAATTACATTACATGTGAAAAAAAATTTAAAATTATATAAATTAATTTCATTTATAATATCATAAATCACACCATAAGTATCATTCTAATTTCCTTCCTCAACTATTACCCATCTAAAAATAATGAATCTTTATGATCAAATTGTTTCTACATTATTCTATAATTTGTTTCATATAGTACATTCTACACATGTGAAATCAAAAAATTATTATTATTATTTTTATTATTATTATTAACCTAGATTATTCTTTTGAATAACATGTCCATAAATTATGGTGATCAACCAATCGTGGATAAATATTATTTTTTCTAAATTTCTAAATTTATTAACACAATTCATCTACGATTTCATATAAAAGTAGTGATTGTCCCACTAAGAATCTTTCTAAATGGAATTATGAATAACCAGATATTGTTCATGGATAGTGCCTAAAAATTCAACAATACACCCCTATGAGAATATGATAATTTCACAATAATATCAATCCTCTTAAGAAAACACGACAACTAATAAAATCCCTTTATCCTGATATATCAAATCAAACAGGTTGTATATTGGTGTAATAAAATTATATGCTAAATATTATTTTAATTCACTTAATCTAAATTAACTCACCAGCCGCATTAAATGTTCATGGATTAGTACATACTTATTAAATTCCGTGGATGGTCCTAAGTCATTAAACTCTATATCATGATAGAAATGGTAAATCCTTTCTCTGGTTATACATTAATGTAATATCATTCATGATGCACCCACCATTTTTTAAATCTCTGGGGACATATTATTATTATTTTTCATCAATAAATCAATGTAACCATCTTCTTCTATCCATTAATGATAATATTCAAGTTTAAGGATCAATACAAATGTTGGTATATTAGCTAATCCAATGAAAAATGGAAATGTGGATTTCCTATAAATGGTTATGTTCCCATAACATTGTATATTAATGATTACCACGGTTGAACAACCTAATAAGTTGTATCAATGTCTTATGAGCCTCCTATTTATTATTTCCAATATTTTATATGCCCCTTTAGAAAAAATAATCCATCTATTTAACAATATTAAAGAATAATTTCTAAAAACATCTACATTTTCATCCTTACAGGGAACATCTATGACCATTCTCTGTAATATATTCGTATTAACTTGTCACATTATTAAATCATTATTATTCGAAACAGTAATGTTATAATTAAAAAGATATAATTAATTGAAAAAAAAAATTGGAAATAATATTCAACACATGAAAAACAAAACAAGGCACAATTTTAATAAATTAAAATTGAACTTTGATCCGGGTTCTTTGTTTTAGAAGGAAAACCCATGGGAATAAAAAAATTATTCTCAAATAAAAACCCCTACCTCATAGTTGTCGTCGGACGAGAGTTCTTCGTGGAATTGACCGTCGCAGAAGAAGAGGATCGTCACATCGCGGAAGGGGGTCACGTCGTCGATCTTCGAGGGTTAAAGAAAACACACGGATTTAATTTCACGAATTAAATCCATGTTGATGATAAAATCCACAAAATAAAATTTAAAAGATCTGAAATCTCCTACCTCAAGCAGTTGATGATCGAATATTGTTGCAGGAAAGAACGTCGCGGAAGAAGCGTCATGGAAGGAGAATCGTCGGCGTCGCGGAACACGGCGTCACGTCATCGATCTCTGAGGGTTCGGCGTTCTTTGCGTTCATCGCGTTCATCGCGTTCTTCGCGAAGGGGAATGAATGTACAGATTCTCCAAATCCTCTCAACAATCATCCCGTCAACAAAAGAAAAGGTGTTGGTCTTATTTTATTATTATGCCAACAGTTTGAAGACATGTTAAGAAATGAACCATTAATTCGGTGAATTAATGGTAACGAATTAAATGTCCTTTTAATAGGAGCGTTTAAGAGTTTTAGAAAATGCCCCAGTTGACTTTCATTAATGAGGAGTTTTCGCGAGTGCGTTACTTAGAGGAAAAGAAATGGTGGGACTCATGAGGGCCCCACCTCACAAATATCCTACCAAGAGGGTAGGATATTTTGGATTGCACCCTATCCGCTTCAACTTATCTCAAGTGGATTTAAGTGAAATAAAAATAAAGTTGTCGCACCACTTTATTTTATTTCTTATCTTAACCCCAAAAATTTAAAAACCACACCCGAGAAAACGCAACTCTGCATGAGGTGTTTCCAAGCAAATACCGATGCTACTATTCCATCGGTGCCCTCGGAATTTGATTCCGAGCACCGGTTCAAAAGCTAGGAAACCCCACTCGTTCGTTCACTGAACGTACCAGAGGAAAACTTCAGAAAATGATACCAGGAACACCGGGCCTTGGAATCAGGTGCCGTCAGAAACTGCATTCTTGTAAAATTCGAAAAAAAATTAAGAAAAAAAATTTCCTTGAATTTTACAGGTCCTTACAATCTAACAAAAACTAAAATATGAAGCGGTTGGGTAATCTCACAACAATGGAAAGTAATAGTAAATAAAATGATGTGAGAAATATTATCCATTTAATGATCAAAATATAGAATCTGATAAGACATGTTTTTCATTATCCATTAATGGAGGATGTGGTTGTGATAACGTGTTTCGGACAAGTAAAATCCCCCAGACTCATAGTATGAAAAGATACAATTTATGGGCTTTTAAATGGTCTAAGAACACTAAAATAAAGACTTGGAATGAATTTTATGAAACATAAATTTTCAAAACTGAAAAACTATAGGAACCTAGTAACACTGTTCGATGAGGCCCTGCTCAGGGATTCACTATTCGAGAGCCATCACTCAGCGAGACACCCCTCGGTGGGCCACCATTATGGGAGTCACAATCAGATGTTTCATCACATGGAGAGGAATCACTTGAAAGAGAATACTAGGAAAATCACCACTCAACTATTGAACATCAGCCGAAATACATTCCACTGCAAGTGAGACATTACAAGTAGGGACACCAATGAATGAGGAACTGGTAGACGCACAACCACTAGCTTGTCACCGCCAGCATTTTGCCACAATTGAAAAACTTCTAGTGAGTCATCGAGAGAGAGCCACCACCAAGAAGTCACCACCATCGAGGGACCTATAGGGTAATCCACCATTAGAAACACGAAAAAATGAGAATTTTGAAAAGTGATGAAAATATCCACAATGACATCACATAATACATAAAATATCATATTCTCAAAATTTAATGCATCAGAGAGATCTAATCCATTAAATCCAAAAAAATTCAAACTCTTATCACCCTAAATAATTCAAAACTCCCTCGAAAGATAAATAGAGATTAAGGTCCTGAAAAACCATCTCTCGAGATACATCTAAATGACATTAGTGCACTTTAAACACCGCTAAACATACCAACATTCAATGACAATCCAATATATGTTTTTGGAATGACGTAATGGAAACATCCACATCCACGAAAACCTCCTCCTCTAACTAAAAAGAATTATTTGGTCATCATAAATGTTGATCTTACAACAAGAACTACCAAAACATCACTATATAAAAACAATAACCATGTTGTAATGGACACAGAAATCAGGGGAGCCTATCCTCCATGTCAAGATACTCTCCTCTCTGGGTGGAATTGACTCACCTGCATAGGTTTAATCACGTAAAAGATAATGCCTCCAAGTTAGGAATCCCCCCCATCAGTATGTTAATAATTTATATCAAAGAATAGAGAATCTCTAAAATTATTAAATAAACTAAGCCTCAAACTACTTATTTTAATTTAAAAAATGAAAAAGTAGTATTCAAAAAAACATTGTGTTTTGGGAATGCATATACGTCTCTAGATCCAATGTAATCTACTCATAGACACCATGACTCTATAGTACATGATCATATGGAATTGTATTCCCTCACACCACCATCTCCTGATGATCCTGGATCTCTATAAGTCATTCCACAAAAATCACTTCATTCTCTGTATCGAACTCTCCACTGTTAAAAAAATAATATTCATCATAAAGATAACATTGAATCTAAAAGTAATAGAAGATTTTGGGGATCCTATCCAAACACGTTTTCAGTGTCAAATGCTACGCCACATTACCAAATCATCTCAATACCTCAATGATCCAGAAAAAGATAGGACAAAGCATTCTCCGCCTACAAGTCCTACACTGACCATGTACCCAGACTCACAATCCAAGGGCCTCCTACTGTGATTGCCATACAACATCTTTTGTTCATGTAGTGCTTTAATCCTTTCATGAACAAGGTGAAATATTTTCTTGATGATTTTAACCACATCGAAACCATGAAAAAATATGTCCCAAACCTATATCCATTAAAACAAAGAATGAAATTGACTTTCATAAAAAGACTAAAATAGAGCCATGATAATGGAAATTTGATATCTATTATTATATGTGAACTCATAAAAGGGAATTTATCAAACACAATACCCTAAAAATTCTAGGATTCATTCCATTAATATATCGTCCAACATATGGATAGACTACTCTGACATCCCATCTGTTTTAGGGTTGAACGTAGTGCAGAGGAATAACTTGGTTCAAAAAAATTCATCACTCTACACCAGAATCATGAGGTAAACCATGAATCTCTATCTAAGGGGATGGACCTCGGAACTCCATTAACCCAATCCACTTCCCCCACATACCTCTTGTCTAAGGCATCAATGACACCCAACTCAATAAAACTTTAAATTGGGATGTTTTCGTCCCTCGATACAGGATCACCTATAAAAAATTATAACCACATATATATTTGGATACCCATTTGATAAAAACCACTGATATTTTTTCCCATTTAAACCTAGGAACATTCAAGGGCTACAGAAACTGATTGGGACAATGGTTCTTGGACATTATCTACATGAATACCAAGCATAATTCCACAAACTATACTACTTACTACTTCATGTCGGGCCACCAAAACTGAATCCCCGTGACATGGTAAAAATTGGAAACTAAATGATATACTAACAAGGGTGTTCTATTGAACTCATGAAGCACTTTTCTATCCATCATCACTAGAAGAAAAAACTTCTTACGAAATCAAAGTTGGTTTTGAACATCCCTCTGAAGCATAACTATTCCCAAAACAATCACGCATCACCTATATCTTAGAGTCTGAATAATGGGACTCCTCAACCCACCTCATTAAAGAAGGGAAAACCATCATCTAGAAAAAAGAGTTTCAACCACCATATACACATTAATCTATGTTAAAGGATTATAACTCTTCCATCACACTCTAAACATCTACAGATTCTTGAAAACCATCCTTCTTTGACTTTCTAGTCCATGAATAATCCCATAAATATCCCTTTTGTGTGTTGTAGGAGATCTGAATAACATTGTCTTAATGAAACTACCTCCACCTCCACTGTTATAGATTTATATCATGTAGTGAAGTTATATAAATCGATATCCTGTCATATGTGAATACCATAATGTGTTCTCCAATGTGGTAATGAATCAACAAATTCAGTTCAAATACAACTTGTTATAACTCTATATCACTGTTGGTGTAGTCACATTATTGAGGATATAACTACCTAGCCTGTAAAAGATCACTTCTCACTTCTGCATTATCACACATCCCAACCCCATATGAGAAGCCTCAAAAAAACACCTCAAACGTCACCCCATGATCTAGAAACTGAACTACTTGAGCACTATCCAACATCCATATTAGGTAAATAAATGTATTATAACACTAATTACTCCAAAAAATATCACATTTCATCCAAGTTATTTGATTGAAAGAGGATTAATATCAAGATAAATCAGGTACAAAATTCTGATAATAATATAAATTCAACGAAAATTGTGAACTTCCATGATGTTCTTGGGTGATTTCCAAGTAACAACTTCTTCAACCATCCATGGGTCAACATAAACACCCTTATGAGATACCAAAAGACTATGGAAATGAACCTCTCTAGTCCAGAACATTCAACTAGACAACACTCCATAGAGATAGTGGCATCATCGATCCTGTATGATTGTACCGAGATGATTTCCATGTTTCTTCACTGACCTCAAGTATACAAAAATATCCTCAATGAACACAAATACAAACATATCCAATAACTCATGAATGAACATGTGCATAATCCCCATCAACACGGTTTGGGTAGTGTTAACACTGAAGTGAATAAAATAAACTAATGGTTCACATACCAACATCTGAAGGTAGTCTTTGTGATATAGCCCTCCTTCACCCTCCACCGATGATATCTAGAACGAAAATCTATCACGTAAAACCAACTCACTCATATTATTTGTTCTAAATTATTTTCTATCCATTGATAAGGGTAATGGTTATCGACTGTCACATGATTCAAACTATGTAGTCTAAAGAACATCATACTATGGCCTGATTTCATTGTGAGTGATACAAGAACACCCCACAGTGAGACACTAGGCTAGATAAATCCCATCATCATCAGATAATTTATTTGAATCAGTATGTCCCCAAAACAAAATGTTCCATCTGATAGGGATACATAAAAATCAAGGAAACACCATGGTGAATGTCTATCCAAAAATAACAATCATGTTGAGGTGGTAGAGACAAATCATCCTTAGAAAAAACATTGAGGAAATCCCTAACAACATGGGTATGTTCCACCATCTCACCATCTACTGAATCCACTAAAATAATAGCCAACAAGGAATAAAGGGGGTCTACACATTGAATTCCCATTTGAAATCTGTGCTCGCAAAAAAAATACACATGTTGAGCATCCGCACCTAAATACAAGATTCTCATCTAGAATTATTAGATTACAAAAAGCACGGAAAACATCCATTCAATGTCAATAATTACAATGAATCCCAAAATTTTTATAAAGAAGAGATATCCATGGGATTCATGCGGTCTCATTACTATTATACACCCCCATCACACATCAAAAAAAAACATGTCTAGCTTTCGAATAGTGTACTAAACACTAAGGGATTGTAAATACAATCTAAGTCTAGTCTAAGAGAAAGGGATAATGTTTCTGCATCAATGGATCTCATGTATCTGGAATCAAACAGATCATAGGAATGGGTACCAAATATTCTGATCATACCTTTGATGATCTCTGACCCTGCTATAACTAGTGCCACAATTCTGTGAAACAAACCACTCTTAGATCTTCCACCTCTCCAATGAGGACCACCTCCCTGAAGAAACTCATTCCTGGTACCTGGACATGAGTTGAATCATATGGATAACCCATACATGCTCTATATCCCCTCAATAGTGAAAAATCCTGATGTCCCTAATGTAAACATTGTTTGATCAGAAACTTCTACTGATGATGATGATCGGCTTTCCCACCTACACAAAACTAAGCTTGGGTATCCAATGGGATCTGATCATGAATATGGTCATGAACCCCATAGTGGAAATATGAAAGCCCCAAAACCAATGGAATAGAACAAAAACAACCATAACCCGATGGACGGTATAGAAGTTTCTAAGGTTGTCTCCCTACTAGTCTAAACCTTGATGGTCCTGCCCTGAACGACCTACAACAGAGAACTATACGCTCCATGAAATACGATTTCTCCACTATCATGCTAATCCACCTCGTTAGTGCATCATCATGATCACCACAACCTTCTTCTAAACCTCCAGATATATTGGAATGGTAGAAGGATTAATCACATGGAAGATATAATGGTGGAGTGCGACCTTCAGATGTCTCACACAAGTATTCTCATCTGTAAAATGGTTGGGTAAAAGAGATTAAGATCCATAACGGATCCATGCATTCCTAGTCTAAGAAATGATTTCTGACTGATATTTATGTTAGAAGTCATCACAAAACATATATGACACATTTTACTCCCCGGACACAAACATCAACCACTGACGAACGGATCCATGCATCGGACTAGACAAATGGGACCAAGTATCTCATCTGGGCCTAGGTCAAACAAAAGGCTATGTTAATCTTCTCAATATAGTTTAATGTCCCCACTTATAAAATGATTCCCTATAACATTACCAAATCATGATGCTCGAGTGCCCACAATGTCCTCTACCCTTGATAATCTTAATTAGATAGATCAACCCTATGGTGTCCAACCATACTATCCTACGAAATATCTACATTCTCAACAACACATAGACGAATATGGGGATCCATAACATAAATGAAAAAAAATATTTACTAAGCCATGGTTTTATGGAATTTTGTTAATGATTATTTTCAATTTGTCCCATTTATTCATTATGAATATAAAAACCCAATTAAAACAAGGACAAATGTCTTTATAATAAATTTACCTTTCTTATATATCTATTCTACAAATAGTAATATATCTATTGTATGTTCAATATGGTCATATTCAATGTACAAATTCCTGAGGGACCCTACAATCCCATGTCATGTAAGGTTTCCCTGCTTTATGTCATGCACTGAGGTCATCTAGAACTGTTTCTATTCCATCTCATGCAGTACTCAATGTACCAAACTCCAAAATCTATATTTTTCCTCCACCATCAAATATGAGACCATTCTATCATTCCCCATCTCTACATTGATACACAAACTCGTATGGTAATTATTAATGAGATATAATGACCTGTGATTCCGACCTCTAATGGGCCCTCGGTTAGAGATTTGCACCAAGGGTATACAAATCTTACAAAATTGGATGCATTACCATATTTAAGAAACAATATCGTGAGATAGGTTGAATCCTCCACAAAACAACTCCATGAAATATATATAAATAAATAAAAATACCATCTCACATGCACACATAATATAGAAATTGTACAAATATAAAACTATCCAATGCAAACATCCCAAAAGAAAATCTAAAGCAGCAACTCAAAATCTCTCTCAAAGCCCGAACTAGTAATCACTAGCATGTTCCATGTAATCCTCAAGGAAAAATGAAAATATTTTTTATGTATGTAGGGTGGGAATACATGTATTCACTAATTTGAAGACCCAATGTCTCTTCTTCACATGTGAAATAGGCATCATAATGCACCCTTGAAAAGAAAATAGAATAAAAAATCACCTATGAATGTATAATAACCATCCAACCTCAAAAAATAACTCTCAAAAAATAACAAAAGTAAATTAAATTTGAAAAAAACATCAATGATAGGGGGCCCCACACCATGTACCCACTTAATGGCTTATTTCATACCCAAATAGAAAACATCATTGGACTCCAACCTATTCCTATTATAGAAAGTCAGAACCTTCCCACAAACACGTGGGCCTCTCAACCACATTAATCCAACAAATACCTAGTCCACAAACCACACCACATCCCCACTGCAGACACCTGGCCCTCAAACCACATCTCATCTCACCTACAGACAATTGGGCTACAAACCACATCACATCTGGCTTACAAAAACATGTGGCATAAAGCTCAACCTCCTCCAATAATATTGGGATTTCACTCCTAAAATAAATATAAAGGAATATAGGATGACCATCCATCCATTATACTACTATGATACTAGGGAAATACACCCTCCAACATGATAAAGTGGGTGTTCGTCACACAATGTTCAAATTGGGTGGGGTGTGTATAGAAATCAAAAAGATAAAAACCAATACATATATATATATATGGTATCAAGCACTAATGTCAAACATATGGCATCTGAAACAAGAAACAAGCTCACATATGTACAACATTTTCTTCCAACACTAAATGCACAACACTAAACCTGAAGACACAAACCAGATTCGAATTCCCATCTAATTTAATTAACTATATTGTTTCACTATTAAACAATTAATTTATCCAATCCAAAATATCATGGGAAACTACTAAACATATCACATCCACATCCATGGTAAATCAACCCACATGAAATTAAATACACCTCATAGAATGTCCTCTATCTACGAGTTAATGCTTCGAAATTGCTATGAATGGTGAAACACCAATACCATTGACCACCATCATTAATCATATTCATTTTTCTTAATCCATAATTTCATCCAAAAAAATCCCAAAATCAAAACCATTTATACAAAATTATTGTACAAATATTTAATGACCATATTTATACACACATAGAGCTACCCCCACACCTATTTACAATAGTACCAATGATCCCTATAACACAAAAACCAAGGAAACCATATTCATATTTAACAATTAATTCATTATTTAATTCCAATATTTATTTCAAGGGCTATCACATAAATAATATGATCCAAGGGGTATGGATTTAATAGAATAATATAAAAATTTAATAGTTATCACCGATATTAGTTCAACAGGAATCAAACAATAATAATTCCATAGAAAATTCCATTTGGAAGAAAGGACCACGAAGCAACATTATTTTTATTTGGTAGTTAGCCCATATAGATCGAAATGTCAATAGAGGTAACGAAATATAAATATCATGAAATAGTTTTCGTAGATCCACATATTTTACTTTAACCGATTCAATTGAATTTATTAATCTGAATTCAATGATCTCTACATCGAAATAATTTGTACACCCACCCCACAAGATTCAAAAATAAGAGTGACTAATGAAAATATACATGAAAAAATGGAACTTACTGATTTCACAATGATAAGGGAACACATACAACTAGAAAAATATTGAGGAAACATGACCCCAATCTATAGAATAATCTCATGATTCCTATGGGAAGAAGGGTCTGGGTCATCTCAAAGAAATTGAGTATTAGATGGAAGAAAATGTAGGGAAATGTGTGATGACCCAAAGACTTACCTATATAAATTACCTTCTTATAATATGTTTATTTGGTATAAACACAAATAGAATAAAATACACACATTATAAATGAATAATTAATTAAATAATTATCAACTCTAGCAGTTAAAAAACCTATACTGAAGCAATATTGAATTTTCATTATGAATATTAATGTGAATATTATGAATAGAAAACCAAATAATTTAATAGTATCCTCCCCAAGGAAATTATATATAACATTTATCCATCTTATAAGTGGACTTATTTTATAATTATACCATATTATAAGTTAATGAATATATTAAAAATTAATAATTGAATGTTTGTATTATTTATAGGTCATAAATAATAATATGTATTTTTTTATTAATGGAATAATTTTAAAGAGAATCCATTCTCATTAACTTTATTCATAAATTAATATTTTTTTCTAGATGATTTAATATTCTTTTATGTTTTATTAATTATTGTATCCGGGTGTAAGAAATGTAGTTTTAATTTTAAAATTTCTAATTACCAAGAAAATGATCATTTTAATAAAAAAAATAAAAGTATAATATTTAAAAAAATATTTTATTAAAATGCAGATCACTTTTATATTAAACATGTTGAAAAATATTTAAGTGATGTTTTTTAGATTTTTCTAGAAAACATGAATTTTTTTAATAGTAAAATTAAATAATTTACGATATATATACATTTTATGTTAATGACACTATTTATTGAGTCATGGATGATGTAAAAACAATTTATTAGTACATAAAAAAATTATTACTATATTTAGTAACATAAATCAGCATTATTTCTTGTCTTGGAAAAAATATGGAAATATTGGGTAAAATAACAAGAAAACACCACTCTCTAGCACTATAAATACCACATTTACCCACCATATAACCACAGACCAATAAATCCTTGATCCATGATAGAATTATACTTAAATATACTCTTAATACCCTCCAATGAAATCTAATAGATTTTGGTCCTAATAAAAAACAAAAATCAGTCCCCTACGTACGATATGAAGAAAAACTAATCTAGAGGTTAAAGCCACTTTTGTTTTCATAAAATTTCATTTCATGTTACATTCTATAATTTTTCTGTAATAACCTCTCATCATCTAAAAGGGTATTTTTGTTTCGATCTTCATGTGTTTTTTCTGTAAATTCCTGGGATATCAGGCCATATGGGTTGTTTTACAAGTTTCATGTTTTTCCTAAAATGGGGTTTTTTAAATTTCCATGGGAAAAAAATAATTTGGGTGTGTCAAGATAATGTAATGTTTGGAACATTAAACTCAAAGGTAATGATTTTGTTAATATTCATAAATGATTATGGTTTGTAAAATGGGTTCACTCTATTCGTAACATAATGTATTTTATGAAATAGTTGGAATTTTTATATTGCATGGTGGCCTATTTGAAACAGTGTGTGATATGAAATGAATATATATATATATATAAGTGTGGGCGGGGTAACCTATATATAATTAATTTTCTTTTATGTGTTATCATATATTGGTTCTTGAGTTTGGGTTATGCATGTGATGTGACGAGAGGAAGGATGACTCACTTCTGTGTTGTCCTCTTACATTCATAGAGTAATTATTACAACCACGGGTTCATGGGTGTCCTTTTGAAAAGAGTACAATAGTATCTTAACATACCTGATTAGAAGGGTTTGTACCCTCCGAGAGTTGTAAACACGATAGAGGGTTGTGCCTCTAGTGAGTCTAGGATAGAGTAGCCAGTTGATTATTGACCTAAGAAATTCAGCATACGCCTATAGGTGGTTCCAAACTGAGTACGCCTAAGGGTATTCTATGAATGTTTAGTATATCCCATAGTTATTATCAGTATTTTAGAACTACATTCTTCAATACATGTTTCATTCTGCATTGTCTATATGTTTCTTTTATCATATCCATTCCATTCTCTAATTTGTATTTTTCTTATAATATTGATTGTTTTTTGAAATTGTATGTAGTGTGATTTTTATTTTAAAATGGTGAAAAAATTTTGTTTGAAAAAAAAATTAAACCAATATTTTTATATAATTATTTCAAAATAGTCATATTGTAATTTTTTTGGAAATAAATATATTGGATTCTATATTGTTTTCCAACTGTGTGGTTTTCACACACCATACCTATACCACTCGATGTTAGTGGACTAGATATAATTTTCATGTTATGATTTTGTTCATGTACTCTTGGTTCAACTAATTGATTTTAGAGCAGGGTTGGTTCAGTAGTTGACAGTGACCTAGAGGTCACATGGAAATCATGGTAGCTTGGTTTTTTGTTTACTTTTTTGTATTTAGTTTCATATTGTTCGATTTATTTTATATCTAGATGGAAAATTTATTTATGTTTTGATTGATTTCATATTAGTATCTTTTCAATCCAAGTAATTTTTTTGGGATTATGTTGTTCCAACATATATGTTTTTATGCTCAAACCAGTTTTAATCTTGTGGGTATTATGAACACCATTTGGGCCATGCCTAAGACTTTATCGGCTATCGGTTCATATTAATAACTGGTCTGGTTCATTATAAAATAGTATCAAATCATGGTTCTTGATATTTGGGCAGCCTATTAGAATGATATTAGTACTATCAGAACATAGAATGTAGGTGTGGTAAGAGATTCGAGAACATCAACTCACACAGATCCTTGAGGTACTAGGGTCAGTTTATGATTTTATTATTCTACTTATATTTTGTATTGGGGGATGAAAATAGCGGTGAGGTAGTGTCCTGTTGTGATCCCACATGGAGTAGGAACCCATGTATATTCTTTGTGGGTGGTTCATGTTCCTATTAGTGTAATGAATTACTTGGTACATCTCTCACTACTATAATGTTTAGTCATAAATAGACAGTAGTTCACCATTCCCTTGGTTTAGTGCTAGTTGTGATTTGTCTTGTATTTGGTGGGTGTAGGGATGTTTTGAAAATAAAAATTGAGATTCAAATGATATTGTTTTCTCTAAATGGTTTTAAAATATTTTTTTTGTTTTATTAATTTTTTAAATGATTTGATTTGTTAAATAAATTGTTTCAAAAAATAAATGGGTGATCATTATAGATTTTTATTTATGTGAGGGTGTGTAAGGGAAGATAACATTTCCACGTATGGATGAAAAAAATGGTCATATGTTTGATTGACCATGGGAGTATATGGGCGTGTGATTGAGATCTGAGGATTGGCCATGAATTCCAATTGTGATTTAGAATAGTGAAAAATGTTTTAGAAATATTAGTTTATATTAGAATCTGGGTTTTGTTTTGTAATGGATTGATTTTGAGATTTGAATATAGCATGGAAATGAGATGGATTTTAAAATTGATATGAAAATGGGATATTTGAAATGGAGTGATTTTAAATGTATTATTTTTAATTTGGATTCTGTTCCTGTTGTTTTGGATTGTGAGTTTCTTCTTGTTTTATTTTGTCATCATGTTTGTATTAGTTTCATGTTTCTCATGTTTTTATTAAATGTTTCCCAAAATAATTAACAAATGATAACATGATTAATTCATAGTTTTTTTCCTTATCATATGCATACAATTATTTATAGTGATCGATGATCATTATAGGAATAAAAGAGGCTTGAGGAGGTCAAGCGCATCTTCCGAGTGATAAGAAATCCCAAATCATTTAGGGTGTGTGTTATTTGTGGATTGATTGAAGGTTTATGGTTGGATGAATGGGAGTTCCTAACCCCTCCATCATATCCAGTGGGGTTGAAAAACGGATGTTTTCAAATCCATATCCATCCAATTGTTCATACCGAAAGAGGTGAAGATGAAGAAATGGGAAGAGCTCAGGGGTATTCAATATGGACAACGGAGAGTGAAGGCCTACATTGAGCATTTCAAGAAGCAAGATTCCATTTCATTGGATGTGGTGTCACATGATCTGATGAAGATATATCTTATCCTTGGGGATTTTCTTCAAGATAAAAAATTGAGGTCCCTCTCTTCAATGGACCTTTTTTTAGAATCTGGTGGATGAAGAGTTCATATCTGAGTTGTTTCCCGAAGCATAGATGGTTGGTTATCTAGAACCTCTTCTATTTTGTGAGGGTTCTCCTTCTATAGATGAGTGTATGCCAGAGGAAACATTACCTAATGATCCATCATCATTGGTTCTTAATTTTTTGGTCATTATAATGTTATTTTTTGATACATAATTGTGGCCAGCCTGGGCATTCAAAGCCGTCATGTCGCATCCCTCCAACAACCTACCATTGTTTTCACCATTTGGGTCATCTAGAGACATTTTGAAGAATGTGTTGACTAAAAAATATGTATAAATTAGAGGATGTGTTGAATTACTAGAAATTAGGATATTCTTCATCTATTAGAGCCCCAACAAGAGGTCACAATGTGATGTTTAGACACAGTCTGGAGACACCTGTGTTACTAGATGCCCCGACCTTGTTTCCATTCTCCCTAGTTTTTTTTTCACTTTTTGTACTTTTGAGTTTAACTCTTATTATAACAGTGTGATGTACAAGTTTTAATGTAATATAATTTTATTTATTTATTCATAAATTTTTCCATAAAAATTTATTGTCTACCATAAGGAATGTTTGACATATCGATAAAGAGTATTTAATGCGTATTTGTATTGGTTTGGATTTGATCCCAATGGTTTTCTTGAAAATGTTCGATATTGTAAAGATGATTAGTAGTTGTTTCCATCCAATATTTAGTTCTTGTTAAAATTATTCTCATGGGTTCTTACTAGTGTCTGGGAAATTTGACGTTGTTAAGGATTTTTAATTCCCGTAGTGATGGTGCCCACCCCTGTGCAAAGTGTTCTTGGTTATTGTTGTGGGTTTCAATATCCTGACATCTCAATATAAAAAGATTCATTGTTTTGATTATGCTATGAGTCTTGATTCTATTCGGGAATAAGAGTTCCATAGTTTTCAATTGTGATAAGTTCACTTTTAGGTTATTATGAATAAGTTATGTATGTTTGGGATTAGAGTTCTCTCTTTGGACTACAATATATGATGGTGTGTTTGGATCATTGATGATTCCCTGATTGAAAAAATATTATTGTTATGAGAACATTCTCATGTTCTCCTCTTAATCTTGTGATCTTTGTTTCTAATTTAATTGATCAACTGTGACCTGTGGGGAGAAAGTTCATCTCGGGATTCAATATTTCCTTTGTTTTATCTAGGCATATAATCTATTTTTGGTTAACTATAGTCTTGGTGAATTTATGGGGGATGAAAGTGTCTTTGGGGGGGAGGGGGATTTTCCCACATCGACCTAAGATACTCCTTTATTTTGAGCATTTATTAGTATAAGGTATTTTGGTAAACTTCTAGGTTTTATTCCCAGTATAAATATTTAGTTTTTTTAGTTTTTCAGTGGGTTTCTAGGCGGCGCACATGTACCACACAATTAGAAGAAATTGTATCACCTTGTCATGTTGTAGGTCATGTTAGATAGATCCAACCACACAACTAGTCCATAACCCGTTTTTAGATCCTAGGTAACTATGCACCAATACTTATATAGGTGGATTCCCCTTCATTATAATCACATGATTTGGTAAACATTGATTCCAAAATGCGTGGTCGTGCCATGTCATTAATAAAACGGATCCCTCCTTCATTATGCCCAATTTTTTGCCTATTTTTATCTTCCCCTTCTTTATCTGACCTAGGCTGAACTGGGGGTCTCCCAACCCCTCCCCTATTCTCGAAATATTCACTTGATTGCCTTGAATGGTTATTAGGAATGCTTACTTTGGTTATTTTTCATTTCCCCTCTCTTTATCCCTTTCACTCCTATTTTCTTTGGTTTCTTTATTGGTTATCTATATTAGACGAACCCTAGAGTTAAGGTTTTTCAAATTTTTGTGTGGTTTCCTTTTCCATGGGTGTGATGATGGCCTGTGAATATTGGACACCACCCCCATTTATGACTACTTCCATTCGCATATGGTTGAGGTAGTTATTTATGATGTTTTCCTTTTTGCCACAATACAAGGAAACATGCGTGTTTCCAATTAATTTTTAAATGTCATTATTACCTCAATAACCCCTATTTAATGGTTTATATAATTATTATTTTTATATTAATTCACCAAAAATATGTTTCAAAATATATTTTTGATAAATTTCAACAATTATAGAACTTTCTGTTTTTCTTGAAAATCCATTGTGAATTTAAAGTGAATATGATGTATTTTGAGAATGGTTTATCCTTGATTATGTTGTGATCATATTAATTTTTATAAATTTGGTTTTCTGAGTACGATTTTGTATTTTTATAGATTGAAAAATCTATTAAATTTTTTTGGAATGGGTATTATTTTTTTAATGGTATGGTTTGTGTTATAGAAATAATGTGTGTGGTAGGATATGGTGTCAATGGAAAATGTGATTTTATGGAAAAGGTTTTTGAGATTATTTTTGGGTGTTTCATGTACCATTAGATGTTGGAACATCCATGGGTGCACTATTTGAACACAAAGATGTCTCTTCATATGAAGATGGTCCTTTAAATTGGATGTTTCTTTAAAACATGGTTTCTAAATGGTTCTTAATTTATAAATGATGTTGGGTCTTCTGGGTGGTTAATATAAATTGATTTAAATGGAACCTAAACACATATGAATGTTTATATATTTTTGTGTTTTTTGGGTAAATTCTTAGTATTATATGCCATTTAGAATGTTATACCACTTACCAGTTTTGTAAAATATGAATTTTGAAATGTTCTTCGCAAATCAATTTTCAATGTATCATGATAAATGAATGTTTGGAAAATCAAAATCAAATTTTATGTTTTGGTTAAATATTAGAAAATATTTTTTTTTTGGAAAATGATTGAAACCTATTGGAAACCTAAATAAATTTTTCAAATTTTTTCAATGTTTATATGGTATGGTGGCTCGGTTGGCTCATTTTTTATGTGAAAAGCATATGTGTCTATGTGTGTGTTTGTGTGTGTGGGGATCTACTATTTAATGGATTTCCCATTACTGGTTATCATATATTAGTGTCTGTGTTTGGGGTTGTAATGTGTGGTGATGGAGGGTAAGATGAGTCACACATGTATTGGCCTCCAACTAAGAGAGTGTTATTGTAACCACCAAGGGTTTCTGGCCAACATTAATTGATCGAGTAATGGTAGATTTGAAGCCCCTTATAGATGGGTTGGTACCCTTATAGATTTATATGTAGGCTACAACATTGTAAAAATGGTGAGGCTAGGATAGGCCAACTAGTTGGTTATTGACATTTGGGGATTATCCATATTCCTAAAGGAGGTTCCGAACTGAGTTCATCAAGTGGACTACTATGGATGTTTAGGATTTCCCATGGTTATTATTTTTATTTCCTGATTTCATATTTATATACTAGTTTTATTCAACATTGATTATCTGTTTAATTTACCATAGCCAGAGATTTCAATATTTTGGATTTTTCTTATAAAATGGTAACTGATTTTTAAATGGTATCTAGTGCGTGTTTGATTTTAAAATAATGTAACTCTGTTATTTGATACAATTTGATAACTCAGTTTTTTACCTATATTTTTATCCTGTGTTATTGGATTGATTTGGTAAAGGTAACTAATGGATTAAATTGTAATTACTTACTGAGATGTTAGATCAAACACTAAATATACCTCTCTGTTTTGGAAGAAGCATGTGGTTTTGAAAGATATGATTTTTTTCATCATATCCAATTGTAGATGATCGACATAGGAGTAGGGTTGGCTCAGTGGTTTTTAGAGACATAGAATTCACATTGATATTGTGGTATCTTAGTTTTCAGTATTCATATTTGTATCTTGTTTCCTCTTATTCAGTTGTATTTTTTATCCGGGATAGCTATTTTTTTATTTGTTATTAGTCAATATCTGTATGTCCTATAGATATTGCTTATTTATTTTGGGCTTAATTTTTTTTTCATGTACTTTTGGATTCTATGAACTAGATTCCAGCCTATGGGGATTGGAAACAACCTTCATGACATGCCAAGAACCATATCAGGTGTCTGATCAGATGACAACCCAACATCCATGATGACACAGGGTAACCTAGTACACCAAACATATCCTCACTGCGCACTTGGTATGATAGTCCCGACATATATTTTCTTCTAAATTATTATTCTCCTTAACATCCATTATTAAGGGATTAAAAAATTCCCCACAATAAATATGTTAATAAACATATCATGCATAATAATTATTGAAAACAAAGCAATCCATTATTAGGATATACTTTGGATTCAGATTTAAACCCTTTATATTTAATGTTTTAATTTTTATTTCTATTAGAATATTAATTTAGCCCTCTAATTTCATTTTAATTTTTAGAGTTAATGGTGAGAAATAGAAGAACACGTTCTAAAAATCAATTTCATAGGGTATGTGAATATTACCCTAATTAAATTAAAAATAGTTTGGGAACAGAAGCTCAAAACTTCATGAAAGTACATTCTCAAATGACTCATGTTATAAATGATATCATGAATGGTATGTAACACTCTCTATCTATAAGGAACAATAATGTTTGCATCAAATACTTCTTACAGAATATTCCTCTCATGTTTTTTCAATATTTCGATTCCGTTCATAATGAAACACTGATTAACTCTATTTAAAAGATATTATCTATCCTATTTTCCAGGAAAAATTGTTTGGTGTGCTTGAATTATATTGTTTTGATGGGGAAGATATTATGTGGTGGACTCTGAAAAAAATACAATGTCTTAGTATGAAATTGATTCCACCAATTAGGAGGATTTCATTTAAATTTTATTCATTAAATATTTTCCCTGAACCCTCCATTAAAAATGAAAAGAGTGTTTCTCAAACTTAATGAAATGAAAGATGAGTCTATTAGGGCATATTTATAAAACATTTCAAGGATATCATGGTACACCTCCATCATTTTAATGAATACTTAATCTACGGTGGCTAGCTTCATTAGAGGAATAAATATGAGTCTATGAAAAGTGTTAGCAATTCAAGACTTCATCAGTTATTTGGATATAGTTCCTTTATTCCTTATGGTTAAAATAGAGATCATAGAATCACAATGGTCTTGTGGACCTGATGAATAAAAATTTAAAATGATGTCTAATATGGATGAATCAAAAAATAAATACCATGATGGAGTAAATATTGAATATCCCATGGGTCAAATTATTGGGAGGAAGCATATTGGGAAATATACAATGGGAACTAATAAATGTTATAAAGGTAGATTAAAATGGAATCTGGATTAGAATTTTCGATGGGAGCTGATGAATCCCAGTAATGAGGAAAAATAAAGCATGGATCATATAAATTCCAATCGTGTAGGGTAGTTCTTTAACTAAAAGGAACGTGGGTGTTTTGGGAACTAATACCCTAAGTCAAGGCATATCAGAGGAAATCGATAACAACTTCTAAATAAACAAGGAAGTTATTATTCTAAAAATATTTATAATATTGAGTCAAAAAATGTCGTTCTGACATATAGGATGGTAGTTCATTCAAGAATAGAGATTTTACTATTTTATTCAAGATCTACGCATTCTTAAAAATCTAGATACACTTGTTGAACTATTCAAACCCCACCAAATAATTTTGAGCATGAGTATTCTATTATAAAGGGTTATGACGAAATTATTGCGTACCTAGTACATAACTCCTCCCAATTTAAAGTATTTGGACTACACCTCCTTTAATATATTTTCAAACTATCATTTGTATATTTTTATGCTATTTTATGAATGGATTGGATGCCTTTATACAGAGATAACATCAACTTTTGGGAAATCATGATTACTATTCACACATCATGGTATCCTCCAATTCATCACTTGTGTTATGAGGAAGATGAATCTCTTTCAAAATAATCTTCTCAATTGTAAATATTATTTCATTATGAGCAGGAGTTTCTTAGTCAAAATATTGAGACAAATAAGATGATAATGCATGATGAAATTACCTTTGTGAGGGATTAAACAATTGTATTCCCTAAAGAATTATATATTCTTCCCCCTAAAAAAATTTGTGTTCTTAATACAACATATTCATTAATATTTTATTATGTCAAATACCACGTATATAATGGTCATCATTGAACTAGAAGAAATAAAGAAGTAGTTACAAGAGAATTTGGATAGGGGTATTATACACCAGAGTGAATCACCATGGGGTGTCCATTCCTATTTGTTAAGATGAATCATATATTAATTTTGATTTGTATTGATTATCCTCAGCTCAATATAATCCTGATAAAGAACAAGTATCCCCTGCCACAGAAATAAGAATTTTTTAATCAGTTACATGGGACCACATGTTTTATTAAGGTGTTAATTCAATTATGATATCAATTATTAATGATTAGTATGGAGGATATTCCCCAGACATCCATTCTAACATGATATAGACACTACATGTTCATAGTGATTTCATTTCAACTAAAAAATACTTCATAAATTTTTATGGATATAAAGAATATAGTATTTAGATTTTACCTTAATATATTTTTTCCTCTCTTTTCCGATTCTATTTTGGTATACTCTTTGTAAAAGGTGGAACATGAGGATAAATTAAATTTTGTTCTAAAGACATCTCAAGGGTAGAAACTATATGAAATATATAGTAAATGTGAGTTCCAGAAAGAGGAAGTTTCTTTATTGGCGAATTATATTACCCAAAAAGGAATATTTGTGGACTATTTCAATGGAAAGGAAATCACAGAGCATCCTAATATAGCATTTTGAATAAATATCCACGGATTTATTATTCCTATGGGATATCAATGAATATTTTTGAAGAACTTCTAACGAATGTAAAACCCATAATCCAAGAAGACATGTAAGGTGGTAATGTTTTTTCTAGACTCCAAAATATGAGGAATTCATAATAGAGATAAAAAATTTGTTTACCATTGTGGTAATACTCACAGTCCCAGCAAGTGAGAACACACTATGGTAAAAAGTAATGTTTTAAATTAATTATTAGGCTAGGTAATTCAAAAAATTTACAATTTTATAACATACACCTCAATAAAGATTTAAATCCACTACAGACAACTGTCGTTCCCATGATCAGGAGTTGACAGTAGTGATCATTGCATTGAAAATTAGGCGACATTATCTCTATCGGTAGAAGTGTGAGATGTATATAGATCACAAGAGTCTGAAATATATATTCACATAGAAAGAGATTAATACGAACCATTGAATATTGGTATAGCTCATCAAGGAATATGACTTCCTAGTCTCCCACAATCATGGTATGAAAAAATTGTGGAAGATGCTTTAAGTATAAAGGATCTTTCATCATTTTCAATAAATATAAATGTGAAGGACCCCATCATCATAGATGTAAAATGTATGAAAATGGGAATCATTAAGGTAT
The DNA here is from genome assembly GCA_963277665.1 of Viscum album. NCBI lineage: Eukaryota > Viridiplantae > Streptophyta > Magnoliopsida > Santalales > Viscaceae > Viscum > Viscum album. Next base: position 1,809,116,609 of record OY728136.1, on the reverse strand, counting down.
AAATGTAATCAATAAATTATCTACATATTTCATTACCATCCCTTATACAGAAAATAAAGGGTCCTTAATGAAATGATGTAGAAATTCACAAAAAATATGGAGGCTATCCCGAATGTGAAATCCTTCTAGTTAATGATTGATGAGGATGAAGTCGTAAGATTTGGGTCATGACTATGTGTACCATCATATAAATAGATAATGAAATATATTATGAATGATACAAAGAGATCAACCTTTTCTAATTAACTTGGGATCAAAAAGATGTATTGATATATTTGGGATACCTTTTGGTTGGTAAATATGAGAAGGGAGGTCGATGAATATAGATCAATGTGTCCAGTATGTCGGCAAGTAAAGGAGAAATAAAAATTAAAAAGGTATGAAGAAACCATTACCATTACCAAAATGGAAATGGGAAAACATTACCCTGAAATTTTCCCTTGGGCTTCTCTCAACATCCATAGGAATCAAGGATATATTTGTTATTGTGGATCATCGTAAAAAAATTCTCATATTGTAAAAATTTGAGATGAATTCTCACTAGATAAACATGAATAGATGTATATCAATGAAGTGGTTAGGATATATGGAGTACCACTATTGATTTTACCCTATCGATATCAAATATTCACATTGATGTTTGGGAAAAGTATCCAACGTGCTCTAAGCTCTTAGATGAACTTTAGTATGGTGTATCATTCTCAAAATGATATCCAATCTGATTGGACTATTTATACACTAGAGGAAATGGTGAGAGTGTGTTATAATGTATCCAATGGAAGATATTATCATCAAATGACTTTGAAGGATTTCACTCTCAACAATAGATTCCAATTGAGAATCCTTTTAGCTCCATATGAATACTATTATGGGAAAAGTGCAGAACACCAGCATGCTAGTATGAAGTAGGTGAATATATGTTTCATGGAACATAAATGAATGAATTAATTGTGGAGAAGATGAAATTTATTCAGTATCACATCAAGGAAGTCCAAAGATGAAACAATAGCTATATATAGAATTGCCGACGTGACCAATAGTTAAATGGTGGATACATGGTATTCCTCCTCATATATTCATAGTAGAGTATCAAGAAATTTAGTAATAAAGGGAAGATTCGTCCTTTTTATATGATCCCCTCCATGATCCTTGACCATGTTTGATATGTGTCCTAACAACTAAAAAATAAATAAAACATATCTCATGTATACGATGTATTCCATGTATCCCTCTTATGAAATTACCTACCAAATCATTCACATGTACTAACATTAGAGGAGGTACAGTTGCAGAATGGTTTTCCTTATGGGGATAGTCGATTGAAGATCTTGAATCATAGAGATAATTATCTGTGGAAAAAATACTAATTACTTGGAAAAAGTACTATGGTGGATCCATATGTACGAAGAGGCAACATGCGAGCCATAGAAAGGGATGAATGAAAAGTACACATGCTTATTTTTACCAAAGTATGTTAAAAAAATCAAGGGTGATATTTCATATGGGGGGATGAATATAATGACCCATTGTTTTATCAATAGAAATTACCTTCATATAGTTATTTCATATAGAATAAATACATAGATAAAGCAATAAAAGCTTTATAAATGTTGAATGATTGAAATAAGTTACATTTCTAAATGTTAAGGAAACTATAATGTTGAAATAGTAACTTGCCCATTAGAATAACAATGTAAAAATTGTGAATATTAAACTAGACAATTGAATTGTAACCTCACCAAAGAATTTATATACAAAATTTACAAATATTATAAGTGAAAAAAAGATATAATTGTATCATAGATATTGTAAATAAATAATTTAAAAATTATTAATTTTTTGTTATTTTTTTATATGTTATTAATGTTAAACAAATTTTTTTCGATCATTTTAATAAATCAATAAAATGTGTACATTCCTAAAATTTATTTATAAATTACGTTTTTTATTTTATAATATTATATGATAATATTATGAGGCCTTAATTATTTTTCTAAAATTTTCAAAAATATGATTTTATTTCACATGTAAATGATGAATTTAAATAAAAAATAACATTTTCCTATTTATAAACCTATTTTAAGAACTTTTGAATTTATTTTTTTAATAATACACATTAAAAAATGGTTCTGGTTCATTTTTGGTATTTTTATGAAATTATTGATTTTATTGAATACTGAAATATGGTAATTTATTGGGTATATATGTTATATTTTAAATAAACTATTAATTATGTAATTGCTAATTTAATCACAATTGGTTCGAACAGACTTGTCCTATTTACTGTATTTAGTTCCATTTGTCATAAATATTGTTTTCCTTAATAAAAATAATAAAATATTGAATAAAATAATGAGAAAACACCCCTCTCCACATCTATAAATACCAACCCTTTCCACCACTTCTCCTCACACCACACAAGAATTTAGATTTTTCTGAATTAAACTCAAATATCTACCCTATCCCCTTAACCACATCATTGTGATTTTGGTCATAAAATTTTAAAAAATCCAATCCCTTATAGAGGTTATCAAGAAGAAGGAATCAAGAGGTAAAAACCTCTTCCATTATATATCAATTTCTTCTCAAGTTCCATTTTATCATTTTTCAATTTTAATCTCCACTCATCCAAATGGAATGAAAACTATAGTATCATACATGTAGAATAATTTTATCATGTTTATGTAAGATTTATTTATCAAATCTCTTCTACTCAATCTTCTACATTGATATTCAAGATTCAAATTATATATTTGAATCAGATAATAATATATTTACTATATATTATGTAATGTTATGTAATCATTTTGTACACATTATATTAATTTATAAGTCAAAATTATTTAGTTGTGATAAAAAATGAGTAATATTTCTAAAAGATTATTATTAATGACTTATCTAAAGAATAATCTAGACGTGTTGAATTTTTTTTTTATTTTAATGTTAAATAATATTATTATTAAAATATATGTTCACTTATTGAAAATTTTCTCATTCTAAAATATTTTCTATACACATATACATGTTAACTAATCAGGAAACCATAGAAAACTAATTCTATTGAACTATGAAATTGAATGTCTTCTGCAATAAAAAAATCTATAAAATGATCCTAATAATTTAATAATAAATAGAATAAATTTATAAATATTAATTGAATTATTAATAAATAATAGTATGTGTTTTATTAATGAAATTTATGTCAAGTGAAGAATCATTTTTAGCATAAGGTAAGGGATTCTAACCATACCTCCCTTATTCCATTCAGTTACTCGTTATATCATTTACCTAAATAAAATTATACATTATAATTATTTAAATAATATAAATTATGTGTATATTATCCAAAATCATGAATCAATATATTTTTATTGTTCTTTTTTGGAGATATATATATTTCTAAAATGTTCCCTAATACATTCTTCCTCATAGACAAGACTTATTAAAGTGAACATCATAAGTTCTTACCCATTTCAAGTGTTCTCCATCATATACTTTATTTCAGAATTATTTTTAATGAAATCAATCATTTTATCATATCAAAATATCATGGATAAATAATTGTTTATAAAAAATATTATTTGATTTACAATTTAAATAATCTTGAATGTTTTCTCTTAAACATAATTAAATATTCTTTTTATAAAGATTATTAAACACTATTTTTACTTCAATTTAAAAAAATAAGTCATCATATTTGACTATAAACCCTTATAAATTTCCATGCATGTTTTAAAACAACCTTTTCAGGGATAAACAATGATTTTCCCTTTTGATATGCCTTTTGAAATAATTAAGATACATAGTACATTACATGGGTAACCCTAGTGTTTATGTTTGATTTCTTAAGTATTGTTCATTAGGTGGAATAAATATTCCTAAACAAGTTAAGATGGGTGATACTAGATAAAATTCTAAGGAATTGGTTAATTATTATTCTAATGATAGGTTATGAGAATTAGTCATGGTGGTTAGCCTTGAATCATGCTCCTCTATGTGAAATGAGGAATCAATCAATATATATCCATGTTTCATGTTGTTGACACATTAATTATATTATAATATTATGTGATCACATTTTCTACATATTATGATTCCACGAATTTAAACATGTTCTATTCTATTTATATCATCTTGTTAGGCCCTCTCACCCATGTCCTATTCTTAATTTTAATGATTATTCCCTTTTTGGGATTTATAGCTCATCCCATTATACATTTAATCCCCAGGTTATCATATGTATATAAAATATCCCAAAGGATTTTAGGAGCTGAAAATGGATTATAAATAATAAAAATTTTCATTCTATCCAATATTTTCAGTCTTATGTACCCAGTCATCCATGACACTGGACATTATAATCATTAAAATGTAATTTCATGTTATATTATTCATAAAATAATTTTATGATATTTTTAAATGTCTATGGTCACTAATAGGTATCACTGCCCATGGAACATATTAACAGATCTATGGTTTATGTTTGATTTTGGGTTTCCAATTATAGAGGATCTTGTCAAGAAAACATGTATTGATCAATTAAAAGACCTCATACACTTATGATAAATATAGATAGGATTTATGGGAATCGAAGTGGTCTTAAAACAATGTAATTAATTATCAGAAAGTATTTCTATCCATGGAAAATTTGAAAAATTTGAAAATTTAAGATGAAAATATTTTTCATAACCCACCGATGGAAAAGGAACCGAACACTGAGCCACTTCTCAGTGAGACAACACTCGGAGAGACACTATTCTTTGAGTCTCCATTCAAAAATAGACTATTTGGATTGCCACCACTTTGTGAGGATGTGCTTCTAAGATATAGTTACACAAGTCACTATTCATTGAGTGATCATCAGATGAAATTCCTTCCATGATCAGTGAGACACTGCATGCTTATAAACTACTAGATAAGGCACCATTGGATGCGAGACTACCGGTGAGTCCCCACCAGTGGGCAACGGCCAGCCAAAAACTACAAGTGAGTCACTTCTAGAAAGCCACTTCAAGGGATCCACCACCAAAAACTCAACACCAGTGAGTGACTTTCATGGTGAGCCACTGTTGGAAAACATTTAAATTTGGGGTTTTTGAAAAGATATGAAAATAACAACTTAACATCCCAGAATACGTCAATAACCAATATATCAAAATTAATTTTTGTGGAGTGGTCCAAACGATTACAATTTTCACTCATCAATAAAAATATACTAAGATCCACAATTTATGATGTTCTATGACCGACAATATTAATTATATCCACTTGTATTCATGAGACACCCAATAAAGATATTATTCTTTCCTTTGGTTGTTGGTTAGTTTCATAAACATGCTGTATAATATTATTCACTACAACATGAATAAAAATTTTATAATATATGTATCATTCCAATCTATATGTTCTAGACAATACCAATTTTTTATTTGACTTGGACATGGGTTATTATGAAAAATATTGTTCATAATGGATAAAATGAAAATGATATTAGAAGAACTTCATGACTAATTATCACCCCTGTCATTTATAACAATGGATGATACAACATTTTCATATCACCATTCTAATATGGTGCATATGGTATATTTTGATTAAAAAAATCTCATACGCTTATTTAAAGTCGATAAATTATTAGTCAATATATTTACAATATATATCTGATTTTAGATTTTTATCTTCTTGAAATGTCTATTCTCAAACTCATTATTGAAATAATTGATATTCTCAATGTATTTATACATATAACTCATTTATTGTATATAAAATCAAAATGTGAGTTATTTTTAAAAGAAATAATTCACGAGAATCCACGCATAATCTCTACATGAAAACAACTTTACACATTCGTTTAAGTAAAATAAATAATATATATAAAACATCCACTATGAAGAATTAATACTGTCTTGGTCATAATTCCTTGAAAACATGTGTGACATCCTTATTATGTCGTATTCTCAAAAGCATCAATGTAACCATATTGATTAATTTTTTATATAACTCTTCATTAAATGACCAATATATTGATTTTTGAATTATATTATTATGATAAATCTGTATATTTTTGTATTATTCATTTTTTAATATTTGGATATAATAATTAAATATGTATAGACAAGTATTAAATGGTTCCATATCAAAAAAAAATTCTATATTTATAAATATAGCATCCATTATTTCATAATCTGAATGAAAATCTATCCATATATAAACCAGAAATGTAAATACTTCTATTAGTAATAGTAATCTAGAAATAAATGTTAATTAAAATGGAAATCAATCAAATCAACAATGTGTTATGATAGTCTCCAACTTCTAGAGCTTCAACCCTTTCTACATATGGTTCCCATAGATGCAGTTACTGTCAGTAAATAATATAAATTTTCTTTGTTATTTTATTTTATGACTTTTTTTGATCCCATGATGTATATAATTCCAAAATTTTAGATATGAAATATTTAAAATAGAAAATGAATGCTCATAATTATTCCCCTTTCATCCTTGGATGAGTGGAATTCCCCTTCCAATTTCGCACCTTTAACCATTGAAAATTTAATACATATTATAAATTTCTATTCCTCCAGATCTTCATCATCATAGAAGAAGGATTCTTGGGAGCCTTAAACATGGGATGACCCATCGGACGATTACACTTTTCTTACACTTATTATTCATTAACTGTATGATCTATTTTGTTATGAGACATGTCCTTATCAAAGTCAAAAATATGTATTAGAATTTACAAATGTGTCTTCTAACTATTTATTATATAATTATTGAAAATAAAACTAGAGATGTTTTTAGGCAGTGATTGTGGAATTTGATCGATTCACATATCATTGGGTATCCTAATAAACAATTTTTCTATGTTCTCAATGTTGTAAATCAACGTGACTACATACACTCCATCTATTGTGTACTCTGAAATGTTGCACATGAAAAATGTATTAGAGATCCCATATCTCTCGGATCTCACATTATCTTGATGGATATCATTATGGAGAGAAATGTTGTTATGCATATACATATCATCATACTTCTTTAGATGTTCATTGGGGATTTATGACGACATAGAAATATATATATCCCTAAAACCATCTACATTCTCTAAATAGAGAGATAATTTTTATGATTTACCCTATTTATAAATGAACCTAGGATTTTTGGTTTCTAGAATTTATAATTTCTATTCACAGTGTAGTATAACATGTATACACCAAAACCATTTTTATAAATTCACTCTAGTGAGAATTTTATCTATATCTAGTATGAATAATCATAATATTTTTGTAGTTTTCTGATATTATACTCATGAAAATTATGATCCTACAATTATTCATTAATTGTATTACGAAAATAGATAAACAAATTAAATTTTAATTCAACCCAATTAATCCTTTAATATTTTTCGAAACCAAATACTCATTCCAATCAGTTATGGGAAATAATATCTATTAGATATTATTGTGTCCATGATATATTTTCTCATTATTGTAACCCAATACTGGGAATAAGTATATTTGATGTGATTTTATATATTCTTAACTTTTCAACTACATTGGATCATTGTTCCATGATCAATTGAGTAGACTCCCTTATCTGAAAATCATATTTTAATTATTTCCTCGATATATTCCTCATAATTTCATCATGCCCTACTTGGGAAGAAATATGTTGATGTAAAATATGTATTGTCAACAGAGGATTTCAATGTCAATGTTCCGTGATAATTAAAATCACACCAAAATGGGTTTTTCAATAACATTAAACTATGAATGTGGTTATTACTTATGTAATGGAATCATATACCGATATAATATTTTAGTTTATATATTTTTATTCGTATGTATAAAGACAATTTTATTCTTCTATATTCCAATTTATTATTATGGGAATTTTATTTAAACGAGTAACCATGACTAATGAATATTTTAAACATAATTTGGTTAATTTTTATTCCTACATGCATTCTTATAAATATTTTAATTAGGATATTAAGAAAAAATTTCAAATATTAATAATTAAGCATGAAACTAATATAATCAAAATTAACATTGAATGAACATGAGTTTATCTAATATTTATTTTATCTAGTATATGATAATCTTACCCACAACCTGATGGAAAAACACTCCGTGAACCATAACATTGTTTTGGTTACAATATTAAATATTTTTCAAAGGAATTTTGTGGATTAATTTCACCTCAAATCCATGACTTAGAACACCAAATCTAAACCGGGAGCTCTTCCCTTACATTATATTTTACTCACACATATAAGAGTGATTTAATGGATTGTATAAATATTGTTAAAATAAAATAAACAATAGGCACATATGATAATACATTATATGGAGGATGGGATTACTCACATGCCATCCATTATAATTTATCCAAAATAAATTAAATGGAATCCAATCACATATAAAGGAAGTTATATTCTCAAGATCATCTTCATATAAATAAAAATCATACATGTTCAATCTAGTTATCAATTTCATTGACTTAATTATTATTTTAGATAATATTCCATGGATTAATCAAATAAAAGGATTTTCTCTTAAATATATAAAAACTTCCTTATCTCCCTGTAATCTATAATTTTAATAAAATTTCCCTAATTTAAAATATTTTCGAATAAAAGTGTACTTAGAGAAAAAATCATGTAATCAATTAAAAATTTGATATAAAAATTAATTTAATATTATTGTTAATCACATGATATTTCATCCACTATTTATTGAACTACCCAAAAAAACTAAACCAATATGATTAATTATATAGTTAATTATGCATTCCATGAAAACATTATAACACTAGAGACATATAATTAAAATGAATGTCTTATTATACATGTAATGCAATTTTCTTCTACTTTTGTATTATGATCATTCCATGGGACTAGGTGTATACCATACATATGGAAATCCTTGAGGTACACATTTTGTTGTCATATATACATGATATGTGACCTCATTTTTTCGAAACATGTTAGTATCAATGTTGTGTATTAATACACTAGTCTTATGAAATCATTTGTACTCAGTTTTGAGATAATGGGGAACCCACATCATTTACAATGGGCACATGAGTTGTAAATCATTAGGCTATGTGCATATATTTTTAGAACTACATGTCTATGTAATCTACATAGAATATAGATGATCATTATTTCATATTCGGCCTGATTGAATGAGAGGCATGAAAAAAAAACATATTACATTTAATGTTTATAGATATTACATGTTGGAAACACTAGATTACAAGAATAAATTTTTTCACATCCAGATGGTCTTTTTCATATGATTCTTGATTTTTAAATCTAAACCATTTATATTTTTAGTTCATTAGAATTATGAAAACTGTATATAATAATTTCATATCTTAAAATTAATGATTTACAAAAATTAAACTGAAACAAATACAATCAATAAATTATTTAAAAATAGTTATACATTAAACATGATATCACTCTAATACCACATTTAGGTTTTATAAAAAGTGGAAGCATCATTTTATGTTATAGCCAACTCAACTATTAGTGATACATCACATAAAAGTGTTTCCTCGCATGATAAAAATATCATGAATAATGAATTTTAATGATTAACTAACGAGATTAAAAAACAGAATAAGAAGAGAAAGATATGACATGTAATTTATGATTAATTGATGAGAACATATAGAATTATCATAGAAAAAAATTATTATATTATTGATGGTCTAGTTGAATAATTATCATTACACCAATATTGAATTTCTGGATCAATGTACAATATTACTCTAGTAGTGATCCACACCCAGAACACAGTCTCTGAACAACATAGTTGTCTCATTGAGAAATAAAAGTTACGATCCGAATAACATTAATTATTCATGGATGATTGGATTAAAATCATTTATAGGTGAGAAAAAACCATTGATGTTCTATTATTTCTATGAGAGTGGAGGGGAGGACATATGTCAAGATATATTGATATCTATCATGGTATGTATAATGTCTCACTCTATCCTTTTTTTCTATGAAATCAATTTTTTAAAAGTTATATGATAATATATTAATTATTTCAGTTTTAGGGATGGAAATTTTTACAATAAACACATTCAATCATTATAAATTATAATTTAAGCATGTTGAATATTTATATTTGTTTACTTATTATTTTAATTAAATGTTTGACACCTTTTCGAATATATAATAAATACCATTTATCTTATTTCCATTTAGACCATTAGTCTTAGTCCACATTAGCCAGTCAACATTTAATGATCCCCGAAAAATGTTTATTACCAAATATAGGACTTTTTATTATTATCTGATTAATTTAATAAATATTACTTTCTCAAATCATGAAATTATTATTATTGTTATTCTAATTTTTTATCTCACTTATTCATTCAAATAAATGATTCGTAAATAATGGAAATCAACCAAACCTAAATATTTTTTATTGATATGATCAGGAAAAATTCATTACATGAATAAAAATAAGATTGTGGATACACATTGTTTATGACCCACTATGCCACTTTCACTGTTGAATAATTCATAACCACCTAAATTAAAATTTCAGAATCAATCAACACACTATGACACTAATAAAAATGATATAATGTCTCAATGACATCCAATAGACAACAAAAAATTATTGTGTAATATAATCTATTTATGATGTCCTATCAAATAATTAATATTTCATTCCGGTTTCAACAACCTATATCATCAATATTTTCTTATTTTAAATTTTAGAAATTAACTCACCCATTGCACACCATAGTAATTTATTTATGTATGATGACCTATTTTTATTAATGGTATTGAGACCTCAACTTTCATCTTGGGTCAAAAAGGGAAAAATACTATATTTCTCTTTTCATTAATGTAATTTTTCTTATGATGCAAAAAATATATGCACCCACATTGTTACTATATGTTATGATGATTTTCATAAAAACATAAAACCATGAATGTAATTTTATCCATTAAGGATAACATTAAAGTATTAGGATCAATGCACACACACACAAACATATATAGGAACATCCAATACAACATGGATATTTAGATATTAAATTAATAGGAATTTTATTATAACCTTTTATCAAAGATATTAATAAGAAAAACTCTTATAGATGGTATCTAAAAGTTTTATGATCCTCATTAACCTATCATCCAATATTTTATGATTCCCACCAAAAAATATCATCTGGTCATTGAACAATATTCCAGTTTAATGTCCTGGAACATCTAGATTATCGCAAAATGGGGAACTTATATGATCTTTCAATGAAACATATATGCATAGTACATTATCAAAAAATATATAATGAAGAGTAAAAATGAAAATTTGATAAGAAAACATTATAAATAATTGGAAAAAAACATAATCAATTAATTATAAAGTCGGTTCTTGGTAGACAAATAAATCATGTGGTATATAATATTCACTATTACATTAGATAGAATATCAATTAGAGAAGGATGATCTCATTTGTAAGAGTATAGTTTCGATTTTTTTTATATTATTACACATTTAGAACTAGATGATATGTGCATTTAGATCCATGTGATGTTGTAGGATTATAAGGATGTGTATTCTAAGGTTGTTCTACGTATTCCTCCCATAAAATGTATTCTTTATTTATAAACCTACACATTATGATGATTTAATATCTATGATAGCATATCATATAAACACATGTAGTTGTGAGACCAAATGGTGCGATAAGAGCATATAGAGAGCATGGGCTTTGTTATACCTAATGGGTTTCCCTGGGTAGCCAACGGGTTTTATCAAAAGATATGGATGGGATATCAAGCTATGATTTGAACTGATCTCACCAAAAAATATGTTAATAAAGTCAGAGTTTATACACCGAACTAACAATGACTCCTTTTAAATGTGTCTACTGTCTATTTTTTTCCCATATATCAACATCAGGATGGATTTTCAATATCTCCTGTTGTGTGTGAAGGTTATGTCAAAGGTGGATATCAAAATCTGATATGATGATTTTGTGTTATTGGTCATACCCTATGGATTTTTAAACACCCTAGTGGTTGTTATGATATTAGATATAGGTTCCTCCAACACTTATTTTTGTAGTTCATAGTAGTCTTCATCGATGACATCAGTGTGTTCTCAACATTAGTGGTTGAAAATGTGAGTCACATGTGGATGGATAGGGACAATATCTAGTAATACAATATTTTTCATAAGATCATGAGGTTTTGAGTTTGGTTTCTTTTTTCAAACTTATTAGGATGTTTCTTCATAGGAATGAGAGTTATAGTGGGCCAACCAAAGATCTATGTTGTTTTTTCAGGTGATCCACCCATGAAGCACTAGAATTGAGTTTTTCATGGTTTGGTTGTGCAATATGAGAGGCTCTTGTATGAAATTTCATTGAGTAAAGCCACTTTTTGTATATTCATATGTATTTTGAATCTATTTTCCTTGAATATGTAGAGTTAGGGAGAATTCGTTTAGTTGTAGCTGGAATATGCCAGTACTCCATTATTCAGACTGCAAGAGTAGGGAGTTAAGTGTGTAATTCATTATGATGAGCCCAAATCGAGGAAAAATAATGATGAAGTAGTAGAATGAATATTATTGTTATGGTTTCAGGAAGTTGAATCCTTGTGATCAAGATTACAATATCGACTATATTGTAGAATTGTAAATCTTCACCATGTATATATGGATGTGTTATTTTTTGTTCTTGTGTTTTGTTAATGACGCAAACCACCAAATCCTCTGGTACATATTCATCCACAGAGATCTCAACTTGAGAAAAATAAAATCATTTGGTGTTCTTAATGGATTTTAACATTAATGTGGTCTATAATCCTAATAAGTGAATAATATTTATATATTCTCATAACAAAATGTATCGTTCTAACATGTTGAAGTATGTTTTTTTAGATGGTTGATTCCTTATTGTTGTCCCAAGAAAAGTGGAGGGGATAAAATTATTTTTATTATTGTTCACCCGGTCACCTATTCCACATATGCGATAGCATATGATGGGTTAAAACAACTAATGTTTCATGTGACTAGATATCATTAGGAGATGAAATAGATGGACTTAATAATAGAGGGTATCATCTCATCATTTTCTAGGTATATATGGTTGTTCCGACCACATTGAGTGTGGAGGTTTTGAGGGGGTGTGAAACCCCCAACCCCAACATAGTTGTATATAATATTGTGGTAAATATGTACAATTGAATTCTGTGAATGTTTTGGTGGTATGGAATGATGTTGATTTTTGATAATTTTGTTTCTCAGTACATAACATTCCACTAGATTATGTCTATGATACATGTTCCCACTGGCATGACTTATCCACTCGAGGCTATAAAATTGATGCCAAATGACTTATTATTTGGATTTTTTGATTGGGTAATCCATGATTAGTTAGTGGATATTATTCTATATTGTTTATATTTTATGGACTCTAAAATTTGGAACACATTTTTTCAAATACGTGAAGAATTCACTAAAGATGTTAGTGATGTTCTACATGAAAAGGAGTGTTCTGATTTAAGGGGTAACCATGATGACTAGATCTAAACATGATGTTTGGTTTACATCATGATCATAGATGGTCCTATTGGAGGCTTTTGGGACCCAATTCTAGATGAGTATGGTGTTTCGCTGCCAGGTTGATAGACATACCAAGAACACCATCAATATGTTAGAGGTTCTACTAAGAATATATATTGTGGACTTCTATTATTGCTGGTTAGATCACATTAATTAGAAAACTTTATCATATATCAGCCAACTCTTCGGATGAAACCATATTATTCCATATACTGGAGATCCAAAACATTATTGATGTGATGTATATAGATTTTAAGGATCTATCTAGTTGGAGAAAATATAGTTTATATATCAACAATAAGGGAACAAGTGATCCATGACCATATGATGATAGCCTTATCTGGTTGTAAATCCCTCTTAGATCATCAACATTGGATTTAAAATATATATTAGGGATAAAATGATTTATTTATAGTCACCACATAATTAGAATTATAATGATTTGGATGGGGAGTGAGCTAATTAATAATTTTCTCTAGGTTGTATAATTTTTTGTGTGGGATCAGTGAAGATTCATACTACTTGACCATTACTCAAAGTGAGACCGATTACAATATTTATTCAATGTGTCATAGATAAGAAGATATATCATTTACCTATATCACATTATTGAGTAGCTAGAGATGTAAAATGAGGATGACGACACATTCTTGTACCCATTGGTGATGAATTATCTGCATGGGAGAACCATATGTTTATGGAAAACCCCTTATGGTCAATTTATTTGGAATCATGGTAGCATGATGGAGAGATCCTAGAACAATTAGATTTATAAGAGGGATTAGTAGCCCCACCAATTTTTTTTCTATTATTTATAGTGATAAAATCCTTTAAGGGGATGTCAATATAATTGATCTATTTTCATTAGGTTATGTCTATTGGATATATATTGATATCATTGGATTAATCATTGGATTCATTGTTTTTTTGGGGTCTCATAACCCAATAATTTATGTACTAAAATATATATCAAATAATTTTCATAAATATTTTCCGTATAATTGGTTTTCAAATTGTTTGGGCCATAGATGGAAAATCATAAATCGTGGTTATTTCCAATAAGTGGGGTTTAAATATTTTGAAACATTAATTTGATTAGTGTCAACTATTCTTTGGAAAGAACATGTGGTGTGAGTAATAATTGATTCATATTATTTTTTTTATTAATAGAATTATTAATATAGCCCTCTCCTCCAAATTAACTTATCATGTATAGGATGAAGGGAGAGGGTTTATCCACTATGTGACTATTGATCCAAGATGAAGATGTACTATAGTAATTTTCTTTTGAGGGTGATTGAGACGATATTTTGGTCAAGAATCATCAAGGATTCTATATGGCCCTACAACATCAAAATTTTCACCACTTGAAGTGTGATTTTATGATTTTGGTGTTACAATCCATTTATATGAATTTTATGAAGGATTTATAACCCTTTTGTTACATCTAATACCCCACATAAAATTGATATACAACCATTATTGGAAATTTAGTTTTTTCAAGTGATTCGAAATGATTTTCCATTTAGAAATATAGATCACATTCATTTTAGTGTTTGATAATAGGTTGTGGATTCATCATGTTGGTGAAGAAAATCTTTTGGGAACAATATTGCATGTAAACATAGTACACATTGTGTAGTGGGACTTCGACATGTTTACAAGTTCATGGGAGGGAACACTATGCAATGGGGACATATTCGTGTAGTGGTGCACTGTCATTCCAAACATTGATCCTAGTTATGACCATGTACAAATGCATGAGGCCAAGTACACTACATATTGAATTGTACATGGGACTAGCGTGCATGGAATGGGGAATCTCTACACTACAAAGCCTTGTATTGAATGATATTAACACTACATGTAGATGTATGTGGATAGAAAGACCATGGGTTAATGCGAACACACATGATTTTCAACATGTGGTCAAACTGCATGTAACCATACGTACACACCTAGTACATTTCTATTACATGATATATACCATGATATGAAAAGGACATGGTTCAGCCTCATGAGACACACTATATACCCTAAAATGGAATGTCATCTACACATTGAGGACATGTCATGTACTCCCCTTATAGATTTATTAATTTATTATCTACCTTTTTTATTCTAAAATTTATTACCACATGTGGAAAATCCATTGTGGTTATTCAGGTAGAACATGATAGTATACATGGAATTTGTTGGTAAGATATGATTTGAGTAATGTTTAAATGACCCTATATTTTTAGAAAGGTACATACACACTATTAATTTTTAAAAACATCTTTATTACTATATTTATTAATTCGTAAAGGACTTAGAATAAATTTGGGAGATTCTGGGATTTTTTAAGCCTAGTGATAGTGTTTTTGGGGATCAACATTGAGGCACATACTTTTCACATTGATAAAACTGAGTGTGTAGCTCAATCATGAAACCAAGGAATTGGGTATGTTGTTTCATTAACTGAGATATAGGAAGTAAATTTCCCAGAAAAAACTATAAAACATTATAGGTATTTTAATCTGGGTTGGTATATTGTTTTTTATCATTCTCCCCACCATGTATGGTGGTGGAAAATTTTAATAATAAATACGAATGAACAATATATAGTTTTTCAAACAATGTGTTAAGCCATGAGAAGGGGTGTGACAGATAGAAAATTGTGACATAATGTTGGTGAATGATTTGTTAAAAGGTGATTCTTTATAATAAACCACATAAAAGGGTGAAATTACATTCTCTCAAATTTGTAAATTATGCTCACACCAACATTTTTTTATCACATTCACGCACATAAATTCAACTATCTATGAGATATATCCTCCTCTATCATGATGAGATTTCATATTACACCTTCTTCATATGTATGAATTGAACATCATCTATTACAGCAGATGCAACATAGTATGTATATCACTCATATTTGTTCTATTAATGATTTAACTTGATATATTTTGAATTTTTATCATGAAATAAAATATACCCCATTCACAAAGCATTGATCTATTTTATTAATTTCTATAATTATAGCCTAGCATAAATGGTTTTACTAGATGATGATCCATCTACGCATTTGTTGTATGTGATCTATAACATTTTACTAAAAGTCCCCTATTTTATATTATAGAATTTTCTATCATGCGTCATAACATCCATGTGTCACATCCTAAATATTAATTAATTAATACAAATTTATGTCATAAATTGGTTTCCCCTTGCACACTCTATTTTGTACATTAGAGATTGTATAACTCAATTTAAACTACATATTGGGATGTTTTTCTTATAATCTGATGATTACTATTAATCATTTCCCTAAAATAAAGTCATCATTGAGGGGAATTTACATATTCATCACACACATATTTATTAAAAGGAATTAATGAGAGGTTTGTGGAAGGGAGACACCCTTAGACCATGTGATCACTTATAAATCAATTTAATATAATTTGAATCATAAGACCATTTTATATGATGCTTGTTAAGTGATATGGTTAAAATTTACTTACGCAGGGCCCCTTCTTAATACCCTTCAGTTGTATGATTTAAAAAATGAATTGAATTGATTAAATGGAATAGATTTACTACTTGTATATTATTATATAATATCTGTTTTTAAATACATGATTTTTTTGTGGAATTGTTAAATGATTATAGTGAAATATAATGCCATTGCATTAAATATAAAAAAATGTTATTACATAATTATCACGTTGGAAATAAACTCAATGTTATTTATTTTTTACATTGGATTAGAGGTCACAATCCTCCGAGTTTTTTATCCTTAACAAATATAAATATCCTAGATTATTGTTTTTCATTAATTAGATCGAAATAGTTTTCTATAGTGAATTATCTTGAATAAATGGATGTGTAATTCAATATTACATATTTTTTTCTTAGGATATGATGTTATTTAATTTAACCTATAATTTTATACTTGTATCATTATAAGGGTTATTGTATTTAATTGAATATATATTCCTTATCATTTATAATATAGTAATGGATTGGATACAGTTTGAATTAGATGGAAGAAGATAATATCATATTGGTGTCTCATGGGGATCTTGATCTGAAATATATATTATTTAATATGTTTAATACCATTATTATTAATACATGTACACTGATTATTGATATAGTTACTAACATGGTAGTTATAGACACTGTTTCTGATATCATACTGAGTTTTACACAAACCATTTTTGGGATACTGATTTGTACTCAAACATACTTCATTGATGCATTTATGGATAAGGGAAAGAACCCATCTTTGAATTCTTGATTCCTTTATTAAGATGGGGTATAAATGGAGAATAAAAAGCATGGTCCTTTGATTCTAGTATAGATATCCTTCCCCTTTATTATATTTTATATCGATTGAATTTATATGCATGTATCATTATTTCCAATTCTATCGCCCATTTTATATAACAACATTAAATGGAACCATTTTTTTATTTTTCAATATCATTATAATATTGATTTTTGTCAACTTTTTTATTATATTTTAATTATTCTAATTATATAAATATCTATATATTTTATTTCCTGGATTTACCAATAATTTAAATGTAGTGCATTAATCTGATAATGACAGTATAGTCTCCCCAAATTATCATCATAGACCTACACTGATTGTCCAATGACTCTGGTCTCTAAGGAGGCATGCTTAAGGCCTTATGGTTAACCAGCTCAGGGAATCATATTAGTGGATGTGGCATGAGATTTCATAATGTAGTAAAAAATGTTTATATAAATATCATTGTTATTTTGGGATGAGGGAAATGAGAATAAGAAATTATTGTATATGTTAATGATCCTAAGCCTAGAGTAGCCATCCCAGATACGGGGAAAATAAAAAATTCCAAGGATGGGACTTATTGTTCTAGATTATTCATGTTATAGTTGAACAAATTTTTTCATCAGAAAACACACATGTTTTTTGGGTTTTATTTTCATTTTTATTATGGAAACTCTTTTTTCCAATAACTCATTATTGCAAGGATACATTGCAAAATTCATCATTATATGAACCTAATGATTTATATGTTATGAATAGGCCATGTCATGTTCATCTAATTGTGTGTTTATTTTCAGTATGTTGTACTTTCTTGGTTTATATGATGGTAAATTAAAAAAAATTCAAACCTGTGGATGATGAATACATTTTCCTTAAATATTCCCCATAAAAATAAATTTTTTATTCCCATATATCTTGATGGTGTCCCCTAACATAAAAATTATAGAATGTTAGAGTCACTAGCCATTGGTCACATGGATTGAAATATTAATTGATTATGGTTAAATGGATTCAAATTTTTATATCTAAATCTTGAACATTAAGAAATTGTTAATGGGGACCCATATAATATAATCAATACATAAGGAATTGTTAAATTATAAAAACAAATGTAATGATCATCTTGTAGTTACATAAATTATCATTTGTTAGATTAAAAACCAATATGAATATACCATGGTCATGGTAACTCATATAACATTACCATAATACATATATATATGTATAACACTTATCTCATGTAGATAAATTAAATGGTTTCTATTCAGTGGGGATCTCAAATGAATTTAAAAGGGAATTTTCCTCTATTACTTTCAATATACCCTCCATATATTAGAATCCTTCACATGAGACACGAACCCTTACCCAAACTCAGCCATAGAATTTGGGAATTTGGGAGTGACTCTTGGAATGGATGTAATTTTACCATTTATTTTCTTTTTATATGTAAAGATGGTATTTTATAGAATCCTATTTTTAGGTGTCTGTTTCAAATTATAGACATATTACACCACGATGGCCTTATGTTGATCACATGGAAGGAGGTGATGACCACACTCTTGAGGTATTCAAACATACCCCTGTAGTATTAACTCTAGTAGTGACCATAATGGATCCTCATGTTATTAAATAATAGGGAACTATTTCTTAGTTGTGAGAGGTTTTCCATTGTTTCCTATAGACCATTGAAGATGCTTTGGGACCAGACTCTACTATAGAAATGTTTATGTGAGAGTTTTGGAAATAGAATACAACTATTTACTCATGATATGGTGGACCCTATATTGTTAATACAAGGGTAGAATCCACATCTTATATATTAATGAATCTAAAGAGTACTATATATAGAAGTGACACGATCTCAATTATCATTATCTATAGACCGTATAAGAGATGTTTGGTTGTTTTAAATCTGTCAGATAATTACCTAGGCATGGATATAAAGAATTTAAAAAAGGAATTATATGATTACTTCTTTTTGGATACACATAGAAATTAAATATATTTGAAATTTATACACATATAGCTGGGAAATATGTGTATATTAGATTATTCACCTCATTTCACAGAACTCCAACAATTCTCTCATACCATTTTTAATGATGAGTTTTCTTAAGAAACACTGTTTTAAGATGGAGTAATGATATTATTATGATCTCACGTGAAAATTATGAGGCTGACTACCATTTAATATATATATAAAAATAGGAACTCATATACAAATGTATACTGAGGGAAAAAGAGGGTGTGGGGAATAATAGTTTAGTTCCTATTTTTTACGATACCTCATGTTGTGATCAAATGTATCTCTTTTAGTTTTCATGTAGGTTATGTATTAGTCTTTGTGTTCACCCAAGTATGTAGTTTTAATGCCAATAGTGTATAAATCTATGTTATGTGAATCATAAATGTGATCAAGGCCTTGTTGACATCTAATATTATACAATGATGTGTCATATTCAATGGTTTTTTTGAGATCTCCAAAAAATTTTAGTGGGAGAGGATATGAACATGCTCCACCTTCTATAGAGGGATCAGTATCTCCCCGTCCATGAGAGATTTGGAGTATTATGAGCAGTTCATATTGAGGATATGGTTATGGGTGAGATATCCAAAAATAGTATAAATTGAACAAGATTATTGAACTTATTATATGTTATAAGTCTGTATCTTAGGTCAACTGATATGGATAGATATAATTAGAAAATCTGACAACTAAGGGGGAGTGTAGTAGTCCATCTACAATTGAATATATGATTCATGGATCCTTGAAATTAGTCTTTTAAGATATGGATGATTATCATTTATTTATATAAATGGAAAAAATGGAAATCATTGCCCTCAAGATCTATAACACTCATGGTGTGATGAATATTGATACTCTATTGGGTGTCTAATTAGAAAGTGTATTCAAATGTTGGTATTTACAGTTTGATATTGGTTTTTACCGTTATTATAGAACCTTATTTCCCTCGAGATAAGAATCCTAAAAAAATTCTTTATAAGGATTTGTTATTTCCCAATGAATACAACATTGATTGTTATCATCAAAGGGTATTTATTTCATCACTTGTGTGTGTTATGTCGGTTTATAATATTAGCTGGTATGCATAGGTGAGTTATGTTGGACTTCAGAATCATGGGATGGAAATAATGTTAACTGGATAACTTGTATTTTTCTAAATTTTAAGCAAGAACATCAAATACATTTCCATCCTTATTTGGATCATATTATGGTTGTTTTTCTTGGATAATTTTCTAGTATACCTCTTCATTGAGAGGTAGTGTTTACCATTAAGTTTATTCTAAGAGACATGTCTATATCCATTACTAATAATAGAATATAACCTAGTATGATTCATGAACTCAATAGTTTCAAGTGGAACTAGAAGAAAAATTATTTTTACGGGCTATTTTTTCACATAAGGGTAAAACCATGATACTTCCTATTAAAGAAGATCAGATTCTCTAGATATGTGAGGAATACCAATGGTTGAATCAAATTACAGTTAAGAACAAGTATCCACAACATCATATTGATGATCTATTCTATGAGAATTAATGATCATTGTTTCTCTAAAAGATTAATCTTAGGAATGACTTCTACCAGGTAAGGGATATTCCATCAAATATATCATACACATAATTCAATTGTTGAAATGGATAATATGATTATTTTTTATGTCTTGTGGTCTAACGAATGAAATGGTTGTTTTTAATGATCCATTGATTAAGGTTTTCCACACATACATATTTTCTACCAAGTTATTTTTTAGGGAATACATATGCATGTATTATTATAGTCATCATGATAATGACTAACACCATAAAAACATATTTAATAAACATATAAAACATATTTTGGACAAAAATATCACATTATTAAACTCCCAGATTGATATATTTGATTTATTGGGAAACATTAACTCAAACAAAGAATTATATATAGACCTTGAGAATCTAAGAGTCATGGTTTCTTGGTAAATCTAATTAACTTCACTAATATATCATGTTTATGGGGGATATTTTGGTAATATTGACTTTTATTTTCATCGTTTAACACCTTATAGGACCACTTCAAAGATTTTAATTGATGGTTATTAAATTATAAAATTAAACAACATATTAATAATATATTTCGGAGTGGAATACACTGCTAAAATCCGTGTAAATATTGATTTTCCTAGAGTTGTATAGAAGCGATACAGGTTATTATGATGCATTAGGAATTGGGTTGGAAGCCATTTTGATTAATGAATAGTAGTTTTTATTATATAAGTATCACAAATTGGGACCTCAAAAGATGAATTACCCAATGAATATTTTTGGATTATCTATTATGGATAATGTCTTACAATTATTGTGGGATTATTTGATGGGATAATGGTTTATTCAATTTATAGAATATAAAATCCTTAAATTGATATTGAATCTATGTGACATGAATTTAATAAATATATTATGGTTTTAATTAAATATTGGTTTTTGATGGTCATATTCTTTAAATTCTAAGAAAAAATAATTTAGGGTCTGATTCTCTGGGTAGGATGACTCATACACAAGCGATATAGGTAGCTACATGATAATTTCTGTTGATGTACTTGATTTTGGAAATAAACTTTGAGTTGAATGAAAATGTTGAGAAATAGGTACTCAAATCATTATCAAAGATTTCATCACTTCTAGATATAGTAAAGATGATAATGATTTTTTATCTTTAAGTATTGCTCTTACAGGTGCATGTTTCATGTGGGGACACCATGCCTAGTTGGGTCGTTTAAAAAAAATTAGATCATGCACATTCATGGATGAGTCTAGGTTCTTATAGTATTATTAGAGGATTTTATTAAAGAGTATTAGGAATATTATTAGTAAGTAAAAATTTGTATTACTATTAAATTATAATACATACACTTCTAGTTTTGGTGTTTAGGTATTGAAAATGAATTAATATGATTTACTTCTCGATGATCCACCTATCTTCAGGTTATTGTGAAACAATAGTGGCTTGTCGGTTTTTAAAATATCATTCCTAATCTAGTGGTGAAATGGGAATATGTATCTATGGATTTCATAATGGGATTATGTAAGACCTCTATTGGATGTTACACTGTAGGGGTTATCATGGGACGGTTGAAAGAGGTTTCCTAATTCCTTTCACTTTGAGAGGCCTTTTTAATGCATGAAATCAGGAGGGAAAATATATAATATATAATATACATTCATTGTGTTCAAGTTTCGTCAAATTATATCACGGGACCTGATTTATATCATGATTCTTATAGGGTTTGTACAAGGTTTAGGGATAACATGAGCTGATTAATATTGATTATCCCCCACAGACCAATGGTCTGTCCATGCATACAATAAAGATAATATATGAAATTAATAAAGAATTATTGAATTATTATAAATGAGTTTTGAAGATTCAATTACATCGAGAGGATTTATTATCTAATTACCTCGTTCATAATGATTTACAAATGGATCCTTATAAGGATTTATATGTTAGATTATACCAATCACCTCTATATCAGTTAGAGGTAGAGAAGGTAGCGCTAAGGGTACCCCATCACAATCCACCAATATTTTTACTAGTATACATAATAAAAATGTGTATGGATATAGATAAGTATATTAAGAAGAATAATACCTACTTCTTTAATAGACCTAAAGAATCTAATATTTGTGATCGAGTATTCGTCCATGATTTAACATGGCTGATGCATAAACATATTCATTGATATGGAATTATAGAACCAAAGATTTGTTGGAATGATTTAGATTTTCGAGAGATGCAGGTTAGTATGCTATTAGATGAAATTGAATCAGATTTTTGGCCATTAGGGACATCATCCATGTTTCATTGTTTCATTGTTACAATTCTAAACTTTCTCATATCCATCTTCCTGGTGAGGATTAGTGGCATTTGAATGCTTTTTTTAGGGTTATATGTTGTGTATCATGAATCAGATCATGATGGATATTCTAGGTATGTTAGTTCTAATGATTTTGGTTTTGTAAATAATGTATGTTTAAATGATGTGAAATATAAATGAGAGGTTGATGTACATTTTTAGTTGATAAAACTATTCCCATCTTATAATCAGCCATCCTTTGAAAGTAATCTGAAAGATGATTCATTTTATGGAGGGATGGTAAGGGGTTATGATCCTTTATAAAAGGTTTGGATCCCATTAATTTTATTTATAATATATTTTTAACCTTTATAAAAATGTATAATTGACTAAGAAGGGGTTCAAAAGCATTTGGTGCATGTCCATATCATGTTGATCCAATTTTGGGGGAAATAATTTGAGTCACATGGTTAGTGGATCATTAGTAGTAACAATGTTTCCCCAATATGTGGACTAAGATTGTTGGTTCATGCTTATTTTTACTATATATGAGGAGGTTCATGGACATGATTTTTTTTAATAAAAAAGCATGTATATTGAGAATACAAGGAGCATGGTGTGTATAATTGTGAACCTAACCATAGAAGGTGGAAAAAAATTTGTATTGTTAGCACACACATGATACATATGATTTATCATGATGAGTACCTATCATTATGAAGGGTAATCCCACTTAGATAGTGGTTGAACATGGTTGTAAAACAGTTTGTCCATCCGTGTGGCCAAAACATGTTCCCTTTCAATGTGGGGGAAATTATGATCCCCCCATTGGTATTTAAAATTATTTAGTACCTTTTCCTCTATAATTCATTAAAAACAACTTCCTCAACCCTGAGATCCCTCTCCAACCATAAATCATGTTTTGGATATCACTCCTTCTAATTAAATATAAACTGATCTTTATTCATCATGTTGGAATCCTCAACATATTTCTAGAATTCTTCTTGGATATTATTTCGGTTCATCTCACTGTCATTTTAATTGTTAAAATGTGAGCTATTATTCCATAATTTCATTGAATTTTCCATTTTCTCAGATTCCTCCCAATACATCCAATTTTAAAGGCTGATACTCAATGAGGAATCACTTACCCCTCTAAGGATATTGGTCAAAAAAATAATTTAATAGTATAGTTGATTATATTATGTTTCATTATTTCACATAGTAGACTTACAATGTGTTGAATCCAAAATTTCAATTAATTAATTACATTTATATAATAGAAATTATTTTACCTTGAACATATGATTTCTACCTTGATGTATTAATACATCAACTCAAGAATCTCGATTAATTCATGTTATCCATAGTATAAAATAAATCCATCATTGAGGTGTGTTGTCATATCTATCAATGCCAAATTTATTAATGGTAATTAATAAAATGTAAATTGAATGGAAATACCATTTGACTATGACATCAGATAAAAAAATTTCAATGATATGACCATGTCCAATGGTCCTTGTAATACGATGTTGGGGAAAAAATATTACACTTGTCCCATTTTTATTACACTTCAATCGTATGATTTACATGGTCAATTTAATTGATTATCTAGAATTCATTATAATCATTTAAATTTCTTAATTTTTATAAAATATATGATGTAATTTTTTATTATTAAAATGGTAAAGGGGTAGGGTGACATCTCTTAACTATGAATTTTATATGATAATAATGTTATTATTACATGCCAACTTATAAAATGGAAGCTATAGTCCTTTTAATTTTCATTGGATTAATAGAAATGATGTTCTATTTTTTCATGAATAAATTGAAATGAAATTCAATTTTTTAATATTGATTTAATTGGACTCGATGTTCAATATTAAATTATATTGAACAAATGGAAATGGAATTCCATATTAAAAATTTGGAGTGAAGGGAATTTCCATTATTTACTATGTACCTTGAATTTTGTGACATTCCATTTCATGTGGGTTATTAGGATTTGTAGATATTATATTCCATATCAGGTATAAAATAGTCAATGTTATGAGACATTCCAAATTACTCCAATGAAGTGAATTTCAGATGTTTGTCCCTTGTAATACATGAGATGACATGGTTAATATTTATTTTTTTACTATATTTTTTTAAATCAACAAAATAAATCCTAATATAGACCATGACTACATTGTTATTTCCCTCTTTGGTGGTAGAATACTGGGTTTTATTCCCATAATGGTTTTCTTCTATTGGTATACAGAATGAATTCATGGATGCATGTCTGAATAAGGGTAAGTGACCAGATATAGAGGCTTGATTTCTATACAGGGATGGATTATGATAGAGGAAGATATAGATTAATTACACAATGATATTAGAGGTAGAGTATTCCCTTTATTTGTATTTCTTTCTTATTTATGAATTTTATGATATTTCATCTTTTTTCACCCTTATTATACATAATCAATATAAGAAACCCTTTTAAATATGTTATTAGATATGGATCATAAAATGGATTATGACTTTTTTATATTTACATCTAGATGAATGACATTTTTTCCCTATTTTTTCAAAATTTACATACTATTTTTCTCCCTATTTTTTTATGTCAATGAGGGTATAGTCTCCCCACCATTCCATAATAAACCCTCACTGCTAATCAGTAGCCTCTGTCATATGTTGTTGTTATTTAGCGACCATATGGATTAAAAATTAATCTCCCATATGAGAGGATAAGTATTGGAAGGCCAATTTCATTGGTCCACTTATATTAATGATTCCTATCTTATAGTACTAATAGATATTGACACTTTGAGAGACACTGGGTTTGGAAACACCCTATCACATGATGTAATATTCCACATACACAATATAATAATGTATAAATGAGTGGATGTGATTTCTGGACTATTATCGTCATTAGAAACCGCCCTATGACCCCAAGGAATGGGTCCCCCCGATAATCTATTTAGAATTAGAGTTGGTATCTCCCTATACTACATTGGGAGTGTGTCCTCTATCATTGGGGTTCAAAACCCCCATCATATCTCCATTGTTCCAGTCACCAAAATCATTTACAAAAGTAGGATGCCACCTATAATTCAATTGGAGTGGTTACAATATCTAAGATGTGTTACACCCATCAATGATCTCCAGGGGGAGTATTTCATCTATTAAATATTTTCCACCTTCATTTATAGAGTGTATTAATGGATAGTGAGGTACTATATCCTCATTCATGAGATTTTTGCGAGATGTAAAGTATAGAGATTGTTCACACATGGATGTGGAACCTTGTGGGAAGGTGTGGGACACACACTCTAATTTCAATGATGTTGTTTGTGCTAATGGTCATCATAGATAGACCCCGGGTGTTGTAGGTTGACATAAATTTATTCTTTGGGATTTGGGGATAGAGGTTGTCTTTATATTTAATTTGTGTTTATTTTAGGAATATGTCAATTATTATGGGTTTCTCTCATTTACAGACTGACATTCCTTGGTTCCACTGAGTTGATTAATTTATCATTGATTCTTTCTGTTTAATTATTTTTTAGTGTCCCCGGTGTATGCATTTACTCACCCCTTGAATATTATATTCACATACATGTTATCTATTTTTTAGATGGATTGACTATCAGTTATGGTATTAGTGGACCATGTTTTGGGGGAGTGCGGTGGATCATGAAGATGATTGGAATTTGTGGTGATCAGTTGAGATTTTGAGTCATGATCTCCCAAGGCACTACCATTTATATTTTTCATCATTTTCAATTTCATTGTATATATCTAGTTGGGTGTGTAGTTATACAGTTTCTACTACTATATTATGGTTCTATTTTTAGATGGGTTTCATATATGTTCGCACTATATATGATTAGTGTTATTCTATACCTCTTACCTATTACATGTATATGGTGGTGTGAATTTGTAATGGCATATTAGATAATTCGGTCATTTTTAGGGACTCTTAATGGGTTCTTTTCTCTTGACCCTTCACTATTGATGTTGGGATTGAGCTTTATCCCTCAACATATCTTATGATAGATGATCCCCAATTTAATGGGGTGGGATAGAGAGGGGTCTTAATTATATATTATTCATGTACCATGAGTTACCAGCAACTAAATCCTCACCATGATATGAAGAAAATTAGTTAATTAGAATATTTCTATACGGATTCATTAGTCACAACACAAACACATGGTTACCATCGCTGAGTGTTGGACACAGAACACTCCGACATCATTTCCGTAACAAAAACTCACATTGTTCATACTCCACTCATTGAACTAGTGGGAACGACCTCCTATGATATAACTCAATCATGGATTAAACCAACAGGGCCTTCCAATATAGTAATTATATAAATGAGACACCACATATCTCCATAAAAATTATCAGGGGTTGGTTAAAATATCTAACTTTAAAATTCTAAAATTGTTGGGAATTTTTTATGCACATGTTACACAATCTCATTAATCTCCATTAAACCAATTCATAAGAAAAAAATTTCAACGAAGCTTCTAGAGTGAAATAATTAAAAAAATAAAATCTTAGAAAAACCTAAAATGAATTGTAATATATAGGGTAAAAATTCATTCCCCACCATAAATACATAGCAGATCCCAAACTAATAATAACTGAATGGAAAAATAATGTAGTGATTCAAACTCGATACCTCACTTTCTAATCACTGAACATGATGATCACCACGACCCACCACAATCCCCTAAAACCAAGTCCACCAATATCATATCCAATATACTTTTCAAATGTAAAGGAAAAAATATATGGAAGAAAAAACTATGCAAGGGTGAGTATATACAGACAAAGTAGGTGATCCAAAATCTATAAAATAGAAGCATAAAAGAGATATTAGTGATCTTAATTAAATGAAATAATTTTACTTAGAGTATGATATAAAAATAAATTAAAAAATATATGATTAAACAAATCACAAAGGATAGAAAAATAGAATAATTTTATCCACATCCTTACTAAGAATGACATTTTATCCTATATATATATATATATATGGGTATATCTTTGATGCCTAGAAACATGAATAAAAATATCATAAACCAGTTGTAGGGCCCAAAAATTTATATAATTTTCTATTTATAAGGGGCACTATCTTTAGAACTTATATATCATGAACCTCGAATTAATAAGTATAGAGGACACATACTTCACCAAAATTGTATACAACTAAGGGGGTACAACCTATTGTCGAGGTCTCATTCCCACCGATGTTCAATGATGTGGGTAGCACCCAATAGATATTTATCGAACACCCTTTGTTGTATATTAAGTTTTAACAACACATATATAATTCTTTTGGGGGGCGCACACCCAATAAACAGACATGGAGTTTTGAACTTAGCGAAGAGAGGAACTACTCACTATGTATTATAGGAGGATATAGTGTCTACTATGGAAATAATATGAGGACCCATGACATAGAGAAAAATGGATGGTTCTAATCTCAATAACACTCTTATGATCTAAGCTAGTCAATTATACCTATGTATGGAGTATGGGGACACATGTATTATTGTGACTGGGTAGTTTCCAAAATCTGAATCTCTCAAAAAATCAATCATCATCAGAACAAATTACTAATCATTACTGATATAAACCTCCCAATATCATCACCTCTCCTCAAATATCTCATTATGAAATTGAGTAAACTGTGGTGTTCTACAAAAAAAACAGTCAGTATAGGTACCTCACTATCCTACATCTAAGAATTGGATATAGAGATATGCGATGAATTCATCTCTAATAGTTGTACATAAAATTTTCTCCTAGGGTACATGCATATCACTTGTGGTCAATCCCAATTCATACAACCTCATAGTAGTCGACGTATAATATTAAATTAGACAACTTATATGGTAGGTCACATGGTCCGTGACCCCCCTAGACATTGAATGCTTCTTTATCAACTCATGGTTTTTCTAGTCATTTACATCTTTGTGGTGTGTACATTCAGTGCATGTTATATTTTTTCGTCATGGGACATTCCCATTTCCACCTAGTCATGCATGTGTACATCATGCAATGCTAATTTAATTTTCACCATCCCTATTTACATTATCGTTCTCATTTATACTTGGATTTTTCATGTACTACTACATGACCATGACCTCTGTACATGGGTTATCTACCCATGTACTAAGCAATATTGAAAAGTAACACTATAGATTATGTACTCCAGGTATTCGATGTGTATATCCTAAAATTATTTCTTCTATAAATGTGTATAACATGGATTGTGGGATGCTATAATATAAGTCATGTTATCAGGAATACTGAAAATAAAATCCTCTGAAACATCTTGAAAGCACAATTTTATACTGATTGTGCATAGATCAACCCTCATGTATTCTTTAATTGTCATAATAGGGCATCAAACCAATCAGGAACAGATATGTGGATCCAGAAATAAGACTCATAAAACCACATACAATATTTTGAAAATGTAAGATAATTGTGTCCTAAATAATTCCAATAAGTAACTTCATCTCAATTTAGTCTTGATCATCCTCAAGGATGATGTTGAATGGCCCCTCCTCATCTCTGATCGACCATCTCATGATAGAGGAAAACTCCCCCTTACACCCATGTGGTGGAATGATATTAGGATGTGAGGGTTATTTAATTAATTATTTTATTTAATTAAATACACTAAAACATTTATCATGCCCATGGATTTTTACCTTTAACTGAATTCACAATGATATATAACATTATGTTGTGAGTAGGGTAAACCCCACGTCCCATAACCAAAAGTGGTCTTCGATTTCCTATATAAGATCCCAATAAACAGTAAACCCATTAATACATGAAATTTACATGTGTTATACATAAATATATATTTTAATATATAAATAATTTGGTGAAAATATATCCCAACACAGTATAGACCATGACAAAAAATACAACTTTATCAATAGATACTTCTTGAGGGATATTACCTGAAAAATCTAGATTCATTAGACAATGACCAGTATTGACACAATGGAAATATTTCTTCTCATTGTGAATCCACAATTTGGTTTCATTGAATTTATATAACTATTGAACACTATAATTATATTATTCTATCACAACATTTTACACTTATTTCATCCCTACACAAATTATATGAACTCACTTGTTTTTATCATTTATTCTAATAAATTTATGGATGTATCGTCCAATTTTACTGATCATTTTCATTTTGGTATTTATAATAAAATATAAAAAAGTATTGGAAATAATTAATTAATGAATTAAATATCTTAACTTATCCTTAAATGTGATATAAGAATCTGAAAGTCATTAACAGACCTAATAATATTTGGAATGTTAGAAAAGTATTAAGTCCCTTTATATACATTTAATCTAAAATATTATTTCATAACAATTTTTTGAATCCTTCATATGATTAACATCAGTAACATGTCTACCTTTTTAATAGATTCACTAGTAGGCTAATCAAGAATTTGATTCTCTAACACATACAATTAGTCATCTTTTTTATATTGATTGAAAATTTCCTATAAAATTTTTGGAGGATTCATGAGAATATTATATTTAATAATCATTTCATTATCATTTTTCATGGTGATGATTATGATGAAATTATACCCATAAATTGGTAAATTTTATTTGATTGGTATTTATTTATTCTTTAAATAATAGATATAATTATATTTGTAACCATAAAAATGATAACCCATTTTATTAAATCATGTCAATTTGCATGTAAGGATCTATATTTCATCATGAATTATCACATTTCAGATTAAATCAAAATCCAAGACTCAATATGGATGAAAATAATGTCATTCATATCTATAAGAATTTTGGATACATGACTATAAAACTCCTTTCCCAAGAAAACTATATCATTTTTCCCTTATCAAGTCACTTAGTGTCAAATACATTATGATTCCCTATCTGCTTATAACCCAATTATTAGGCTCAGAATATATGCCTAACTGTCAGGGTAACATATATAAATATTTTAGTTGAGAATATAACTCATGGAAACCTGATTTTTCTTAACCTACCCATTTTAATGAATAGTGTCCTTAAAAGTTTTCTCCATAGATGTATTATAATACATATAATTTTATATGTGTTTACAATTTAACAATCGCCTTTCTTGAATTCCATTTATATATGTATATGTCTAATGAATTTTTTTTTCATACAATCATCAAAATTAATATATTTTATGAATATCGATGTGAAAACAATTATAATACTCATGGTTTTTTAAACAAAAAATACAAGGCAATTATATATTTACATATATAATTTAATTTTATTCCTATGGTTCAAGTAAAATTATTATGAAATATTTTACAGTCATATGAAACCAAAATAACTGTCAGGGTATGTGTGATGTGATAGGAACATAACACTCACTTATTTAGATTAAGGATGATCTCTATGGCCCATGACAATTCTGACCTATGTATGGATATGAAAATATTATTACAAAAGGGAGACCACAAATATAATAAAAAATTAAATTCTTATATAAATATATCAAAACAAATATTAACTATGAAATCATAACCCATAAAGACCCATAGTCTATGAAGATCATAAATTTCAATTTTTTACAGCTATAATGTATATACATATATGCATTATATTTAATTAATTGAATGTAGTTTAACAAATTATAAAAACCCATGCATTAATTCATAATATTAATCAAAAAATTATTGAATTAAATATATCGAAGACTAATTGAAATAAATTAGTATTGTAACTCCACAACCCCAGTTACCCAGAGTCAGTGCATTATAACATAACATTTTCATTATTACAAAGAATCATGTCCCAGATTACTAATTAGTTTATCAGTCTTGGAAAATAGATTACATACATGATCTTTTCATTAAAATTTCAATCACGACTCATAACATAAATAATCCTACGATAATGCTATTATTTGTTTAGGTTAATCCTTCATATGAATCATATTATAATTCTTAGAATCCTAGGAAAATACAACATAAAAATATGTTGATCTTATATGCTAAGTAAGGATAAACAATATAGTAGGAGCTATCATAAATAATCATTAACTTTTATGGCATGGTATAAAATTGAAACACAGGACCTTTGAAAATAATATTCATCATAATGTGGAAAATATAAACAAATTAATGTAATATACCTTTTCAAATGGATATTTACTTCCGTATAATTACTTTTAATATCAATATGAAATTTCATAGCGATGGAATGCCTAATGTCTGACATCATAACCACGTAGTCAAGGACTTGTCCCAAGACTACAAATAGGATTTTTTCAAGGTTTAGTCTGAGACAATAGTTTGTCTCTTGAGATGTACAGATGCATTGAGCATATATAGTGGGATTCACCCTTCACATACTATGTCCAATGCATTCCTCATATGTAAATGTTGAAACATAACATAAACATTCATATTAAAACTACAGTCAGAAATGTCAATAAATTATTCATAAACCATGAATTATATAAAAATAGCACATCCATAATCCAAAATATCATATCATATTCAATAAAATATGGATGATTTAATTATAATAAATCATCCTCAATCACGAATAATATCAAGTAATTAATGTTATCATGGTCAAAAATGATCACTAAAAATTGTTTAGGGACATATCCCTTTTTATGAAATTGTTTTAAATTCACACATTAATAAGTGAAGTAATTTAAAATATATTTTTGAATCAATTTTTCCCATACCAAAATGAATTATTTTAATGAAATTAACATTTTAAAACAACTATGTCCATATAAATAAAACCGTTAAATCATTTTGAAAACATGGACATTATTAAATCTATTTATAACATGGATCTTTAAAAATTTTAAAATGGCTATATATTTAAAAAGTACCATAAATGAAAACATAGAATATTCAATTTGAAAACCTATTAATGAATCATGGAAATGGATGATAAATATAGCCCAGTATATCATAACACATTACCAATCTCAGGTAATAGTGAGATTGAGTAATTAACCCTCACCTTGTACTTTTATTTAGTCGATGGTACGTTTATCCTTCGGTATAATGACCATAGTATGTTATTAAATTATACAAGAACCATATTAATATTTATGTTATAATATATTATTCATTTATTACATTATACTACCCAAACAATAACAATTTCCATGTTAAAATAACATTTTGGGTAATAACTGCTTTTGCTATCAAACATTTTTTTACTTGTTATTCTTGAAGGTATCACATAGATCATGATTTGAATACTTTAAAAATATAAATATGATTTATATATAATATATCTTCAGAATACAAATATTAATAATATATTGATATATGAAATTGAATCATTGTTCATGGAGATGGTGTCCGTACGTATGCATGAACGTTGTTTCTATTTTCATATCATATAGTATGGAAGTAAGTAAACACCATATATTTATCTACATAAATAAATATTTTTCCATTAGAAAAATTATTTCGTTTATCATATTAATAATATATATATATATATATATATTTATATATTTATTTATAAAATCTCTTGAATGGTGATAGTTAACGATGAATTTCATCGTGTCATGTAGACGGTAAGTCGTAATTTCGCATGAGAAATAATATCATTCTATTAATGGTCAAATAATATGTAATAGGATAGTATATCATATATAAAGAATGATTTACATGTTATATTTATTATTTTCATCAATTATACTCATTATTATATCCATCCAAATATTGATGTGTTGCACAACTAACTACACCACGATGTGGAGACAGTAATACGTGTGTACGCACGTATAGTAACTTTGTCATTCATATGATGGAAATAATAATGAATATGGTTGTACCTTATATATAATAACTTCATAACATGTAGAAGATACTACAATTATTAATTTGGTATGGAAACCACCAAGACAGAGTATGATGAAGATGAAAAGAACTTTGAAATAGGTGATGAAATTATAACCTCTTCTTTGGGTGCTTATTTTTGATTTGATGAGAAGGGAACCATAGGTTTTCTTTCTGATAATTATATGGATTATAGGTTGAGGTGAGGGAATTTGGTTTGATATTTGAGTATTGTTTGGATGAGCCAATTGACATTGGAGGCGATATTTTGAGAGAAGTGGGAGTGACCTTTTATAAATAGAAGATGTTCACATTAGGAAATGATTGAAATATTTTTTTATTATAAAATAATTTTCAGTTTATAAATATTCCAATGGGATTTATTTCGAGGATAAAATGGGGATGATAAAAAATTAGACCAACCAATAAGTTTTAGATATTTTTAGGTAACCATATTAACCTTATTATTTAGATTTAACTCATAGTAAAATAGTTTAACTTTTACAAGAACATCTTATATTTTGATATAACATGGTTAATAAACATACAATAAAATTACCATATAACCTCAACCGGTTCAATAATGACATATCAATCATTATATAAGAATTTTTTAAGATAATTATATATCTAGGAATAATATATAACTTAATAATATATTATTTTTTAAAAAAATATTGATGTCAATTTGGGAACTGATTATTATTTCATTATTCTGATAGTCAACAAAAAATGATTATATTCAAATATATATATTAAATCAATCCTAAAAAGTCATATTAACCAAAAAAATAAGGTAATGCATCAAATTTAATAATTTAAATTTATTTTTATATTTATATTACGAATTATTTTAATCTTTCATTAATTAGGTAATTTTTGCATCATCACTGTCTCTTAAATAAATTTAATTATATAATGACTAAAAATTAAAAATAAAATATGATGATGTAGGAAATATATTTAATTCTTTAATGAATATTTAGAGTCGAATTTATCGTATGTATAACCAAATATTAAAAATTATTATGTTATAAACATATAATTTTACACTTTTAACTATTTTTTAAATAAAATAATAATACAAGTGTTTGGGTAATTATAATAGTATTTTAACCCATAACTACACAATTTATTTTTAATCATGGTAAATGTAGTTTAAAACTTACGATGAATATATAATTATTTTCATCTCATTGAATCACATTTTACGTACTTCTGTCAATCTTGTCTCTCAGATTTTTTAAATTTAATTCAAATGAGTGGTAAAATTATGTTTTATGCAAATTTGAAAATGTTCATAAAAGGTGGGAAAACGACGTTAAAAATTTCAATAAAATTTTATATGTATAATATAATTATAAAATATCTATAATGAATTAAATTGGAATAATATGTGTGTTATGTAAATATTTTGACTTTAAGATTAATTTTTAATTAAAAATAATTATTTAAATGAAAAAGTAGGTTTTTTTCAACAACGAATGGTTTCTCACTATTCATAAAAAAAATGAATGTTTGCTGAAAAATACCAAAAATTAATTCAAAGCTAATATTGATATTCTAAATTAAAAAATGATGTCAATTATACCAAATTAATAAAATATGAGTTTAATTAATGAATTTAAAATTAATTCTCTTTGTCAAAACATGAAAGTTGTTTTTTGACAAGTAATAACTATCAATAGATTGATATGTGTGTTTATGTTCAATTTAACAGTGAAATTTCATCCAATGACCTATTTCATATAATATTATATAAATATAATGTAATTAAACATTAAACCCACTCAAATAATTAATTTAACACTAAAAATTATTTCGATTAAGAAAATTTTAATTAAAATTTATTATTTTTCACAATTCATCAAAATAAAAAAGTTATCAGAAAAGTCCCAAAAATTTATCCAGTATTTATCATTATGTCTGTCTTATAAGGAAGAATTTAATTTCATTAAATTGAACACATAAATTCTTCAAATATTGTATTTAAAATAGATTTCCCATTATCTGGTGAACAAAGCTGCATTTTTTCATAATAATTATTTTATCTGAAAATTTTAATTTGTTCTTATATTATGTCAATGAAACAAATAATATGAATTTAAATATTATATTGCATATATAATATTGAAAATGAATTTATTACTCTTCATAGATAGTTTTTTTGAATGGCTAGTTTGG
Organism: Viscum album; assembly: GCA_963277665.1. Classification (NCBI taxonomy): domain Eukaryota; kingdom Viridiplantae; phylum Streptophyta; class Magnoliopsida; order Santalales; family Viscaceae; genus Viscum; species Viscum album. The sequence continues at coordinate 1,809,079,774 of OY728136.1, read as the reverse complement.
TAAGGCGTGGTGTGTTCGAACAAGGTGTTTCAGGTAGCACAAACTATTGAACTTCAATAAAGAGATAACATACAATGAAATCACGGGGTGTTACATTCTACCATCATTAAATAAATTGCATCCTTGCAATTTTAATTTTTTATTCGAAAATAAAATGATGAAAATAGAAAATACCTTTGTTGAAAACCCACATATGAAATAGGGTTACTATAATTCCGTCTGAATTAAAGGGAATGTGAAATGAAAAATTCACCACCATATTATGATTTCAAATATAAGAACATTGTCTGAAATTCGAGACACATAATTTGAGGAAAACGTAAATATTTTTAGTGAGTGATTGAGGTTATCAATCACAATCAAGCGACCATAAATAGATAATTTTGGGTCCATAAAGTTTAACAATTAATTTCTTCATAAAATAAAAAAAATAATTGACATGTATAGTTCAATCCTTTAACTAATATCTACACAAACTCATATTTCACTGAAAAAGATAATATATCTCAAAAATATTCTATTTATCAAAATCGTATAGGGTTTAAAAATTATTTTATAATTAATCGATCATATCATTTAAATAACTACATCATACAAAACTGGACATCAAGTAGGATAGTGGTAGGTGATGCACAATTGTCACCCTCCGATTGTGGGTTCACGTTTTGCTGCCTTATCGGAGGCGATGAGTTGTCACCCGACCTTCGGGTTATCCTTTTTATAAAAATCCATAAAAACATTAAGAAATGTTTAAACCATAAACCAAAGTATCCAATTTTTAACTAAATCCAATCCAATCTTTATAATTTTCCAAAAAACTTCTGTCTAAACTCAATGACCAAAAATTTAATAATAAGGGAAACCTAATATAATGAAGATATATTTTTTACAACAAAATAAAATGTGAGTACATTTATCATGTGTTCTCTTAAAACCTGGTAACACCATTAATTAACTTAAATCCCTATTGATTACATTCATACTCTATTATTCTTTATAATATAATAAATATATTTCTTATATACAAAAATTTTGAATACTCCAACAATGACGGAATAGAAAAACCATTAATCAGTTCTTAGGTAGTCAAGAGCACCGAATATACATTATACAAATAAACCATCTCTTATTCCAAAATATCTTCCTCATTATAAGGACTATATTATGATTTATCATTCTTGTAAACATATATTATCTAGAAAGTTTAAATTTTTTAGTCACATTTCTTACTACCATACAATCTCAAATACTCAATGAAATAGTATTGCAATACAATCTTTATTTATTTCAATAGTCAATATAACCAGTACATTGTTGATACAACACTCAAATGACATATTTCATTAATTAAAATATAAGAAGACTAATTAGTCTGATTCATCTATGGTAGTGTAATAACATGATGATTATCTGATAGCATCAGGTTCGGTATACTCTGATGAATATGATATTGATTTGCAAAGTGTTCCAACTCCATCAAGATGAAAAATTTTAAATTTGGAACCTTTTTTTCTTTCCCTTGCAATTACCTACATGGTTTCCTTTTTCTCCACACTTTTAACAAACTGTCATTCCCTTAATGGATTTACCGACTTGATTCTTTCCACAGTTATCACATATGGGAAAATCATTCTTTCACTTCTATCCTTTATCGATATTTAACTCTACTATACTTTTATTCACTGAAATCCCTTCTAAGCCATATGTATCATTGAATTCATTACTTATCTTATTAACAAATGATAAAATTTCTTCTTGTGATGAGACTAAATGGGAGACAATTAACATCTAAATTTAGTATTATGACCATGAAATATATGATCCTTCTTACACATAGGATCATGCATATTGTTGGAGTTTATATTCCTTCTACTGAGAAATATTTTTAAAAAATGTCATACTGTATATTAGTTTATAAATCGCAATACATAATTCCAAACTAGTAAAATACTTAACATAAATTGAAGAGTTTATGCAGATAATCCATAATCATAGAAAATATGTTTTCTTTGACGAGATATTTAATCATAAATCATTCATAATGGTTTGTAAAGAAAATGTAAATTTTATTTTGAATATCCCCAGAGAGTACCGTAACCAGGAGTGCATCAAGGCATGTTTTCGCGTGGCATGATACCACGGGTCATACTCGGAACTCCTTGTCAAAGTTTTCAAATTTATATATATCTATTCCAGAACTGCCTCTACCAGCTCATATATGAAAATGATGTATTTCGTGAAAAATATAAAAAATCACTAGATTATCCAATTTCATGAAAGTTCTTGTATACTAATTCTCATTGTCTATCCTAGGGTAATAATCTCTAATCAGTGTTCTTCTAAATCTAGTATTCATTGTTTATATTAATATTCATCTGATATCAATAGTAATGTCATGATCCCAGTTACCAATAGTCGGTGCATTATTATATAACATTTTCATGATTTCAATGAATTAAGTCCCTAATGAGAGATTAGTTCTGTAGTTATGGAAAATCGATTACATATATGGACATTACATTAGAATTTCTTAAGTGAAACACAACATAAATAACACTTTGATAATTCCATTAATTATTAATCATAATCTGGTATATGAATCAAAATATACTTATTGTAATCCAAGGAAAATAAAACATATAAAAGGGGTGAGCTCATATGCTCTATAAGGACATACAATATAGAATAAGCTATCATAAATAATCACAATCATTTATGAAAAGGTATAAAAATGAAACAAAATCCCTTTAAAAATAAACTTCAACATAATGTGGAAATGATAAATATTATAAGTCCTTTTAATTATTCACATGGATATTCTACTAGTTGAATAATCACAACTAATATCAATACCTAATTTAATAATGATGGAATGCATAATGTCGGCAATCATAACCCCATAGTCAAGGCCTCATGCAAAAACTACAAATAATATTTTGCCACTGCCTTTGGCCAAGATAGTAGTGTGTATAATGAGACATACAAATTCATCTAAGAGATATAGCAGGATCCACCCCTCACTTATTATGTCCATTTAATTCCTCATCTAAAAAGGTTTACACATAACATAAACATTCATATTAATACTAGTATACAAAATTTCAATCTGTTTACCATAAACCATGAATGGTATAAAAATTTCACATCTATAGTCAAACATATCATAATTTATTAAATAAAATATAGGATATTTAATTATAATAAATCAACCTCAATCAAGAATAATATCATGTAAAGGATGCTTACATAGTTAATAATGATCACTAAAACTCATTGATGGAAATATAAATTTTTTTAAATCATTAAAAAGACAATCATTTATAATTTATTTTATTTAAAAGAATATGTTTGAGTCAAAGTGTCATATACCCCATTGAATTGTTGGAATGTAATTAAAATTTTAAAACAATAATGTCTATATAAATAAATCCATAAAATCATTTTGAAAACATGGTCATTAATTAAATACATTTAGAAATATGATTCTTAAAAAAATTTATAATTATGATATAGACACCGATTACCATACATGAATCCTTATATAATTCCTTTTTAGTATAACTGTATGAATCATGCACAGGATTATAAATATGTCCCAGTAAATACTTACACATAAAAAATTTCGGATAATAATGTGATTCAGGAAATTACCCTTACCTAGTACATTCCTTTAGTTGAGGGTACATTTAACCTCTTATTTAAGGCCCATAGTATGTTATTAAATTATTAACGAATAATTTAAATATTTATGATATCATATATGATTAATTTATTACATTATAATTCCCATTTAATAATACATTCCTTGTTAAAATAACATTAATTGTAATAATCACTTTCTTTATCTTACGTGTTTTAACTAGTTATAATATTTGGTGTCACATAGATAACAATGTACATACTTACACTATATAAATCAAGATTTATATATCAATATATTCCCACTATAAATATTTATAATAGTTAGATATATGAAATGGAAACATTGTTCATGGGGATGATAGTCCGTATTTATGCATGAACGATGTTTATGTTTTTGTATCATACAATATATAAGTAAGTAAACAACATATATTTATCTACATAAATATATATTATTCAATTATAGATATTATTTCATATATCTCATACTTAAAAAAATTATATATTTTTATTAAAAAATCTTAAATGGTGATCATTGAATTTGAATGTCATCACGTCATGGGGATGGTAAGCCGTATGTACGCATGAGTGACAATATCATTATATTGATTGTGAAATAATATATAATTGGATGATATATCAAATATAAAGAATTTATAAAAATTTTATATTTATTATTAACATCAATTATAATCATTATTATATCCATTCAAAAAATAAAGTGGTTATTAACAAACGACACCATGACGTGGAGACGGTAAGCCACATGTACGCACATATAGTAACATGTCCTTCATATGATGGATAAAATAATGAATTTAGTTGTACCATATTTATAATAGCATCTCCGTATGTATAAGGTACTGTATTTATTATTTTTGTGTGGAAAACACAAAGAAATATGAACTGAAATAAGAAAAGAACATTGAAATAGGTGATGAAATTATTACATCTTCTTCGGGTTCTCCCATTGGATTTGATCCAAAGGGCTCCGTATGATGGATTTCAGGTCAAATTAAATCCTATAATTTTAACTTAAGGTAGTTGGTAGGATATTAGATTAGGGGTTGTCCGAGAAAAAAGGATTTGGAGGTTTTTCTTGAGAGAATGGGGGGGGTACCTTTTTAAAAGAGATGTGATGGTCACTTTAGAAAAAACATGAAATATTATTTTATTATAAAATAATATTCTATATAGAATTTCTCAAAATGTATTTATTTAGATTATAAGGTGGATTGCATTTAATTACTCTCAAAAAATAGTTTATAGCCATGTTTAGGTCACCATATTAATCTCATCATCTATATTAAACTCTTAGTTAAATATTTTTACTTTTACAATGTTGTCTTGTATTTTTATAAACAAGTTTAATAAATGTACTATAAAATAGAAAGAGAAATTGAAGGAGTTCATTAATGACTTATATATCATCATATACATATTTTGGAAGAAAAATATATTTTTATAAATGTTATATCATTTAATAATATATTATTTGTTTTAAAAAGTCAGTTTTTTAGATTTTGACTCTAATTATTAATTGGTATTTTTGAAAAAAAAAACACGATTACTTCAAAAAAAACATTAAATAAATCCTAAAAGGTAATAATTTTCTCTAAAATTAGTGTAATGAAACAAATGTCTCAATTTACATTTATTTGGATATTTATAATATAAATTATTTTAATCATTCATTAATAAGGTATTTACTACATAATCATTATCTAAAAAATATATTTAATTATATAATTTCTAAAAATTATAAATGAAATAACATGATGTAGGGAATATTTTTATGTTTTTAAGGAATATTTATAGTCTAATTTATCTTATTTATAACACTATATTTAAAATGATCTATTTGTAACCCATGAATTTTAAACTTTTAACTCTTTTTTAAATAAAATAATAATAAATGAACTTATCTAATCTATGACAATCAAAGAGGATTATATTATATTCCAAATGTTGGTTTTTGTTGAAAAAAACTTTCTCCAATAGAATTATAACATTTTTATGGGTAATTATAATATCATTTTTTCCTTTAATTACTCTATTTACTTTTATTCGTGGTAAATAAAATTCTATTGTTACTATTAACCATTCATTATTTTTAACATATTGAACAACATATTTCTTACTGATTTCAATAGTGTTACTCTAGTTACTGAAATTTATTTCACAAAAGTGATAAAATAATTTTTTTTCAAATTTGAAAATGATTCTAGAAGGTGTGTAAAAGACGTTTAAAAGTTCCTTAAAATTTATATGTATAATCTTATTACAAAACATCTCTAGTAAATTAAGTTGATATAATATATATTTTTTGTATATATGTTGAATTTATGATAAATTTTTATTTAAAAATGATTATTTAAATGAAAAAATTTGTTTTAATCTACAAAGAAGTGTTTTTTACTATTCATCAAAAAGTGAAGGTTTTCAGAAAAATATCAATATTTCAATGAAAGATAATTTGAATATTAAAAATTCAAAAATTAAATATATTTTACCAAATTAATATAATAAGAGTTTCATAAATTAAATTAAAATTACTTCCAGTTGTCAATACAAGAAATCAGGTTTTTGGGAAGTAAAAAGTAATAAAAGATTAATAGGTGTTTATGTCCAATCTAATTGTGAAATTACATACAATAACCAATAAAATATTAATTGAAAAAAATAAAATATATTTATAATATAAAACCACTCAAATTAATAATTTAACACTATAAATTAATTTTATTAAAATAAATTTATAGTTAAAATTTAGTATTTTTTATTATTCATCAAAATATTGAAGTTATCATAAAATTACAAAAAACTTATCCAAACTAAATATTTATGTCTCTCTTCTAGAGAAGAAAGTAATTTTATTAAATTGAATATATAAAAGTGTAAAATATTGGATTTATCAAATGGTTCTCCATTAATAGCTGAAAAAATTGCATTTTATGAAAAATAATTATTTTATCTAAAAAATTGAATTTGTTCTTATATTATTTATAATAATCACATAATATGGATGTTAAAATTATATTGAGTATATAAAATTTAAAATGAATTTTATTTTATTCATATATTCTTTTCTTGAACGAGTATTTTGTTAATTCGTGGTGCATTCAAACTCACTGTTGTGTATAGTTCAATCTATTGAATTAATTTTAAGAGATGATGTACTATAAAATCATGGGATGTTACAATTATACAATAAATATAAACATTTATAATTAATTCATAAATAATCCACTAAAAAACATAATATATTTATTTCATGTATGTGATGACGGTCTGTAGAAAATAAACATTATTATTTTATTTTTATTTTAAAATCAACAATATATATTTCAAATTCATTTTTTCGTGAAGATGTACTCTTTTAAATTTTAATGATAATATATTTAAAATATTTATACCATTTATAATTCATATGAACAATTCATATGTTATATAAAACTTTACAGAAACAAAATATCATATAATTTTCTTCATTTAAACCTTAATCAAATCCACAAAAACTCCATTTCATATTGTTAAAATAAATATAAAAATGTTGAATTTGAAAAAAAAAATTACTATAATTTATGAACATTTCAAACAATAATATAAATATTTTGATATGTTACATTAGTTTATAGTTATTAATTAATTTATAAATTTAAGGAGAAATTTAAATATAATTTATATCTTAATAAAATATAAAAAACACATATAGTTTAAAAATGATTTTCATGCAGTTAGAAAACTATGATCATTTGTAACAATAAAAAAAGTCATAGGACCATAAAACTGATTGTTATTTCCAAAATAACTGTGATAATTTTTTGATGTAATTTTTGGGGGAAACGTAAAAAAAACACTTCTAAATATAATTAATGTTTTGATAAGATAAATAAAAATTTTCATAAAAAACAATTTTTATAAAAAACAATCAAATAATTAATGCAATTATTATTATAATTTCCAATTATATGATACATAGTCTCATAAAATATATTTCACAATTTTTTCCATAAACCCTTGTTTAATTTTATAAAAATTATAAAAAATGATCATTTGGATTATAATTATTTCATGTTTATGAACCAAATATCTATCAATTATAATTTCATATAAAAACATAATGGTCCTATAAAAAATATTTTTCCATATTGATTATTTATAAAAATATCAATCCAATCATTATAGTGGTCACATTGATACTACCAAAAGGAAGTTACTAAGGAAAAATAATTTCTGAAAACTATAGAAACAATCATTATAACACCCTTTACCTATAAAATAAAAACATTTGTTTAAATTAAATTATAATAAAGGATGAATGAAAATAAAAAATATTTAATAATGATCATTTTTAATAATCTTTATTATCCAAAAATATCACTAAAATGTATACATTGGAATACCTTGTCCATCACTCTCCTTGGATTGCTATGAATATCATTAATCTTTATAATGATCCCTATTATTCAATGATTGTAACGTCCCGACCCATGTTCCACACACATGTGCCTCAGGACTGTTAATCACATGACCTGAGAAATTCATCCAACTATGCTAGAGGCCACCGACTGGCATCAAGGGTCTAATATCAATTATGGGGATTCTATACACTCATTATTTCCAAAAAATTGAAATAAATTCGATTAAATAGTATTATATAATCAATAAATAATAAAAAATAGTATCATAATAAGAATAAAATAGAAATACAATATCCAAAACTAAAAAGCATATCTATCATTCAAAATACGTGCCATGGGTCAATATGAAAAAACCAAGAAAAAATAAAGATAATGAACACTACTAAGAAGGTCCCAGATCATGTATTGTTATTTTATGATTATCCTTCACTAATCAACAATAAAATATTGATATATCTCCCTTATCATATAATATAAACATAAAGTCTACTTGGGTACCGATCAGACAGCTCGAATTAGGAGTGGGAACAAGTCAATAGGCCAGCACCAACATCATCTAAAACCATATGCACTCAAAATAAAATTCATGAGGTTTTTTATTTAATAAATTATAATCAATAAATCTACATTTTTGCATATATAAAATTAATCTTTATTTAACTACAGACACACAACTTGGTACCCAAGTTAACTTGCAACTACAACACCTGCTTCGGCCTATGCTGGATCTGATCTATCTCCATGGGAAATCACATATCAGAAAACCATGATTATCATTTATCATTAGATTTCAATAAATATCAATTTCAATTGGAACAATAGTCAAATTCAGACATATTGATAATATAATACCAATTATAAAACCTAGTGGTTCATTGAATAATATTTATGTGTCCCATAACTCATTTATATAAAAATCACAGATGTTCGATTTTGAAGAAGAAGTCTATGTCCCACACTAGTAATCACATTTATGACTCTTGTTGTCTTTTGATTAAGTATTCCATGTCCCGCTCTAATTATCATTATTGAATTTGGAATCAACATTCCATGTCCCACTCACATTTCCCAATCAATCTAACATGTTGTCTTTTGAAGTAGTAGTCTCTATCCCACACTAATTATCAATCAATCGCATATATCTCAATTATAATATTTATCAGGGTATTTCATCATTAAAACATTAACCAATATTTCACATAATGGAATCCCATTAAAATATATCACAAAAAACCAAGATTCAGTATATTAATCACAATAAAAAATACGTGTAATTTAATGTCACATCGTTATTCAATATTCATTCCATATATTACATTAACGCATTAATATTTTCTAAAAAATATCCAAATCCATATTTTCAATTAATCCATATCATGTTAATTTAAAAATTACACAATAGTAATTTATAATAGATTTTACATTCACAATACTTCATAAATTAATACACTAATTAATGAATCAAATTTCACAAATTTCAATAGTCATATTTAAAACAAATTATTATCTCAAGGTAATTATATTAAACACATTAAATCACCACTGGAATTATAAATCCAATAAAAAATAAAAATTAAAAATTACAGTGTCACGACCCGTCCTCGGGGCCCGTGCCGTGATTACCCCAAGCCCACCTTCCATAGGCCAGGGGCTGGCGACTAGCACCAAGGTATAAATATCAGTAAAAAGGGAAGGAATTTCCATTGTAATGTAAACCACAAACACCAATGAGCAAGAATGAGGAAGTAAACACTAAGTAAAAACTGGTACAACAGTAAGTGCGGAAAAGTAGGTGGGCCAGAATACAAACCAAAACTGAAAGTAAAGTACAACTGGAAGGGAAAAATAGCAACTGAAAAGTAAATCCGCAACGTCGAACTGTCCACTAGAAATCCCACCTGAAGGGTGGGTACATGAAGCCTCCACTGCTCCTCGGGTCCAGCCGACCGCTCCGAGTACGTCCCGCCCAGTGGTCTACCTCCAGGTACCGTCCTGCTCTGCAAGCCTCAACCACGATCAGCTTTGTCCGTCGTCTGCAACCAACACAACGTAGTGTGGGCATAGCCCATGCAGGGGTGAGTATATGCTACTCAGTAGGGACCCCAAGACCCCTGAAGGTCTCCTTGAATCCAAAAAGGATAAACCACAATGGAAAGATACAATCACGAAGTAACATCCAACACTACTTAGGTATATGCCCATACATACACCTAAGTCATCAATTCTCGTTCGGCTCCAACATCCGAGCCCAAGTACAACCCATTCCACATAGGAAAGAAAAACATATACCCACACAGGATAGCACAACACAATCCACAAAGGAAAGCAAAACATGATTCATCTCACATAGTAATACTTCATTGTATGATGATAAAGATGACCAGATATTGCCACTGATTCATCTAAGCTGTCAGACCCACAAACGATCGATAGGTACTAACCCCCGCAATGAACCAGAAAGGATCTGACCCACAAAAGATCGATTGGTAACTAACCCCTGCAATGACCCAAAAAGGATCTGACCCACACAGGATCGATGTGTAACTAACCCCCGCAAAGACCCACATAGGATCGGACCCACAAAGGATCTGTAGGCGCTGGCCCACACAGGACCGCTGAGGGCTGACCCACATAGGATCGGACCCACACAGGATCGGTAGCACTGAACCACAAAGGACCGCTGAGTGTTGTAGTCATCGTCGTCGAATCCACTGAGGATCTCTGCACAGTCGTCGTCGAATCCACTGAGGATCTCTGTACTGTCGCCGTCTTCGTAGTCGCAGCCATCTCTAGTGTTCCCGCACATAGCAAGCTCGTACAGGAGGGTCTGCTCCATGAGCCGAGAGTCTGATACATCGACTGATACATTTTCCAGAGTTGATGTATCCAAAAGTTCAGTATCATCAACAGGAACTCAACGTCGCAGAGGGCGCGTCAATCGGACGCCCGGTCTGAGAGTTATTGGCTTTTTTCGTTCCAGGGGCCCGGTTGGTTTTTAAGGCAAAACCAACCATACCGTACTCCACCAGGGTCCAAACCTTGGGCAGAGTAAGCCAAAATATTTGTCTCACTTAGATAAATTCAAAAAAGTCGGCGGCACGTCAATCGGACGTCCGAAAATCAAGATACGAGTGTTTCCGCTCCGAGGGCCCGGTTGGTTTCGTGTACAAACCAACCCGGCCGAACACAAAGTATTCTAAAACCTTGAGCGTGATATACCAAAACGACCGTCTCTATCCAAGGATCACATCACTGCTGACGACACGTCGTTTGGAAGCCCGTAGCTCATGTTATGAGCAAAATACCGAAAAGGTCTGAAAACGGGGGGTCTGGGCCCGGACCGACCCGGCCCAATCCCCCCGGGGTAGGCCCGAACCGGGTCGACCCAAACCAGGTCAGGGTCCGACCTAGCTGGGCACGGCCCGGCCCTGCCTGGGCGCGACCCGGCCCGGCGGGGCGGGTCGGCTCGGCTCGGCCGACCCGCCGAACGAGGGAAACTGCGGGCAGGGGCGTGCTGCCCCCGCGTGAAGGATCCGCGACCCCGGTTGGAGCCGCCTCTCGCCAACAGACACGGCATCCGGCCACGTCCCTGCCTTTGGTTCCATGCGACCGCGGAACCTCACCTCGCTGCCGCGGCTTCAGCCTTGGTGGCTTCGTCCGGTGGCGCATCGGGGCGCCGCCGCCTCCGGCCGTTGGCGCCACCGGTGGAGTCCACAGGCCACAGGAGTTGCTCCGGTGGTCCGATTTCATTTCCGTCTGCGTTGTAACTCATCCCAGGTCCCGTTTTTCAGTGCGGAATCAACAAATCATCTATGCGGCCCATTTTGTCATCGTCTGACGTTCCGCACACCAGGAACAAAAGGGCGTTGGTTTCGGACTTGTTCGTTGGTCCGCACCCACCGCGCTAGCGGTTTGAAACAACACCATAATTCCCAGTAATTGGTAAACCTCTACCCGCAATAATAATTTTCGGAGCAATTGGTTGGTCCACTTTCTTGTCTTGGAGGAAAACAAACATGGGTATTATAATTTTCAAAATGACCCCTACCTCAACATCGTCGTCGGACGCGAGTTCGTCGCAGAATTGACCGTCGCGGAAGAAAAGGATCGTCACATCACGGAAGGGCGTCACTGTCGCGCGGTACTCGGAGTTGCGTAGACAAACTCTGAGGACCATGAACATACAGATTTAATTATAAAAATTAAATCCATGTTGATGTTATAATCCACAAAGAATTAAAAGGATCGCAATCCCCTACCTCAAGATGCAGATCGAAGATTGTCGCAGGGATGGAACAGCACAGAAGAAGCGTCGGCGTCGCATCGCTTCGATGCCTGGGGGTATGGTGTTCTTCATCGCCCTTCTTCGGTGGCCGGCGTTCTTCATGTTCTTCGCATTCTTTTCATTTTTCACGAAGGAGGATGAAGGACTTAAAGTTTCTGTCAAATCCTCTCAACGAACAATCCTCAAGAAGACATGTGTTGGTCTTATTTCATTACATGCCAACAAACAAAAATTAAAGATATGTAACGAACAAATTAATTCATAGAATTAATTTCAACGAATTAACCGCCCAATTAATAGGGGTGTTAAGAATTTAGAAAACATGACAATTGACTTCATTAATGAGGAGTTTTTGTGGGTGCATTACTTAGAGGAAAAGAAACGGTGGGGATCATGCAGGCCCCACCTCACAAATATCCTACCAAGAGGGTATGATATTTTGAATTGCACCATATCCTCTTCAACTCAGCTTAAGCAGCTTTAAGTGGATTTTAAGTTTCTTTATGTGAAATAAAAATAAAGTTGTCGCACCACTTTATTTTATTTCTTAACTTAACCCAAAAACATAAAACCCACACCCGATCAAACGAAACTCTAGATGAAACATTTCTAAGAAAATACTGACACTGTGATTCCATCAGTGCCCTCGGAATTTGATTCTGAGAACTTGTTCAAAAGTTAGAAAAACCCGCTCGTTCGTTCACTGAATGTACCCGAGCCAAACTTCGGAAAATGATTCCGGGCACACCGGGCCTCGGAATCAGCTGCCGTCAGAAACTGCGTTCTTGTAAAATTCCAAAGAAAATTAAGAAAATAAATTCCATGAAATTTATGGGTTTTTACATCACTCCCACCTCAGGGATTTACGTCCATATAAAGATACATCATAAACTAGGGAAACAAATGTGGGTACTAAGCACACATCTGAGCCTCCCGCTCCCAAGTGCTCTCCTGGAGGTTCCCGTGCTGCCATCTGATGCGCACTAGAGGAATCAACTGTCCACGTAGGACCCGCTCTTGTCGATCCTAGATCTGCACCGGGACCTCCGCAAAAGTCACCCCATCATCAACGTCTAGCTCCCCATGGTCAATGATGTGCGTCGGGACATGCACGTATCTTCTCAGCTGGGATATGTGAAAGACGTCGTGCACCCGATGCAACTAAGGTGGTAGATCCATGAGATAAGCCACCTCACCAATCCTGCTGAGGACCTAGAATGGTCTGATGAAGTGTGGAGACAACTTTCCGCCTTGGCCAAATCTCCGTAATCCATGTCAAGGTGAGACACGCAAGAAGACGTGGTCGCCATCCGCAAACTCTAGTTGCCTCCGCCTCCTGTCAGCATAAGACTTCTACCGGCTCGGAGCTATCCTTATCCGCTCGTGGATGACCTGAACCTTTTCTTCTGTGGCCCAGACCATCTCTAGTCCCACAAGTGCTGACTCCCCAGGGACTGTCCAGCACAAAGGAGATCTGCAAGGTTGGCCGTACAACGCCTCGTATGGTGCCATCCCGATGGTGGAGTGGTAATTGTTGGTGTATGAAAACTCCACCAAGGGTAGCTGGTCCTCCCAGCTATGACCAAAGTTGAGCTCACATGCGCGTAGCATGTCCTCGAGAGTCTGAATGATCATCTCTGTCTGACCATCCGTCTGAGGGTGAAAGGCAGTGCTCAGACGTAGCTACGTCCCGAACGCCTCCTGTAACCCCTTCCAAAGCCGGTAAGTAAAGCGAGCATCTCGATCGGAGACGATAGATGATGCCACACCATGAAGCCGCACAATCTCCAAAACTTAAAGACTTACCATGCTCTCCACTAAGCCTTGCTCTCTGATGGGTAAGAAGTGAGCCGACTTGGTGAGTCGGTCGACAATCACCCAAATGGAGTCATGACCTCTGGAAGTGCGTGGATGTCCAGTCACGAAGTCCATAGATATCCCAACCAACTTCTACTCCGGGACCTCCAAGGGCTTTACCAAGCCTGCTGGTACCTGATGCTCTGCCTTCACCTACTGGTAGGTGAGGCATCGAGAAACGAACTCCGCCACAGCCTTCATCATGTTTGGCCACCTGTGCTGTCGTCTGAGATCCTGGTACATCTTTGCAACTCCAGGATATACCACCAAAGGAGAAGTGTGAAAATCTCTCAGCCCCTCCTCCCATAATGCAACTGGTACCAATGTATGTCCTCTAAAAAGGATGTCGTGCTCTGCTCCAAAGGATAAACCATCAGGTTCTTGTCTAGAGGATATCTGCGCTCGCTGCGTCTCACAATTAGCGTCCCCATGATGTGCCTCTCTGACCCGCTGCAGTAGTGGAGGAGTGACTGTGAGAGACTGAAAGAAGGATGCTCCATCTATATCCACAAAGGATAGCCGCAAAGCAGCTAACTGCTCTGTCGCCTCCTCAAGTAACTGAATGCCCATCCTCCTGCTGAGAGCATCGGCTACCACGTTCCCCTTCCCAGGAGTATAGACTATCTCAACGTCATAGTCCGGGAGGAACTCGAGCCATCACCGCTGTCTTAGGTTTAGGCCCTTCTGAGATAAGATGTACCTGAGACTCTGATGGTCATAAAAGACTGTAAAGCGCTCACCCATCAGATAGTGTCACCATTTCTTCAGAGCGAAGACCACTGCTGCTAACTCCAGGTCATGGGTAGCATAGTTCTGCTCATGCGGCCTCAACTGACGTGATCCATAGGCGATCACTGCCCGCTATTGCATCAAGACACATCCGAGTCCGGTACCTGATGCATTGCAGTAGACTACGTACCCTACTCCATCCTTAGGCAACCTCAGGATAAGTGCACTGGTCAATCTCTGTCTCAGCTCCTGAAAGCTCTTCTGACATATGTCTGACCACACAAAGGGTTTCCCCTTATTCGTCAAAGATGAGAGTGGTGCCGCAACTCTGGAGAAGTCTGGCACAAATCTCCGATAGTAACCAGCTATTCCCAAGAAACTCTGCACCTCCATCACGCTCTTGGGTGGCTCCCTAGCTAAAACTGCCTCGATCTTCATAGGATCCACTGCAAATCCCGCCTCAGAGATGACATGTCCCATGAAGTGGACCTCACGTATCCAAAACTGACACTTCGAGAGATTTCCATAAAGTTGGTACTCTCAGAGTGTGTCTAGTACAACCTGTAAGTGGTAGGCGTGCTCCTCCTTAGTCGTCGAGTAAATCAAAATGTCGTCGATGAAGACCATGACAAATTGATTGAGGTATGGCTGAAAGATCCTGTCCATGAGGCCGATGAACACTACGGGAGTAATGGTTACGCCGAATGGAATAACCAAAAACTCATAGTGACCATACCGACATCTGAAGGCCGTCTTATGCACGTCCTCATCCCGAACTCTGAGCTGATGATAGCCTGACCTGAGGTCTATCTTCGGGAACCACCGTGCTCCCTTGAGCTGATCGAAGAGGTCATCAATCCTCGATAGCGGATACTTGTTCCTCACTGTCACCTGGTTCAGGCGTCGAAAGTTAACACAGAGTCGCAAGCTCCCGTTTGCCTTCTTGGTGAACAATATCAGGGAAGCCTAGGGTGAAACACTAGGTCAGATGAATCCCTTTCCCTACAAGTCCTCCAACTGTACCTGTAGCTCTCGAAGCTCAGCGGGGGCCATTCGATACGCTGGAGTTGATATTGGGGCTGTCCCGGGGTACAGGTCAATATAAAATTCTACCTCTCTGCGAGGAGGTATCCCTGGAACGTCGTCGGGAAAGACGTCTGCATACTGATCCACCACTGCAGGAAAACTAGGACTCCGCACGTCAAGTGCTCCTAGGATGAGTCTAGCCAACTGATCAGTGATGGGCTATCCTCTACTCTGCGGAAGTCCATCCTGTGCTGCGAAGGCTCCCTTCTCACCGGTGAAGGTGAACCTACTCCCGTCGGTGCGTACACATCGCACCTTGCACCTAATATTGTCAATCTGTGCATGGACTATAGATAACCAATCCATGCCCAAGATGACGTCGTAAGGCCTAGACGCCGCTACAAGAAGATCACAGCTGAAGCTCTCGCCTCTTAGAGTATGCTCACACTGCCGGAACAAGTGCGTAATCGTCGAGTCTGCTCCCGTAGTAGTCTCTAGCCATAAGGATGGAGGCAACGGCTCTGTCGGAATCTCCGAGCACCGAACAAGGGCAGTGGCTATGAAAGAGTGACTCGCTCATGTGTCTATAAGAACTGCAGCAAGGGTGGAATAGACATAGATCATACCTCGAATCATCTCGGGTGTTCCGTGGTCGTAGGCCTCCGCTGCCTGGAGTTGTGCATGTCTCTGCCCGCCAGCTCCTTGTGGTCGTGGTGGACCTCCTAGTGGTGGTGGTGGTAGAGCCTTAAAGCGTCGCCCACCACCTGCTGCTCAGCCATCTCCTCTGCCTCGTCCACCTTTTCCCTACGGACCTCCACGGTCAACCCTCTGCCTCTTCCTGGGTGGCCCCTCAACCGTCTGCTGCTCCTCGGCACGGTGGGTCGGGAAGTCACGAGCCATGTGGCCCTGCCCACCGCATGTGTTGCACTGCCTACCTCTCGAAAGACTGGCTCCACGCTGTGTGCCCCGCACTGCTGAGCCAGTGTCCTGAGGTCATCTACGTGAGGGTCTGGTCTGCCTGGCCCACTGATTCATCCGTCGGCTGCCTGCTGTAGAAGACTCTGCTACGTGCCACCCCGCAGTAGGTCTCGCTGCTGATGAAGGCTCAGCAAGGAAGCTCTCGATCAAAAGGGCTCTCTCCAGTACTCCTTCCTGAGTCAGAATGATGAGGGAGATCAGTGATTCCCTGATCTCATGTCTCAATCCCTGCTCAATGGTATGGGACCGGAAGAATCGGTCTTGTACCATGTCTGTCGAGTAGCGCAAGAGATTGGTAAATCTTGCTGAGTACTGGGCCACTGTCAAGCTGCCCTGCCGCAGCTGAAAGAAGCTCTTGTATGCGCACCGCACGGAGGGTGGTCGGGACGAACTCTGAGCGGAAGAGGCCCTCAAAGTCTGTCCAGAGAAGAGATGCCTCATCATGCACCTGGAGCATCAAGCTCCACCATCGGCCCGCTGCTGCGTGCATAAGGCTCGCTACGAGGATCACCATGAGGTCTGTTGGTGTCCTCACTAACCGGAAAACTCGTACCACTGCCTCCAGCCAGTCCTCAGCTGCCTGGGAGACCGTATCCCCACAGAACCTGGGTGGTCACTGGCACTGGAACTCATGCAGTGCACTGAGGTGACGTGCATCGTCATCGGCTGCTGCTGGAAGCATCAGTGGCTTGGCGGGTAGAGGTACTGCCGGTGCCTCAGCTGTAGAAGGGCCCTGTACCAAGGCCTTGTCGCTCGGTGGGCTGTCGTCACGCTCAACTCTTGGAACCCTAGCTGGCTACCATCATGGGGCCATCCCTAAAAATGAAACAGATGTGCCATGGTCAAAAAAGTATACCTGGTGAGCTGACACAAAGTAATCACAAAGAAAACATGAAACACACACGCAATCAATGTTTTTGTGTATTAAGTCGGAAATCAGAAGTCAGGGTCCTGGTGTACGGATACGTCAGCCGCCGCACCAACACTGGACTCCCTGAACTGATAACCACACCCAATACGCTTAACACTATTGCTTCACATAGAAAAAGATCAGAGTCCCAAGTTCTGTGGTAGAACCGAACTCCTCTGATACCAATTTGTCACGACCCGTCCTCGGGGCCCATGCCGTGACTACCCCAAGCCCGCCTTCCATAGGCCAGGGGCTGGCGACTAGCACTAAGGCATAAATACCAGTAAAAAGAGAAGGAATTGCCTTTGTAAAGTAAACCACAAACACCACAGAGCAAGCATGAGGAAGTAAACACTACGTAAAAACTGGTACAATAGTAAGTGAGTAAAAGTAAGTGGGCCAGAATACAAACCCAAACTAAAATTAAAGTACAACTGGAAGGGAAAACAGCAACTGAAAAGTAAAGCAGCAACATCAAGCTATTCACTAGAAATCCCACCTGAAGGGTGGGTACAGGAAGCCTCCACTGCTCCTTGGGTCTAGCCGACCGCTCCGAGTACGTCCCGCCCAATGGTCCACCTCCAGGTACCGTCCTACTTCGCAAGCCTCAACCACGATCATCTCTGTCCATTGTCTGCAACCAACATAATGTAGTGCGGGCATAGCCCATACAGGGGTGAGTATAAGCTACTCAGTAGGGACCCCGAGACCTCCGAAGGTCTCCTAGAATCCAGAAAGGATAAACCACAAAGGAAAGATACAATCATGAAGTAACATCTGACACTCCTTAGGTATATGCCCATACATACACCTAAGTCATCAATTCTCATTCAGATCCAACATCCGAGCCCAATTACAACCCATTCCAAACAGGAAAGCAAAACGTATACCCACACAGGATACCACAACACAATCCACAAAGGAATGCAAAACAAGATTCATCTCACACAGGAATACTTCTTTGTATGACGATAAAGATGACCAGATATTGCCACTGATTCATCTAAGTCATCGGAACCACAAAGGATCGAAAGGTACTAACCCCCGCAATGACCCACAAAGGATCTGACCCACAAATGATCGATAGGTAACTAACCCCCGCAATGACCCAGAAAGGATCTAACCCACACAGGATCGATAGGTAACTAACCCCCGCAAAGACCCACACAGGATCGGACCCACACAGGATCTGTAGGCACTGGCCCACACAAGACCGCTTAGCGCTGACCCACACAGGATCAGACCCACACAGGATCGGTAGCACTGACCCAAAAAGGATCGATGAGTGTTGTAGTCTTCGCTTTTGAATCCACTGAGGATCTCTGCACAGTCATCGTCGAATCCACTGAGGATCTCTGTACTGTCATCATCGTCGTAGTCGCAGCCAGGTCTAGGGTTCCCGCACACAGCAAAGTCGTTCGGGAGGGTTGGCTCCACGAGCCGAGAGGCTGATACATCAATTGACACATAGTCTAGAGTTGATATATCCAAAAGTTTTGTATCATCAACAGGAACTCAACGTCGCAGACGGCGCGTCAATCAGACGCCCGGTCTGAGAGTTATTGGCTTTTTCGTTCCCGGGGCCCGGTTAGTTTCTAAGGAAAAACCAACTTGAACATACTCCACCTGCATCCAAACCTCTGGCGGAGTAAGCCAAAAGATTCGTCTCACTTAGAGGAATTCAACAAAGTCGACGGCATGCCAATCGGACGTCTGAAGCTCATGATATGAGCATTTCCGCTCTGAGGGCCCGGTTGGTTTCGTGTACGAACCAACCCGGCTGATCCCAAAGTATTCTGATACCTTGATTGTGATATACCGAAATGACCGTCTCAATCCTAGGATCGCATCTCCGCTGACGGCGCGTCGTTCGGAGGCTCGTAGCTCATGTAATGAGCAAAAGACAGAAAAGGTCTGAAAACGGGGATCTGGGCCCGGACCGACCCGGCCCAACCCCCCCAGGGTCGGCTCGAACCGGGTCGACCCGACCCGGGTCCGGGTTCTTCCCAGTTGGGCGCGACCCGGCCTGGAGGGTCGGCTCGGCTCGGCTCGGCCGAGCGGCCGAGCGAGGGAAACCGCAGGCGGGGGCGCGCTGCCCCCGCGTGAAGGATCTGCGGCCCCGGTTGGGGCTGCCTCTCGCTAACGGACGTGGAAGCCGGCCGCGTCCCTACCTTCGGTTCCACGTGGCCACGGAACTACACCTCACCTCCCTGGCATCAGTCGTGGAGGTTCCGTCCGGCGGCGCGGCGGGGCGCCGCCGATGGAGTCCTCGGGCCACCGGAGTTGCTCCGGTGGTCCGATTTCATTTCCGTCTATGCCGTAGCTCATCCCGGGTCCCGTTCTTCACTGCAGAATCAACAAATCGTCTCTACGACACGTTTTGTCGTCGTCCGCCGTTCCACACAACAAGAACAAATGGGCGGTGGGTTCGGACTTGTTCGTTGGTCCGCACCCACCACGTTAGCGGTTTGAAACAACACCATAATTCCCAGCAATTGATAAACATCGACCCGTAATAATAATCCGCGGACAAATTGGTTGGTCTGCGTTCTTGTCTTGGAGGAAAACAAACATGGGTATTATCATTTTCAAAACGACCCCTACCTCAACGTCGTCGTCGGACGCGAGTTCGTCACGGAATTGACCGTCACGGAAGAAAAGTATCGTCGCGTCACGGAAGGGCGTCGCTATCGTGCGGTACTCAGTGTCGCGTAGAAAAACTCCGAGGATCAAGAACATACATATTTAATTATAACAATTAAATCCATGTTGATGTTATAATCCACAAAGAATTAAAAGGACTGTAATCCCCTACCTCCTAATGTCGATCGAAGATTTTCGCGGGGATGGAACGTCACGGAAGAAGCGTCAGCGTCACGTCGCGTCGATCTCCGGGGGTCTGGCATTCTTCTTCACCCCTTGTCGGAGGCCGGCGTTCTTCGCGTTCTTCGCGAAGGAGGATGAAGGACTTAATGTTTTTGTCAAATCCTCTCAACGAACAATCCTCAAGAAGACATGTGTTGGTCTTATTTCGTTACATGACAACAAACGAAAATTAAAGATAAGTAACGGAAAAATTAATTCATATAATTAATTTCAACGAATTAACCGCCCAATTAATAGGGGCGTTATGAATTTAGAAAACGCGTCAGTTGAGTTCATTAATGAGGAGTTTTTTTGGGTGCGTTACTTAGAGGAAAAGAAACGGTGGGGCTCGTGCGTGCCCCACCTCACAAATATCCTACCAAGAGGGTAGGATATTTTGAATTTCACCCTATCCTCTTCAACTCAGTTTAAGAAGCTTTAAGTGGCTTTTGAGTGTCTTTAAGTGAAATAAAAATAATGTTGTTGCACCACTTTATTTTATTTCTTAACTTAACCCAAATATTTAAAAACCACACCTGAGCAAACGCAACTCTGGAAGAGGATTTTCTAAGAAAATACCAGTGTTGTGATTCCATCGGTGCCCTCAAAATTTGATTCCGAGCACCGGTTCAAAAGTTAGAAAAACCCGATCATTCATTCACTGAACGTACCCGATCCAAACTTAGGAAAATGATTCCGGGCACACCGGGCCTCGGAATCAGGTGCCGTCAGAAACTGCGTTCTTCTAAAATTCCAAAGAAAATTAAGAAAAAAATTTCCTTGAAATTTACGGGTCTATACATACAGACGCATAAATAATTCATGACTATTGTACATTCATTGTAATCCACATACATCATGATTATTGACGACGACTAGGAAAAAAAATCCCCAATTGATGTTGAACAACCAAGATCAAAACGAAGAACAATATATGGAACAAAATACAACAATTATGATCATATTGAGTTAGATATATCATATCCTAGATATAATCCACTTCCAATAGTGTAAAAAATCCCCATTTTATCCTGAAATAGAGATAGGACTGGGGCATACCTAATCGAGAACAGACCACATACTAAGAGAAGTACAGATCCGTCAATTTGGCCCTTGATTCATTTTGAATTGTATTAAAGTGCCCATGGTTTTTGTTCGAAAGCCAAACAAAATGAGTGTAATTGGAATATGGTTGACCTAAAATGTTTATAGATATAATAATGGGGTTAGGAATTTTCTTTAAATTATTTTTAGTTTTTTAGAAATTTACACATACATTTTTTCAAATTGTGTGCCCTAATTGATTGGATATTAAATCTGCGGTGTGTAGTTACTCATAGGAGGGTGAACAGTATGAAAAAAGTCTTTCCAACCATGAAACCCCCCTATAATTATTATTTTCTGTTTTTATTATCCAGAGTGCACTGTTTGGGGATAATATGGGCCAAATGTGCACTATCCACATACCCTCCACAGATATCCAACTTCTACACAAAAATACTGTAGATAAACCCAAAAAAGAATATATATAGAAAACCACAATTAATATTTATAAAAAATTGGTATATCTCTATTAACGATTATTTATATTTCAATATTTTCACCATATAATGATCCATCCATGAGAATTACTCTCAATCATCTCTATGATTATTAGTCAAATAGAAAGGGTCAAGAGAACTGCATATCTGCTTCCCTATCCCATATTTCCACTAAACCTGCCCATGTTTATTCGTGAACATGGACAAGTTTCCCGATTCCATAATCTATATGCATTGTATTTCCCAATGGACATTACTCCCAAACATCTCTATGATTCTACGTCAAATTTATCGATCCCTAATCCCAGCATATCTACTTCTCTCTCCCATTTTTCAACTTAACATGCACATTTTTTCACTTGAACATGGCCATGTTTCCACAATACATGAACTATAAACATGGTATTTACCCAGGAAACATTCAAACTACCACCAAACAGACATATCAAATGCTCCTCACATATTCTACTCAGTCCAAATAACTCTAACACGCATACCTTTTAACAAGGCAGAAGTGATCTACATGGAATTTCACAATACACCTTATATGGTTCCATACATATATTTTCTTTGTAACTGTTTTTCTAGGTAAAGTATATGATTTATAGGTGCTTCTCCAATGTTCTACCAAATCATAGGGCACACAATCGAATCATATCTACAAGAACCTGTATAATACATTCTAGGTATCAATGTATTAGTGGGTGGAATTTCATACTCAATAAAACCTCATGAAAGTAACATTATAGAAGAAATGACATAAGGAAAAATAAAAAATGTCAGTCCTGGTCTGATACAATACTCTATGAAACCCTACCTATTATCCCTATTTCTCCAATGTAAAAATCAATCAGCTGAACAATCGAAAAGGTCTCAAATATATAAAATAAATGTACTAACAGAGGAAACTAGTTTAAAATCAACAAAATAACATCACTATTTCAAGGGATCATCATGATACTCAATATAATTATTTTGGTAACATATATCCACTGTCATTCTCAAATGAAAAACATATGTAGTAAACTAATATGTCATTGATTATAAACTTTTACATATTCATTGGTTTTTCATTGATTCATGAAAACAACAATATACATTTTCTTTCACGGCCACCAATACTAACAACATAGGTATTGTTCCCTTTTGTTCAAAATCAGATTCACTACCCACATCTTGGCATAAAATTCATACATCATATACTTCAGTATACAAGTAGCATCAACAACCTGATTCCCGACAAAGATAGTCTCATCCTCATATATAGTCCTTGTTGAATTTGACTCCACACCTTGAGGGTTGACCCTCCGGGTGAAACATTATGAAACCTCATACTTCTTTTCCCCAATCAAAATAAAATGAGTGTACTCCATTAATACTAATACCAAAGTCATTATATACTAACTCACCTAAACTGTGAATTGTATCTCAACAAGAAATGTCCTTAATTTTCACTCCTCAGTAGACTTTATAACTATTTGAGAATGATTATTTCTTCCTAAATCATCATCAACCCTATTTATCTTCTCAGACATATATTCTAGATAAATGTCAAATGACATCAAATACTAAATCAATCTACTCCATTGAAGATTAAATTCTCCTTATGTAAATATATGATTTAAGATCTTGTGATATGTATACATTGTATACTTTTCACCCAATAGTTAATGTCTCAAAAAATTCAATGTATATACCATTGCAACTATTTCTAGGTCATTTATTGGGAACATTAAGTCATGTGGACTAAACTATTTAGGACTATTTTTTTACTAATCTATCTCCATGTTGTAGCTTTTCTCTAATAACATCCAACTATGCATCATAAACACCATATATTCATCACCTAACATAGGTATGATCAAATATTGTTTCATTTTAAAGATAATCTTCATCTCCATGATTGCATTATCGCATCCTCCAATCCACTCTAAAATTACACCTTCATTGTCTATTTCAAATGTGGTTCTTCCAAAATGGAAATGTCCTAGATGATTTAATCATTGTATCCTAGTATCCCAAGAATGTAATGGATATCGAAAAAATTCCTTGTCTATTCCTAAGAATCATATTCATAAACATTATATGGGTCAAATGTCAAAACTTACTATTAGATGATGTGACCTATTATGGGTACCTAATCAATCAAAAACATACACTTTTATATCAAGATTTATAACTTATCCTCCCTCTGTATACTCAAGATGTTGTAATGATGTTGGTCGTGATCATCGTGAGCCTTGACTGACTGAAAATTAAATTTTAATTATTTCAATCACTTTTAAGAGGAATGTGATAAACTAAACGTTCAACCCCAAAAGGAGAGGAAAGACCAAATAAATGGAAATTTAATTCCACCTGTTCTAATATCAAAAAAAATTCCTGATACAGTGGTTACCTTAGTGTTATTTTTATCAATTATAAGATCTTCAAATTCATAGGCCAGCCTATCCCATGACATAATGTAATATTAATTCTGATCATCAAATTGTAGATTACCCCAATGAGAATCAGATCATGATTTTCTATCGAGGTATATTGATCATCACTGAGAGTCACATTTAGTGACATTCCCTTCATTTTGGTAGCTTCCTCCACATAGGAATTAATAAAATGAACTTGTTCAACCACCACTTCATCTGAACTCAAGAGCAATTCAAATTATTGTTCACCCACACCACCTGGCTTCCATTGGTAAATGGTCCCACTGTACATTTTCTTGGTGTTTAACATCTTGTCTACTCACGTCTCCAATGAGGGTGGTAAATATGATTAATCCATTCCTTTGTGAATCTTCCTCCAGTTTCCCCTCGGACTAGGTGGCTCACCTGCAAAAAAATTATTTCCATATTCATTCTACTCCTTTACACTATCATCTTTAGAGGCATGATCCATATTCAGCTGGTCTATATTCTATCCATCCACTTCATGAACATAAAAACTATTGCATAGAGGAACTGATGTCTGGGTCACTAGACTAGCACCCCTTGTATTTCTAATTTTTGTTTGGTGAAACATGTCTTGAAAAAACCATTGTGAACCCTCCTTGGACAAAATGCCACTACCCACCTTCTAAACCTCATCAAACAAAGCTGCATTTGATAAGAATGTGTTACCAAACATTTCGGTTACCCCTTGTCCTATATCCTTCTCATCACTGCCTTCTAATCTAGTTACATCGTTGTAACTCCCATCCAAATAACCTCTTTCACTAAATCATTGTTTGATATGTGACCAATATCAGCCCTATTCCGTGTATTCACCTCCATAATACTAGTCATTTCTTGCCTCAGAATATTAAAAACATCAAATACCATTGGATTAGGATCTGGAACCCCCACTTGTATCTTGTCCATTTCACCAGTCAAGTTACTCAGAATCACATTACCACCATCCATGTGGATTGTACCTCCACCAATATAAACTGAAATACTTCCATCCACATCAATTGTCTTACAAAAATTTTATTTATACGTGGTTCGAGACTAGGAGTCACCAACACATGAAAACATCGACCCCACGAGCCTGTAATCCTCTACCCTATGAACAAATCTTATGCACGACGATCAGAACTGAAACTACGACTCAAATAAAACAATTTTACTGGAGTGGAACTCCCCACACACATCGATCAAAAAATCTCAATTGGCGGTTTAGCTAATTCAGAGTATACACAAATATGTGGGGGAATCAGATGGCATACCACCTTAGACCTAATGTCTGAACATATGTATCGCCCAACTAAATTTCCATGCATTCAGTGAATCGATGGGTTTTGAAATGGTATAGGGGGATACAGAAATCTTACAAATATATCCATTTTTTGAGGAATCTATATTCATATGAAAATAATAAAACCACTTGAATTAGAGAAAATGAGATCCTCCATATATGCGAGGTGTAGTTGACCAGGAAAGAATCAGATTCTCCCCAGATGAAAACATGACCATGATGTTCATGGAATCAAAAATCCCAATTGTTTCCTGCACCTCAATACCCCATGATTCGATGATCCGCTGATCGATGTAATCCACTGTTGGATGATGGTTTTTTAATTGAACAATAATGGTTAGATTCAGGAGTGAGGTTCCATTTCTGAATTCCGATGTTGAAATCGAAACAAGTGGGCTACCTTGGAAATACTGAAGAACCATTGGGAAAAGGAGGATCAAAGGGACGAGAGGTAATAATTTAGGGATGGAGAATAGGATGAAGGGTGGCCATCTCACATCAGAATGATATAGCCGCGGACCCTCCCTCGTAAAGTGGGAGAGGCCGGTGAGAAATATATCCCCCACTAGGTCGTGGTCAGGTGATGACCAAGCATCCCGAAATCCATCTAAAATGGTTATTGTATAATAAAATTATTTAATGTGTAGTTAAATAGTATTCATACTAAATAAAGAAATGAATGATATGATTATTTTAAATTGGTTGGAAACATCATCGTGAGTGTTGGAGTACACCGGGATATCATCCACAAACACTACAAAAATTTGATCCATGTAATAGTGAATAATTATGTTCATCAAAAAATAAACACTACTAGTGCATTCATAAATCCAAATTGCATCTTGAAGAATGCCTAAATTCCATACATTGTTCAAAAATCACTCCTCAATATATAAGATGGTCTATATTTCATATGATGATACCTTGTTCTCATGACTATATTAGAGAAAGTACACTTACCTTTTAAAAGGTCAACTATATCATCTATATGCCCTAGAGGATACCAGTATTTCACAGTCATCAAGATCAAAATTAAATTTTTAACGAATTATTGTTAGGCCATGTTAGTATTCACTTAAAAAAAGTGAGAACCCAAATGAAACATGCTTTAATGGATAAATCCCTTTTCCAAAAACTCTTCCAGTTTAGTCTTAATATATTTAATCTCTGTTGGATTCATTATTTTTGGATGAATAGAAATTGTATCATCATTATACATGATCTCATTTATAAACTCTACATCTTTCTTAGGTGGAATCCCATAAACATGATCAATACGGATATCCTAGATCCATTCCACTAAAATTGGATTGACATCAAACATTACACCATTGTCATCTAGTAATATTATAGAAACCTAGGCAGTGTCCTCCTCTAGTTTGTGAAACCCTGGCCTCGCCCAACAAGCCTGGATATCCCACAAACCTCAGTGAATATATTTTTCACTCCTAGGGGATTTAATAGTCACACTACAATAGTAACAATATACGTGGGTTCGTTATGATACTAACCAATGCATAACCATAATTAGATCAAATCTTGGACTATTAATTATGTGATAATCCCAACTAAAATGATTATTTATGACCTAAAGAAAACAACCATATCAGAAATATATGTATATTGACCATGTTCTCCAATGTGTAGATATCTTCATAACCCCGATCATGATTTCATGAACTAGTCTTGAACCATTCACATGTTTGGTAGATTTAAATTTTTTATAGGAAATAGTATAAAATAAGGATATAGAAATCATTTAATAAACAAGAACAAATCCTCTAAAACATGAACATCCAACTGTGCCATCAATAATTGATGGATGAACTAGATGAAACATTAAGGTATATATTCTTTGGGATGCAGTTTGAGTCCCCTAGGATCCAGCACACTACTGATACATGATCTCTTTCCAACAAGAACCTCATGAAATATATCCTCTACCATGTCCCGTAAAATAATAACTTCTAGACTTGTATAGTGCGTAAGATCCAATTTTTGTATTATGGTTCTATCTAGCTTCTCCATCTCTACTCATATGATATAGGTCTATACATAGTAGCGCTATAAAATAGGTGAAAATCAGTCAAGTAAGATCGTACAAAACTAATCCTTCCCCAGAGAAACAATTATTTAATTTGGTTTGGTCTACATTTCCATAAGGACACATCCTTCCCTAGAAATTCATACCACCTGGTCATCCAACAGAAACCACGTGTCCTCCAACAGAATCCTCATTCATGTTAACATCATATATAATATATTGTTTTACCACCCCCCAAAACTTATTCATCCTAATGATATATACATGGGAAATAATTTAATATTTAATTATATCATCAAAACAATTTTCTATAATATCTTCGTCCACCAGAAATGTATGTACCAATCACACCATATTTGAAATTCATTATGTATATCCCATCAGAAACGTACTCCATTATTTTAACCCTATAAAATCATCCTCTTTCTCCTTCATGAGAATCATAGGGTACACTTGATACAAGAACATACCATGATATCCTTATATTTCATACAATCCAGTATTCCATCAAGATTCTTGATGTACCACCTATTCATTTCTTAACCAGGTAACATATAATAAAACAATTGGGATCTCATCTAAGAAAGAGTCTCCAAGTGGCCATGAACCTCCCTTATAGAGGGTGATACAACTGAAAATATCATGTCAGATCATTCATAATTATCACAAACTAGCCTTGGTATCGTTCCATGACCACCATGAATCAAGAAAAGATTTTAAAAAACTCTTCTCCCTCTACCTCACATGGATAGATCAGTGCCTTATCTTCCACCACTAGAGTTGCATTTCCATCCATTTCCTCCAATTTTCATCTCAAAATGAATTATCATAGAAGAATATGTCTATAATTTAAAAAACATGTCTCATGGCCTATGAAAACATTAAAATATTCTTTTAATTTTCATTCATGATAATCTATAACAATTCATTCCCCCAAACCCCACCACACTATCAAAACCAAGGCACTTCCTCTACCCTTTCCCATCCAACATCTAGTTCACAATTATCCAAGGGTAGAAACATCCTACTTAACAACATTTCGTAATAGAGACCCAGAATGTTGACATTATTTTATCATTTTACAAAATTTAATTTATATTAAGAACCATTACATTTTAATTGCACAATCCTGGAAAATCATTTCAATTTCAGAAACATACACAAAACATGTTTTCACATGCATGCCTAATAAGTACTCACATTACAATATATCTAGAGATACTAGATTGATGCATGCATAATCAACTCACATTCCATCCTGGGACATGATTAAAATCAGGTAAAATAACAAATACCTGAATCCCAACACAAAAAAAGTCCTTCACTCATGTTGAAATAATTTTCAACTTAAAAAAACCAATAACATCAATCCCAACCATGGTAATAAACTTTTACCCTCATATATGTCGTAGTTAATCAGCAGAATGAGCTATTAACCAATGATTGATTCATCATAGTGTCATATCCTCCTCAACATATTGTAATACATAACAAAACAAAATAAAACTCACAAGATACAACATTAGGATGTCCCAACCATGGTGGCCCACATGAGTTCTCACAAAACTGCAAGTCACATGAACTTAGTCGTGCCTCCACATCTGCTAGTGGCTACTGACTAGAATATATGTTATAATATAGATCATGGAGTGATGATACCCTATTTATCAATTTAGAACACGAGAAGAGATAAATAAGGGTAAAAAATATGATATAAACAATAAATAAACCAATCAAGTATCATAATATGAATGAAATATAAACAGAATATCCCAAACTAAACATTGGACATGTCATCCCAAAATGTGTCACAAGTCACTATGGAAAAGAAAATAATAAATTAAAAAACATACAACCCCTAATGGGGTCCCAAACCACATTTTGTTCTCTCATCTATTTTAAATCCCAAATAATCCATCTAACATTGGAATATTTTACATATCATGTTCTATAGAAATGATTTCTATTCATAAAATGATTAGGTAACCTATGTAGAGTGTGAGTACAACTCAATATTTCACACCCATCAATGTATAAAACAATATTCATTAAAAAATAGTGAATAATTTTGTATAAATAATGAAATATAATAATTAATGAAATCAATTTACATATATTTGATTGTAATTTAAGTAACTACATAAACACTCAAGATCCTAAGGGAACCCAAGAATTCAACACATTCTTTGTCCCATGCCGGAGTTTGAAATATCCGAATGGTATATTACATATAACAATATCATGGTTATCATTTTTTGTTATATTTCAATTTATATCACTTCTAATTGGAACCATAAGACAACGCCATCATATTATGCATAGAACTCCATTTCTAGAACCCTTTGTATATTTAATTCTTCAGTTCAAGTACCACAATCTTTTTATCATACAAACACCAACGAGTATTTTGAAGATGTAGTCTGTGTCCAACTTTCATTATCACAGGTATCAAAAAAGTATCCTTTTGAAGAAGTTTTCAATGACCCAAACTCATTAAAAGTGTGGGCATCTGAAGTCAAAATCCATGTCCCATAAATTATAATGAATAAATTATTCTAGTGGTCTTTCAATGCAATAATAATTATCACTCACTAATTATTAATCAAGGAAATATTTCCCATTTATCAAATTTATCTTGGTGAATCATAATTAACACATTAACCATCAATTCTTATCATGGTATTCGATTATATTTTATTACAAAATACTGTGATTCAATACTTTGACCACGTTAAATAATATGTGTAATTCACCATTAATACATTTTCCATTATTCAAATAATATTAGAAATTAAACGATTATGGTTATGTCAACCATCTCCTAGTACCCTTTGTAAATTAATTCATATCAATTTAATTGACCTATTACAGAATCCAAATTTCTCTTCAATTCTACAATTAAAATGTTATGTAAATTAATTTACTAATAAATTAATCAAATTTCAATAATTTCTAGGGCCCCAATTAAAAAATAATTATAATCACATGGTAATAAAATTAAATATATTAAATCCTCAATGTGATTTTAAAATAAAATAAATTTATAATTTTTAAATTATATATTGGAATTCAAATCAAAACTATTGGATTTTCAAATTTTACAACCTACCTCATGATTGATGATGACTTCTCACAAATGGAATTACATATTGAAGTGAAACAAAAAAAACTTGATGAAGAACATGATCAAGTACCGAATCCGAGAATCATGATCAAAATGTGTAATGCCAATCATAACCTAGATGTAATCCATTACCATAAATGGAATATGAAACCCTTCTTTTCCACAAGACTGAAGAGATATAGAGAAACATAATCAAGAAGAAACAACCTACCCGAAGAGGAGAAGTATGCCAATCATCCCATTGATCGTTCATTAATGGGGTTTCAGACCCTTCATAATTCATCTATAAAATTTGCAAAAAAAATATTTGTAGGTTTAGGATCAGGATACGGTGTTTAGGGATATAAAATTCTGGTTTTAGAAGAAAATTAATTAGTTTTTTTAATAGAATTCCATATACACAGTTTACTAGATAGTGGAGAAAAACTTTACAAATCGTCCAACATTGTCATAAAAAAGTCCAATAGGTGGTTCATAGTTACTCTAATGTGTAAGAAAATTTTGAAATAATATGTGAAATCCATTAAATATTCCGTTGTATGGTTCTGTATATTTTTCTGAGGTTGGGGGAACAGTTTGGGAAACCGTGCACCAACTGTGAACTACCCAAATCCAATTCAAAACATCAAATTTACAACCAAAAAACACCCTAGATAAACTCATACAAGATATAATCAAAAAATAATAATGAGTATATGTTATCATGATAGATATATCTCCAGTAACATTTTGGGATCTTACAATTATATAATATAACTTTTTCATTAAAGGATAAAGAGGAATGATTCAATCAACATTAGAGATTTTCAACAATTATGTCATAATATATTCTCATGAAAGACATTAAAAAACGATTAATGAATTTTATATAGAACAAATTGATGACCATAGACTCATATAAATTTTTAAATGATTTATCCATATGTTAAATGTTTCAAAAAGGTTTCAAATCATTAATACTATTTTTAAAATTTGATTAAATATACCACTTAAATATTTTATCATTAAATAATAAATATAAGTATTTTAAATCCATTGAATGTCATTGTCTAATATTATAATCCAATATTTACATCTCATTTTGGCATAAATAATAAATGTAACTACATTATTAGTTAATACATGAACTCCCTATCAAAAAACGATGAAATGAGGTCATTTTGTAAGAAATGGGTTTCTTCAATACTAATTGTGACATTGTAAGCACCACCAATACATAGTTTATAATTAGTGTATATTTCTATAATATTTGTTTAGAGCATTAAAATAGAATATTTATCCTCTAAAACTAATTACATGTATGAAAATATTGCTTATAATTTATTTTTATACCCATTTTTACATGAGAATTATATATATTGGTGGCCTCACTAACCCAACTGCAAATTCTTTTTAAATTAATAAATTATTTAGTGTGGTTTTGTAATTCCAAATGAATTTTATTATTATATCAGCTTTATATAAATTAACATAAGATTTTATAGAACAATATCATAAATTAATAAACAAAAAGGTATTTTGGATTTTGAAAAAACAATGACATTTCTTGAACTACAAAACCCACCAAGTATTACACTAAACAAGATTCTTCAAACATCATTTAATGGTAACAAATTAACCTCACACATATCACTATAAATATTCATTTTAAAACAATTATATATTTTATTTTCAATCCCCATAACAATACTTTTTTAGTACATTGTTTTTATTTTAAAATTCCATTTCATCCAGTCACATCTCTTGTCCCTCATCCAAAATATTATTATATCCCTTATATCACTCATTTATTATAAATTTTAAAATATTATCATAAATTTTTATCATTAACTATGAATATAATCCACATTGATATTATATCTTATGACATATTCATGAACATAAGAAAACTATAAAACATGCTTCCATAGATAATACAACATCTATATTTCTCAATCATCATATAATCTATAGTAAAACATATTAAAAAACAAAATTTGAATCTAATTTTAATATCTATTTAATGTGATCAAACAATCCCTACACCCAACACACACAAAAACAATAGGTACAACATTCCAATAAACTAAAAAACATTAGTCTATTATAAATATAAAATCCTACTAATATTCTCACCCTATAATATCTCATGTTATAGATATTAATACTTGTTCATTAAATCAAAATCCAAATAAAATAAATTATATTTTTAGGATTATTTAGTACATATAATGGATAGTCCAATAAAATTTAATGAATTGTATTTGAAGTGTTAGTTAATGTAAAATTGGAAAATAGTAATTTGGAATGTATAAAATTGGAAGATGAAAGTACTAACATTTTACATTTGATTTGAAGGATATGGGCTATTATAGGGTGGGATTTCAATCCTCCATAACATAATTTATCAAATATAGATCATGAATATACCATTATTTTAAAAATGTTTTAAACAAATCACCCTAAGACGGGTGAATCCATGTCTTTGATGATTTAATTCTTTTTTCCTCTTCTCAATAGATGGTATCTTATCCCATAACTAAATAACTTATATTAAACATTTCATTACATTTATCATTATGAAATTCATTCACATCAAATTTCAGGCATATGAGATAACTGTAAATCATGATATGACACATATAGTTTTCTTTTTTCACACACACTAAGAAAAAAGATTAGAAAATACCCACAAAATTATTCTAGGGATACCATAATCCATGATAACTAATTATTTGGAAAATACAATATTTATGTGTAGTCAATACCCACTAAGTTACATTGGCTATAAATTTTTAGTTAAATTAATTCATCACCAATGTTCACATCATGTTGTGTAGTTTAGTGAATAGATTACATCATCGGGATATTTCTTCCATTTTTTATTTTGTATACTTATTTTATGATTTATAGTTTAGGGACATGTAGGTATCATTTAAATGAATTAACATTAAAATATCTTATTAATAAAAATTAGTAACTAACATTATATTTCTGATTATAATGCTTACATCTATACATGTTGGTTTCCCTATGATACACTTCTAGATAAAATCAACACCTTGGTATTTTTGTTGAATATTTGTTCATCAAAACCCCTTTGCATAATATAAAATTACATAGATTAAAATATTCCATAATTTTAATTTTATTTTAACATATTAGGCCTCTAATAATTTATTTGAAGTATTTATCCATAATGTTCTTGTAAAAAATATCTATATATATATATAACTAGTTATTATAAAACAATTATCTATTTTATTCATTCACATAATTATAAATGATTATCTATTTTATTCCATCTTAAATACACAACACATTCTCTATACAAAGGGATAATAAATGAAATCATCATCAGTGAAAACTCTTCATCTATAAATAATAATTCTCATAAAGGACATATTTTTAACAATAATTTATTTCAAATTTCATAAGAGATAGTTCCTATCCAACTTATCATATCACTTATAAATTCTACATATTTAATTTTATTGACCTAATTACTAATATATCAAAATAAATTGAAATTAAATTTCAATGTATGTGATTACATCTCAACAGAAATAATGTTTCTTTCTCTAATAAATAACATGGATTATATAAAGATTAATAATTACCATATAATTATATAAATTCTATTTATGTTTCGATAAAAAACTATTTAATGGAAAATATAAACACCAATAATAATTTTTTGTATAAAATGAATTTTTTTATATACAATATAAACATTTTCTCTCAAAACAGTCATATTGTTCATTGTAAAAAACTGGTCATCATGTAGTACTCCATTTATAATGACATAGTTCTCCAAAGAATATCAATTTGAAATTTATTTCCATGTAAAATGCTTACTATTATTTGTAAACTTGAGAATAGATAATAACTAAACCATCATATTTCAAGATATTTACATTTTCTATTGCACATTTTTACAACCCTACCACATTTAATCCAGAACGTTGATTAATTTTATGTATATAGTATGTAGACCAACAAATTAATATGGAAACAAAACCAACTATATCCACTATGGAATTCCTGACATCAATAGTTCATTTTATGACCCACCCCACCCCTTATTTCATACATGAATTTTATAATAAATAAAATTACATTTACCATGAATCATAAAAATTATTTTCCTCAGTTTTGAGTAACCTCAATATATATAGGTTCACCATGATGTGGTCATATTTTAATTATCAAAACAACTGAATTCTCCCAAGGCTTCTTCATATCATTAATTAAATATCATGGTGTGGTGAACAATTCTCCTAAACATTTAATGATAAAATCATATATAATAATTGAAAAACATATTTTCCAAAATCAAACCATGTATCATTCAAAAATATTAATTTTTATCCATCACAAATTCTTAAACAATATATTTAGATTCATACACAACATCCAAAAATACATATTCATGCCTTCAATAACGTTGTATAAATCTGGAAAAATATTTTTTTCCTAGATTCCCTTATTTTTTAAAATATATTACATAATTCCCAACATTTATAAGGTATATAATAAAAAATTTATATAGGTTGAGAATGTTATATGCATCGAAAGTATTTTTTTCATTTTTAATCATTTTTTCTATCACTTACTACTTTTATATATTTATATTAATGACATCAAAACACACCTTCTGATTTTAATAATTAATATACGGAATATACCATCACTTGAGTTATTGGTTCATTAAAACATAATTTTTGAAATGTTATTTTAGAGTACAACAATCCATTACCATAAAATTGAAAACACATAGTGTTTTGAATCCTATATCATTTATTATTTTCTAGTAATTTTTTTCATCATACATAAACCACCACCATTATAATCTAGTTTTGATTTCTGATTATTTATTTAATAAAAATAAAAAATTAAATTATGTAGTTCAAAAAATCCTCACATGGTATTTTACAATAAATGACATCAAAAAAATTCTAGAAATGAGATAATACCATAAATATAGGGATAATTATTCCTCCATCTTTTAATCAGATCCACCAAGCATATTTATTTCATGGTACTTAATTATCTCCCCTTATAAATAAAACTCAAATGGTATAAATATTCAATAATTTTTTATTATTTTATATTATTTTATATAAAAACATATAGTGGTATCTTCCCCATTTACTCCCTCATTTTATTATACACTTCTTGAGACTCTTCTCCCTCATCATTTACACTTGAAAATATTTTTCGTTCAAAAAATTGATGAATTCCCTCGTAGTCATTAATATTACCTCAACCATGATTCATTGAAACATTAATTTCAATCACTTCTAACACCAATTACATTATTCCTATGGATTATTATTATGTTAATTAAAAAATTATTAATGTGTCATAAAAATACTCTAATTTGAAAAATATAATACCCCATATAAGAAATCAGATTTAATGGTAATGACATTATCATTATTTATTTTACTCATAAAAATCCATTAACACTATATTAATTGGATAATAAATTCATTCATTCTCAATGCTAATGTGATATTAATCAAACAAATTAACAAACATTGTTTATGAAATAATGAATAAAAATGTGTGAGAAATATAAAAATATGATCGAATTGATATCCCATGTTTAAGATAAACATGTGTTACCACTTGATATCAAAGATATCTATTTCATTCTAGGATTTAACCACACTAAAATAATTCCAGCCATCCATTGAATTTTTATTGTAACACCTCAAGCATAAATGGTACACTTATCTTTGAAAAATGCAATAGCATCCGTTGTACGCAACATCGAGTTCTAGCACACCAAGACCAATCAAACTTGCTGTTTTGAATATTAATACACAATTTTTTAAATTTTTTAAATTTTATTTATTTATATGGATTTCAATTTTTGATTCGGAATATCAAAATTATCTTACGGTGATTTTATGTTCTTTTTCTGAAAACATTTAATTTTTGCTGATTTGTGAAAAACAGTATGTTCATGTTTAAATCCAACATTTATTTAAATAATAATTATTTTAATGTAAATTTATTTTGAAGTCAATATAGATACCTAATTACAATATTAGTCCAATGTATTTCATTGGAGTCATTTTTTAATAAGATTTGATGTACAAAATTTTATTGAATTTTTTAATGTCTTTTACCCACCTTCTAGGAACAGTTTCAAATTTGCATAAAACGTAATTTTACCACTTCAATGAATTTAATTTAAAAAATATGAGAGACAAAATGGACATCAGTAATTTAAAATTTTGTTTTATAGGATGAAAATAGTTTTTTTCAATATTAACAGTGGAATTTTATTTACAACTGTTAAAAGTAAACAGGTTACTCTAAACCATGTTCTAATTCTATTGGATAAGTGTATTTCGAAAAAAATAAATATTATAAAGAAATTATGATCATTTTGGTCTACTTGGATTAGATTAGTACATTTATTAATATTTTATTTATACAAGAGTTAAAAGTGTTAAATTCAATCATTAATAACTAAAACATTTTTAATATAGGGTTATACATATGATAAATTAGACTATAAATATTAATTAGAAAACTCAAAATATTTCATAAATTATGAAATTTTATTTATTATTGTTTGAAATTAAATAATTATATTTATTTATGACACAATGTTGATGCAGTAAAATCCTTATTACTTAATGATTTAAATAATTAATTTTAAAAATATCAAAATAAATGTAATTTGAGACTTTTTATGAAATATACGAATATTCTGGGTTAACATGTCATTTTAGGGATGATTTAAAGAATTTGTTTCGATGTAATCATGTTTTTTGACTTTCAAACAAACCAAATACTAAATAGTGTCAAAATTGACATAATTTAGTATTTAAAAAAATAATATATTATTAAATGATATAATATTCATAAAAATATATGGTTTTGCAACAGGACATATATATTGATAGAGATAAAATAAATTAACCACTTAATGTTCTATTATAATTTAATACTAGGTGTACTAACCATGTAATATTAAATACAAGAAGACATTGTAAAAGTTAAACTATTTCACTTTGAGTTAAATCAAAATGATATGGTCGATTTGGTGACTTAAACTTGTCTAAAACCTATCGGTTGTCTATATTTTGACACATACCACACCTTATCCTCAAAATAAATCCATATTACCTATTATAAACTGAATATTATTTTATAATCAAATAATATATCCATATTTTTCTATTTTGACCATCGCCTCTCTTATAAAAGGGTACTCCCCCTTCTCTTAATTTTACACTTCCAAATACTTTTGGCTCAGAAAAACACTTCCAAAATATCAACCTAACTACACTCACTTCAACATAGAGTCTTTAATTTTAGCATAATCCAACCTAGGTAGCCATTTTTATCTAATCAAAAGGAACAACTTGAAGAAGAGGTAATTACTTTATCACCTATTTGAAATTAGTTTTCATCTTCCAATTCCTCTTTCATTATTGTCTCAATAATATAATAATAATTCTAGTAACATATAAATACTGAGATTTTATCATAAATAAGATAAAACCATATTCATTATTATATCCATCCTATGAATGACCAAGTCACCATAAGTGTTTACGTATGGCTTACCGTCTCCAACTCGTGGTGCAGTTTTTTATTCAACAGATCATTATTTTAATGGGTATAATAATAAGTATAATTGATGAAGATAATAAGAAAAACATGTTAATGATTCAGTTTATATTATACACAATCCAATTAAATATGATATCACCATTAATTGAATGATATTGTCGCTCATGCGTACGTATGGCTTACAATATCCACGACGTGATGAGATTTACATTCCCACCATAACTATTCAAGAATAATTTAAATTTGATGATTAAAAAATATTTATGAAATTAATATCATTATGGATACAAATTATGTACATCCAATCCATATCAAATATGACATTCATCACAAATCAGATACATTAAAACAAATCAGTGAACACCCAAGACAATAATACTAATGAAATATTAATAACAAAGAAAAATTAGAAGATCATGTGTCATATAATTATTATATACAAGGTTCTTTTATTATTTAATAACAATTATTTAACTATTATACAGATGGTTAACGTACCCTCAAACAAAGAAATGTTTAGGGTAAGGGTTACTTTTACAATCTCTTTATAATCTGAGGTTGTTTATATGTAAGTATCTACAGGTATCTCTTTATCAACAACATCCATCTTTCTAAAAAATTTATTTCAAAACATTTTTAATATTTACTAGATTATGGGATAAATTCATTTATATCATCATTTGAGATTTTATAAAGTGGTTTGAAAGGAATCATTCCATCTCATTCCAAATAAGGTATTTTATGACCATTTCGAGAAATTAAAGAAGGAATGATTTTTAACTTATACGATGGGTGCAGCTATGTTCTACTATTATAACACCTTTGATGATTCTTTTGTAAGCATATAATAATATTTTGAAAATAAATGTTTTATTTTAGAATTAGTTACTTTTAAATGTTTTCAAAATAGAATGGTATATTTCTCTCAAAGAGTCTTGATTTAATCTATGTCTACATCCTTTGTTAGATTTTACGTTTTTTTATGATGCTCTATGATGATACCATCCACAGTATTTTATTGGTTGTTTTGTGATATGTTTGATAGTGGATGTGATATTTATATAACATTCATGGTTTAAAGTCAATTTATTAACATTTTGTATGCTAGTTTTAATATGATTTATTATGTTATGTTTCAAACTATTCATATGAGGAATGCATTAGACTTAGTATGTGACTGGTGGCGCCCGTTAGAGGTCCTAGATGAATCAGTAGGTCTACTGAGACAAACTAGTGTCTTGTCACTAGGAATTGACAATATATTATTTGTATTCATGGAACGAGTCTTTGAATATGTGTTTATGATGTCAGGAATTATGAATTCCATCATTATGAAATTAGATATTGATAATACATGTGATTATTCAACTTGTAAAATATACATGGAAGAAGTAAATGAAATTACCTGATTTATCTTTTCCATATTATTCAGATGTTTTAGTTTAAAATACTTTTGATTTAGTCTATACATTTCTTTAAATGTTTATTATTATTATAAAAGTTCTTGACATATTGTTATCCTTACTGAGCATCTGATCTCACCCATTTCATATGTTTTCTTTTTCCCATGAAGTGAAAAAAAATATATTATGATCAACCATGAGGGATATGTCAAAGGATATGAGTATTCTCAAAGGGGACAAAATATAGTTTATTTATTTCATGATGTAATGTAAAACATATGTATGTCTCTAGTACTTCAAAGGCTACTAAACAAATCTGTCATTTGATACATGACCTCATGTGATCATGAAAATTTTTTATAAAAAAGTATAGACTCTAGGTAACAAGGTTCGGGGAGTTATAATTGGTATCGTAGGAAGTATAGTGCATGCCTTGGAAATTAGATTTATAAATAAACTAATTAGAGAACATTTCCCTATGGTTGGCATTAAGGATTAGTATAGAATAACGTCCAATAATTTTAGTGATATAGATATTTTATTAATTTTCCAAGAAGCACATCCTTGTCAGGATATGAGGAGGTTGAGGTGGATCTTACATAGATGTACCAAGGAGTGAAAATTATAACCAAGTGTTTCAAGCTTGTCCAAAGTTATCCTAGTACATGACAATGGGACTTTCTCCACTCTTGGTTATGAAATTCCCTTGGGATATTCTTAGGATAATTCACATTTTAATTACAAACCATTATGGAGGATTAATTTGTAAATAAATCCGTGAAAATTGTATTTTTTAATGATTAACGATTATATGCATAAGCAGTTCAATTTTTGTTAGGTTTTTTAAATGATTTGAATTATGTATTGTGAATCATAAACTATTCTAGTGTTTTCCATTGTTTATAAATGGATCCTAGTAAAAGGAATAGAAATGTTATCAATGAATGTAATCCATTTATGGATTTCACTCATACTCAAATTAATTATATTGGAGATGGTGATGCAACAGGCACTGAAAAACTAATAACCATACTCGAAAAACATACTAAGGTTATAAATAATAACCTTAACCGTATGGAGAACCTTGATCGACAACACAGATAAAAAATTTCGGACCTCTTTGTGAGGAAACAACAACCAACATTCAATGGGACTAAATATCCATTTTTAGGTGAGAAATGGATATGTTCCTTAGATAAAATATTTTATTTATTGCGGAGTAGCGAAAGGAAAAAGTTTTCATTGAAGATTATTGCCTCACTGGAGATTCAAATAAATGGTGGTCATTAATTCAAAACAAAATTGAGGATGAATATTATCAAATATGGGACGAAGGGTGTTTAAAGTGCATTAAATAGAAAAATAATCTCCTTGTGACCATCAGGTAGATATGGAAAGGAAATTTCTGAGTCTAAGGAAAAAGAAGGATAGGAATGTCGCAATGTATGAGGCTAACAATACATGCTTTCCAAGGAATTCATTATATTATATACGTAACCTAAGGATTAATATTAATTTATTTTTTGATGGGTTTAAACTATTTATTCATTACAAAATAGCCTCACAATTGTTCTCATCGTATGAAAATATTTTCTCTTGTGGTATCAAGATATAAAAGTAATTCTCTATGTCTTACTATATTTAATAAAAGAAGTTTAAGAAGATAATCGATTAAAAATATAGAAATTTAAATAATTCGAAGAAGAGAAATTTGGAATTTCTATCATGTAGTAAATTTAAGAAGAAACACCCCAATACTTGTCGAAAGGGAATTGGAGTTTGTTAGAAGTGTGGTGAAAAATTCAACCAAGCTCGTGATTGAATGATATAGAAAGAGGAAGTTTACGATGAAGACTAAAATTGTAGAGAAATGGGGCATTATGAAAATGAATGTCCTAAATGCCAAGGAAACTAACCATATAAATGGCTAATGGAGAATGTCCATGCTTATGTGATCACTACTACTGAGGTTGAAGCTCTGAATGACGTGGTGGCATGTTATTTTTTTCTCTCAAATTTTTCCA
This sequence comes from Viscum album, assembly GCA_963277665.1. Taxonomy (NCBI): domain Eukaryota; kingdom Viridiplantae; phylum Streptophyta; class Magnoliopsida; order Santalales; family Viscaceae; genus Viscum; species Viscum album. Next base: position 1,809,037,612 of record OY728136.1, on the reverse strand, counting down.
ATGCTCTATTTGATAATGGATCATCACATTTTTTCATATCTTCACAATTTTATAAGAATATTAGATATTTTCTATTTTATTAACATGCTAGTTGTTGGTCAATAATCCAATGGGCAGTGTCATTGCAACAACGTTTTTTGAATCAGTTCGCATTAGTGGATATAAACTTGCTTTATGTACTGATCTCATCATTGTACCCATTATTGAATTGTATATAATTCTTGGTATGGATTGTATTTCATAACACAAAGTGAAAATTTATTGTAAGAAGAAGGAGTTTAAGAATTTTAATGATGATAATGAGTACCTTATTATAAGAATAGAAATTTTATCATATTATTCATATCATTATCAACCCGCAGTAGCTCTACTAAATTAAATTATTTTGGTGGAAGGGAGTGAAATAACTATGGGTGAGGAAGAAAATGTAAAAATTGAGGAATTACCTATTATTAAAGAATGTTTTTATATGATTCCATAGTATTTGCCTATCATCATCCATAATGATAAATTAAGTTTTACATAGACTTAATTTCTAGTTCCGAGACCATATGGATTACCACTTATAGAATGACCACTGTGGAATTAGTGAATCTAATGAAATAATTAGTGGAATTGAGTAATATGGCATTTATACACCCATGTGTTTCTCCATAGGGAGCCCCAATTTTTTTTGTTAAGATAAATGACGTATCTATGAGGTTGTGCAATGAATATAGGGAGATCAATGATATATCAAAAAATAATATATATCCCATACCTCACATTGATTATTTATTCAATCAACTTCATGGAGCTCAATATTTTTCAATGATTGACATTCGATCTGGATATCATCAGTTGTCTATGAAGAAGGGAGACATTCCGAAGACATTATTTCGTACTAGTTTTGGGTATTATGAGTTTATAAAAATTCATTTTGGACTTTCTAATTCACAACCTATCTTCATTGATATAATGAATAGTGATTTCAAGGAATATCACAATGACTTTTTAGTGGTATTTATTGATAATATGTTGTTATATTTCAAAAGCTACGAAGGTCTTGAAAATCCCATGCACACTGTTCTAAAAACAATTTGAAGCAATGAATTATATGGGAAGTTTAACAACTGAGAATTCTAGCTTCATGAGATTTCATTTATTGGCCATATTTTCTCTATTTATCTAATCATTATTGGTCCTTTAATGACAAAACTATCCATAAACAACCATCACTAACTAGAATAATTGAGGTACACTGTTTTATTTTTTTAGCAGGTCATTATCAGTGCTTCATCAAGAATTTTTCTTGATTGGCGAACCCATTGTCCATGCTCACATGTAAAGGGGTTAATTTTTTTACGACAAATGACTTTGAAGAATGTTTTAAATAATTAATGAAAATATTATTCAATTCTTCTAAATTAACTCTATCATCATGAAATGATGGGTTTGTTAATTATTATGATTCTTCAATGAAGTGGCTGGATTTTTTTCTTTATGCAGAATGATAGTGTCATTGCCTATGAATAAATGGGACTAAAAATTAATGAACAAATCTATACCACTCATTTTATTGATTTAGTAGCTGTAATTGTTTATCTGAAGATATGGGGACACTATCACTATGGTGAAAATGTCTGATTACTACTAATCACAAGAGTTTGATATATATTTTCTCCCAAAAATTAATCCAAGGAGGTGGCTCGAACTACTCAAGGATTATGATTTCACGATACACTACAACCCGAGGAAGGAAAATAAGGTGGCATTAGATTTGAGTAGAATGGATCATGGGGTTTTGAACATGATGAGAGTTGAAAGGGATCATATGTCAATGGATCTAGTAAATATGGATATTTGAATAATCATGTAGTGTAAAACATCAACAGTTTTTCAAATGGTTTCCAACAATCATTACTATAAAGGATAAAATGTTCTATGATTGATGATGAAGAGTTTAAAAATAAAATTAATGACTTGAATGATTGGAGACGGATTGAATTTGAATATGAAGGTGGAATTTTCAAATTTCTGAGGTGTCTTTGTGTACATGATATAGCTGATCTAAAAAGGTAATTGTTGTATGATGATCACTGCTCTAATTTCTCTATACACCCAAGAAGCACTAAGAAGTATTGAGATTTTAAGTAGCATTTTTTATGGGATAACAAGATGATTGAGATTACATATTATGCGTCAATATGTATGGTTTGTAAATAGGTTATGGCTAGAATAAAACATCACGTATGAGTTCTGTATCCACTTCCAAAATATTAGTGGAAATAGGAATATATTATGATGGAATTTTTTAAGGGACTACCAAAGACTCCAAGAAGTAATGATACGATATGTAACATTGTTGATTGTATTACAAAGTCAGCACATTTTCATGATATAATTGATGATTTACCACATGAATATATAGAAATAATTTATATTAATGACGTTTTAATCCTTCATGGAGAACCTCTATCAATTATTTCTGAATGTGATCCATGTTTTACATATTGATTCTGGAAAAGTCTTCAGAAGGCCCTAGAGAGTGAATTTCATTTGAGAACTACTTACCACCCTCAAACTAATGGATAATAACAAAAGGATTAATCAAACCATATAATACATGTTGATATATTTCTCGCTTTACTTTTTATGTATTTGGGATTAATATTTACTTTTAGTATAAATTTCCTATAGGAATAGCTTCCATTCATGTTTTCAGATGGAACCATATGAAGTGTTATATGGATAGAGATGTCTCACATCGACTTGTTTAGATGATATTAGTGAATGAAAACTTTTAGACCTAGAAAATTTGGAGGAAACTATGTAAAATTTAAAGATTATCCCAACCCACATAAAGCACCTAAATTTATGAAAAAGAGCTATGTCGATAAACAATGAAAATATTTTGAATTTCCAGTAACAGATTCTGTTTTCTTGAAGGTATATCCATGGAAGGGTAATGTATGATTTTCTTAAGAAGGTAAAATAGAGTCCAATGTACATCAAACATTTCGAAATTCTATAATGAATTTTAGTTGTAGTTTATCATTTGGCAATGCTTCCATGTGTCCCCAAAGTTCCTAACATGTTCAACATATCACTCTTGAGAAAATACATGCCTTAAACAAAGCATGTAATCACCTATGAAGAAATAGACCGGGAACCCGATCTGCCTTATTACAAATATCATATCAGAATTCTTGATACCAGAGAAAATGTTTTGAAAAACTAGAAGTCTCTTATGGTAAAAGTTATAAAGAGAAACTATAAGATAAAAGAGGCAACATGATAACCCGAAAAACATTTATGATGAAAAAACAACCCAAATTGATTAATGAAGTAATCTTATATAAATTTTTAGGGCAACATTATTTGAAGGATATAAGAATGTAACACTTCATGCTTCCACTGTACGCTTCTCATTGAATAATTCAATAGCTTGTGTTCTACGCAACGTCGAGTTCTAGTACACCACGACTAATCAAACTAGTTGTTATGAATAGAAATACCCACTTTTCTAAAATTTATAAATTTTATTTTCCAAGATGGACTTCATTCTAGGATTTGGAATATCAAAATTAGCTTAAGATAAATTTTTGATATTTTTCTGAAAACATTCAATTTATTATGAATTGTGAAAAACAATGTGTTATTGTGTAAAACATACATTTATTTAAATAAAAATATTTTTTAAAATTAAATTTAAAGTCAAAATAGATACATAATAACTATATTAGTTCAATTTAATTCATTGGAGTCATTTTATAATAAGATTATATGTATTAATGTTTATAGAATTTTTAACGTCTTTTACCCTCCTTCTAGGAACATTTAAAAAATTTATATAAAATATAAATTTACCACTTCTATGAATTAAATTTCAAAAATTTGAGGGACATGGTTGAAATCAGTAAGTAAAATTTGGTTCAATAAGTTGGAAATCATTTTTTTCATTACATACTTTTGAATTTATTTTACCATAGTTAAAATTAAATAGGGTAATTAAAGGTAAAAATGATTTAATAATTACCATAAAACATTTCCTAAATCTATTTTATAAGTGCATATCTAACAAAATAAAACTTATGAATGAAATATGATCCTTTTGACCAAATTGGATTTGATTAGGACATTTATTGTTTTTTAATTTAATGAAGAGTTAAAAGTGTTAAATTCAAAGTATAATAACTAATAAATTTTAAATATAGGGATGTACATAAGAAATTTTCTACTATAAATATTCATTAAAAATATAAAAAAATTTCCTACATAATTGTATTTTATTTATAATTTTTAGACCATAAATAATTAAATTTATTTATTAGACAATGATGATGTAGTAATTACCTGATTAATTAATGATTAAAGTAATTGATATTATTAATATCAAAATAAATATTAATTGAGTCTTCTGATGTATTAGAATAATTTTATAGTTTAATATTATAATTGTGGGATTATTTAATGTATTTAGTCCTAAATAATCTGGTTTTTTTACATTCAAAAAAACAATCACTAAAGAGTGACAAATTTGACATAAATGAGTTTTTAAAACAAATACAATATTAATAAATGATATAAAATTACTAGAAATATATTGTTGGTCAAAAGGACCTATATAAACATATATATATATAATTAATGAATAACTTGAGGTTATATTTGAATTTTATTTTATTATTATTAACCATTTAATATAATTATACATGAAGACTTTTTAAAACTGAAACTATTTAACTAAGAGTTAAATATAAATGATAAGGTTTATATGTTGACCTAAAATTGTCTAAAACCAATTGGTTGAGAGGATTTAGACCCATCCCACACCTTAGACTAGAAATAAATCCTGTTGGAGCTATTATAAACCGAAAATAAATTTATATTAAAATAATATTTCAAGTTTTTCTTAAAGTGACCCTCACCTCTCTTATAAAATGGTAATCCCCCTTCACTTAATTTCACAACTCCATAGCCTTTATTCTAAGCTAAAACCTTCTCAAATATCCTCCAAACTACACTCAATTCATCATAGAAGAATTAATTTGATCAGAATTCTACCTAAGGAGACCTTTTGATCAAATCAAAATGAAGAATTCGAAAAAGATGTAATTACTTCAGCACCTCAATCAATATTATTTTCTTCTTCCACTTCCTCTTTCTTTTTTGTTTCCATACTAAAATAATAAACATAGTATCTTCTACATACTGATATTTTATTATATATACATTACAACCATATTCATTATTCTATCCATCCTATGAATAAAAAAGAAACCATATGTGCGTACGTATGGCTAACTGACTACACGTCGTGGGGTAGTCTGTTATTCAACACATCAATTTTTGGATTTTTATAATAATGAATATAATCAATGTAAAAACTAAATATAACATTTTAATGATTAATTATATGTGATATATCATACAGTCACAATTTCACCACTAATCGAATGATAATGTCGCTCGTGCGTACGTACGGCTTACCGTCTCAACGATGTGATATGATATCATTTCCCATCATATAAATTCAAGAATAATATTAGTTTTATAAATTGAAATTATGTTTAAGAACATAATATCATTCTAGATATGAATCAAATACATACTATCTCAAAAAAATATGACCTACGTCACAAAACATACAAAGGAAAACAAATAAATTAACACCACAAACAATGTTAATACTAAAATATTATTAACAATGAAATATTATAAGATCGTATATGATATCCTATTTATTTATTTGGTTCTTTTATAATTTAATAAAAATAAATTTAATATAACACAGAAGGTTAATTTACCCTCAATTAATGAAAAGTACATGGTAACCGTTAATTTTACAATATCTTTATTATCCAAAGTTGTTTATATGTAAGTATATAATTTGTACATCATTACCATAAAAATATCAGTTTCTTAAAAATTTAATTCAAAACATTTTTTCTATTTACATGACTATGGGTTAATGTCATTTATACCCTCATTTTAATTTGTTTAAAATGGTTTCAAAGGAATCTTCCCATCTCTTTCCATAGAAGGTACATTATGACCTTTTTGAAAAATTAGGGAAATAATGTTTTTAAATTATACAGATGGTGGAACTTTATTCCAATTTTATTACACCTTTTAAACTTCCCTTACTAGATTATAACATTGTTTTGAAAAGAAATATTTTCTTTTATAATATATGAATTTTAAAATATTTCAAAATAGAAAGGGATATTTCTCTCAAATTGTTTAGATTTCATATAGGACAACATTCATTACTTTATATTACATTTATTTGATGTTGACTTATTATAATATAATCGTCCATATTGTGTTGATGGTTTTGAGATATTTTTGATTGTGGATGTTCTATTATTAGACGATTAATGGATCATGGTCAATGTATTAACATTTCTTACTCTATATTTAATAATATTGTTAATTTAATGATTCAACTTTTTCATATGAGTAATGCATTGGAAATAGTAAGAAATGGGTGGAGATTTCTATAGTAACTCGATGCATTTGTAGTTCTCATGAGACAAATTAGTATCTTGTCACATGCCCTTGATAAAATTTTATAGGTAGTCTTGGCATGAGGCCTTGACTATGTGTTTACGATATCCAGTATTATTCATTCCATCATTATAAATTTAGCAATTGATATTACATGGGATTATTCGACTACTATAATATCCATGTTAATAAATATATGGCATTATATGATTTATCATTCCAATATTATTATAATTATTAAGTTTAAAAGGATTTTATTTTAGTCTTATACATTGCCTTAAATGATTATTCTTATTTATGTTAGTTACTACTATATTGTTATTCTTATTGTGCATCTGAGATCACCCCTTTCTTATGTTTTCTTTTTCCCATGATGTGATGATATTTATTATGATTAACCTATAAGGATAGTTCAATGGATATGATTGTGTTAAAATGCGACACAATTTTGTATTTTTATATCATGATGCATTGTAGAACTTATGTTTGGATCTAATACATCCATGGCTACCAAAATAATTTTACTTTCGAGACATGATCTCTTTTAATCAGGCCATTTTTATTTAATATTACACTAACTCTGGGTAACTAGTGTCAGGGCATTAAATTAATCACAAATTACCCCTAATTTAACTTTTTATTTTCACAAATGGAATCATAATCTTCATTATAGGGAAACCACATCTTTGTCATAATAAATTATAATCACTAGATTAAATTATCATATTTTATTTCATATTGGGATCCAAACCATATTTACATCATTATCTAAATATATATATGTTAACTCATAATTTATTATTGATTTTGATAGCATGATACCTATTTATGATCATGTTTTCCTTGACACTATAGTAATTTATTTTTTTTATTCATATATATATATATATATATATATATATTGCAACGATATTCTTCAAATCAATTAATTTTTTATATAGTCCTTTATGTATTTTACAACTAATAATACAAAATTTTATAATATATTCCATCTTTGACATTAGTTGAAATTTATCCGTACATCACTTTTATAATTTTATCAAATAAATGAAATGAATCTGTTTTTCGAAATTCCCCATATATCATTTTAATAAGATTATTTGAATGAATACACTAGATGAATCTTACCTCCATATATTGTTGATTTACTCTGATCATAAAATATAGATGGTACATTTAGGAGGAGTGGGTACCTTTAAGAATTTTCTTCAAACATGTTTTTCAATCATCATACAAATATTATATTTTATTATACTTTAAGGCCTCTATTTGAATAATAAAACTATTAAAATATATTATCTAAACTTTTGAACTTGAATTATTATATTTAAAATATAATGTCATTCATTTTCATAGTGTGAATAATCAAAGTAGTTAAATTTTCCTTCATCAATGAAAAACATGTGTATTTATTTCAATTCTTATTTATCCATGCATAACAAACCCCACCAATATTTAAATAATGGTTTATAGTTGTATAGATGAAAGTAAATTATCATATATTTTTATCACCATCTCTTCCCTCCAAAATACAATATTTTTATTTTTATATCATTATTTTTATTCAATGTACATCATGTCACGAACCAACCCGGGTTGACACTGTACCAGTCACCCGAGCTGGTCTGCGACATGGCCCGAGAGGAGTTCCCAATCCTCCACGACTGGCGAAAAGCACCATGTTATCAACAAAGAAAAACAAGGGAATAATTTTTCCAAATAAAAAATTGAATAATGTAGTGGAATGAAAATAGAACAATGAAATGTAAATAAACTACATGAAAAAAAGAACAATCAACAACAACAAACCATCCTTTCCATGACCAAAACTCCCCGTGACCTCGAGACTCACTCTCCAAACCAAAACCAAGCATCACCCACGGTGACTGAGCTCCTGTCAAACCTGCAAGGAATCTAAAAACCGGAAAACAATATTGGTGTGAGTATTAAAACATAGTAGGTGTTCCCAACAATATATTCCCAATGGACTAACATTAAAGAAATTAATAATTCTAGGTTTTAACAAAATTATATAAAATATGGCTTTCTACACACACGCATTCATTTCTAAAATATGTAACTCTCCATTTACATTTTTAATTAAAAAATATGTTTATTGTTTGAAAGGAACATGTGCATTACTTTTTAAAACATTTTTGCGATCAATATAGAAATCCAAGTTTTAGTTGTTAATCAAAAGTTAAACCACAAACAACACACACTAAGGGAAAAGGAAAATTTGGCACACAAGGACAGGAAACTAAACTAGACCTATCAATCATCAGCCACCTACAAATAAACACTATAGAAAAAATTGGTCGATTCTAGGAGCTCATGAACAATCGAAAACATACCATACATATGACTCATCCTAAAGGCATGCCTACTCTCAATTACGCCATAAAAGCCCTAATTCCTGGTGTTTCCCAAAATGGCTAAACTGAGGGACCCAATCCCCTAGCAGAGTATAATCCGTACTAAGGGCAACTAACCGGTGCTTAATCTAATCGTGTGCAGCAATTGTTCTTAGAAGATTCCCTTACTATGCCAGGTTATCATGTCAACACGTTCAATAAAAAGGAAAGGCGTGAGTCGAGAAGTCAATCAAGTAGCCCAAACATCACAAAAAACTTAGGCAGTCAATATACACCAATGATCGCCCTTGAGTTACCCCAATTATAGTTTTCCAAAATATTTTATTTTATTAATGTATCAAATGGGTATTCATCAATTTTAATGAAAATCCTCAATTTTCAAGAGTTCCAAAAAAAATTTCATGCTTCAAATGAAAACATTTATAAAAAAAAAACTAAATTTTTTATTCTGTCAATTATGTTTAAAAGACAAACAAGAATTATTCCAATACTGGGTGTCCATTCATTATGAAAATATTTCAAGTTTCTTGTATAAAATAGACATCTATTTTTACATTGGGTGATTATTTAAAAATTATTTATCTAATAAAATTTATGATTTATTCAAATTATAAAAATATCACCAAATTAATATATTCTAAATTTAAAGGCGAGTGTAGTGAGTGACCTACCTCAATTTTCAGTTCGACCACAACCACGTGACACGTCTCAGACAGGTGTACGAGTGCCCGCAAACTGACAATCATAGGACCATGAAAAAATAATCATTTCAATTCAATGAAACAGCAAAGATAACTAAAATACATATACATGGGCTTCAAACAATCCAAAAAAACAAAGAACCTAAATTATCCATCTTGAAATGTATTTAGAACACAACCCACACCATCTAATTAAACGAACTCTTTAATTTTCAAAAAGAATAAATTCGCACCAACATAAATAAACAAAACACACGTTAAGGTAATTTTCTAATAATCAAACAAGGATAGCGAAAACGTCACCATGAAGAGGAGACGTGCTCGGCTAACGGGGTGGTGCGACTGTCAAATAGGGCGGCGCGCACCAGAAGGGACTATCGATGGTCGATAAAATAGTTTGTGATGCCGTGGAATGGGTTGGACGAATTAGCGAAGGTGAATGACGTCAGTGACTTGGCATGAGTTGTGTGGAGGCTATCAGAAAGTGCACCGAGGGGGTCATGGGGCACCACACAACAACCGGCGAACAACAAAGAGGGTCATGTGGGGACTGCGTTGCAGGATAGCAGGTCCTCGAGGCGATGCACTTCTGAGCAGGGGGCGCGTCATGCTGAAGATGTGTGTGGCATCCAAAAGGTGCTCAGGTGAATGGAATAGTCACACTAGAGAATTTACGGAGGTCGGGGACGGGCTATCGGGGCACAATTGGAGTAGGAGAGGTGTGGGAGGCACACCAGGAGGGTAGCAGCGGGCTGCACGGTGCATGTAGGCTAGGTGCGGGGCAGCTACAGAGGAAAAACGGATGGGGAAATGGTTGGGAGTCCTGTCGGATGGCGGCTGTAAGGAAGGGGGAAGGTGGGCGGTGACATGCTTGGCTGATTGTTGGACAATATAGGGGAGGTCATAGGTGGCATGACATGGTCAAAGATGGGCAGAACTATCGGTCTGTGTGCATGGACGACGATGCGAGGAGGCGCAAAAGGGCACTACAAAAGGGAGAAGCTAGAAGAGGTGCGTCCGGGATTGTCATTATAAGTACAGGGGAGGAGTGCTGGGTGCACGATAGTTCAGGGAGCCCACAGAAGGTGGGCAGGGGTCTGTCGTCGTTGCAAGGCTGGAGCACTGAGTCCATGGGTGTGCTGCTGCGAGGATGAAGCATGGAGGTCGGTGGTTGATCCAGGTGTGTGGGGAATGAAATGGGAAGGGAGGAAGACAACAGAGCAGTTATGGGTCTTGTTGTAGCCTACTCAAAGGTAGTGGACAAGGGGGTTTGACGGCAGTGATGGGTGCAACAAACAAGGACGACTACCGGACTAGCAGGTAGGGGGAGCTCAGTGACAGGATGGTGGAAGAGCAGGCAAGAGGATCCACTCGGTGTGAGGCAGAACAGGGTGTGGAGGAGCAGAATCACTGCTACAAGACGAAGAGGAAAATGAAGAGGGGGGGGGGGAGAATATTAGGATCTAGGGTTAGGAGGGTAAGGATGAGAAGAAAAAAGGACAAAATGAATGAAAAAAATAAACAGAAGATAAAGCAAATAAAACAAAAATTATGCACATAAAATAAAAATAAAAATATAAGCAATAATAATAATAATAATAATAATTAATTTTTTTAATAATTACAAAAATGAACAAGAACAAAATTGATAATAATAATATTACACATAATAATCATGACAACTTTAATAACATACCAAAAATAGTAAAAATAATAATTTTAATAATAAATATTTTAATAACAAAACATCAATAACCATTTTTATTTTATTTACATAATTGAATAATGCAACAGCATGGTCTGCACTTATTACAAGTGGTTGTGCGATGAAGATACGGTAGCTTCCGTACACACAATAAGTCGCCACATGGATGCCCGGTCGGACACCATGGTCTCCGCTGGCTGTGCGATGCTCGTGCACCTTTATGAAACCCCCACAACTCCTGATAGTAATTATAATAATAACATATAGTTAAAATCATTTATAATGACGGTTTCATACATTATAATAATATTCATGATGCTTTTAATGATAATGAAAATGGTAATAATAGTAATGATCATAATAAAATAATAATAAAAATATTTATTTCCTTTTTAATAGTAATTATAAGGTTATTAACAATATAAATTTTAAATACGCAATAAATCACCAAATATTCTCATTTTAATTATTCTGATGGCGGTCAGATCATGACGATGCCTAGGCAAAGCCGCATGGGTTTTCACAATTGCACTCTGCCTATACATCCCACTACCTCAGCTTAAAAACACCCCCTTTATAACATAACACGAATGTTATTCATCAGAGACTCAACCAAGACGCAAAACATATTTTAATATTCGATGAAAATTATAAAATAAAATAAAATATTGGTCGGGGTGTGAAAATTCTCCTCACCATAATGCTTTCCTCCCCTGGAAATCTAAGACAAGATCAAGACCAAATGATGAGTCTCTTTAAGTGACTCTCACCACCAAAAGTTTAAGCACCTCCAGTTGGTTGCTCCAAATGAATAACGAACTCCAATGACATGAAACTTTTCCTAAAAACACGAACACTTTAAAAACTACCAAAACAAAACCCTAAATGAATATCTGATACTAACACGGGGAGGAACGAACAGACACCCCACAATAAGAATCAAGACAAACTGAATTCAATGAGACCCTCGATGGGTCTCCCTTCCATAAGGTTTCACCAGATTAACCAAACATGAAACAATTCCGCACGGACCAAAATCCCCACCACATGGGTAAGGGAGGGAAGGGCCCAAACAATCGAACATCAAAACAACGGTCATCGCTACCTCAATGAAGTCACACCATCAGAAGAACCCAAACCAAGACACACCAAAGACTGGGACTAAAAAAATACCCTTCTTCACCATTGGGGTTCTCCTGACTATGCACCAGCATCACTCTGGTGAATATGGCTAGAGCAGTGATGAATGAAGCATCTCCAACCTCGCATTCAGGCTTTACAAATTCCCAAACATAACAATCAAACCAAAATATAACCAAACAAATTTCCAATAAAATAAATGATTCCAAGAGGTTCGATAATTACCATTCATAAAAGTACAGGAAAAAAAGAATCACCACAAAATGCCACAAGAGACAACCAATACATCCCGGGAACACTACAAAGAGAAAACCTCAAACTGGTCGCCAAACATCACCCGGCTCCTGCTGACGGGATGAGGTAACCTTCAATGAGCAAGGTCTGGCTTCTACATGCTTCTTGGAAACGCCTCAGTAGAGTCTCTATAAGTGACCCAGATGTCCACAGGTGTGGCATGGTCTTGGAGAACTCGAGCACGTTGGCCTATGGTGACACTTACTACCACACTTGTGATAGATCACGAAATTGCACTGTGTAGAGAATTACTGAAGGCCTGAAGTCCTCTAGATTACTCTATTAGAGCCAACAACATCAGGTCACTTCCAATTCTTCGTATTTTCATCTTCTGCACGGATCCACAAGGCCGGTGAAGGATTTTCCACCTCATGTCCTCCTGCGAACTCAACTTCGGCAAGAAATACTTTCCTCACAACATCCAAGAAGGAGGTCAAGGTGTGCTCTGCCTCTTTCGAATGCATTTCAGGTCGAAGTCCAGACTCAAATTTTCAAGCGTTCCTGTGATCATTTTCAAGAAACCTTTGTTGCGTGGAACTAGCACTATGAAATTTCTATAGAATTTTAGGGCCGATTAAATGCCATGTGGAAGACAACATAACTTCATCCTCTTCCTCAACTTCATAGCCTCATAGAAGTGTTTATAGATGAATGATGACTTGAAAAAATCCCATGTTAGATCATTATGAGGGTTATTCGAAGACACAGACTACCCCAATTTCAAGGATGGACCTTCAAGCATAAATGTTTCCAACTTCACCATTAACGACTCAGGAAACCTAATGAGACTGATGTTCCTCATAATCTTCTGCAACCACTCCTTAGCCTCATAGGATCTTATTTAACCTAAAATATTGGAGGAATCAACATTTAGAACTTCAGAACATAGTCTATAGGATGATCAACTGGAGGCTTTGCTAAGGTCGCACCACCCGAAGATGTACCTTGTGCATTCATCGAACATTCGTGGGGGTGAACACTATAGAACTAGGAAATAATGAAAGTGATCAAAACATGGTCATTTCCATTTCAAATTCATCATTTCAAAATTTACAAAACAAAACTTTTCAAAACAATTCTTAGAAATAAATAAGACCACAAACTATCCATAAAGAGAAACTATCATCGATGGGTGACTCGGACATATGGTTGGCAGCCATATGCCGGTCACGCCACTGTCACATGAGGAACTCTAGGGTAATGTCTCCAGATCAACATGGATTTCTATACCCTGTGAGCTCACAAAGGTCACTTTCCTGGATTCCATTTCATTTCCCAACATAAAAAAATTCAAAATAACCAAAAGACGCCCACAACCCAAACATCCCATGGTAACCAAAGGTTCGAAACGAGCAAGGGATGATGACTTACTTCTCATCTGTATGCATTGAGTCCCAAAAATTATACTCCTTCTACCATGACAACCCCAAAAGTGATGGGTTCACTGAGAAACAAGGTCCTCTCAAGAGCCAACATCCTCGGATAGCATTTTGTCACGGACCAACCCAGGTTGACCCTGAACATGACACCCGAGCCGGTCCGAGACATCGTCCTAGAGGCGTTCACGATCCTCCTAGGCTGGCGAAAAGTGCCAGGGATTCAACATAGAACAATTGGGGAACAATTTTTCCAAATAAAAAAACGAACAAAGAAGCGGAATGAAAATAGAACAACCCAAATTAAATAAACTACAAAAAAAGAAAGAACGATCAACAACAACGAACTAACATGGCCATGACCAAAACTCCTCGTTACCTCGAGAGTCACTCTCTAAACCACAACCAAGTTTTGCCCAAGACAAGCATGCTCGAGTGAAATCTGTACAGAAACTAAAAAATAGAAAACACTATAGGCGTGAGTATTAAAACTCAGTAGGCATGCCCAACAAACTATTTCCAATGCACTACCATTAAATAACAAATTTAATACTTCTAGGTATGAACTAAATTATATAAAATATGAGTTTATACACACACAAATTCATTTCTAAAACAATTAATGGTCCAGTTACCTTTATAATTTAAAAAAATTAATGTTTGAAAGGAACAGGTGCATTCTTTTTTAATACATTTATGCAAACAATTTAGAAATCCAAATTTTAGTTGTTAGTCGAAAGGAAAACCACAAACAACTCAAATGAAGGGTAATGGAAAAAGTGGGACATAAGGGCCAGAAACTGAACTAGACCACTCAATCATCCGCCACATATAAATAAACACCAATGGAAACAAGGGTCGAACCTAGGAGCTTGTCAACAATCTAGAACATACCATACATGTTACACATCCTAATGGTATGCCTACTCTCAATGATATCATATCATCCAAACACCCAGTGTTTCCCTACATGGCCTAACCGAGGGGCCCAATTCCATAGCACGATATAATTCATACTAAGGGCCACTAGCCAGTGTGCAATCTAAATTGTGTAGAAATCATTCTCAAAAGATTCAAAAATTATGCCAGGTTCCAATGTCAACACGTTCAATAAAAAAAGACGAGTCAACAATGTTAATCAAGTAGCAAAAACATCACACACCACTCATGAAGTCAACAAACACAAAATATCACACCTGGGTCACCCCAAATAAAGTTTTCTAATATAATTTATTTTATTAATGTAACAAACGGGCCTTCACCAATTTTAATGAAAATCATCATTTCTGAAGAGAACTTAAACAGTTGTTCACGCTTCCAAAGAATTCATTTATAAATAAACAAAAACTACATTTATATTTCCCTGAATTATATTTAAAATACAAATAGGTATTCTTTCAATACTAGGTGTTCATTCAGCAGGATAATATTTCAAGTGTCATGTATATAATAAACAGATCTTTTTACATCAGGTGATAATTTAAAAATTGGTTATTTAACAGTATTTTTTTATTTATTAAAATAAATAAATTAGTAGGCAGATAATATAATTTGATTATAATGGTGAGTGAAATGGGGGACCCACCTCAATTTTCAGTTCGATGACAACCACGTAACACGTGTCACACAGGCGTACCAGGGCGCGCAAACTAACGATCCTAGGACCATGGGAAAAAAATATTTCCAATGCGTTGCAAAAACAATGATAACTAAACTACATAAACACGGGCTTAAACAATATAAATTAACAAATAACCCAAAATAACCAGCTCAACATGTTTTTAGAACACATCACACACTATCTAATAAAATGAACTTTTTTATTTTAAAAAGACTAAATTTTCACTATCATAAATAAACACAACACTTGTTAAGGTAATTATCTAATACCTAATAAATGATAGAACAAACCTTCATATGACGCAGAGATGTTCTCGACCAGTGGGGTGGTGCAACTATCGGAAAGGGGTGGCGCACACCAGTAGGGACTATCACCAGCTGAAATAAGGGTGTGTTGTGAACTAGAAGGTGTTGGAAGAAGTAGCGAAGGGGAATGACATCAGAAACTTGGAAAGAGGCATGAAAAAACTACTATAAAGTGAACCTTTGGGGTCGCGGGGCATCGCTGACTCTCTGCTGAGACGGAGGCGCTTCGTGCTGATGATGCGTGCATCATCTAGAAGGTGATATGATGAAGGAAGAGTCGTACCAGAGTCATTTCAGAGGCTTGGGAGGGGCTGTCGGGGCACATCTGGTGCCAAAGAGGTGCGGGAGGCACACCGGGAGGCTAGTGGAAGGCTGTATTTTGGATGTGTGGAAGTTGTGGGGAAGTGTTGGAGGACACACGGATGGGGAAACAGTTGGGAGGATTATTGGATGGTGGCTGCATGGCAGGGGGAGGAGGGTGGAGGCCTTCTTGGAAAATGGTCAGACAATACAGGGGAGGGCGAAAGAGGCACGGCTAGGCCAGAGTGTTGCAGGACGGTCGGTCGGGGCACACAACAGGAAATGCGAGGAGGTGCTGAAGGGCACTAGAAAAGGGAGAAGTTGGTCGAGGTGCGTCCGGGTTTAGCAATGTATGTAGAGGGGAGGCACGTTGGGTGCACTCTAGGGTAGGGAGGCATCGGAAGGCAGGGAGGGGTCTGTCACTACTGCATGGTCGGAGCGTCGAGGCCGAGGGTGCACTACTGTGAGGCAGATGCATGGCGGTTGGGGTTCAGGTCAGATGTGCTGGGAATGAACTGGAAAGGGTGGTGGACATCGTAGCGACTATGGGTCTTGTGGTGGCTAACTCTATGGGAGTGGACAAGGGGGTTCATCGGTGGGTGAGGGGTGCGTCCAGCTGGGGAGACTTCTGGACCATCAGGGAGGGGGAGCTGAATGATGGGTTGTGGGAAGAGCCAGTAGGGGGATCCCCTGGGCGTGAGGCAGAGCAGGGTGTAGGGGAGACATAGGGATTCTATAAGAGGAGGAAGAAAAAAAAGAAAGTGGGGGGAGAAATGTGGCAGCTAGGGTTATAATGGTATAGAAGAGAAGAAAAAATGGACAAAAGGATGATAAACTTAAAAAATTGAAAATGAAAAGGATACAATAATAATGCAAATAAAATAATAATAAAAATTAGGGTAAAAATAATAATATTAATAATAATAATAATAATTATTATTTATTTTAATAATTAAAAAAATGAATAAGAACAAAATTAATAATATTAATATTACACATAATAATCAAGACATCTTTAATAATAAACCAAAATGGAAAAAATAATAATTTTCATAATAACAATTTTAATAACAAAACAAAAACAAAAATTATTTTCTTATTTACATATTTTAATACTACAACCGCATAGTCTGCACATGTCACAAGTGGTTGTACGTTAACCATGCAGTATCTTACGTCCACTCTAGAAGTCGCCACATGGGTTCCCAGAATGACACCACGGTCTTCGCTAACTGTGCAGTGCCCGCACACCGATTTGAAACCCCAGAAACTCCGGTTAATAATAATAATAATAATAATAATAATAATAATAATAATAAAATAATGATAAAATCATTTATAGCGATGTTTTCATACTTCATAATGATATTAGTGAAATTTTTAAGGATAATGTTAATGGTAATAATAGTAATGATCATAATAAAAAATTGATAAAATTATTTATTTTTATTTTATTCATAATAATAAAATTATTATCAATAAAATTTTTTAATAAGAAATAAATCACAAACATTACTCATTTTAATTTTTCTGATTGTAGGCTGATCGTGCCTATTCCTGGGAAAAGCCAAGTGGGGTTTCATAGTCGCACTCCTCCTGTGTGTCCCACGATGTCAGATGAAAGATGCTCCCTTTTCAACATAACTCAAATGTTTTTCTTCTGGGACTCAACACAGACACTAAAAAATTAAATTGAAAGAAAATTATAAAATAAAATAAATCATATTTCGGGGAGTAACACATCGATTGATTATAAATTACACCACTATTTGAAAAATTATTCAAGTTTTTTCACATTCTCCTTACTAACCTTGAGATGAATCTCTTCATTTTACACTTTTCTCAATGCTTTAATCTACTCCTTCCATGATGATTGATGCTAGGAAACAATGAATGATCATCGAGTAATCCCCATTATATATCTAAACTAAAAATCATTTAATTTCCTACATAGGTTTTTAGTGTAAATTTATTTCACGCCCTTCTATTAATGATTACTTTTTTCATAAGAGTATATTTGATTTTGGAATATCCACTAATTGTATTTCTAAAGTACCTCATCATATAACCTATATTGGAAAAAATATAGAATCACTATATATAATAATATAAGGTATAATATTTTCATAGTAGATATATTGTTCTAGAATCTAAACCACTTCTATTTAAAATTTAAGAATAGATTTACAGTTTCAAAGTGTTTCCCAATTATCTAAAAATAGTATTAACATTCCATCTCTCATTGAGACCCATTTACAATAATCTTAGATGGATTGTTCTAATTTTCTATATTTATTTAATTGTTTTCATCGTTCTAACATATAAATAATATATTTAAAAAAAATTATTGTTTCTCTTCCACCTTATATTATAATACTTCCATCATGATTCTTGATAAAAAAATTTATTCTACAATTGAGGAGATTATAAATTATTTTACCATGAATTTTTTTATACTATATAATCATCATTTATTCATTACATTTATCACTATGGGATGAAATTTATGCCTCACATAATTTATCATATATGGGTTTCACTTATAATAATGACCGTGTTAGTAAATAATTTCACTTTTTTGCTATATTTTATTATTCATTTTCTCAATGGAATCATATGAATCCATTTATTCACTCATCAACATCATTTTATATTTATTCAAATAAATTTTAGAATAATGTTTCTACTCAAATTCAATACTTAGGACATTTAAATAACCCCAATTTTATCATTGAGACTTATATTATAGAGGTATATATAGATTTAAATATTGAATCAATTCCATTTACATAAACAGGAATACCAAATTCTGTTAGTTCCATATAATTTTTAGTCTTTATGTTACTTGTATACACATTCCATTATTCATCATCAAATTTCATATATATATATTCAACTGATTTATATAAAATTTTTGTTGAAGGTTTTTTTCATTCAACAATGACTCCCTAACATTCAAAACAAAAATATTCATCCCCAATTTTATCTATTTGTTTCAGTGATCAATCCTCTTTGGAACATCTACTCGCATCCCAAAATTGATACCTAGCTAACTAAGATCACGTGTGTGTCATATATCAAATCAATTTCAATGGTATTTCAAGATTCACATTCTTACTAAAAAAATTGTAATAATTTGATAGATTTTTAAAAAACCCCATTTCTTATTCCATTTTTCTATTCAATCAAATTGGCTTTTCATTCAATGAAACATTGATAAAACTGATATTTTCACAAAAAACCAATTAAGAACCAAAAAATAAATTAGTCAAAATCATTCCAACATACATAAATAATTATTTATAAAATAAAAAGAGTCAATAGTTTATATCACATAATCTAGTCACATAACCACCTACATCATGCACGGGTCACAGAACACCAAAAATTGGATCCACATAAACTAAATCAGAGAATAAATCATTAATAATTTATGGAGAAACTAAAATTTATTGTATAATATTAGAATAAAATTCAATAAGGGGTATTAGGAATAGATTATTCCACACATAACTTGATAATATCATGCATCACACCACAACAAAAAAATAAATTTCTTATAGGGGAGAATCTCAAAATGTAATATACAAATGATCGAGAAAGAAAAATTATTAATTAATAGGACCCAATAACACATTCTAGATCCTCTTCCAAACAAATATTTCAGGACTAAAATAAAGAGATACTGATCACACTTTCCACAATAGAGGACTAACCAATATAGTTATCAATGAACAAAAACTCGAATAACAAGTTGTCATGATTCACCCAAAATCACATAGACAAGACCTACAGTTCAAATAAGTGAGAAGGGAGAACAATGAGAATCTGTTTGGATCAGAACACAAATAAACCTACTGGTCAGGTATAAATTAATGTATGAATTCAAAAAAAATTATGTGAAATATTGTGATGGAAAATATATTGAGAAATTCATTCCCATATTTTAATATACGAGATACCTAGTTCACTATTTAAATATAACATTCACATCATGTGTTTTTTTAGACCATTAATTTATCAATGAAATTATACTATGGTTAATCATAATTATAAATATACCATTCATGGTGTAAACATGATCATGCTTTCATTTCACAAATCATGTTCTTTGTAAAAACCATCGATTCACCTCCAAAAAAATCATAAAACTGAATTTAATCTTCTTAATCATTAATAAGAGATAATACCTAATGAAATATGTCATAATTCTCTTAACTGTTGGAAATATTTTCTCCTGAATTTAACATGGACAAATGATGATCTAAAAAAAGGTGACCCCACCTATCCATCACTGATTATTCCTACTACAATATTTTATAATAATATGATGTATGCTACCACAAAAATTTGAAAAAAATAATATTCTTCACATGTTTGTCATTAATTAATTAATAAATCATCTCTAACAACTTCTCCATAATAGGATGTTTTATCTCTAACTCAATATATTCCCAAATAAGAACTTGAAATGGAATATGATGGTACATATCAATATAAGGTATGATGAAAACATCATAAATATATATCAATAATGATTTTAGAAACAATGGATAAGAAATATAACCATGTAGCTCTGTTATCCAAAATTTTATAACATAACTCATGTCCAAATTCCACTCTATCAAATGTAGAATGTGACCATTTGAGGATTCACTTATGAGAGCCTTTTTACCATTGGAAAACTATGAAGGATTATGTCGATAATCTACTATTTATTTTTTCCATCTATGGGATGTAACCCATATTCAACATATTTTCAAAATGTTCATTCCCATCCAGGGAATGAGTATTTCTTCCAAAAGATACACTCACCCCACTATGCCCAACCTATAGGTGACCTAAGTGAGACAGCAGATAAATCCTTAAAATAATCCATTTGGATTGATGAACGATAAATAATACTATAAGAGACCTCAATTAGTCCGAAATTTATATCTCACTATCCATGGAAATCGAATACATATGAATAGATCATGTCATCTTGAATCCAAATTTTGGACCAGGTTTTCCCATACTTATATAGATGATATTTTGTGATCAATATGATCTACGTACCCATAACAACATAGATACTCTCTAATAACATTGAGGTAATACTGAGGTCCCTATCATATATAATGGTAAGAGGGACCCTACGAAACCTCATAATATAAAAAATTCATAGCTCCCCCAGACCATCAACATTGGTGGTGTATTGAATCCGAATAAAATAATATGATTTTATAAACTAATCAATCACCACATAGATTTAGTTCTCCCATGACAGAGTCAATGGTAGTCTAACAAATAGGTCAATAGTATCCTTGCCACATTTCAAATCAGAACAAGAAGTGGTTGGATTAGTTAATAAGTCATCCAATTCTATTCCTTTTTCTTCTAGAATGTGTTACATAAGAGCACATAATTAGATATTTAAGAATTCACAACTTCCTTAGAACATTATCCCAATCCACATAACATCTTCATAGTTCCAAGGTGAATTATTTAACACCCTGAAATTCAAAATGATTAAAATTTTATTCAAAAAAATATCTATCAAGAAAAACCAAGTGTTTAAATTAATATAACATTTTGAGACTCTATGATTTATTTTATACATCATGTAAAAACATTATAAATATCATATTTCACACAACACTCATTTTATCTTCTCATATATGAAATAATGGGTTCATCTAAAATATTCCATTACATGCATGAATGGGTATTATTGATAAAAAATATACCATTATAATTATTATTTAAAACAACAATTACCTAATAGAAGATCAATTTGTGGTTAGGAATATAACGAAATACCATATTAATATATATGGTTTAATTAATGGGTTACCAATTAAATAATATTAATATAAAAACCAAGTGAATACAAAGGACATGATTTTTAAAAAAACATTTTTTTGCACCATAGGACTATAATATTAGTTAATTAAATTAATAATTGTATTATCTGAATGGAATTTTTATATTTTATATTCAATAAACTTCTATAACATTAATCCAATAGAATTCATAGGTACAATATAAGAACAAACCCAGTTTTATGCATAAAATCACTCTTTTCTGATTGTAGTTGTGAATGATTTTATTGACGACATGATTTAAAAAATCAAGTCTTTCATTAATTTTATTAGATAAAATAATATTCATTTTTAAAATAATAACATAAAAATTATTGTAAGTTGAATTATTATTATATTTATGAGATGTATATATTTTTGAAAAATATTGATAAATAATTGATTTTAATTTAGCAATTTCAAATCATATAAATGATTTATAAAGATAGATTATACTATTCATTGGTTTTAAAGATAATATTGTTCAAATATAAATTTATTAATCCAATTTAAATACCCGGAATATGTTTTATAATTATTTTTGATAAAAAAAATATAGTAATACTTTGAACATTTTAACTTCAATGCCCCTCTTTCGTATCCTATCTATGAGATTAATTTTAAATTATTTTAATCTAATTATATAAAATAAATATGGAAGCATGGAATGAATATTTTTAATCATAGTAATTTATAATTTATAATAATTCCAAATTATTTTCTACCCACTTTGATTAGTAAAATAATTTAAAATTACCCAAAATGAATATGGAAAAATCAAGTTCAATTTGTGAATAAAGATTATATATAAGTGTAAAAATTGATACGAAACATGTCCAACACAAATTATATGTCCCTATTTAGTCCTTATACATTCTATTATATTAATTTTTTTCATTATTTATGCCACTTCGCATGGAAGAAATGTGGTTTCAATTCCCACATGAAAAAGATAATAAGTGTTCCACTGATACCACTTATAATAGAAATCAATATATCCTCTTATCTCCAAACCTCTTTATCCAATTGCATCATCAATTAAAAAATAATATAACTTCTCCCATTTTATAAAATAATTATATAATATTGACTTTGGGATTAAATAACTATTTGTATTTGTTTAGGGAAAACCAAAGGAGGATACCCTAATAAGAGATAACAATTTTATAAAAGATATTTTATGTTATTTCATTCTACACCTCCATAAATTATTATTATTTCAATAATATATAATAAAATAAATATTATTATATATTTGTATTTTATGATTATGACATAAAATTTTCAAACATCCATAGAATTGGTTATGAAATCATCGTTTGTGTTTAGTATGGACTATTTCATTGGGAACCAATGTGGTTTGGTTTTCCATTACATCAATTCAATTATTGTAATGATGATATTAATAATGTATATATATGATATTTATGATTTCATTACGCTTTTATAAATATTATTTAACACATACCATCAGGATTTCTATTTTTTGTCTTGTGATACCTTCGTTCTTCTTTTTGTCGGACTACTGAATATAACAATATTTTGATGTAAACCCCTGGAAATATCATAACATTGAATGAAGTTAATCTAATGATTTTATAATATATATAAATTATAAATCAACATAAATTATTTTTAAATAAACAAAATATTTAAAATTAATTCCACACAAAATCATAGTAAATTAATTACAATGAGGATGTAATATTACACAATTAAAAGGTATTTAGTTATGAAATTTAATTATTAAATTGAAACCCTATGTTCATATCCCATTTAATTATATAATTTAAAATGGATTATATAATAACATGAATATGTAATTATTACTGATATAAATTTTAATTAAAAAATGTGACATATATATGACAAAAATATGTTAGGAAAATGAATATATATATATATATTAATTATTTTTATTTCTTTTATTGAGACCAGAAAAAATAAACAATGTTCATGTGTATGTACTATATGCTATCTACATGAATGGAATATTTCATTTCATATCAAAAAAATTTATGTGTTACTCTAAATAAATATGCAATGAATATATATGTTAATTACATTATGTTTTAAATTATTTAGATGATTATAATATGATTTAACTGAGGGGTAAAAAGAATAACATGTTAAAAATACTTGAAAAAAAATGCAACTAACACCTAAATCATTGAAGATAATGAATGATTAGAAACAAAAGTTATTAAATAGGCTATAAATAGATCTTATATAATATAAAAAAAATTCAACATGTTATACATCTTGTTAAATAATGCTCAGCCAAAATGTATCACAATATATGTGATTTCATCTCATATTTATTTCATTGCATAATATTATAATGTTATTAACCACAATTATTTGATAAGGCTTACATATCTCCCATTTAAAATTTAATATCATTAATAATTCCATATTCATGTTATTATATGATCAAATTTCAATTGTATCATTAAATTGTATATGAACATAGGGTTACAATTTCATAATGAAATTTCGTAACTAAATTAATTTTAATTGGGTAATATTATATCCTCATTGTAATTAATTTTCTAAGATTGTGTGTGTAATGAATTTTTAATTTTATTTATTTTAACATAATTTATGAAGATTTATAATTTATAATGATTATAAAATAATTATTTTATCTTCATTCAATGTTATGATATTTCCATGGGTTTGCTTCAAAACATAGTTTTATTCAGGATAGTCGGCTATAGTATTTAAATTGATGGAAATCTTTTTATTAATTACTTAATTATACTTTTAATTTATTATTTTATTTTGTTTAATTATTATTCCCAACGAAAAGTATCATTTTTTATACTCTTTGGAAATTATAATGTTTTAAGGAAAATTAATAAAACAAAACTATGTTTATCTCTTTGGTAAAAACATGAATTCTTCCAAAACAATGTATTTTAAAAAGTTTGTCAAAATATTTTCATTAAAAATTTTAAAAATATTTATTTAATTAATCTTTTCCCCTTTTTATCTAAACAAATCAAAGGATTCCTCTATTTCTTTTCCATATAATGAAATTTTGTATCATTTTTACCATGCAGAGGGAATATTCATTCCATATTATACAAAAATAACCTACGACATGAACATAGTTTCATTAAAGATTATTTTTCATCTTTTTTTATGATCTATTAAGTTAACATTTCATTAATAGATATTTTAATTGAATGTAATTTTTTAATATAAAATAGAATATGAAAAGGATATTTTCAACAAGATTGTTTTTATATATCATTTCATTTCATAAAAAAACCATTATTCATCTCTAAATGGGTTTACATAATATTGATATCATCTATATTATTATAGATGGAATATTTTTTTTTGACTAAGGATAAAACTGACATTCACTCTCTTTAATATTTCATAGTCATTATTTTCTAGTTGAGTTATTCATTTATTCTATATTTATTATACTCATTGATTCAATATTTCTTCTATTGTACATAACCCTTATAGAGTATTTTTTTCACCATTATTTTGTTTCTGTAACCTATTAATCCAAAATGTTTACCATGTCTAATATGTAATGGTTCATTGTATTGTATAATTTTATTCTCGTATAGGAAAAAAAATTACTTTTTGTATTCCAAATGTAATGTATGATTCATTTATGTATCAATTTTAATTATAATAATAAATCAATTTGTTCTTTTTTCTTTCAATATTGTATTCATGCCAATGTAATTGTACTATTCACTAGATCAGGGCTCTTAGTGTTGGGGTCTCTATAGTTGAAATTAGATCAATTATGGTAAAAGTAATGTTAAATGAATTTAATGTTACTTATATTAGGTATTATAAAAAAATGATACATTTTTAGTATAAGTATAGATTATCATCCAAATGTGTTTCTAAAATATATGGTATGGTGTTTTTTTATACATATATTTATGGATACTACAATTTAACGGGGTTCGGGAAAAAATTTATCTATGGGTAACAACTCTTAAATGGTCTCATAATAACTTACATGGTCATATTTGGTACGTGATAATGAGTCTTTTTGTGCACATTGTTTTAGAAAAATTTGTGATATTCACATAATAATTCAGATTTTTTATACAACCCATTATGAAGGAGTTGAACATGTGATAACAATGAATGTCATAGGATAAACATGAGGTGTCTTAGATAGAAAATAATATGTCAATAGTTAGAAATCCTAAAAATGATAATATGGTTTTCCCACTTCGATAATTGTTTCTCACACTATTCTTTTTTCTTTTAGTCAATGGCTTGAAACTAATGTAATATTTTTAACTTTGAACATAATAGAAATGATAGTGATAATGATAAAGCATATGGGCTTTTGATAGGTGTGAAATATATCAATTTTATGAATAATAAGTTTTCTGAAAATGTGATTAACAACATATAACTTAAACTACTCCTAAACTCGCCAAATAAGATAAGGATGAAATATTCTTTTAAACCGAGTAGTGTAGAACATAGGGAATAGAAGGATTAATTTCAATCATGAATTTATTGTGGAAGGAAACAATGAAGAAATATATTTAATGGGTCTAGGAAATTATATATTATAGTAAAATAAATGAATATTTAATTGAATTTAAAATGAACATTGAATAGTTTTATGGAATTAATCAAATAACATCCTAATGAACCATTTATATTTTATTTCATTAAATGTGGAGAACCTAGGAATTTTGGGACTGAATTAGCTCTTCTATAGGGAAAACTGTATATAATGGAAAGAACTATGTAAATATTAAATTTATTAAGAATTTATGTAATGTGATTCAATTAATGAATTATTTTTGTTTTTAACGACAATTTTTTTTGGTTATAAAGAATTTCAAAACATCTATGGAAATTGTTACATATGACAATAATTTTACTTGTCATTAATAGAAGATATAATGATAACATCATGGTAAATGAGTTTAAAATTTATCATATGTAAAAATTCATAAAAACATATTAATAGGGATGTATGAAGACAATATATATATTGGAGGCATTTACTGAAATAATATGTATTAGTGTAAAATTTATTTGAGGAATAATGCCGCTAAATTTTATAGAGATTAGTTAACAGTTATAGACAAACTTAGTTTATAATATTATAATTAATGAAATTAAAATAATGATTAAATAATATAATGGGACTTTTAAAAATGAATGTAGTTTTGAAAAAAATTATTACAATGTTTTTTTAGGATTAATTTAATTTCAAGGTTGTCCATCATATTTATTTTTATTAACAAATTATTTTGGTCTAAAAAAGGACAACCTATGTGTAGGGTGGAAACCGATCGTATCTGGAATGGTCAGAGGACCTAAACCCACAACCAAAAATGATAATGGATTAACACCAATTACATACCTACAAACCATCTTGGTTAATAAAAAATTTTATTTATTGAAAATATTTTATTTATAAATATTAATGATTAAACAAAAAATTTAAATTTTTTATTTATAAATTATTCTATTATCCATATTTTTTTTGAAAATATATAGGTAGATATAAACTCACTAATTTATAGAATTTATGAACCATTAAAAGTTAATATTAACACTTCAGTCATATAAAAATTACATTTATGGAAATTCATTTCTTATTGTAAGAGATAAAATTACAAAATATTTGTGAAAAATGTCATTATTAAATATAATTATATCATTGTAGTAAAATTATTTATATTAATAGGTAGTAAAATAGTTACTCAACATTATTTAATTCATCATGAAATAAATGATATCATTTTAATTTCAAATTTGATAAATAAAATGGTTCATTAGATCACAATAAATTTATGGATTTGATTAATTGAAATTTACATTGATCATTTACTTTATTATAAACAATGACCTTCTTGTCTACCTATAATTAAACAATAATCAATATGTAAAGGTAAATTACTAAAAAAATATAATTAATCAATATAATGTCAAGAAGAATTCAATTAGGCGTAATCAATATGGAAAGGTAAATAACTAAACAATCATTTTAGTTAGAAAAAATGCGATTGAAATTCATCCAGGGATAACATCATCATGGATATTTCATGAATAATAATAATTGAATTCATAATAATGAAAATTCATAATTATTAGATGTAATGTATAATGATTATGATACCTCGACCATAAATACCTTTCATAAGATATTTTAAAAGTATTGTGTACAAACTAAAAATGTTTGGTAAAATGATTTAAAATTAATTTCTACCATTTTATCTAGATTTCCAACTAATTTAAAACAACTATATACAAATTCATCTGATTTGGCCAACTGTGTTTCCTCATGGGACATATTGATGCATCTAGGTGATATTAATAACATGGACCCAACCCTAAATACATTCCAAAATAATTCATCACTTCTCTGTTAATCAATTAACCTCATTAATAAGGTGTCTATCATCAAATATCTGTATTTGATAAAGGATATGAATTTATCAATATATCCCCAGTTTAAAAATTTATGTCAATGTAACAATAGTATGAAAAAGTTATATATCGTTTATGAAATAATAATATACATTAGAGAAGAATATGGATATTTAAGATATATTTAATGTATCATGAAAATTTATTTATATAATGTGATTATTTCAAGAGAATGTTAATAATCACAAAATAAAGTGAGATTTTTAAATAAATATTCCACATGGTAATTTCCAAGTCAAATATTTGGGGATAAAATAATTCAACATGAAATATAAAAAACATTTATTTATTAGTAAATAATGATATTCTAAGACAAGGGGTAGTATATATATGACATAAAATAGAATTGATGCAATATAATATATAAGTGTCAATGAAATTTAAACTAAGATGAAATACCTTACATAATAGTTCTTTTGAGTTTAAAATGATTTAACCAAATATATAATAGTTTTAAATTTTCATTAAATTACACCGGAAGCGTATTAATATTTACAATATCATATATTATCCTATAATTACATCTAATCACTCATGAGTTATTATTTTTTCATTATATGCAATGTTTTGTGTGTTTAGTTTATTTTATTTTCATTAATGAATTATAAATAATGTTCGTGTTACTGTGCATATAATATTAATAACTAATAACCAAAATAATAATCAAGAAATTATAATCATATTTATAATAAAATATTTCATTTATAACCAACAATGATATATGGTTATGGGAAATAATGTATATTATGATCATGGAGAGGGTAGATCATATGTACACATGGGTAATGTTCCAATTTTTCTAAATTCAATATGGAAATAACATAAGTAATATTTATCATTAATCAAATTAAAACAATCTATTATTATTTATATAAATATAATTGAACATATAATCAATGATTTTATGTTATGAAAAGAGAGTCGAATCACTTCGTGAAGGTGATTAACCCCAATTACACGACCAATATAATCATCTTTAAGTGAGTGACATAGTAAGGATGAAAATTATATATTATCTTAATAAAATGATATATATGTCATTAATAAGAATATTATGTCATTTATATCACAAATAATTATATAATGTATCATTAGCATATTCCTTTTAAAGCATTGGTGAAGATTAATCACATTACTTTTCAAAGTGGTAATTCTCTGTACAGAAGAGCGACATTATCTAATTTCCAATTGAAATGATATTATATAATTGTATATATATTATAATTTATAGAAAAGTAAATTATGTTTCATTGATAATGTATATATAAATTATATCACCTACCTTACGCGACTGTGTGAGGTCTTAATGGAATAAATGAATGACATCAGTTCATGAGTCGTTAATACTTTGTACACACAAATGGCAATATCATAAATTTATTTATCGACGTGGACATGGATTGAGGTCCTAAAAATAAACCAAATTTATTTATATTTAATATAATTATATTATTATGTTATTATTGATTAATAATAGATTATGTTTGTTGATAATGATATACGATAAACACACTGGTGGAAGAACATTATATATTCTTCATGTAACCTCCTTTGGTTTTCTTCTAAAGCCTTGGATGGTGATATTTCTTCCAAAAATGATGTTTCTGGGCTGACGGGATCAATTTTTGGAATTTATATGATTATTAATTGTCTAATATAAATTTTTTTTCTTTTTTTGAAGAGGAGAGGATGATGGGTGGCTTTTTATAATTGATGTGAGTGACATGTTTGTAACATTTAAAACAAATTGAGTACCCGCATTTTTCAACTGACACAATTGTGAAGAAATATAATTTTAGATAATTATAAAATATGGGTCAGTAATAATGAAATTAATTATATTTTGCCAAATTTTTATTTCATTTTAATGCTTAACCTTTTAGTATAACCCATGTTAAATCTATTATAACTTCAATTATGGCAAAAATATATTATTGTCTTCAATATTAACTATTATAAATAATTAAGTAGGAATTTTTACATAATAAATAATATTCTGGATCTAACTATAGAAGCTATTTTTTAAAATTATATTCACATTAGCGGAAATATTTAATTTAAAATTAATCATAAAACCACTATTGTAATTAATTTTTCCATGTGAAAATGTTCAAATGTATATAAAATATTTATATCAAAACTAAATATTAATTTGATTCCAATAATGTTATTTAGATTAATTGATATATAATTTACCAAATTATTCTCTAAAAATTTAAATATAATTTATCTTTATGAGTAATTTATATGAATTGGGAATTTTATATTAAAACTCAGTATTTGTGACTATTTACTAGAAAAATTTTATTAGCATTATTTTTTCTAGAAAAAAAATATAATGATAATTTTGAAATATATTTATAATGACAGAAGATTATTTTATCAAATAAATATTATAAACTTTCTTTAAAATTAATTTCAAATTATTTACACAATGGACGACTAATCCCACATCCACAATATTACAGGTTTTCTGAATTTTATTCCCATTCTAGGGCTAAATATTTTTTTTCTAAAAAATAGATTATAACAATTTTATTACTTTTATTAGTACTATCTATTATAACTAATTGGATAAATTCTTTTAATGTTATAATGTATTACGGTTCATATAGACTGGAGGTTTTTTATTCCTTAAGCTATCATATATATTAAATTTATTTAAATATATTATTAGGATTTTTTATCTCAGTGTTTTATGGTATATATTATATCAATTACAATGTTTTTATTATGTTATATTAAGGTGTTATATTCTTCCTAGCTTACTTAAATTGTATCATCATAATATAATAATAATATAAATAATCAAGGGATCCATATTGGAAAATTATCTTCTTTAAAACCAACATAATAAACAATGTTAATAATGAATACTCTTAATAAGATAAGAATAGAAGTAAAATGGTCATATAGACTAAAACATAACTATTATTCCAAAAAGGAAACATTTTGAGGAAATGAGAAATTAAATACATGGAATAAAAGCATAAATAATTATAGAGAGTTATAGATATAATTGAACACAAGATATTGAGTGTTCAATGGAATGTCAATGACCTCAAAATCATAAATCAATGATGATTAAAAATAAATCCAGTTCAACATAAATGAATATAACGTGATAAAATTTTACATTAATGATATGTTCCAAATGTGGATGAATTCCCATACAATATTAGTAAACAAGGGAATATATTTACATGAGGTATTTTATTTAATAAGAACAATTTCATCCATTTTTTGAACTTCTATTATTTTCAAATTCGAAATAACATCACTGAATTTACTATGTCAAATCACAATTAATTCCCAATCAAGAAGATGTAGACTTTAATCACTAGAAACCAAACCTGTGAATACTTATTTCTTCTATTCACTTGAAACATGGTATAACATGAATTATTTTAATAAGTTATTGAAAATATAGAATCTACTTTATTAGTCATGAAAAACATATATTTTTTGAAAAATTTCATAGATAAAAAATTATATAATTTTCCACAATAATATCATATACAACAGTACTAAAAGAAATCATATATCAATCATAAGGTATTCAATATATTCCAATTTTCATTATCAAAATAACTAATATATTTATCCCAACATCCTTATCTCTTCATAAGGATATTATTAAGGGTTATAATTCCCTCAATCGTATGTTTTCCATGAATTTACACATTCCATTAAATCATTTTCCTTTTTCATTGGTACCAACCATTATTCATTCTAAAATCCATAATGAATGTGTATTGCAGTACAATACATATATATTTAATAATTATTTTAATTAGAAAAATAATTTATAAAGTAATAAAATGACATAATTCAGGAATCCAAATACAATAAAATGAATTATTTCTCCTTTTCAATGTCAATCGAACAATCATTACCATACTCCATTAGATTTTTTGCATATTCGTTTTATATTTGAAAAATTTATTTATGTAAGAATCAATCTCTTTATAGATGAATCATTGTACATTGATAATTTAATTATATCCCTTTAAATCACAAGAATGTTTTACATTCTCTTCATAGATTAAGAAAATTCATATAACTTGTAAGTATACACAAGGGTGTTTTTTCCACAATCATAACCCGGGGGAATATACTCCTATCATATACTCCCTTTAAATTTTTTTTTATCATTCATATTTTTCATCTCCTATTTCATTTTAATAAAATAATAAATAGATAACTAATTATCAACATTTATGGAAAATAATTTTTTATTATGTCATGCAAAATATTGAGAAACTAACAACCCTTGAAGTCTATTCTCAAGACCTTCCATAAAATGGTCAATAATTCCCTCAATATTGTGTAAGTAATTTTTAGTATACCTAGATAACTTTATAAAGGTATATTCATACTCCTCAACACATTCTTCTACCCATTTTATTAAAAAAATTACATTATCTTCTTCTAGATTTGTGGATCCTAAGGGAACTATTTGTAACATAATATATCAATAAAATATATTCTTGAAATATCTTTTATTTCCTCGTAATACAATTTATTATGGATCCAAAACCATTATTGATCAATATATACTTTTATAAAATAAAATAATGTGTAACCATTCCCATTTCATTTCATCCAATGGCCAAACATTTCTTTTCTAATAACATAATCCTTTTTTATATCATTATATTTGTATACCTACCATAAAATTGGGGATTTTATCTCATAATGTGATATGACATTAGAGAATACGTTATGGTAATAGTTATCTTCATCCATGAATGATTATTTTTTATATGATGATTATTCTTACCTAATACAGACATAATTTTCCCTATTCTAGTAATTTTTATATTAGATTTTGTTTCAAGGAAATCACCATGTTGTCCATATATAATAATACTTTTATTACTTCTAGATAACACTTCTGTATATATGAATATACTGGTCTATTTTATGAAATAATTACATTTAAATCATAATATATAATTCTTAATATGATTTAACACTTTGAAAAAATTTAAAAAAATTACATCATTAAAATTGTTTCATTAGGGATATCATTATTTTCAATTCTTTCATACTGTTTTGTTTGAAGAAAAAGTGAATTATTATAAAAATATAAACCCATGAGTGTCCAACAAGTTTCTAATCATGTAATGTATCCCCACAAACGGTAATTATTAAGTTAATATTAATGTTACCTTATCATATTTATTAACCCTATGTAAATTTTTTTATAACCATATCCACATATAGAATCCAAAATGTTATGTATTAATAATAAAACAAAATAATATCTTAAGAAATAAAACATTATTATTTTCATAAATACATATCCTCAATGTCTATATATTTGGGTTTTGATCACAAATTTAACTTTTCCTTAAATTATTTCTCATGGTTTATACTAAACATCATTTAATACCAACTGTAGAAACTAAAATTCCAATAGCACAGATTCAGTGTCGGCATAAATAATTTGGAACACGATTTAATGTATAAAATCATAAGGACATAATTTCATACTACTCTATTAAATTTATATAATTTATTTTATGTTACATTAAATTTTAAAACACCTATTACGACAATATTATTTTTTCAACAAAAACATTATTCCATCAAAAATATCCTGAAAATCAATCATTGTATACTCAAATAATCATGGGTAATAGAAACCAATTAAATGGTGAGTTAAAATTCTTCTTAATGGTTATTTATAGTTTAATTTATCATTAATAAATAATCATTATCAGCCTAATTATGTAAATAGATGAACACTCATTCCATTTCAACAAATTAACTATCAAATAAGATAAGGAATAATTATTATGGAGTGGTAATTTACTTATAACATATGAAGTTTAATAAATATCTTGAATACATTAACTATATAAGCAATAATCAATATGTAATTCTAAATCAATGAAAACAAATTCTATTTAAAAAACATGTTAAAAAATGATTGTAGTGACAATATCATTATTGGAATCTCTAGGACAATAATATATTAACTATTAATGAATTAAATTCACGGTTATTGAAAATCATGTACTAAGAACATTAATCCTGAATCACCATTTCTATTAATAGATTATTTTAAATATAATGGGTTAAAACATATCAGGTTTGGAAAACTAGATTAAAGCTATCGATCATAAAATCATTTGGTTTGGGAAATGGTTTATAACTAATGGGAATAAACTCATTAGGTTTGGATAAATTATTTTTCTAATGATACATGATGATGAGTAATGGTAAATACATAATAAGTACCCAAACATAATTTCATAAATAATAAATTTATCATATATCAAATAATTGATTGAATTCATGACTAATGTTTCCTATCCTCAAATATTCATGTTGGTTAGATGTTACATATATATCAATATTTCCTCAATTAATAAAATAAATTTCAAATTAAATAGCATATACAAATGTAATATGGTTTATTAAATAGACATATCCATTATAAAATAATATTTTTTTGTTATTAATTTTTTGTTTAATGAAAGTTTAGTGTAATAAAGTGATTTTTTCATCAGAAAGTTAACAAACACAAAGGAAGTAGAATTGTACAATAACATTTTCTAGTTGGTAATTATATTGTCAAATATTCATTGATTAAATAGTTCAAATTGAAATATAAAATAACATAAATTGTTATTGAAAAATGAGATCAGATTTCAAGGGGAATTATATATTCCACATTAATTTGAATTGGTATGTAATAAAAAATATGTCTCAATGAAAATGAAATCGAGGTGAAATCCATTACCTTAAACATCTTCTTGGTCGAATATAACTTAAACTCCAACATAGTGGTTTAATACATGGAATTAATTTAAACCAAAACTTTATTAAAACTTATAATATCATACATTTTCCTTTTGTAACATCGTATAACTTGTTCATTAATAATCAATCAAATTTTTCTTTGTTTATTTTGTTAATTACATTGTTTTATCATTCATTTTTTTAAATGTTTTAGTTCTTATTCATATAATATGGGTTCACTAATATATCGAATAATAATTAATATTTAAGTATATTATTTATAAATAAATTTTTCTTTTAATACTAATCCTCAATGATGTTTTGTAAAAATGAATTATTTCACGATAATGGAGAGGGTAGGTCATACATTCACATGAGTAACACTTCAAATTTTCAATGATCAATATGCCAATGTGGTAAGTAATATATTAAGAATATACATTGATAATAATAACATCTTATTTCATTAAATATATTTAAATATATAATCCATGTGGTATGGCGGTGAAATGAGTGTCACATCTCTTCGTGAGGCAATATTCGACAAACACATGAACAATGTTATCATCATCTAGTGGGTCAAAAGGTATGAAATAATATGATATGTTATCATTAAAGAATAAAAAATATTTATTTAATATCATAATTTTTTCATGACTATAAATTATCAAAATTTATTTTACCCTTATCATATTCTATGTGAAGTATTAGTGAAAGATGAATCACATCACTTTTTGAGGTCGTAGTCCATCACACACATAAGCGACGTTATTAGATACCCTAATGAATGAAAAGTAAATAGGTAAATATGATATAATTATTTTGGGGGTATAATAATTTTATAAATATCACACACCCACACACACATACATATATTTAGTTTATATCCATCATAATACCCATCCATTGGATATGATTAAGGTAAAATGATTGAAATCAATTTAAGATGTTCTAGATCGTTACACACATGAATGTTGATTGTATAAACCATTTTATGGAAGTGGGTATGGTTGTAGGTTATAGAAATATAATAATATCATCACATTATATATAATATTATGAGAATAATGTATTATAATGTTATAATAATAAATAAATTAGGCGGAAAATGAAATAATATAAAGACACTCGTTGAATAATAATAACTATTCTTTGGGTAACCACATTAGTTTTGTAGAAAAAGCTATTCTAGGTTGTATTTATACCTATTATATAGATAAGTGGATCAGGGGGATGAATATTACAAGTTATTTGGGTAGGTATATTCTGGTCTAAAATGGTTTGTAGTTGTGATGAAGTGAGGAGTGTGGGGCATTTTATTAGAGATGTGAGTAGAAAGCACATAATTTTTTGAAAAGAGAAACGTTGATCCACTTTTTTTGCATGACAAAATAGTCCAAAATGAATTATTATAATTAATTATATATTATTGGGTAATAAAATTATTATTAAATTTATTATACAGATAATTACAGGTAATTTGAACCCTTATATTTTTAGTTCCCCCAAGAAAATCAATTTTTACCATAACTGTGGAAAATAATTTTTACTATTTTTACTATTAATATTTATCAAAAATTAATTGTGTTATATTATATTATATAAAATATCATGGTTTCAAAAATATAATCTGTTTTAAAATTTTCAATCACTATTTTGAGAAATTTTAATTTAAAATTATTCTTGTAGACACAATTGGAAATCAGGTTTTTAAAGATAAATTAATCACATATCAATCAATTTTTATTATATAAAAAATAAAAAAAATGATCAAAATTACACATTTTAGATTAAATTTTATATATTTTAACAAATTTCACTTTTATATAAATTATGAATATAATAATTCATTATATATAATATTAAATAAAAGGTATATATTAATAAAAATTCATTACTTTTACCTATTTACTGAAAAATTTATCTTTTTTGTAAAATTTGAAAATTTTCTCCAAATTAAAATGTTGAAATACATATTTCATACATTATTTTTATTTATTAAATTATTTTTTTTGTAAATGTGGAAAATTAATTATATATATATTGAATTGTTCACAACTATTAACTCTTTCAGAAAAGAAAAATGTTTCTCAGAAAAACATTCATTCTATTTGAAATGGTTTATATTACTTTTAATCAATATATATACATTATTTTCCCAAAATTGTCAGTACTATTTATTACCACTAATTTTATGGTTATTTTATAATGGAATATTATATAAAACATTATTTATAATTAGTGTTTTCTATTCTTCATGATATCAATGAGATTAAAATAAATGAGATATATTTCGTGGATTTTTTAAGATCAGTGTTTCATGTGCATTAGATATCAAATAAAATGTTAATATTTTATAAAATTGGGATGTTACATGCGATATTATCCAAACTATATAGAAAAATATAATTTTTGTTCAAAAAATGTCAAATTTATCCCAATGAGCTTCATATTATCAATGTACAGAAGATGATTTTGATATGTTATTAAGTCAATTTTTGTTATGTTTAACACTATAGATGGTGACTAAATCATATGGTAAATATATGTAAATTATTTTTCAATATGAATATTATAGAATATAAATAATTTTTTTTATTTATTCCCTTCCATACAATAGAATATCTTATAACCTAATGAATGAAATTTTTAAGTCAATAAAAATACTTTCATTATAAAAATTAGAGGAACGAAATAAATTTTATTATCCAATCATGTGAGTTTATTACTCTGTAAAACCCATTCATTATTACCTGGTAATATTTATTCACCATATATTTATACCATGTTTCTATATGTTAGGTTCTTTTAAAATTATGAAATTAATAAAAAAAATATCCATAATTAATCAAAGAATATAAATATTAGATGTTATATAAGTATTATATCTTAGGATAATAAATGAAAAATATTTACCCTTAGTGTTTTATAATTATTTATGTGACATATTCCCATCTAAATGTGTCTATTCACATTTAGTAACACCACCTATAATCCCACATATACTAGTCATTTTTAAATTATATGTTTATTGAAAATGTGTTCACATTATTACATTACCATGACATATTATGTATTTCTTCTATAAAAAGGGAATCCATTACATTATATATGGACCTCTAACCCACAGTTTCCATTTTTAGAAAAAAAAATTATGATTCATATGCTCAGAATCTTGTTTTGAGATCGCGACTCAGTGATTCACACCTCGGCGCGACTCGGTGATGGTCTCACATCGCATAGACGCGGGTTGACAATGACTTCTAGATACCTCTTCAGCAACAGTGCGGCTCGGAAATGTATTTCTCATTCTCCTTTATGGCATTTTCGGTGTCAGATTTGGTGCGGTTCGGAGGGGGGGGGGAGGAATTTTCTGGTTCGGGTTTTTGATCGTGGTTCTGCAGAAATGAGTTTTTGTGTTTCTGTTTGACGGATTTGATTTGGAGGTTTGGTTTTATGAAATGTGGCATTACAGAATTGTTTCCAACCCTTGCCGTTTCTCTCCCCTTCTTCTTGTGAATGGCTTCAAAATCTGTTGGGGGTGCGTCTACAGTTTAAATATGAGCAGATTCATTCCCATAACGGCGTTTTTGTTTCAGTGCGGCTTGGTCCCCCTCAGTGTTGATGCTCCTCGAGGTGTTGTTGTACTATTCAGTCCATGGTGATAATGGCTTGACTGCATGTTCCTTAATTCATCTTTTGGTCACTTCAAAGGTCACGGTGGTAGTGGGTGTGTTGACCATGGTGGGGTTTTTCATGGAGATGGTCTTGATGGAGGATGATTGTGCATGGTTGGTTTGTCTCTGGACTTGATTGCATGGAACATTCCCCACATGAATCTTCAGAGATAGTGGTTCATCATTGCATAGATTTTCAGATTTGGTTGTTCTAGAGGGTATCACATTTGCCATCGGATTAGGCATGTGCTTTGACACATGACACTTTCTTACTAAACTGGCATGCAAAGGTGGAGGAATATTTAACGATCAAATGCTTAGGTGGGGTTACTACGTGTTGTTAGTCTGATTTTTCTCTATTTGACCATCAGTTCAGGTAATGTCCAATGTCCTTGAAGTCCAGCCCCCCCTTATTCCCTTAAAAGGGGGTTTATCAACTTATAATAAAAAAATTGAAGGTCTTCATGCCATTGTATGGATTACCAATTATAAAACCATCAATTTATAAAAGAATGATATAATTAAAATCCAATTTGGGATAAAAGAGACCCTTGTAGGAATCTCAATTCATAATATTAAAAACCCTTGTCTAAACATGTCATAAATTACTAGATTAAAGTAAAATCAAATGTAAATATATCCCCTTTTATCTATATTGGACTTTACTCTGATTAAAATATACATTACCGATTACAATGGAGATCAATATCATACTCAGCCACTACAGAAGTTGTATCGGGATCACTCACTATATAGGATGTATCAGGTTCACATATCATCATCAATAATACTCAAGTAAGCTATCATGAAAATAAAAATAAAAATTTCTTAATTTCATTATATGTACATTGAAATAAATAACATGAACACATATAAAATATCAATCGTTTTTATATAAAATGATAAATATCCCACACTATTGAAATAAAATTAATATGAAAACTTCTAAAATTATAATAGAGATTAATATATAGTAAAATAACCATTGTTACTTGAAAATTATTCTTATAGGGAAATATAATCTAATAAGGAGGTAATTTTAATTCAATCAATTAATGTTAAGAAAATGAATCTTTATACACCTACATAAATGTACCTTGTATAGAATATGACAACATGATTCCAATTACAACACTACGAAAAATTAAAACGTAGTTTAAAAATGATTAGATAAACTATTTTTGGAATAAACAATATATTTCATATAAAATTGAATATAAAATATCCAAATGGGAGAAAATGTGTTTTAAATGGAACATAAATATGATAAAAAGATTTTTTAAATAATATTATATGTCAACTTGATATCTTCTATATGAAAGTACAACTAAAGGAATGAAATTTGAATATATTATTATGAAGATAAATTCTCAAATTAGTATTATAAAATACATCTATAAGGAAGTTTATAATGAAAAAAACATAAAATGGGTGTTGACAATTTCTTAAGTATAAAATAAAGGAAATACAGACTATAAATCCATTACATTGAGTCAAAAATCCACATGTATTCTTTTTTATCATTCATTAAACTAAAAAAGTTTCAATTATTTATATTCCTAATAACCATTTTCAAGTATAGTATTTCATATATTTCTCTTCACCTATATCATAATCAATTATTTAATCTATTATGTTTACATCATTTGTTTTGAGGATCTTATATAGATTGATGCATAATGATTTCAATAGGATGATCCTGATCCATTGAATCTAGCTTATATTATTTACAGAATATTATTAATGTAATTCTTATCAATTGGAAATGGTAATTTTAGTTTTATAACTAACTAGGTTTGGTTGTTTTCAAAAATGATGTATGTTATATCTTGGAGACAGAATTCCATATGTACGCATGAGTAACATATCCATTTTATCAAGATACGTGAGGGAAAAGTGGTAATAAAAACATATCTTTCAGAAAATACTATTATATAATAAATATAATATTATATATTTATACACATTAATATATACCATCCATGTGAGGTGTATATGAAAATTAAAATACATAGATTCACGTGGTGGTAGTTTGCACATACATGTGAGCGATGTTTTTTTGTATCACTAGATAACAAAGAAATTAGTATAATATTAAATTACCATTAAATATTGAAATATAAATCATTAAAACCATATAATAACATTTGGATCCCTCATTATTATAATCCATAAGAGGTGGTGATAAATATGAAATATGTCATCACATGAGGTAGTTTTCCATACGTATGCATGAGTGATGTTGATAATTTCTTCTTGATTGAAATATAGATTAAAAGGCCTTACATCATCAATTTAATATTATTGAAATATATCAGGGATCCATATGTTTTTATATGATAAAAATTAATATACTATTGAATGAAGTAAAATAATAATTAAAAATAATACAATTGTTTATGATCTATACTTCTTCTTTAGATAATATCCTTATGTTTGTACCTAAATATTTATTATGATGGTTTTAATGATAAAAGTGGGACATATAAAAAATGTTTACTAGATTTATGGAAGGATTTATGTTGGGTTTTTTGATATATGTATCAAATTATGTTTGTATAATAGAGGATAGGGGATGTATTTTAATAACTTAGAGATATTATGCACTTTGAAATTTTAATAATATTAAAATATTGAAATTTATTTGTCAATAAATATGAATCCTAAATGGAACATTTTTTAATAAGGGTTGAGATATGGCTGAAATATGGCCATAAAATATTATTTATATGGATATTAAATTTATTTTATCCCTTATCATTATAGTTCAACACTTTTAATTTATGTTAACTCATACTGTGGAAGTTTGATTGTTTACAGAAAATACTACTAATTATGATCAATAATGAAGTAAAATAATATATTATATTAATAACAATAATACAATTTCATGACCTTCCTAATAGGGGCCCATTCCATAACTCCCTAAGCTCTCCTCCAATAGTCCAGGGATTGGTGACAATCACTGAGTAGTCATGTCACTGACATGGGAGGAATTATCCTCAGTATGTTTACCCATGACCATATCGCCAACCCTATTCAAAGATGAAATGTAAATAAAAACTAATCTCCCATTAATGAATACATCTAAATCCCACAACCAGAGTATGATAGGAAGTAAATGAATATAAATAGGGATAAATAAACCCCCCCCCCCCACAAATAGGATGAGAGAAATGCCTAATCAAAATAAAAAACTAGGAATAATGAAAAAATACCACTGGAACACACATCTATTTATCAAGCCTCACATATCATTAGCTATCCTTGCTAAGTCTAGGATCCTTCCAAAAGATTCAACATCTTCCCATGAAATGAAACATGTGGTAAAATTCCATGCATGGGTGAGTATATTATTAAATAGTAGGACACCTAGAAACCAATAATCATTCAATAATGGAAATACGTTTGTTTCAACATTGGTATGTGTTGAAAAATCATAAAAAAATAAATATAAAACTATACTCAACAAAGATACATTAATGAAATTTAATTCACAACTGTTGTATACCAGCCAAGGAGTCCGTCATGAATATTCTATATAGAAATAAAATGGGCAAACTTACATTTGAGTCTGATATCACTCTAGGAATCTGTCCAAGAGGTAATAATTTTGGGGTATTTCCATTATAGGTACATTCTAATGGTCTGAAGATATATGATAAATTAATGAGGATAAAACCAAATGACATGGGGTGATACAAATAACTATCTTTTGATTAAACAACTATGTAGAGGATATTCATCAGTATTGTGTAGGACATTATGATACCATGAACACCACCAAGGGACGAAGACCAATAAA
Organism: Viscum album; assembly: GCA_963277665.1. Classification (NCBI taxonomy): domain Eukaryota; kingdom Viridiplantae; phylum Streptophyta; class Magnoliopsida; order Santalales; family Viscaceae; genus Viscum; species Viscum album. The sequence goes on along the minus strand of OY728136.1, from coordinate 1,808,994,781 downwards.
GGATCTCACATTGGGACACATGATGGGATTCCAACAACTATATACAATAATACTCATTAAATTTATTATATTCCAATGAATAGAAGTATATTTCATAGTCACCTCATGGAAAAGGATAAGTGGAAGAAACACTAACAAAACATGGACATGATACCAAGGACAAGGATACCATGATATTTTATGGAACAAGATGGCATGTTGAATGGTTACATATCATGTCCCATGACCCAGTGTCAGGACTATGTAAATGGCCTATTTCTTAAACAATGACTGTTTCAATGTAGAAGTACATGGAGTTTAGTCTACTGTAGTATTTTATTTGTGTACCAATACACATATCCACCCATGTACTCAAATTAGTCGTGTCCCGAAAGGGGATAATGGGGCATGATCCATCTTGTGTACCACAACCCGGGTATATGTACCAACTATATAACCTGATGAGTTTTCATGGATGGACCACATGTCATATTATATGTGTTACAAACCATATGATAATTATATTTATGTAAAACCCTATCTGTCACATTGGGGGGCCACATTGCATGCAGATCTACAGTAGATGCCTTATAGTGAAAATTTTTCTTGAAACCCAAATATGGAATTCAGATTGTCATCCGCTTATCCAAAACTCAATTTCATTACCACACTAGATGAAAATTGTGAATCAATGCCTGCTGAACCATTCCACCACTGATCAACATGATTTTACCCTTCGACCCTTTCAAAAAATGGATTTTTACATCATTCTGTATTGCGTGCAGTTGAACATGAAATTAGGTATCCACTGTTTTCTGAACAATGGTTTCTCCCACCGCCACACCACAATCACATCATGCATATCCGAAATATATGATACTAGATCTTTTATCTAAGAAATAATCGTTAAATGATCAATTTATCAGGATATGTCTGACTATGGGCTAAATGAATAATTCCATTTATTAATAAATAAATGTGGGAGAAAATATGAAAAATTGTTTGGAGGAATGAATCTCAATATATTCTCATGTAACCCTTAATGAATTTTCATGAGAATAAAATTGATAAATCTACCATCAGAAACTAATTCTTCCAAAACTAGAATAATCAAAAACATCCCACAAGAATATTGATCCGTGAATTAATCTGTTAATTGATAGACTAATATTATTCATAGAAACAAAAAAGGTGAATGGTTCAAATCAGAATAAACTTCTTAACATGAGTTATATTAATCAATAATAAACAAAGTTTTATTTTTGTTTTTGATTATATGACCCATTGATTTCATTGCTCATCGACTTTTTCTCTATGATCTGATTGTCATTCGTCTTAGAGAGATCCTCAAATGGTCTTCCCAATGGTTCCATAGTTACAAATCCAACCCTATAATTCCAACATAAAAATATTTTTAATGACATATCAACTACTCCATCAATATATATATATATATATATATATATTTAATCTAATTATTGTATTCATTTCCACGTTTGAGATGAATGATCAAAAAACGACCCTTGCCAAACAATGTTAAGTTGTGCCAAGGGAAAAATCCTTGTTTTGAACTCAATAGTGACCTTATAATTCTAATACATTATACCACATATGAATTATTTTAAATTCTGGATTAAAAATACAAATGGACTCTAATTGATATATTTAAAATCATTGAAAACAGTATTATAGGAACAATGAGTCTCAGAAAATTATTCCATCTCTGTGACTAGTTTAGAAAATTATACCCACAATATCCAAATATAATATATTGAAGATACATGTAACTAAATTCTCCAAACCATGGTGATTTAAATCCTTTAAAATAAAAACAATGTTTATAAAATATGATATGTTAGTATTGAAAAGGAATTTCAGCCTCCCACTCATATGTTCTCTCTTGGAGATTCTCATTCTGCTACCAGAAAAACACTAACTGGGTTTATCTCCCGGGAATGATTCTATCCCTTGGGTACTCAATATCTAGTAAGGGATTATAAAATGGTATCTCCATTATTAATTTAAATCTCACCCTAGTAGATAATTCTAGATAGGTCATGAATATACCTCATCAGCTGCAACCTCTAGAAGACGTATTGTAACTGTTCTAGGTGAATTGTTATATATATTTTTAACACCACCTCTCCAACATTATGAAATATCTATAAAGGTATAATCCAGCTCATATATAGCATGTCACCCATCAAAATACCTATAATACACTTATATTTGAAAACCTAAGGAAATCGTGTTACCCTTACTAGAAATCCAAGTGCATTCATTGTCTATTAGAAAAATAATTTTAATAGGTCTATGCAGTCTTCATCCACTACTAGATGATCTAAAAATTCATAGTAGTTTCTCACACCAACTATGGTCAGATGAGTTCAGTCTCTCCCTCGAATGTATAAATGTTTTTGATCTATAATATACCTTGCCCAATTACTCGAATGGTTCCATACAGATGGTGTAATGGTAGTTTTTGGTTTCCACAAACTCCACATATGGTATTTAATAATCCCTAATATATAAAAAGTCTAGAATAAAATTGTATAAATTTTCCTCTAAAACCTAAATGATCCCTTCTTTCTAGTCGACAGTTTAGGGATGAATTTTTTTTTGCAATCATTACCATGTCCGAAACACCACATTCCAACTCTTCCACATTTGGGTTGTGAATCGAGTATCACTATAATAAATTACTGTTGATGTAACTCTATGGATTCAGACTATATTATACACATAGCGGCATCAAAGTCTCCCTAATGAATAGTAATCCAAAATTTCTATGAAGTAGGATGTCTTGGTGATTGATTATATATTAAACCAAATAACATCATGTCCCTTTGAATTTAGTGTTAATACTATATTGATGTCCATATATATTCATTCACACGCCAATTATTTCACGTCAAGGGGATTAGATAAAATTGTAAGAACCTGGTACTCAATCATCCAATGTTACCAATTAGGGAAACAAGAGAAAATAATTTCTACTACATTATTTTTCTCAAACAACCTAAATTGATGTCACATGTTCTGGTAAATAATTTCAACATTAATATTTACCACCATAGGAGATTTATAAAATCCTCCCAGTACATCCTCTATAATTTCATTGGTACCTTCACGTATCTACTAAAAATAATGGCATGATCCCCACATTTAGAAAATTCATCATGAGCATGTCTAGTGGATATCAGATTATGAAGGGCCTCATAGTCATTATCCACATGATGTGACTCCCAAACTAAATGAAAAAAATGGTGGGGAAAAACCATGAATTGTAGTTATTATGATCCATCTCCATATACAAAGGATAATTGAAATGATTCCAACTTCCCTATCAACTCATTCTAAATAATGTAAAAATGATCTTGTACTAACAAAATATACACCATGATCCCCATCTCGTTCACATATAAAATTTCCTTGTAATCATCCATGACTTATTATAGATATCACATATTTCTCATGTTATGAACCGAAAGGGATAATATATACTAGGGAATCATGTGCTCTGAATATGTGATAAATAGATTTCCATTCATGTAGTTTCCCCCACATAATTAGTGTGAAGTCTTCCAGTTCTATCACAAAATTGTGGTTCATATAATTCTTATCATGTTGTATTCACTAACATCAACCATTGTCACTCACTGATTTCCTAGTTATAAGAACAAAATCTAGCCCAATTCTTGATGTATTACATAAAAATGCATAATTGACAACTTCATTTGAAAATATAAATATTGGAGTGTGCATAAAAAAATATCTCAACTATTGAAAATATTTCTGTAACCTATCTTACCACACAAACTGTTATTCCTTTCAGTTCAATGCTCTCATCGGTGATAATATTTTGGAGAAATATGTTAAGAATCTATTGTAATAGCTTATAACCTCAAGGGATATCTCTACCTATTTCATCATGTTGTATGGATCAGAAGCTAAAAATAACTATTCCTTCTTTAAATCTATTTACACACCATCTTTTGAGATAACAAGTCCAAAAAATAGACCCCCAAAATCCCGAACATTCACATTGAGTGATTTTTGTAATGGTTGAGATCTAAGAGTATGTATCTAATTATATACAAGTGCCTTTTTTGACCAATATCACACACCCAGTATTCTAGGATATCATATATGAAGACCACCATGAACTGGTCTTAGAAAAGAAAAATGTTCCATTTAATGATTCATACAAACACTATTTGGGAGTTCATCATGCCAAATACATCATGAGGCACTCATAGTCACCATATTTACATCTGAATTCGATCATTTTTATATCCTCATTCTATACTCATTGTTGGGGGTATCATAACCTGAGGGAAAACATTTAGAATCATTGTTCCCCTCCCAAATGGTTATAGAGTTCATAGATCCTCAATAGAGGATACTTTTTCATCATAGTCTCATAGTTCATGAACCGGTAGTCCAAAAATACCATCAACCGCCCATCCAACTTCTAGGAAAATGACACTGGGGATTCCCAAGGTGAAATATTTGGTCTAATAAATTATTTCCTCAATATATCCTCCAACTACACCCTTGTCACATGAATCTCTATGGGATCCATCTAATATACTTCTGTAGAGATTGGAATTATACCTAGGTGTAGATCAAAGTAAAAGTATATATCATTTTGATGAGTTAAACCTAGAATGTCCTTAGGGAATATTTCATTGTACTCCTCCACCACTTCCAAAAATTGGATCATATTACATCAACTATACCATGGGTCAGACTATCAAATTTATGGTCCACCGTTTGTTCCAACATATTTATTATAATATCCTATGTTTTCTTAGTTTCATTTTCATATAAAAATGATAAACAGATTCTCTCACTATGGAAACACTATATCCTCTACATGAAATCGTTAGTCTAGGCATGAACCATGGAAAACCAGGCCATTCAAGAGTTGAAATCATAATCCATAATTTCTACTACAATGGGATCGAAACAGAAATTATTGACTTGAAGAGTAATATCACACCATCAATACAAGTGTGTAATCCCATTTTATTTTTTAGAATGAGCCTCTATGTACAAGCATTGATCCAAGGGATCAACCATAATAACTAAGTCACATAGAATGTATGTGGAATGAAAAAATGGACTAGTACTTATGTCTGTCAATATTGAATCTATGTTAGAAGAGACACAAATAATTACACAATTCATCCTTGAATACATTTTGTCCTACGTTTTGACTACCAATATTTGTCCTGACCCCTATCCTCTAGCTCTTTGAGTAAGGTGTGGACCACCTAGGGGTGGTGTTAGTGAGAAGTTAAAGCATAGACCACCTCGTTAATCCCTCTCATCTCCTCTTACATTTAATATACCCTTTGAACCTACATGATCCTACTGATACATTTTCCTTGATGTCCCATCCAAGATCTATCATTCATCTATTTAGTTGGTAGGGAAATCTCATTCGAGATTTCCACTATGATCACATGAGTATCACCACCCCTATCATTGTTAACTAGAAGCATCATATGATCCCTAAAATAAAAACCATGTATCATGGGACCACCTCTAGACATGTCTATCATTCCCAGTTCCCCGATGCTACCATATTCTCCCTGCTATCAAGAATCCTTATACAAAATATTCACAGCTGATATCTACTAGATATATCTTCTCAACAAAGAAACTATCAACCACTAATTCTCTCCCTAGAACCCCATCCCAGGTTTGAGTTTGTAGTGGGATATTAATTGATATGAGGTCTTCTAACATACCTTTCTCAATAGAATGTGACCTAAATAAATAGTTGTGAAGCATATGAAACTGTTCTTAGAGAGATATATTAGCCTCGATGTGTTTTAAACAACTATCATGACAACCTCTTTGGGATGTAAAAGGGCCTGGATATATACAACCCTCATTGTATCTTTTGTAGACAATTCACTAAAAAGACTACCAAACCTTGGAAATTTTATTGTTAACTGTTTGTAAGACTGGGTCCCCATGTCCCGCCATCTCTATGTCGATTAGTGAAGAAGGAATGTTAATAGGAATACCGTTTTATCTACTGGTGTCCTAACCATAAAGAAAACATGGGTCACCACCTAATGCTAGTAAATGGATGGTAGTGGGTCTGGATTGCCATGGACCATGGGGCTATCAATAGGACTAAAAAACATTAAGTGCACAGAGCATATGTCCCCCATTAAAATTTATTGGGGTTACCCTATGAAAATCTATAGGTGGTGTTATAGTTGGTGCACCAACACAAGTTATCATATTGATATATTGTCCTTTTATTGATTCCTTATCACTAAGGGTATAATCCTCATGGTCATGATTCTGAATCCAAGCAATAATATGCAGAGGAGTCAGGCTGAAATAAAAATATTTACTAATGTTAATTATTATATATAGATAGCTAACTCATAAAGGACAAGGAAACTAAAAGTATTCCCTCTATAATGTGTGCAACATTTTTTCCCTAACATAATTGCATCATTTACCATTTCGAAAAGTATGTAATCAAAGTTCATGTGTATGGATATATAGGTCACCAAAACAACAATAGATTTCCATGACTTGAAACCTAACATTGAACACATAACAATGTTTCCAAAATCCACTATCATAGAATATAGTGCTAATGTAGAGTAGACATGCGATTGATGCCACACTATTAGGACCATCCCTAAAGGGGACCCTCTCATGATATTCCCAGCCAACCTCTAATAGGATATAGGCTAGAAACTAGCACCGAGTATGATCATCAATAACATGGGAGGCCATGGACAATGTACAAGTACAAGCACAAACATCTTTAAGCCTACAAAATGATGAAATTCAAAATAACATAAAATCCATGCCTTCATATATATATATATATATATATATATATTTCACACAACCATAGTATGATATGGTGTAATGTGAAGTTAATAGGTCCAAATAAATCCCACTAATAATATTATCAAAATAATTGAAACCTGAATGGAAAATTATGGCTGCAATCATAATACCACAAGAAAAAAACTCATTATTCATGGTATCACTAATCACCATTTGGTCTTAAACATTCAATGAATCAACCAGAAGTTTGATCATATGCACAATAATTGACATGTACATGAATATATTTCACAAACGTGACTGTGACAATGCCTTGTATGATGCCCTGAAACTACAAGGCATACAATAATAGAAATACATTCAAATCTACATAGGTATATGTATACAATACATATGACATGAATATCCAAATAAACTTACTAAGGTCAGAAAATAAAAAGGTAATTCAAAAATTTAGTATGCCTTCCTAGGAATAACATATGATGATTACACATAGCGATCATCTGTGATAACACAATCCTGAGTCTAATAGCCTCAATGGTTTCTTTACAATAGGTAATTCTAATTTTATAATTCAAATAGAATTATATGAGGATTTTTTAAAGGGATATGATATAATGATGAGGATCACACCCTTGGAAATGGGTTGATAAAAAAATCAAAATGGACTATCCTACTAAGTACAGGATAAAATATTGTGTTGTGTTGATTATGATAATACCAAGAACACTACCCATGGAACCTTGATGAATATAGGATATCACTCTGGGCCTCACTCAGGGATAACAACAAATCTATCCAAGAATTCATGATGATTGTATCATATTATTAAGTATAAGAGATGATTCCATAATATCCATCATTGAAAAGGATCAGGAAAACAAACCATAACAAAATATTTTCCCTAATATAGGTGGAAAGAAATTCAAGATATGTTTATTGAAGTACAGGAATGTAGAAGGATTACATGAAGTGTACCCTAAACTCATGTACTTCCCATGTAAATGACATGTGTTTCGAGCTGTATCTATGTCTGTGTAGAAGTAAAATGTGTGTCAGATACCCATGTAATTTTCTTATGTACAAGTATATGTTTCATCCTTGGTACTAATCCCATTCATGCCAGTGATGAAGAGTACACTCCACACCTCATCCCATATAGCCAAAACTGTGTCCATATACCTCTACATAACACACTGATTTTCTAAGAAGAGACTTCATGACAAGTTATAGGGTCACACATCTTATGATACATATTATTATCTAAATACCTAAACACTACAAGGGTGTCCCACACAAAATGTTGATCCTCATTACACTAACCGTAGTGTGGTTTTTTCTGGAACCCAATATCTAGAATCCATGTTTTTATATGTTCAACCAATCTTATATCTGGAAACCTCCCCATATGAAAATCATGAATCAAGTAGAGAATAACCTTTTCTAGTATCGAATAATAAGATTAATAAATTAATTCATCTTAGAAAATGGATTTATACATCATTTATCACTATCTATAGAAGAAGGAAAAATCAAAAATCCAATGCTATATGTTCCTTCATTCCTCTTATCATCTAACCACCATCATATTGTGTTGATCCCAATTATACTATATTAAATCATTTCTCCGTTAAATAGTTTTTCATGATTCTATTCATCTAGATATGTCGAAACACGAGACAAATGATGAATACCAACGTTGAATGAATAAATAGGTGAAAAAATCTCAAGAACAATAAATAACAATGAACATTTATCGATCTTCATGTTGACCATGATGTGTTTCCATGAGAATAATAATGAGAAGTCAAAATTAGAAATTAAATTAAAAAAAAACGGATTCCCTACCTCATCCCACTAGACGGTCGATCTAGGAATCAATTTGTTCTTCAATTGATTCACATTCATCATAGAAAATATAATATAGAAGGAATTAAAATAAAAAAAATAACATACTTGATTTGGATTGATTGACTATGAATAATGTTGTGGAATCATAGTCATTGGAGATATCTATGGATTTTGTTTCATGTCAAGCATTGATTTACAATACGGTATTCATTCTTCAAAGAGGGATCCTATAATGCTCTCTCCATTGAATCTTCAATGGTTAAAGGGTTATTCAGATAACACATTAATTCCCACATAACAATTTTTTTAATGACACTTCATTCTTTTCATCAACTAAAAAGGAATAAAATAATTTATCTTATTATTTTATTATTTCCACGTTCACATGGTTTTTTCCACATATGAACCTTTCCAACAAAGAATATGTTGTGCATATGGTAAAATAAAGATTCTACACATAATAGTTCCCTTAAATATCTGATGTTGTTTCTGATTTAGAAATTACACAAATTTTTTGGAAGACATTATGTATGTCCTATTTAATATTTTTAATATATTTCCAAAATTATTCCGGGCACAACTATCCTTGGAATTGAACATCATCTCATTTTCTCATCACAAAAATAATCATAATAAAATGAAAAAATACATGAAAAATATATGTCACAACATTAAAAATATGAAATCTGTTTTAATGATTAGGTATCTAAAATTGAAGATAATAGTTAAATTAAAATATGCCCAACTTAATAAAAGTCATTTTTAAAATCTTCTTTCTAAAATCTCATAAATGAACATACACCAAAATCTGGTATCATATTCATTCCTAAGTAACTAATTGTATTATTCATAAATAATGGTTTATTTTTTCACTTTATGAAAAATGTATTATATTATGAAAATTTAATATTTCATTATATAATCAAAATAAATGATAACATTATAAAAATAAGAATTTTTCACTCATAGATGAAAAAAATTACATTAATAAAAATTAAAAAACATACCCAATTCTAGTTTTCATATATCTATTTTGAAAATGTTATTTAGATGAAATAAAATTTATAAAACGGGAAAAAAATTATAATATTATCTCACTAATAAAAATGGAAATAATATTTTATGAAAAAATTAAATGTTGTTACAAAAACTTGATAACATATTATGATTTAATAAATAAATTATAATTATAATAATTTTATATGAATATTTATAACAATGTGACTATTTATATTCATACAACAAATTTTACAGATTTTTTATAATGATAAAATTATAATAATAATATTTCTATATATTTTCACAATTCACATAATGTTAGGTTTTCTGTGTAAATAAATGTATTTAACAATGAATTAATTTAAATTATGTTATTTGAGTTTTATAAAAGTGATGAATCTTATAAAAAATCATGATGTACTAAATATATTCCATTGAAAAACCTTCAAATATGACCACCATGGAGTTCCCAATATGGGCCTCCCCATTTTTCACAAGGACACTTTAATTAAATATTTACACATATCATGTTGTAGGAAAAATATATTCCACTATTCAGATCAATAATAAATGTTAATAGTTTACCATTGAATGGGCATCATATAATTTTCCAAAACATTTATATCACCCTAAATTTCTTTATAGGAAAACAAGTATGACACAGCATCATCAATACTACTCCTAAAATATAAAAATGATAAAATAATATTTACCAAATAACAAAAACATGTTAATATTGATAAAATCATTAAAATTCATAAAAAATACACATGAACCATTTTCAACAAACAAAACCATCTAGAAACACTGTTTAAATCATTTTCAACTTGTAAACCGCCAAAATTATAATTACCATAAATAAATAAATATGATCAATAATAAATCACTCCATTAAAAACAAGATGTAATTCATCCAATAAAATAATGTAATTTCATTATGAATTAAACTGATATAAAAATTATTTAAAAATTATTACATTTAAAATAGAAATATTTAATATGATAATATTGAAAAATGGTGTTTTCAATAAAATAAAATTTAATTATATTTTCCATTTCACATTTAAATCCAAATAAAAATAAAACAGATATAATTAACCACATTTTTTAAAATTTATCACGTCAATGTTTATATATAATGAATTGCTGAGCCTTTTCAAAAAAAATTTATATTTAGTTGTAATTTTTTTAAAAAATAATTATTTATATTACTTAATCTATTTGTAAATAGATCATAGAATATTTGAATATCTTTTATTTAATAAAATATAAATTTTAAAAAAGAAATTATTTATTTTAACAATTTTATTAAAATTATAAATCCTATGGAATAGTTATTTCTTACAGATTTAAATGTTACTTTTGAATAAATATTGAGTTTTTTATTTTTTATAAACCAATTATTGTTACGGTTATATTCTACTTTGGATTCCCTTGGTATTTTAATACATTTTATTCATTTCATAATAAATAAAATAATTTTTTTAATTAGTAACCGCGATAAATTTATTTCATATTGAAATACAACTCTTAAAATATTATTTTTATAACAATAGTATAAACATAGTTTGTTGTTTTTAAATCATTATTCTCCATATAATATAAATAATATAAAACTAATTTTAATTTTTAAATCATAAGTATAGATTTTTTATGGGATTGAATAATAACATTTTTCATTTAATATAACTACCACAATATGAAATTTATTACCATGGTATATGTAAAATTGTTTAAAATATAAAGAAGATAAAAAAACCTATAAAACAATCATTATTGTATTAAAATCAAGTGTTTGAGGAGTGTATAGGTCCACACCCATTTTCCTCTCCAATTTTTTCCATTTTGTTCCCTTTAACACTTGAATATTAATATTCCATTATTTAATATGATAATGGTCCTCCCCAAATGACTATACCTCTAAAATATAAAAAGGTAACATCATCAAAAATTGAATAAATGTGTTACTATAAATTATTTTTCGGAAAGAATACTATTTAAATATCCCTAGAACAATATCTCAATTTAATAAATATTCCATTAATCATAGATATCCAATTTCTTTAGAGTTTATTTATACATCTACGAAGAATTCATGTCCCCCATATAGGAATTATCATATTCTTTGTTTTCTTATTAAAGTATATTATTTAATTTTTATTTTTTGTACATTAATATTGTGATATTATTATCATTTTCATACTATAATTAGACTATATAAATAGTGTTATGATTAATTATTCATATATCCCATCAATTTAAAAAACTGAAACAATTATTCAAGTTTTGTACAAACTACAACCTATATGATGTACCATATTCACCTCCATTTATTTCCATACAGGGCTGGATATAAGGTTTCGAATAAGGATAAATACAATTTTCTCATTTAATTAATTTTGTTTTATGAAACTATTAATAACATATTAATGATAATGAAAATTAAACAAGTTTTATATAATTTTTTAACAAAATCATACTAATTGTTTATTCAATTAATCACATTGTATAATGTTCTCATGATAATTATATATAGTTATACATCCTTATAATTATTATATATTTCACTAATAAATAAAAAATAATATAATTTTTAATTTTTTATAATTATATTACAAAAAACAATAACATAATCATTCACTAAATCTGGGTATGTTCATGTTATGGGTTTATTTAACCACATAAAAAACAATTTTAGGATTTATTATCATGAATGAATATGGAAACATAATTAATTTCATAATAAATATAATTGTTTAAATAAAAAATTTTCTTTTATTTTTTATATGTTATACGATTATCTAAATCATTAATTAAGAAAAAACACATTGATCATAAGGAATAAATGAAAAGTGACAATCATGAATTTCATTATCAAGAATAAAGAATAAAATACTCATGAATGGAATTTGAAACATAAAAAAATATTATAAATCATCCTTAATTTTAATATCAATTATCTTCTAATTATGAACATTGAAATAAGAATGTAAATATACCTTTCTATTATATAACTAATAAAAATAATCAAAACTACAAACCCCAGATGTTAATAATTAGAATAATTAATTTTGAGAATGACTATTTTTGAAGAGTCTGAGTGAATATAGAGTTTATTATGGTTGTGAATTAAGATATAGATATATATTTATATGATACATGACCATAAGTTATATTTTTGGAGGATAATATAGGAGGTATGGGTATTATTAATAATTTCATCTATTTTAGGCATGTTTGACATTATGAAACTAATATCATTTTTATCGCCTATATACTTCTAATATGATATATCATATCATTAGTATTTTTTATTAATTGTGTATGGTTTTAAAATTCCATGTTTAATCATTTAATAAGTATTGATTGAAATATATCCTATACTGTAAGGGTTTTATTTTCATAAATTATAATCATTGAAAAATAATACATATAGTGTACCATGTTTCAATTTTACAAGGTGTTCACTTCCCATGAAATTATTTTTATCATAATTTTAATTTTTCTTTGGATTTACTAGATGAATAGTGATATCTTCTTAATGATTCTATTGATTCATTTTTCTCCCTTGTAGTGATCATATCTGGTAAATTAATTATCATTCATTTTGTAATGATCATTCAAAAAAATTATTTCATATTTTTTTTATATTATAGTAATTTCATATATTATGGGTTATTCTACAATTAATTATATTTTTAACAGATAAATCCATTTAAAAGTATTACTCACTTAATCATGAAGGTTATTTTACTACCATCCACATTAAATTTTTAAATGGATTATGAACAAGTTATTTTTGTATTGACCAATACAAATAAAAATTGTTTGATATGATGTGAACATTAAATTTTACATAACCCATATCAGATGATGTTATCCTTTAATGGTTCTATTTATATTCACATGTATAAAATTGTTTTGGGATTGGTATTCTTTAATTCCAATAAAATGATAATTGGGATGATTAATATGTGACTATCAACCATCATCATTAATTGTTTGGATTTCATATTATCATGTTATATCATTTATTAGAATGGGGAATATTTTAAACATTATTTATGACTATTTTCTGCTATCATAGGTTAATAATGTATTTATATTTCATATTATTCATTATATGGATAATCGTATTTGTATTTAATAATACCTTCATTAGGAAATGGGAACCAAATTAATATTTTATTATTATGATTAATGAATTTCACATATTACAGTGTTGTGTGGGAATCAAAATTATATTTCCCCTCGATTCATGGACATGTATCCTCAGAAAATTATTTTTGGGTTTTGTGTTTTCCTATTATGATAATAGGATAGTGTCTTAGAACAAGGTATTAACAGACGAATGTCTTTAGTAGGGTCTCTATTATAAGTAAATTTCATGGAACCAGGCCAAGATATTGAGGTCATTAATGTCCAAAATTATATATTCAATTTGTATTAGATTAGTATTATTGATAAAAGGAATTTAATTTATTTTCATGAAGATAGAATGATCATGATATCTCGTTTATTATATATTCATACTGTTTACTGATTTCAACAATAATATTTTTTTCAATTTTTAATCATTGATTGTTTTATTTGTTTTACTTAATGATTTATTGAGATCAACCCATATTATATTTACATTTCCCCCATTTATAAAAAAATATTTTAAATTTTTTGTGTTTTGAAGGATAGAAAATGTGGAATAATTCATTGCGGAGTTTAAAATCACCCTATGGATTATGTATTCAATTTTATATAATGAATAAAAATATAAATTATACAAACAAATGGGATATATTTGTTTTCGGTGTTTCATAATTATATAAATCAATAATATTTAAATGATTATTATAATGTTATATAATAAATAATAATTCTTTTTTTTATTTAAATAAAGTTATATATAGTGTTTTGATGTCAGTTCAAAATAATTTATATAAAGTATGTGTCTAGGAGCACCAGATGTAGGAGTGTATTTTTAGGGAATCACAAAATCTCAAAAAAATGACAAATTATTTAAAAAAATCTTATACATATTTTTAATGTTCTCATTTTATTGTATTCTACTTCATGAAAGAATTTATTACACAACAGACAACATATAACAAATAAAAACTAAAAATATCACAAATGTAACAAAATGTGTATGCATCAAATGGTTTCAAAGTTTCCATTAATATATTTCATCTATAATTTCCAAAAAACCTAAAAAATAAAAAACATTTCACAACCTAAAACAATCATTATCCTTCTATCAATGTCTTCAATCAATATTTTATCAACATCATCATCATTAACCTTGAATTATTTTCAATTAGTTATTCTAAAAATAATATTACATTCAACCTCTTTAATCTAATAAAACCACACTCATAATTCATAAATTCAATATGACATTAAACATATAGAGATAATTTTACAAAGATCCAATAGTATCAAATATTGTTTTGAAAAAGGATAATATACATGGTTTGTATATTATTTTAACAATGTAATTATTCAATATAAAAATCGTTGAATACCACCAAAATGTTTCTTTTTTTACACTAATGATTTTACGATAATGTATTATAATAACAAATTAACAATTAAACACAGAAATTTCATCTCTTGTTTTCAAAAAATTTATTGATTTGGAATTAATAAAACCATTAAAATCAAATTATAAGCCTTAAATATTTTATTTACCTTATTTTAAAATTATGATATTAATATGAAAGGAATAATGGTGCTTACTTATTTAAAAATATTGATGACTAGAACATGGCTAGAGATGAATTATCAATATATCAAAGTGCTCATTAATCTCATTTGATGATAGATGGTTGTCACTATATATATCATATTGAAAATTACACCCATGATATCTATATAACCATTCTTTTAAAGTGTATTATGTATAAAATATATTCCTCAGTCTACAAGATGAAAAATACGAGTCTTGTTTTTATTAAATTAAATATTTCCCCCTAGAAGCCAAAAATGACTTCACATAACGGTTTATAAATATGATTTATTATAACATAATGAAGAAAAAAATTATACGACTTTTTGAAATATTAAAAAAAAAACAATACTTCCATAAATCCCAGTTCTATTGAGAAACCTACATTGAAGTTTGTATTGAATCCCAAAATGGTATGAAACACCCCTCCTATAATGATGTTACATGAGACAAAAAAATCATTTATATTTCAAGGGCCAAATGGTAATTTCAATAAATAAAATAATTCTATATAATATATATAAATTAATTATACAAAACTAATTAAATAAAATAAAAAAACTACCTATTTACTAATTCATAAATAGTAATGATCAAAACATTTCAATTTAAAGACCATGTCTTTGCAGGTTAATATCTAAGGGAACCATTATTTTGATTAATAGTTTTTCAATTAATTCAAAATATGAACACACTTTTACCTCTACAAATTAAATATCCAATGTTTCTAGAGTTTCATACAACTGAATTTTTAGAAAACTATTAGGATTTTTATGATAAAATTGATAAATGATATCATTTTTTTCATGTAAATATGTTTATAGTCAATAATTATTTATCTATAATAGATGATTATGGATAGGATTAGCTTTAACATAATGGAAAATTATTGGATTCTTAATTGTATGTATAATTATATATATATATATATATTAAATGTTTTATCATTTATTAAATTATTATTGAATTTATAACTTCCCATGATTCATCATTATTTATCATGTGTTGGTGATGTATATAAAATTTAAATACTCTAACAAAAATTGGAATACCAAGTTTTATTTAAACTGATGTATTAGGTTTAACCTAGGAAACATTAAGAGAATATATTATAAAAAATCATTAATTGTTGAATCTAATAGGATTTCAAATGTAATAGGACAAGCCCAATATTTAAATTTTTATTATTTTAAATAAATAAAGAAAAATTAATTAATAAATTATTATGGTAAAGGTAAAAATATATTCTTTTTTGGATTTTAATCATCATGTTATTTTTAGGAATTAGTGTGTAATTTATTTTTATTGTATTACAATTAAATTTTAAAATCTGAACAATATCATTTTCGTATGATGAAAATAACATACCCTAGTTAAAGTTAATTAATTTCAAATCCTAAATAAAATATCAAAATCATTATTGAAAAAAACCATCAGTTCTATATTTCTTTTTCTCATCAATTAGTATTTTTCCTAATAACTAATAAAATATTAACTGTGTCAAATTATCATAATGTGATACTAAAATAATGACAATAATTCTTAAGTGAACTCATTTTTTTGTTTTGTAACTATCAAAAAATTTTATTCCTTACTATATTTTTGTGAAAAAACACTCGTGATTATAATAATTATTACTATACATGAATTAGAAATCATAATGTAATAATAAAATGTCAAAAATGTAAATGATTCATAAGTAGTAATATTAGAAATCATGGATACTTCAAAATATCAAATAATAACTCTATATTATTCTAATATAATTCAATATTTCCAATCAATATTCTTATGTAAAAATATATTGAAAATATCTTCAGATTATTGAACAAATAATAATTCAATATAGAATTTGTTGGCCAAGTAACTATATTATATCTTCTTTACAGAATATTCAATCCTTATCTATAATTTTCTTCCATAGATACATGGATCCACACATATCCCTTTTTTTGATAGTATAAATATCATCCTAACATGGAATTATATTTTTAATAAATATATATAATTAGTATAAATATAAAAGTTAAAATAGTTGAATTCATGTTTTGTTTCATTATTTTATGTTTTATCATATAAAAATTATTATTCTTGATGTTTTTCAATATATATTCCTAATTTATTCTAGAAAATAATTGAAATGCCTGATATTTTTTTTCATCTATCATTTTTTTATGTTTGGATAATATTAGGGATAATTAAATTTTTTGGGGTGGAAAAAACCCCTAATGATGTTGATATTCTAATATTAGAACAACCAGAAATTATTTCCTTTTAAATAATCTATATAAAAATTTATATCAAATTTCTTTAATTAAGTTATAAAAAATTAAATTATCAACATTTTTTTAGATAAAAATTCAACACCATCATTTTAGGTGGTTATAATAATGAAATATCTTTTTTATATATAGTGATTTCATAAACTATTTATTGATTTAATTATATTATTTCAATTTTTTCATGGTTCATATGAATCATTAGGAAGATATTCTCCGGTTTGGAGATCACACAGTCCAAAATAGAAAACAAAACACCCTTGGAGCTATCCATTTTCCAAAATTTTGACTTTATTACATTGAAAATGGGGAATTCTTTAGACATTTAATGGTTCATGAGTGAAACTATATTTTTATATGGGATAGGGTACCAATCCACTATATTTGTTGTAGGCTAGGGAGTGGTAGAATATGACTATATGTTCTGGTTAAGATATACAAGAATCTAATTTGGGCATTTTTTAAAAGAATGACTTCTAAGTCCACTACGTGTTGTAGGGATTAGAGTATATTGGTATCCTTTATAATGGATAAGACACCATATTTCCTCATTTACTCTCCATAAATGTTCTATTTTATGTTATTGAACAATGTTGAAATGTTCCGTGGGGGTGATTAATTATGTAGTTCACATGTTTTTCATCAATTTAATTTCATGACTCTCTTCCCCTAGTAGAGATTGGAATGTAGGCGTTTTACTAATAAAAGGTTTGTTGATAGCATGATATTTTTCTGATCCCATAATTCATAATTTTATTGATTAATATTGAAATATATTTGATTGAGATTATTTCTCAATTATTCCCCAATTGCTAGTGATTATGGTTTTGGTCTATTCATTGATGATCTATGAAGAATATTATCTTATTCTATCTATTTTTCTACTATCCTTGTATGATCGTGAATATTTTTCTTATTTTGTTTTTCCAATGGATATGCATATAGCCTATTTAATAGCATTCAATACAATACATGAAAACAAATTTTTTTTTGTGATCAATGGTGTTCTAAAAAACCTTGGTGAATATTCTCCTTGTTAATCATCAATAGGATATCGGTGTGATATTTTTTTAGGTTACTAGATTCTTGATGATCATTGATATTGAAGTATAAGATCTTAAAGAAGAATGTTTCTTACTAATTAAGAGCCTTACATACACTTGTTTCATTAATATGATTCTTATAATAACATAGAATTTTTGACTATTATGGACTTACATATCATGTGGATGTGTCTTTGTATCATATGAGACTCACTTATGATTCTTATTAAAAAGAGTTTGATTATGTATTGTGTAACAATGCTTGTTTTCAATCACATGTCTATGTATTTTTCTAGTGATTTATAATGATTACATGCTTTTATGGATTTATAAACACTTCTATATAGAATGAATTACAATGGATTTAGATCCATTTTTGGTTTTTAATCAAGGTGGACAATGTTTATATGATTATCACATAGATGAGGAGTGAACTAGATATAAAATAACGATGGATATTGTATTTCAACTATTTATGGGGTCTAGGTATAATTTCATTATTATCAATTTTTAATCCTAGATATATCTTAGTTATCATCACCCATGTCATTTCTAGAAAATAATGTGGTCTTATTTCTTTATTCATATGAGTGTTATGATTTTTTTTCATGACTGAATCTGTTGTTGAATACAGTTCCACTATTTATTAATTTCAGGTCTTGGTAAGGGATATGTGATATAGTGTTATATATCAGATGTTTTTTATTGAAAGTAATAATTTAGATTAACTGGGTAGTATATTATGGGTCACATCATATATGACTACATGGGATGATATATCATACCCATGATATGGATTTTTAGGTATTGGTTATCAATCTGAAGTGTTGTTGACATTATATCCTAAATGAGAGGTATTTTTACCTGAGCCGCATGATCCTTTACTAAATCCAGTCATAGTAGGAATTCAATTAGATGTAGAGTAACATGGTAAATTACATATATACCTCTAACATTTAGAAGTTATATTTACTAGGTGATGGTAAATTTTTTTTATTTATTCATGGATAGAAGATGTAGGTAGATCATAAGCTCAATGAAATATCTTTTGAATAATAGTGTCCCCTAAATGGCCTAATAGATGATTTGTGGATGGATAATTTCAGAGAATACGTGTCAATGACATGTCACCTATTATTTATCACATCATCATAATTATAAGATGAAAAACCTAATCTAGAATCCAATCCAAAGTTTGTTGTGATTAAATAATAACTAGATAGTGGAAACTCGATTCCTAGGTGGCCATGGAATGAAAATGTTGTGATCTAAGTAAATGGTAATGTTATAGTACCTACATCAATTAGATAAGAGTGAATCAAATACTTCCATACATTAATATGGTTGGATAATCCTATATTGAAATTGATGTAACATGAAATTATGTATAAATTCATCTATCAATAAATAGATATGGACACTTCTATATTTGTTTCTGGATGTCGTACCATATCTATGATTAATTTGATGGACCATTTTCCTAGTGGTTTTCTCTAGCTACTTATTGTGACCGATTAGATTTATAATTGAAACATGAATTGATTTTTATGATTTTACCCAGAAAACATTCGTGTCATGAAATAGTTTGATTGATAACTTATTAGATGACTATTGTGGCTCATTTTTTTCTAATCATGGTGGCTCTTTATATGGATGAATTTAGACAGATAAATTTCGATTAGATAATATAACATCCTTGAGATACAATTATAACTGTATCATATGGAGACATGTATTTTATATCAATGTTCATTAATGTCATATAGAAGGATATATGCACTAACATTAGATTGATCATCTTATATCACGCACGGATAGATGGACAGTCTTTGAGGACAATAGAAATTCATGAGTATATGCTTCAAACATGACATTTTTATTATTCAAGATCATGTGATGATCATATATACATGGAATTTTTTTATTATAATAAATGTTATTTGGATTCTATCATGATGGAACCCTATGAGGATCTATTTGGTCAATAATGTTCCTCAGAGTTATGATGGAATCAGGTGGGTTGTGCAGATGTTATTCGACCGAGACTAGTGTAAGAGACTTTGAGTATAGAGCAGATAATCTATAATTATATATTCACAACTTAGTGAAGATAAATATTATATTCTTACTGTAATAGGATTCTCGTATAGTACGTTGTGGTAGATCAAGTATTTTTTGGGTGACTCCTCGGTTAGTGAATCATCATTTTCAAAAGTAACGTTTTCACCATGGTTTAATTGACTGTTTGAGATCATTTAGAATATAGGGATGGTGTATTAATATTTTTAAAATTAATCTTCCAATTTAGTCATAAATTATGTCATGTCTCTAAAATATGTTGATTCATAACAATTAATTATCAGGTAATCGATAGTGAGGATGTATAGTTTTATCCAAACAAATCATATGAGGAATCATTAGTATGAATAGTTAACTATAGTAAGGAGGTTTCTTTGGGTATGATGGTAACACCTATGTCAATATTATAGAGTTAGGAAAATTTCCAATGGAATCGTAGTATTAGGGTTATATTGTTTGGGTGAAATGGAAATTGATATCCACTTTTTCTTTTGAGACAATTCATATGGATAAGAAATACCTAGAAGGAACATAAACATGTTTTGGGTGGCAGTGTGAATTAATGTCCATACCCATGTTATGTGCTATTTTAAAAAATGTGGTGGCTGAATATTGGGTCCATAGCTCATGGGTAAGTCTTGTGAAGGTCATGGAATCATAGGTTGTGTTTTGGATATCAAATTGTCAAAAACCCACAATAATACACCCATGGATTAATCATTTTTTGATAAATATATTGTCTTAGTGTAAAATGTGAAAAGGCGGAATGGCATAGCTAGTATGGTGTGTTTGAGGGGTCTTACTATCATCCCCATCATGTGTGACGACATAATGTACATTTTGTATGGGTTGGTGGTCGTTAAATGACTCGAATCATGGATAAATGTCAAAAAGGATTCTATTTCGTGATATTTGAATTGGAACACTATGTCTAAGTATGGGACATGGTGTAGGGAATGCTGATGTTTTAGATCCATTATATTTAATTAGACACATTCTTTCCTCCATTAATATTCATAAATGTTATATATTTTTTCATCAAACCAAATTCGAATGATATATTAGAGTTATTAATACCCCTTTTAACAGGTTTCCATATGATTAAAAGGCTCAATTAACATCCACTATTAGAATTATATGTATTATAAGATTTATTAGTTGAATGTCAATTGATTTCATGATCTTCATTCAATACCATATTTCTTCAATTTTTTTCCAGAATCCTACCATCCCTTTGTGTGATATAATGCCTTAGTTCGTCCAATTTTATAGAGATATTTATCGTGGATAATTAGAGGAAGAACTACTATGTGTCTCCTCTAGTTATTGAAATTATTATTCTATCATTATTAAATAATGTAAATATATTATTTTGTTTTAGCTAATAATTCCTCATATATCATATTGAGGTGTTTTCTATCCGTGAAATTAAAACATCCATTATTGTAGTCGATTTTCATTTTGTTATTTTTCAGTATAGATTAACATAGTGACTATTATTTGGTTCGTGGGTGTTGGATTATTAAAGGTGTAATCCTTATTGACATGTGTTTATGTTTACATCCATGAACATAACATAGAATTTTAATTACAATTTTTGGCCCTCGTATACATTTCCTTTCATTTTGTAACTCATGTGTTTCCATTGTTGGTTTAAATGTTCCTAATATATATCATATGTGTGTGTGTGTGTTTCCCATGAGAATCATTTTATATATGATTGATATTATGATTATGCTTATGTATCATGTATCCATGATAAAAGTTTTTATGACATTTATGCATGTTTCAGTTAATTTCCCATGATGAGAGCATTATGCTATCATTATAAGTACTTTATAAATGTTTGTATCACCATGAATTTCATGGAATTTTTTATATATTTTGATGAGGTATACCATCATGATATGATTATTCCTTATTGGGGGGAGTAATCATGACATGTGGCATTTATGAAATTACACAAGTACATATGGTAGGTGAATTATTGCCTTGTCGCTTAACCAAATGCACTATTCTGGTTTACTATGTCATTGTGGCCTGTTTCGAAGGAGTGTCAGAATATGTCCACATTGTGGACAAGATTTTGATAGTGGCATGTCCAATTATTACATTGTGGATTCCAAGTGTCATCATCACCATCCATGTTCATTTATGTTGATTACTTCTGATGAATATTACAACTAACCTTCAAATATGGAGCTGAATTTGAAAAGTAGGGGATCATAATTTCTTGGTTAGTAAACGAAATAACAAAAATTTACTACGAATTCATTAATATGAATTTTTTTATTATCATTAAATACTAATGTTATACATGTGAACAAAAGTTAATGACACATTTTTGGTGTCCATATAGTTTTTTATACTCGAATCCTACATTACGATATCAATGAATGTATAAATAGGGTGATTAAAAATCTAGGTATGTGTAAGGAACCAGTGTAATATTTTTTATTGGGAACATCGATAAGGTATAATTAAAGGGATAAAATCAACTGTATTTCCATTGTATTTCCCTATTTATTTATTCTGACCATTATACTCTGGTTTGTGTTTAAAAAATTGGATCCCTAGTAACATATTTTTATGAAAGAAATATCCTTTTAAATTTCATTATTATTCTTAATCTTCCTCAATTATACATTGAGTGGTTTATATTTTATTTATACTTTTGTATTATGTCTATGATTAATTATGGTATAGTGACAACACTGATGGTGTTCAACCCTCACTTCTATATGATAGACTTCTTTATATGGGGAGGCACACATTATTAGTTCTAGAACTCTATATTGAACTTTTTGGTTTCGGTTGGGATATTATAAAAAACAAAAACTAATAACAAAATATGATTTGTAAAAATACAATGAATTTTTATAAAAGTTATTACATTACTGATGAAACAATTTTGTACCTCATAGATGTATCCAACATTGTTTATGTGTGATCAAAACATTAATGTGTTTAGATCAACTTGTAGTATTATTCATTTAATGATTGTTCATGGTTAAAATTGTATCCATTTATTACAATCTATGGATGATTACCTCCTATGGTTAAAATTTTTAGATTTAATAAATATTAGTATTGTATGTAAACATAAATAATAAATACCTTTTTACATCAATAATTTAACTTTCTAATTTACATATTGAGTTAGTTTTTACTCCTATATTATTTGTTAAAAAATTAGTTGGATTAATATAAACTTCCATGAAAAACACAAAATCGAGTTAGTTGAATTTTCATTAATATTTTATAATTGATATTTCATTCATAAATTATTACTATCATTATTTTTTCATGGTATGACATTTTCAAATATTTTTTCAATTATGATTTCAGATAATATATTAAAACATAAATATTTAATATTTAATTAAATTCAACACAACACTATCTTGATTACATAGGCTTCCATGTAACACCCCATCCAGAAACTACTCTATTATTTCATTTATTTATTGTATTTATTTTTTTTATTGGTCATACTAGGTTCTTTTACCCTGATATTCAGGTTTTAGGGCTTTGGAATGGGTGGTGCATGGTTTGTGCATGAATTGAAAATGTTGGAATCACCTGTTTTGATAATCCCAAATCATGCTTAAACATTAATTATGATGTATTAAACCTTTGCATTAATCTTATTATTCTATGCTTAAACGTATTTTATTCTAAACAGTTCATATTCTTACTCTCATAACTTTACTATAACAGCTTACATTAGCATTTACATAAGTTTGGTATTTTAAGCTACCAGTCAGAGTTTTATTTTCAAAGTCACAGATACAGTTAACTGTCACCACAAGGTTACAGTCGAAGATTCACAGTCACAAGGTTACAGTCGAAGACTCACAGTCACAAGGTTACAGTCGAAGATTCACAGTTACAAGGTTACAGTCGAAGACTAATACAAGCTTACAGTTACAAGTCTACTGCTATCTAGTGTCAAAGCTCACAGACGAAGGTCACAGTTACAAGACTTCTGTTCAAAGTTATCTCTGCTCAAGTTCACAGTCGAACAAGTCTACAGTTGAAACAAGTTCGCAGATGAACTAGTCTACAGTCAAGGTCACAGTTAGACAGCTTCTGTCTACTAAGTCTACAGATGATCGAAGTCTACAATTGACAAAGGTTACAGCTCTACAAATTTGATGTAACAAGTCTACAGTTAGAAAGGCTACAGCTACATGGAGTAAAAGCTACCATTGCAAGCCTACAGACAGCAAGCCCCTTTGTTGAAGTCAGCAGTCAGTTGGAAGTCCACAGTTGGAAGTCCACAGTTGGAAGTCCACAGTTGGAAGACCACAGTTGAAGTCAACAGTGACATACATTCTCGACTCACTATTTTAATTTCTTTATTTCCTATATTTAATTTATTTAATTTATCTAACGGTCATATCATACATTTTGATGTTTTGTCAAATATCTGATAAAGGTTGTCGGATGTCAGGAACCCGTACCTCGTACCTGCTGAAAAGAAATCTTTTCTGTCCCCTGTCGGGAGATAAATACGAGAAGACTACGCTGCCCAAATATATGCAACATATACACAGAGCATGCGAACCAGTGGTGGATGAAATATACCAGAAACACAAGCAGATAAAAACGAGCTCCATCAAGAACACAGAGAAGTGTTATGTGCATACAAGAAGAACCCTGAAGAACATCATCGACTACATTCTCACTACCTGTGAACCTGGAACATACGACACTCTGTTTCTAAAACAGAAACGAGAGGAGGACTCAAACTCACTTCTGATCAATTACAAAGGAGTCAAGAGCTACACTGAGATCACCAGAACTACTTCTAAACTCTTCATCTCTTGTTCTGTGACTTATTCTACCTTTTGAGCAGTGTGTGTTATCTGCTATATTAAACACACACACTGACTCCTGTACTTTCAATGGAGGATCTGTAAATCCTCAGCAAACCCTTTTACACCCCATTTCCCACTGTGGATAGTGGTAGAGGTCTTGTGACCTGGACAGCTTGCTGCTGTTGTCTGTTTTCCCACGTACAACTGTGGCAGAGGTTGTCAAACCTGGACAGTTTGTGAAAACTGTTGTAAAGCCAGATACAGGCTGTGTATCAACCCTTTTTATAAAATTGCTTGGTGGCAGGTGATCACCAAGTGGAAGAGGACTAAGTCTCGGCTTGAGACTGAACCTCTTGGTTAATTCACTGTGTTTATAGTTATACTCTATATCCATACTATACATATTTAATTTCATATTCCGCTGCTACTACTTTGAAATATAATCTATCTTCAAAGCTACTTTGATAATTAAATTAGCAAGTGTTTATATTTGTTATAAATCAGTAAGTTAGTTTCAAAAGTTAATTTAATCATAAGATTAAGTTAACTGAGAATTAATCAATCTTTGAGAAACTAATTGAACCTTTATAATCTGTATAAATTCACTACAGTTTAATTTGTTTTTGAAATTGGGGGATTTTAATAGAAATTCTTTTTAACAGAAATTTTAATTGGAACTCAATTCACCCCCCCCTCTTGAGTGTCCACTCCGACCAACATTTGGTATCAGAGGTTGTGTTTATATCTGTTATACTTGCTCAAAGCGTTATTTTAACTCTCTGTTTTTACACTGTGATTGTGGTTTTATCTAAAAGATCTTAAATTTCTGTTAGTTCTAAATTTTATCTCTTTAAAATATTTTCTAGAATTTCCTTATGGATAATAGACTAGAAGGTGCTGCTACCAACAGGCCACCCTTCTTTAATGGTGTGAATTATGCCCAATGGAAGCTCAAAATGAAAATTCATTTGGAAAGTATGGGTTTTGATATTTGGACTGCTATAGAGTCTCAATACAAGATTCCAGAAACTGAAAGAACAACTTGGGATGAACCTACTAAGGTAGCTTACAATAATAATTGTAAGGCTGTGAATGCTCTCTACTGTGCTCTAGGAGATGAGGAGTTCAATAGAATTTCTGCATGTAAAACTGCTTTTGAAATCTGGGACACCTTAGCTGTTTCTCATGAAGGAACAACTAATGTCAAGGAAATGCGGTTAAACACTTATACTATCAAATATGATAACTTTAAGATGAAAGCTGATGAACCTATTTCTGATATGTATCTCAGGTTTAATGAGATAGTCAACACAATGAGCTCACTCGGAAAGATTGTTCCAGCAAAGGAGCAAATCATGAGATTGTTGAGATGTCTGCCTGACAGATGGAGAGGCACATCCGTTTCAATTAGAGAATCCTGTGATATTGGAACTTTGCCTGTCAAGGAGCTAATTGGTAAGCTGATGATGTACGAAGAAGAGCTAAAGGTGAATAAAGAGGAAGATGAGGAACCAAAACGAAAATCTGTAGCTTTTAAGTCTACTGCATCAAAGAGCAAAGACAAGGAGAAAGTGCATATACCAACTGAAAGCTCATCTAGTGAAGACTTAGATTCTGACAGTGATGCCGAGATGGCACAAATAGCAAGGAGATTCAAGAAGTTCTATAGGAAGAAGAAGTTCTTCAGAAAACCAAACTACAAGGGTAAGTATGATAGACAAGGTAAGTGGAAGAAAGATTGGAAGAAAACTGATAAAGAAGAAGACATAGTTTGCTATGAATGTAAAAGGAAAGGACACATCAAAGCTGACTGTCCTAAGTTAAAATTCAAGAAGAAATATGAGTACAAGGACAAGAATTATAAGAAAGCTATGAAGGCCACCTGGAGTGCTTCAGAAGACAGCACAAGTGAATCAGAGTCCAGTGATTCTGAAAGAAATCGTGCTAATATGTGTTTCATGACAAACACATCTGAGGTAACCCTAGATACTCCCACTCTAAACTCTTATTATTCTGAAGGTGAAGCAGAATCTGGTTCTGATTCTGAAAATATGTCTAAAGATGAATTGACTGAATACTGTAATATGCTGGAAGAAACGTGTAATGACCTAAAGGATAAATATAAGTCTTTAAAGAAACAGCATGCTCTTACTGCATGTGTCAAGTCTGCACTTGATGTAGAAAAAGAGAAAAATGTTCAATTATTAAAGGAGAATACAGAACTGAAACTATCTAATGAACAACTTAGAAAGGACTTAGAAACATTCACAAATGGAAAAGATACTCTAACCCAACTGCTTGGAAAGCAAGTTGCACCTAAGTATGCTACTGGCTTGGGATACCAACCTGGACAAAGACAGTTTGCTAAAACCCGATTTATTAAGTCTGAAAAAAATCCTGCTAGTTCTAGTTTTGGAAATTCGTATGCCTCAACTGGTTACTTAAATAATTGTAGATCAAATAAAGTATATCTCTCTAAATCTGTTGCATCTATTAATTGTATGGGACCCATAAAACAAATCTGGGTACCTAAATCCTTGATTGCTAACATGTCTGGACCCAAGAAAATCTGGGTACCAAAGTCATTGTTTGTCTAATCTGTTTTGTAGGAAATCTGTTTGAAAAGCAATTACAAGAAGGTATGGTACTTAGACAGTGGATGTTCAAGACACATGTCTGGGGACTATTCCTGCTTCAAAAGCTTAATAAAGGTTGATGGAGGATATGTCACTTTTGGTGATAACTCAAAAGGAAAAATCATCGGCCTAGGCCAGATTGGTAACACTGACTCAGTATTAATTTCCAAAGTTTTATTTGTTGATGGACTTAAGTACAACCTACTTAGCATTTCTCAATTATGTGATGATGGCTTTAATGTCAAGTTTGAAAACAATTCCTGTAATGTTTATAACTCCGAAAATGCTTTAATATTTTCTGCCTTAAGAAATGAAAATGTTTATGCTGTTGACTTAAACACTCTAGCTAAACATAATGTTACTTTCTTAAATGCTTTTCATGAAGAGTCTTGGCTGTGGCATAGGAGATTAGGACACTGCAACATTCACTCACTTAGAAAACTCTCTAAGAAACACCTAGTTAGAGACCTACCTAAGCTTGAATTCCCAAATGACAAAGTGTGTAATCCCTGTCAAAAGGGAAAACAACACAAAGTTTCTTTTAAACCAAAGAAAGAAGTTTCAACTTCTCAACCACTTGAACTGGTTCACATGGATTTGTTCGGACCATCAAGAATTTCAAGTCTAAATGGGAAGCACTATGTCTATGTTCTTGTAGATGACTTTTCAAGATATACTTGGGTATATTTTCTAGCTCACAAAAGTGAAGCTTGTTCTTACTTTGTTAAATACTCTAAGTCTGTAGAAAATCTTACTGGACTTAAGATTAAGACCTTGAGGAGTGATCATGGCCGTGAGTTTGAGAATCAAGAATTCGAATCTTACTGCTCACTCAATGGCTATTCTCATAACTTTTCTGCCCCTAGGACACCCCAACAGAATGGTGTAGTGGAAAGAAGAAACCGAACCCTGCAAGAAATTGCAAGGACTATGCTCAATGAATATGACCTGCCAATTTACTTCTGGGCTGAAGCTGTTAATACAGCTTGTTATGTCATTAATAGAGTCTTGATCAGACCGGTTCTTAAGAAAACCCCTTATGAGTTGTGGAATAATAGGAAGCCTAAGGTTAATTACTTTAGAGTTTTTGGTTGCAAAGTCTTTATTCTGAATACTAAAGATAACCTTGATAAGTTTGCTCCAAAAAGTGATGAAGGAATTTTCCTGGGTTACTCTATGTCTAGTAAAGCCTATAGAGTGTTCAATAAGAAAACCAAATGTGTGGAAGAATCTGTTCACATCAAGTTTGATGAGACTGATCCACATGAGTCTAAAACTTCTCTTGAAGATGTTGAAGAAGACTTATCTGTTCTGGACCTAAATGACAAATCTAAAGAACCTGTAATAAAAACATCCAGTTCTGGACTTTTTCCAGAATCTTCCTCTGTGGAACCCGAACCTATAAATGAACCTGAAATCTCTAGTCCAACCTTTACCAAATCAACTAGGATTCTAAAGAATCATCCTTTAGATGCTGTTGTTGGTAATCTTGATAGAGGAACACAAACTAGAGCTTCTCTAAGAAATCAGGTTGAACATCAAGCTTTTCTTTCACAGCTTGAACCCAAAAATGTCAATGATGCTATCAGTGATGAATTCTGGGTAATGGCTATGCAAGAAGAACTAAATCAGTTTGAAAGAAACAAAGTTTGGGAATTAGTGGAAAGACCTAAAGACACTCCTACCATAGGCACAAAATGGGTGTTTAGAAACAAAGTTGATGAGTCTGGTAACATAATCAGAAACAAAGCTAGGCTAGTTGCACAAGGGTATAGTCAGGAAGAAGGAATAGACTATGAGGAAACCTTTGCACCCGTGGCTAGACTAGAGGCCATTAGGATATTACTTGCTTATGCTGCTCATCTGAATTTCAAGCTATATCAAATGGATGTTAAAAGTGCTTTTCTAAACGGATATATAATTGAGGATGTATTTGTGGAACAACCTCCTGGTTTTACAAATCCCCATTTTTCTAATCATGTTTTTAAACTATCTAAAGCTTTATATGGTTTAAAGCAAGCTCCAAGAGCTTGGTATGATAGGCTCAGCTCTTTTCTTATTTCAAAAGGATTTACTAAAGGGATAGCTGATCCTACTCTTTTTATTAAATGGATTTCTAAAGATGTCTTAATAGTTCAAATTTATGTGGATGATATTATCTTTGGATCTTCTAAAAATTCTTTATGTGTTGATTTTTCAAAAATAATGCAAAATGAGTTTGAAATGAGTTGAATGGGAGAACTCAAATTTTTCCTTGGATTTCAGATCTTTCAAAATAAAAATGGTATTATTTTGAATCAAAGTAAATATATTAAAGATCTTCTAAAACGTTTTTCTTTGGATGGCACCAAAGGCAGTGACACACCTATGAGCACCACTTGCAAGTTGGACAGTGATGAAACTGGTGAACCAGTGGATCAAACCAATTACAGAGGTATGATAGGTAGTCTACTGTACCTTACTGCCAGTAGACCTGACATCATGTTCAGTGTATGCATGTGTGCTCGGTTTCAAGCCAATCCAAAAGAGTCTCATTTGACTGCTGTTAAAAGGATTTTCAAATATCTAAAACATACTCCCAATTTGGGATTATTTTATCCAAAAGGACAATCATTTGATTTATCAAGTTATTCTGATGCTGATTTTGCTGGCTGCAAGTTAGATAGAAAGAGCACCTCTGGAACATGTCACATTCTAGGCAAGTCACTAGTATCTTGGTGTAGTAAGAAGCAAAATTCTGTTGCACTGTCTACTGCCGAAGCTGAGTATATAGCTGCTGGTAGCTGTTGTGCACAAATCTTGTGGATGAAACACACTTTGCTAGACTATGGATATCAATTCAAACATGTCTCTATAAGGTGTGACAATACAAGTGCTATTAACATTTCTAAAAATCCAGTATCTCATGCTAGGACAAAACATATTGATGTGAGACATCACTTTCTGAGGGATCATTATCAAAAAGGTGATATCACTCTTGAGTTCATTGGCACTGAACATCAGTTAGCTGATATTTTTACAAAGCCTTTGAATTCTGAGAGATTAAGTTACATCAAACATGAGTTAGGTATGATTAACTATAGCACAAGTTAAACCTCACAGTTAGACCTCACAGTTGAACCTCACAGTTGAACCTCACAGTTGGACCTCACAGTTGAACCTCACAGTTGGACCTCACAGTTGAACCTCACAGTTGGACCTCACAGTTGAACCTCACAGTTGGACCTCACAGTTGAACCTCACAGTTAGACCTCACAGTTGAACCTCACAGTTAGACCTCACCGGTTTACCTCACTGTTACATCTCTCTGTAGGCTGTTTCGCTGTTTAATCTTATTTTATTTTTGCGGGAATTCGAACCGTTTCTTTTCTTAATACCTTTTTTTTTTCTAAATCCCTAAATGATAAAATTGAGAACATCGAACTCGACTCAATCCACTCATCTCGACCCTTGCTCTCTCAAGTCCTAAACCCTAAACCTTCAACCGATCCTCGAAACCTCATTCAAATCCCATGGCCAGAACAAAGCGACCCCCGACTGTCAACGAAGATGCACCAATGCCGAAGAGAACTCGAGCCAAATCCAGTGGCACCAGTAATACCCTACCAAGACTTGCAAACCCGCATCTGACCAAGAGAGAAATCTTTGCGGAAAAGGAGCTAAGTGAAGAATGGTTGTTGTCGAGAAAATCGTTAGTACTGGAAGCACTAAATGTGCAAGGATGGACCGAATGCTTCACCAACAACAATGGACCGTACTACCCAAAACTTGTGAAAGAATTCTATGAATTCCTAAAGTTCGAAGTGGAGGATGATATGCATAGGCTAATATCCAGAGTAAACAGCAATGAAGTTAGTTTCTCTTCTGTCGAATGGGCTGCCTGTTTAAGAGTTCCTCATGAAGGAGTATATGACTACTATTCTGGAGTAGCTCCTCCGGATAGTGGAATATTTGAGTATAAGAAGGCTCTGGAAGAACTGACAGGTGATGGTAAGATAAGGAAGATTATTGCTGCCGAGATGAATGGAGAAGATAGACTACTGTTTAAGTTTGTTCAGCATGTACTAAGTCCCAGAAGAGGAGACTTTGCAGTACTGAAGTACCAGGACATATTCCTGATGTACTTACTGAAGCATGGAAGGAAGATCAACCTATGTAGGTTGCTGATGGCACAGATGGAAGATATGATTAAGGCCAGCTCAAAATCCAATGCCTTGTTTCATGCTAAGCTTATTTCGGTGATGCTGAAAGTAAAGGGTGTAGCTGGAAATCAAGAAGAAGTAATTGTGGCTAAAAACAGTGTCTGTATCTCAAAGGTAATCTGCAAGTTCATGAAGATCAGCTGGAATCCTTGGAAAAAGGCATGGGTGAATGATGAAGAGAAAATTTATGAGAATTTTGATCCCTCTACTCATCCATCTAGGCCAAGAAACAAAAGAGATCCAGGCTTAAAACCTGATGAGCCAGAACCTGTGTATTCAGATGAAGAAGAGGCTGAAGAAGCTAGTGACCCTACAAGAGAGAACACCCCCTTTGATGATGGGAGTGACCCTGAGCTACCTCACAGTCCTGTCAGGACTATAACTTTTGGAACAGCGAGCTCTTCAAAAGAACTGCCAAGTAGGGAGACTGTTCTAAGGGACAGTGACACCGAGTCTACTGAAGAAAAAGAAGATGAATCTCAATACATTGTCAGAGATACCTCTGAAGAGGATGAAACTGTTGAAGAGGACAATGATGAAGAGAAAGAAAAAGAGCTCAGTCTGAGCCCTCCAATAGGCCATACAATTAAGTCGGTGCCTGACCAGGAAGCAGGAGTGGCATCCACTGTTGTTGATATGGAAGACATTGTTGACTCAACGGAGAAAGAGGCTGACCTCATTGCTGAACCAACAGAGGAAACTACAGTCGAACCTGCTGGGACTGTAGAAGAAAATTTAGAGTTACCCAAAGCCGAACAGATAGAGGAAAATGCTCAAGAGAAAGCTCCAAGTGAGGGGGAGCATTTTGGTTCAGTCTCTGTACTTTATGATATAGAAGGATGGTCATCAGATCCAGGATATATGGTCCTTGGACTTAACTATGAAGATTCGGATGAGGAAGACCAGCCACCAAGGGATCCAGTTATCCTGACTAACAACCTTCCAATGCTTGAGTCTGACAAATTGGCAACCAAGGAGGACCTTGAATCCTTAAAGGTTGAAATGAAGGAGGCTATAAGACAATCCATGGAAGAGTTGAAAACCAGTCTTTTTGATGAACTGAAAAATGTGGAGCAATCTTTAGAATTATCCCTGGGCTGTGTTGTGGCAAGCCCAGTAATAGAGACAATGAATGAAGTTAAAGTATGTCATTCTCAGATTGAAAGCTGGACTGAAGCTGTGGTTGCCCTAAAACAATCAGTTGATTCTTTGACTGCCATGAGCAGTTCTCAAACTCAAGTAGCCGCTGAAATTCGGTACATCAAAGAGGTGATCAAACAATTTGTGGAAGTGTTTGAGCGTTTCAAGAATTCAGTCAAAGAACACTTCAGCAATCAGGATGCTGTCATTCAGAAAGTAATTGGAAATCTGACTCAGTCTTTCAAGGAGACAGTGGCTTTCTCGGTCAAATCCCTTCCTTCATCTAGCTCTCCTGTGGACCTTGAGCAGTTCAGAAGCCTTCTCAGAGAAGAGCTTACTCAAGCCCGTGCAAATGACACATCAGACCTACAGATTCTTGCTACTACAAGAGAAGTCAGTGGTTTTGTTCGTGAGCACCTGCAGGCTGCTACTGCTTCTCAGGAGGCCATCAAAAGCAAAGTGGATTATTACTTCGATCGGATTTTCACCAAGCATCAGTTAAACAACCACTTCAAGCTCATGCTAGAAACTATGAAGCTGCCTCCTGTAACTCAAGCCTTCAATGAACAAGTTAGCAAGCTACGAGAGTTGACCCCAGCTTTGGATAAATTCCTGGAAAACAAAGATGACTTCTTATCTGCCATGGACAGAGGAGGAAACATTATCATGGATTTCAGGAATCTGCTCCTACCTTTTCTTCATGTGGATTGCACACCTGTCATAGTTCCTCCTGCCCTACCTGTCTCCAACCCCAGTGGTTCTTCCATAATGTCCCCTGCTGAAGCCCTCAGAAGCCTTCGACCACTGATCCCTCGGCAAGCTACTCACTACCGGCCTTCAGGAGCCTCTGTTGCTGCCCCTCCAGACATCCCTGCTGCCATTCCTCAGCCTGTTGCTCCCTCTTCTTCCTCCAAAGGAAAAGATCCCTTACCTCCGGATGCAGAGGATTGAGTCTGTTTATGTTTTTTTTTTGATAGGGATCATGTATTCACATTTTGGGTCATGTATTGTACTCCTTATTAATACAAGGTTTATCTTCTCTCTCTCTGTCTTTCTTTTTGTTAATCACAAAGGGGGAGAAATAAAGAAAAATAAATAAGGGGAGAAATGGGGAGAAATAGGGAAACTCAAGGGAGAAATGAAACTATACAGAGAAGAGAAATCCTTGAGAATTATACCTAATTTTTGTGCTCATATTGCCAATACTGTGTTTTGCACACTTCTCTCTGATACTTCTATATTTCATACTGACATAATTTGTGATTATCAAAAAGGGGGAGATTGTTGGAATCACCTGTTTTGATAATCCCAAATCATGCTTAAACATTAATTATGATGTATTAAACCTTTGCATTAATCTTATTATTCTATGCTTAAACGTATTTTATTCTAAACAGTTCATATTCTTACTCTCATAACTTTACTATAACAGCTTACATTAGCATTTACATAAGTTTGGTATTTTAAGCTTCCAGTCAGAGTTTTATTTTCAAAGTCACAGATACAGTTAACTGTCACCACAAGGTTACAGTCGAAGATTCACAGTCACAAGGTTACAGTCGAAGACTCACAGTCACAAGGTTACAGTCGAAGATTCACAGTTACAAGGTTACAGTCGAAGACTAATACAAGCTTACAGTTACAAGTCTACTGCTATCTAGTGTCAAAGCTCACAGACGAAGGTCACAGTTACAAGACTTCTGTTCAAAGTTATCTCTGCTCAAGTTCACAGTCGAACAAGTCTACAGTTGAAACAAGTTCGCAGATGAACTAGTCTACAGTCAAGGTCACAGTTAGACAGCTTCTGTCTACTAAGTCTACAGATGATCGAAGTCTACAATTGACAAAGGTTACAGCTCTACAAATTTGATGTAACAAGTCTACAGTTAGAAAGGCTACAGCTACATGGAGTAAAAGCTACCATTGCAAGCCTACAGACAGCAAGCCCCTTTGTTGAAGTCAGCAGTCAGTTGGAAGTCCACAGTTGGAAGTCCACAGTTGGAAGTCCACAGTTGGAAGACCACAGTTGAAGTCAACAGTGACATACATTCTCGACTCACTGTTTTAATTTCTTTATTTCCTATATTTAATTTATTTAATTTATCTAACGGTCATATCATACATTTTGATGTTTTTTCAAATATCTGATAAAGGTTGTCGGATGTCAGGAACCCGTACCTCGTACCTGCTGAAAAGAAATCTTTTCTGTCCCCTGTCGGGAGATAAATACGAGAAGACTACGCTGCCCAAATATATGCAACATATACACAGAGCATGCGAACCAGTGGTGGATGAAATATACCAGAAACACAAGCAGATAAAAACGAGCTCCATCAAGAACACAGAGAAGTGTTATGTGCATACAAGAAGAACCCTGAAGAACATCATCGACTACATTCTCACTACCTGTGAACCTGGAACATACGACACTCTGTTTCTAAAACAGAAACGAGAGGAGGACTCAAACTCACTTCTGATCAATTACAAAGGAGTCAAGAGCTACACTGAGATCACTAGAACTACTTCTAAACTCTTCATCTCTTGTTCTGTGACTTATTCTACCTTTTGAGCAGTGTGTGTTATCTGCTATATTAAACACACACACTGACTCCTGTACTTTCAATGGAGGATCTGTAAATCCTCAGCAAACCCTTTTACACCCCATTTCCCACTGTGGATAGTGGTAGAGGTCTTGTGACCTGGACAGCTTGCTGCTGTTGTCTGTTTTCCCACGTACAACTGTGGCAGAGGTTGTCAAACCTGGACAGTTTGTGAAAACTGTTGTAAAGCCAGATACAGGCTGTGTATCAACCCTTTTTATAAAATTGCTTGGTGGCAGGTGATCACCAAGTGGAAGAGGACTAAGTCTCGGCTTGAGACTGAACCTCTTGGTTAATTCACTGTGTTTATAGTTATACTCTATATCCATACTATACATATTTAATTTCATATTCCGCTGCTACTACTTTGAAATATAATCTATCTTCAAAGCTACTTTGATAATTAAATTAGCAAGTGTTTATATTTGTTATAAATCAGTAAGTTAGTTTCAAAAGTTAATTTAATCATAAGATTAAGTTAACTGAGAATTAATCAATCTTTGAGAAACTAATTGAACCTTTATAATCTGTATAAATTCACTACAGTTTAATTTGTTTTTGAAATTGGGGGATTTTAATAGAAATTCTTTTTAACAGAAATTTTAATTGGAACTCAATTCACCCCCCCCTCTTGAGTGTCCACTCCGACCAACAGAAAAAAATTGTGAAATACATTGATAACAATGTGGATAGTGATAGTGTTCTTGTTATGGTTTAATTACTACCAATGTGGCCATGCACCATGCCCTAGAAACCATGTATCACCCATATTATCTAGGAAAAAAGAGCCAAATGATTGGTGGATGGTCTAGAAGGCAATGTGTCCAATCATTAACTCACTCTATGGTAATAAAAGTTAAATTAAAAATTAAAAATTATATTAATAATAATATTATTTTTACCAAATAAATCATATCCCCATCACATGATCAACCCAATTCCCTCATTCAATTATATATTTTTTGAACAAAACACCATCCATAGGAGGGATACGGGTGGAACACATCCACATGTCCAATACCTTTGGGGGTGAAATTTTCCCACAATATTGGGGGGTTATCTTATCAAATGAGTTTCCCCTACACTCCTACTCCTTCTTGATCTTCTCATTATTGGTTTTTTTTTCTCCCTTCTATTTTTCATTCTCCAGACTAGATCAAATCATGATGTGTGTGTTTATTTTAATTCTGCATTGGTTCCAATGGTTTTTGAGACCTGTTATGGATAGTTTTTTCCAAGGTTGTTCACATTTGTGTGTTTTCCATTAGTATCATGTAATGTTTTTTATCATTAAAATTGATGAATTTTTAATTATATATCATTTGTCTTTGGGGTTTATCATATTTTTCTAGTTCTCCTTTAACATCTTTTGGGTACATTTGGTCTTCCAGTTATTATTACGATGTCATGATGCTCTTTGAAAGATTCAATCATATATAAGAATATATTGGAATATATATAAGTATCCAAGATGTATACATTCACTCATGATAGTTTGAATATATACATTGGTTCCTTCTGTCCATGTATATATGTAAAGGTGAATATATGTGTAAGTGTGATGTTTACATTTCCATGGGCGACATCTTCTGTGGTGGGTTCCCTACATCAATCTATGGATATGAATTTCCAGATTTTAATTTCCAGAAGTAGGTTTTCATTATTCTAATTAGTAATAAATTAAAGTTCATGTGAAAAAACCTATGAATCGTCACCATTAATTCCAATAACTTATATAGTGAAAATATATTCTAATTTCATATTGGTTAGCTTAATTTCCATTACACTGAATCCAGAATTAGTAATGTAAGGATAAAATTTATTATTCATGTTTATTGATTCCAAAATATTATTTATTTATCTATAAAACACCTCTTTGTTATCAGTTCAATTGAACATCATGTGGTAGTTATAAAATACCAATATTTTCATAAAATATAAATTGGAATCACATAACCATTCTCCGACAAATATCTTTTTACGCATGAAATTTCATTAAAACAATTTATCACAATATTCTTATTAGAAATCAAATAAAACATCCACTTTTATTGTTGTGGTTAATTGTGTCCATAAAATATATTCTTATTAGATGATTTTCCATCATCCTATTATATTCCATCTCCCATTAGTGTAGGATGATGATCCTCATTGGGGGTCATTCATGGTTTTCATTCATAATCCATTAATCCTTTTATAATTACATTTTAAAAAAAAATATTAAATTGATTAAAAATAGAAACATCTAAATTTTACATTTATTTTATCATGAAATGATACTAAATAATTAAGTTGAGATTATTGAAAAAATAATCAATTCAGGTATAAATAAAAATATATACTAATGAAATATCTGAGTTTGAATGATTTTCAGTTGTTGAATAATATGAATGTTAAAACACATTTCATATTTAATTATATATTATTTTTATTATCTATTTTAATTGATTAATAAAAAATTCAATATGAGAGTTGAAAGATTAAAACGTTGGTGTTATAGTACATTATGTGTCGAATTCTGATACCAAAAAATTCTGAAAACATAACACACACTATATTTCTCAACAATAATAGTATTTTGATAAAATATATATTTTAACCCCAATAAAATTATAAATCTTGTTTATGATACAAAAAAATACATTTGAAAATATTAATGATATTTCACCATCATGATTTATGTAATCACATTTGCAAACCCACCATTTAATTCCATCACATGAAGAATATTAGTGTATTTTGTGATAGAGAAAATTATTAATAATAACAGTCTGATGCATACCACCTTTAAATAAATCAATGATTCAAATATTAATTCCCTTAGTTTCCCTGTACTTTTTCAATATAGAAGAATGATTTATGAGAAATCTATAAAATATCTACGTATTGGTTATTTTCACACAAATCATTCAATAAATTTTATATATAAATAAATAACACATAATATTTATTTTTGATTCCATAAGATTAAAAATAAACACATTATTAAATTTTTGTGATTCCATAGAAAACCAATAAAAGGAATTCAGTTTCGAAAACTAATACCCTTATCGAGGACAGATCCTTCACCAATAATACCCAAACAGTAAAATGTATAGCCACAATTATCTTTAAATATCTAGTTTTTGACATAAACCCCCAACTAATGTATGGACATCTGACTTTTAAGTCCATCTTATTTTATGTGAACAATGTCATTGTTTCTTCTAAGATTTGTGAGTTTATCAATGGAATTCCTAATAAGATGGAGGTTTGGGAGGTGGTTTCATCACTCAACTATAACAATTCTCTTATTACTGATTTTTTTATAAGTTCTATTTATAATTACACTTGGGAAATCCTCAAGAGTGATCAATAATACATCATTTAGGAATTTTCAATTGGGGGTGCACTTTTGGATACCTTTACCACCAACAATATTATCATTCCCAAGGATTAATATTGTTCCTACCTCAAGCAATATTTGATGATCAAATTCTCTAACATACCTTATAATGTAATGTATATAATTATTTAAAATTTCTTTGTTGTTTACATACCCAAATATATTTTTGGGGAACAAAAGTGATTTATTCGAGGCCAATCAATCATGACTATCATTGCACCAGATCATTAAATGTTTTGGGACATCAACATGAATGTTTTAGGCTCATATGGTAAAATAAAAATAGACACGATCAAGGAATATGGTAGAGTATTGTGGACATACATCATTCTTACCATGGTTTGAATGGGTTTTTATAACTGGGAGGTTGACTATTTTTTAGATGCATCAGTTCTCCTAGGTTCACACTCTCATTCGTGGATAATGTTATTTATTTTTTTGTATGTTTGTGGAATTATATAGCTGGATCCCAGTACCCTAGAATCTTCATCATGCCCCAAAATTCCTTCAGTATATTCATGAATAAAATCATTTTTAATAGTGGGGAGGTTACACTTAGATGTAGGTATATATTCATTTTCCATTATCATATCATCATTTTGAACGAACATATTATTTTTAGTAATGGAAGTAGAATATCTATCCAGGAACTTAACATCATTATTAAAATATATTTTATGTGGAACATTAATATCATGAATCAGGAGAAACATTTTTTTCACTCAATGTTCATTCCCAAATAACATGATAAGGATAAATATATGCATGTTGGGTTTCAGTTGTAGAGCCTTTCACCTGGATTTATTAGGAGACCCTTTATCCCCAAGAATATTTCATATTTAGCACTTTGTTCAACCTTCGGATAAGATTAGTAGTTTTATTTTAATTAAAATATCATTTTCTTTTCTTTCCATGGGGGTGCGGGCTATCTCATTGATTAATAGTTTTATTTAATCCATTCCTATGTTAGTTTATTATGTATTAATGCTATCATGATGTTCCGTCATTACATTGAACACATTTCTTCATGTTTTAATTAGTGTGTGTAAGCTAAGGGACGATATCAACTGGCCTCATTCCATCATATATATTGGGAGCTTGGGGATATGGGTATTGGTCTGAGAAACATTTAGGATTATATTAATATCATTTAGGCTAGGATTTCATTGGACTTTATGTAAGTGGTGTCTCTCTTAGAATTGGTTTTCAACAAAAAATATGGTTCTATGAGAGATGGATTAGGGGGCGATGCTCCTAGTGTAGGGACACTATCATCGATAAAATTTTATTCATCCTCATAATTCACGGTGGATCATTTTTTTTGGAGAGATACATTTTTTGAAATCTAACAAGGTTGGATGTGCAATTGAACTTTTCAGATTTATGATCCCATACTTTTCTTTTTTTATGCAAATGATTTCACTTATTTCTTTAATATTGTCCTTGATCCTCAATATAATTGTATGTACAACTATATCGTGATCATGAATGAACCTGACAGACATGTTTATTCCAATTCTTAGCTGAGGTGCCACTTATACAAAGCTAACCATTGAACCATCCATGCAAGGATAGTGGAGAATTCTAGGGTAGACTAACACTTGTGTAAATTGATGAATACAAAGTTCAAATTTCACATCTGGTGCATACACAACTAGGACTTACACATAGATAAATCAATGAGATGAAAATGGGTTACCATTTTTTCTCGGTGAAGATATTATTGAAACTCTAAGGTTTATCTAGCGATGCACCTTTTCTATCATAGTGATTGGGTGTCCGCCACTTGGGTTGGTCTGAATAGTTTTGTGGGAATGTCATTTGGGGTTTTTTTGGGAACATTTATCGTTACTCATGGTATAGAATATATTAAGACAAACATTATGAGAAGAACACCAATGTGTTAATTCTTGTGACATGATACTTGATCATATAGAGTGTTTGAAATAAGGCACAAAATCATTTCTTTCCTTTCCCTCCTTTGGCAGTTTTAGTCATGGTGAGATCCCTTGCAGTAGAGCATTAGCCTCTCAACTGTAGGGGGGTGTTCTCAACTTCATTTAGGTATTTCAGGTTTATTATGGTCTTGAACATCTTATCTCACATCAGTAGTCCTCAAGGAATATGGTTTTAGAATATACATCTTTTATATTTTCTCAAACAAAATACATAGGTTACCTGTATTGATTGTCTGATGTGAAGAGGTGGGTTTGAATGTAACCATGAGGGCTCGATGATTTTTAATTCAAGTCCTCCTTTTTTTATACGTGTTTTACTATCATCTAAGTATTCTTCAATGCCTAAGGGTTTCGAGTATTGCCTCTCACTTGGTATCCTTCAATATGGTGCTGAAATATATTATTTTATTCATCAAATGACCATTAAAGATTATTTCTAATCTCGTTGGAAAATAATTAATGTTGTGTGAAGAAGTTTAATTCTTGTTCATATTGGAATAAACCTTACCCAAAATTTAATGGAGGGTAATATGGTGACTGATTTCCCCACCTCATGGAAAACTCTTAGTAGAACTTTTAATATATTTAACTCTATTGGTTCACTTGTCCCTAGCTGATTTACCCACCTTAGGTCTGGCATTTTGGGGATGAATTATATTATAACTACTTAACATTTTAACCATTGGATCTTCATGCAATAAAAATATCATAATGTAGGATGGATTTATATTTTTGGTTTAAATGGAATTACTATTAATTCATCATAATTAAGAAATTTATGTCAATGTTGATAAACTTTCTAACATCAAATGTATTTATAATTATATATTTAAAACTATACACTATATGAATGAATTAAAAAATAATGTTTCCACATTTTACATGGAATATGATAATTATATATACTAAATAATATTATTTTCTCTAAATAAAAATAAATGGTTATTCCAAATATATATTTTTTATTAATGAACACACATAATGTGTATCTTGTCATAGAGTACTAAAAATCTAATTAATTCTTATATAATACCCAATGAAAAAAATTTAACAACACATAATAGTTGTATATTTATCTTCTATATTATAATTTTCAAATTTGTTTCATTTATTTAAACTCAGGGAAATCAAAATTAATCCATGGAAGTGATTTATTGCAATTTTCATAAATATAGGAATCTTAATACACTAAAAACATAAAATACTAAACTGGTACACATATATAACAATAAATATTATCATTTTTCAAAGAGATATAAGTGCCACATAATCATTCCATGATAACTGTTCTAATCAAATAACATTCTAAATAAAAAGTGTCTATAATCTATTTTAAAATTTTTAGAACCCAAAATCAATTCGAGTTTACCTATAATGGTAATCTCAAATTAATTTTCCATAAGTAATTATAATTCATTAGAAATGGTGTTTCATCATGATTAGAAGATATAATATAAAAATAATTATTTAATATCATTATATCCTTTAGTTAGATTTTAAAAAACGAATTAGGGTAATCATTTCCCTCATTATTGTGATTCTGCAATAGAAATAGAGGCAACATCTTTTTTTAATAATAATAGAGTTTCTTTAGAATGTGTAAATCCTTTTATTGTTTAAATATTTTACAAGTCATTATTCCATTATTAAAAACTAGGGGACACTTAATATTAATATTTTTGAGAAGTAAAACTATATAAAGCTAAAAATATCAAATTTATATTATAACTATCTAATATTATAAAAATATAATAGGGTAGTACTAAAAAAATCACATCTGGTATTGGGACATGTTCCAATAGCTCACCATAATAAAATCATTCCACCAGACTATTGGTTTGAGATTTAAATAATGATTTCATGTTGTAAATTTGACTAAGGTAATGTGATGTGAACATGATGATTCATTTACTTCCAATACATTACTGATCAATATGAGGTGTTACATGTATATAAATTTTATTCCTTATGAACTAGTACAAATGATATTTCATAGATAGAAGGAAATATGGGCCAATTATGGTTTTAGTAACATAATAAGTTATATACTATGAAATAAAATCATGATGATAACAATTTTTCTATAATTTTTGTTTGAATTATATTTTACAAAATAACATTCATAATTTGGTGTTCTATGAGTTAGTGCTATTCTTGGGAGTGATATTTCAGGTACTCCTCATTAGATGATTATTTCATGAATATACATAACCTTTTTATGTTGAATCTATAATATTTTCTAATTAATTATTATCTAAGAAAGAGAAATTAATTTTATTTTACATCAAACAATCATACTCAATCATTAATGTAATTTATGATCCGTTTTCCAATAAAAAATAACTTTTAAACGAGATAAAATTTATTCTATTCCATTTTTCATAAAAAAAATTCATGAGAATAGTACATACTAATTCCCTATTATCAATATAGACATAATGTTAGCTACTTCTACCAAAAAAAATACTCATGTAAGCTATAATAATTTGACATTTTCCATTCACTATCCTTAATAGAGAAATTTATTCAATAAGTTACATTGTTCGTCTATGGAGACCAAAAATTAAAAAATTTATGAGAATATTAATTGTTAATAAAACACCCAAAACTCATATTTTTATTACTCTTCTGAAAGGTCAAACCATTGATGGAATAATCAGGTAACCCATCTATTTTTGAACAAAATTACATCCAAATAGAATTTGGAGAAGATATCAGTACAATGTGATGAAAAATAAACCAATGTGAATTTGGCTTAATTATCTGCTCTATTAGAACAAAACATCATGCATCCATTATTGGAATATTAGATAGGTATTAATAAATAAAAACTCATCAGTTTAATGAGTCTTATAATGATTGCATCACTAATAAATCTTAAATATCCCTCTTGTTTATTTACAATTGTGTAAGGATCTAAACTTTTTTTTCTATTCAAAATTACAAATTTTTATAAAAAGGTTATATTTTATTTCCTTTTCCATTATTTTGAAAATCTAGTGACCATATACACATTCCACATGGAAAAA
The DNA here is from genome assembly GCA_963277665.1 of Viscum album. Taxonomy (NCBI): domain Eukaryota; kingdom Viridiplantae; phylum Streptophyta; class Magnoliopsida; order Santalales; family Viscaceae; genus Viscum; species Viscum album. The sequence goes on along the minus strand of OY728136.1, from coordinate 1,808,950,222 downwards.
TCAGACTATATGTCCTTTAAAAAATGAATATTTTAAATGTTTAGATCATTATGATTAATCGTATTAACATTTTATTTAATAAGTTCATTAACCAAAGGTGAATAAATTTTGAAAAGAATAATTTTATCATTATGTAATTTAAAATTTAAACCAAAATCATACAATTAATATATGTTTATTTGAATAATTTTAAAATATTAAACAAAATAGAACAGACTAATTACTATTGTGTTAATGAATCCAACCTCATCAGATTTGATTATTTTTTCAATAGAATTATTTTTAATTTAATATTCAATCAATTTTAGTTATTGAAAAGTTTATGATTTATGGGTATATAATTATGTTGCAAAATAACCCACTATAGATTCAAAATAAAACATTCATGATACATTCATGACATTTTCAACGATATATTTAATAGAATATATGAATTTTTTACTCAATATAATTTAATTCTTAATCCATTACTAGCCAATCCTTTAGGTACCCCTAAAATATCAATATTAGTACTATATGGGGTAATACTACATAATATTTTAGTAATAAAGTATTTTATATAACCCAAATATTTATAATTCCATGGTTAACATTAACATGTTTATTAACTACCATGCCACTATTATGATATGTACAATCAATGACACTATAATGAGATCCCTTGTCATATAAAATTTATTTAATATTTATAGAATTTATCATTATTGGAATTTTTTTTTCCTCAAACCACATTCCAACATTGAACTAGAGAATTGGTTTTATGAAATTCTATACCATTTTAAGATTCATTTATAATTTTACATTCCACATAGGTTAACACTCTTGATTACACGTTATATTTTTATTAAGATATTTCTTGTGATTTCCCATTAAATTTTTATAAAATCTTAGTGATGTGTTACATCATCATTATTTTTTTCAAATACTTCATTAAACAATTAGTTATTATGTTTATTATATTTAAAATTTTTAATCATTGTAAATATCATATAAATGATTTAAACTTTGTATTTTTTTACCAATCTACTTTATATTCTTATGTAGTAGAGATATTAGCAACTTAACTCTGGGATGTTTTCATTGGCATTTTCTCCTTTCTTTTCAAATATTTCTATTTCTTTTACTCCATGTTATAAGTGTATTCATGATTCATATCATAATTCACCATTCATTAATAACAAGATAAATTTTTACAACTGAAATTAGACTATGTGTAGTTTCCTTTTATACCATTGCTTCTATCATATTTCATGTTTTATCATCTTAGACACATTAATATATATATATATTTATATTTATATTTTCTAAAATAAAACTTATATAATTCAAATTTTTTATCTATCTCATCGTCACTAATAAAAAATTCAATATTACAAAAATTAGTGTATATATAGTTTTTTATATTTAATGCTTACTCAAATTTCCTTTTTAATCTTCTTCGCTATGTTATATAATTTTATCTGTTACTGAAACAATGAACCAACATTTCATCAATTTTTTATTCAATTAATTAATTTCTCTTATCAATTTCAACATTATTTTTCTTCCACATCGTTTGTAAAATAATAATAAATATTTCCACCTAATGTTCTACTGAATAATATTTCATTTTTTCAACATTTGTGGATGTGAAAATATGGAAAGAATTTTTTTATGATATGTCAAGCGATGGATGTTTTTTTCATTATAAATTTTAAGGGAATATAAAGGATTCTCATTCAATCATTATGATGGATATGATCATGGAAAATCCCTTTTATATGATTATTTGTGCAATTTTCAATATTTCAAAAGAAATTAATGATTATATAGAAGTGTTGTCGCAAAATTTGACCGAGGATTAATGATAATTTCTTGTGGGGATATTGATGGAACACTAGCTAAGGATGTGGGGATTTTTCCAGAGTAATAATTATGCAATCTCTGAAAATATGAGAAAAGTTCACATAGAATAATGTTTTTAATAAAATTAATTATCTTTTTAACTGTGAAATTATTTTTATGAACTATATGATTTATTTGGTGAAGTATGATATTAGAAGTTGATGTAAAATATATCTAAGACTTTTTCAAATATGTTTGGGAAATTTTCCTATCATGTTAGGTCATAAATTTGGTAAATATATTTGTAAAGTATGGAGATTACATTGTAGGGTTAGTAAATCATATCCTATGTTCATGATAAACAAAAATTATATAGTAATATATATATATTTTAGGGGTTAATTTACCTTATGAAAATTTCAAACTCAAAAAATAATAAGAAAAATCATAACATAAATATATGTGATTCTAGAAGATAGAAATTATTTATGGAAGGTTAGGTTCCATTTTTAAGTTCATTGAGCAATAGAAAAAAAATAATAGTTGTAAAGCTTACAAGAGGACTCCCAACATGTATGAGTTAGTTTATTATATTAAGAAAACCATAGAAGAATAAATGAATAAGAGTAAATTCACTGTAAAAGAGTTTGTTGCCTTACTACGGAAGAGTACAATATTTTTTAAATAATAATATGAAAGATTTCTATTATTCATAAAGTTAATCTTAGAATAGTGATAGTTTAAATTGGTCAGTTATGAAGATTTGCATAGTTAGGAAGAGTTAATATACATTTTATAATATTAAGATTAAGAAAAGTCAAACTTCTGAGAGATAAAAAATTATTTATTATGATGAATTTAATTGAGATTATGAATGAATTATTAATTAAAGTAATTTAACATCATAATGGGATTTTCATAAAAAACACTAGGTCATCCCTTGACATGGTACTCGAGCCCACCCATTACAAACATTAGGAACATTCTTGATTTTCTTTGGTAGGAAACAATATATATGGTCTTAGAAAATGATATTTGTTAATTATTTCACCGCTTCATTACAAATTCCATATCAATATTAGAATATCCTATCACATTACATATTATAATCAATGAGGAATTCTATAAACAGAATAATAATGAAAATAATAATTTCATAAATATAAAAATTGTAATCTTGGACATGACATCAAATAAATATACATCTTAAAATTAAAATATTGATTAAAAAAACCACATCCATTAAGCCATATTTAAATTATGGCTACACGCCTCATCCAAATATAATTAATATGATGAACAAATATACAATATCCCTATATAGAGGAACAATGAGATGGAACGTAAAAATAATCCATAAGTACCAATGAAAAATAACCAAAAAAAATCATTCACATAAAATTCACCTTTATTACCTAATTATTAATAATATTTTGTAAATATAAATAAATAAATAAATCTGTGTCTGTTTTTACAGACAAGTTTATATTCATTGAAATTAAATTAACCACTGAGGAATCAAATTAAAATGGTAGTAAATAATGTGTTATACCCATGCTGTGAATCATGATAGGGTATAAAAGTAATGAAATATCAAGATTATATATTATAATTTAATCATTGAGAATTAATAAGCTTTACATTAGGATAACTGGCCATCCTTAGTTGGGATCCATAAGTAGCATAATATATCCATTTTTAAGTCTATACCCAACTAGAGACTATGAAATAAGAATAGTAGTGGAACTACCATATTAAGAAAAATGGAATAGTAGATCGTTAACCTATCATCCTGAGAAGATATTAACAAACTATCATCTATCATTGATACACCTATAATTCCCTAGATTGTCCATTAGTATGATGTTGTAAATCACATGCATCATTAAACAAACGAGATGAATTTCATATCACCTCTAACACACTTAGAAAAAACCAATGTAATTTAGAATGAAATCATTATTTCTAAATGGTCTTTGATACTACTAGACTCAACGTACCATGTAAATTTATTAATCACCTAAAATTACGTTTAAAAATTATTCTTTGAAATAAACCCTTTGAAATAAATTTTTATTGACATTTCAAAACTCTTTATTAAAAATAAATTATTAGAAATCAGGTCAAAACCATATGAAAATAATAACGCACCATTAATCTAGACATATTTTCTAGTTTTGGGAAATTTCATCAAAAATAACCATATCATTTAAATCAATTCCTTTATCATTTAATCAATAATTTTAATTTCAATTACCACATTAATTTATATATAAAAATATATGTTCAAGAGATAATACACTTTCAAAAAAATTTATCTACCATACAAATACAATATATATAATTATTTTAATAATAAAAACATTGAAAATCCTAAATCATAGTATAGTATTATAATTTATTTAAACACAAAAATACACATACATTAGTTAAATTCCTTCCATGTCGGATATCTACACAAAATATTTTACTGCTCTAAAAAGTCTAAATATATCCCCCACAATCAATATATTAAAATACAGAAATTTATAATCCATCTTGAACCCTATATCATTACCCTTATATATCGTAGGGTACAAAGAGGGAAATTATAATGAGTATAAAATAGTAAAAGAGGTAGTTAAAAGGATTTACAAGAGGAATGAAGTGTATTACAATAATAAATCACCAAAAATTGGTGTTGAGGTGTCTGGATTGAAATGAGGAGGAAGAGGGAGACATTTTCAATTCGTAGTACATTTGGTCGAGGCATGTGGGGGTTGGAGGATGGAAAAAATAATAATATTGTCACATTAAATGAATAGTGAAATCAATTTTATGTTATTCTATATAGGCCAAATGGGTTGGTCGCAATGTTTGGTAAATCGTTCATCAGTTATGAGGGATCCTCTGGATACCTACTAGATTTTTTCCAATGGTGAATCCTAAATATGTATCAACCATTCATAATGCATTCATGAGAATATTTTTGATGTATAATTTAAAAAATAGCTTTAAACCCATTTCACCCAACATGGAGTAAAAACATGAATGATATAAATGAACTACAGATAAATCTATGTAGGTTTCAACACATAGATTCTCTTGAAATATGTGACGTAAACCATTAATTGAAATAATTATTGATAAAATAAAAATGAATTCTTAAAAGGCATTAAAATATTACATAGACCAAAGAAATTGAAATTGACATAATAATATATGTATTCTTATATAATTTGATAAAAACACCCCACCATGTCACTTTATTCCCCATACAATCATTGGTAAAATTGGTAGCACCCAGAATCCTGTCATGCCCCCACCCAATGTAATGAGGTGAGTGATGATGTTAATCCATTAGAGATATAGTATGATGAAATCCTCTAAACACTGATTAATCATCTATGAGAAATAAACTATATCCACAAAACCATGATACATATTCTTATATAAAATCTTGTGATTATGAAAAAAGATAATAAAGATCCCCAACCCTATATTTATATTATTGTGCAAAAAACAATATATGTAATGACTAGATTTAATAAAAAGTTATAATCCCAAATATAAATATACATATTTTTCACCTCATTTTCAATAAATAAACATTACAACTCATAACAATTACAGATTCCAAAAAAATGATGATTTATTCACTTTGTGGATCAGTGATGTTATGAGGTTATTTTGTGTCTCATTAAATAATTTACATATATTCAATACTCACAATACTCCCTTATTTCATTACATAATATATACTAATATTAATAACAATGGGAATGGAAATATATTATAGGGTGAGATCAAATTCTCAGAGAGGGAAAAGCTCATCAACATGTCATAATGGGTTAGACAACAATAAATTAAAAGATATGGGTAGGGTATAAATATCTTATTAATATAAAAATTTAGTAATAAAATTTTACCATAAACCATCATAATATGTAGTGTTATCTAATAAGATTAAAAAACACGTTTCTAGAATATTTTGGAAATATGAAATAATAAACATGTACCATAATGTTTATACATTTGAATAAATAAATAGAAATCCAATTTTTTCATAACAGTAAAATATCTTCCTTACATAGGCATTGAAATCCAAAAATAATGGAGTGGGAATCATTACTAGTTTTATATGACATGATGGAGAATGAACGTAGTGGGGTAGATATAACTAGTTGATTCCCATAATCATGGTGGGTCATATATCGCTTCTTGATTCCCGTATCATATTGAGTAGGAATAATCAGCCAATTAATGTAGTCACATTACCATATAAATCCCTATATAAATCACATAACATATTTTAAAAGGCATCTACATAGGATTTCCATAAAATAGTGGAAGAGGAATAACTTTTTGTTTCATATAAATATAGTAGATATGAGTAATCTAAGGTATTCCCTTAACATTGTATATAATGAATCCAGTCCGAACTCACATATTTTAGTGATAATAATTTATGTATTATCATAATTATCTCATCATTAATAAAATAATAACCAATTCACTAAAGGTAAATATAGGTCAGCATCCATTAGAATAATAATCATCCATAAAAATGTCTTCTATTAGACCCGGAAAGCTTTATCACATTGAACATCGCATAATTAACCCATATAAAAGTGAAGTGTTTAATCTAAAACAACACTAAAATAATATTGCATTGAATTCAAATGAATGAGGTGAAAATTATCATTGCTTGAGACGAATTAAACCAATGACCATGAATACTCTATAACTAGGGGTGGAATTTTTCACACTAATCCAAAAAATGGATGAATATTTATTTTCATTTTTTTTGTCCCATTAATGAATGGAAAACCCATAAATGATAAATTTTAAATAATCATTTATTCCTCAAATCTATAAGGATATAAATACATAATTAATGTTCCCTATAATAATTCTTTATTGATTTTTCGTGAATTTCATATTCTCTAACGCTGAGGAAGACCTATCTCATTAACATCCAACCTATCAATCCACATCATTACGAACATTTAATATCATTAATCCTAGTCCAGCAATAATGAAACCTTCCTCCAAATCCTTCTATGGATATGATTATGACACTGTAAAAATGTCATAATTATTTAATTATATTGTAAGAATATGTTAGGATATTCTATTAAAAAATAATATAAAATAGTTTATTTTATTAAATGGCCTAGGAAACTATTTTCTTCTATGGAACATCATATTCTCACAAACATTATCTGTCTCCTATGGTAGACACCATTTTATAGATTCATCCATGGTCTTAAATTTCCCATATTAGGTCTCTATCAATGTGAAATAACATTTATCACGTGACGATCTAAACACATGTTTTATAATATATAATGGTTTTTTATTTATTAATTCTAGGGTACTAAGACACCTTAAAATAGTGAGGACTACGAATATATATATATATATATATATATATATATATATAATATTCGAATGATTACTCCATTACAAGAATATTTATTAAATTTTCTCATCTTTCATGGATTTTCAACCCAAATTGCACAATATTGAAAATGTTAGGGGTGTTGATAATATATTTGACTCTCAGGATCCTAAGAGATCACATGCATGATCATATGCATCCAAAACACTTGAAATAATGGAATGTCCCCTCCATACGCAATCTTATCCTCTTAATCCTCAATCACCACAAGGTACTTTGAAAATGTGGTACTGATATCAATTTTAATCACTCCTTAATAAATAAAATGAATATGATCATGAATATAACCTCTCTAAAAAAATGGTTTATCTCCTTGAGATCCATGAACATATGATATCAACATGGGAATGGTTTATGTCTAACATGGTATGGTCTAATATTATCATTCATCACCTAAACATTCGTCATTATCATATACACAATATATGGAACCACTAGAGATGTTTTCCCAACCATAGTCAAAAAGTAGTTTGAGTTTTGATGTCTCCTGAATTAGTCCTTGATAGATTCCATAGTAATTTTAAAATGAGTAACTTTATTATAAGAAATATCTACCAAAGGAAAGTGATAATTAATATTCTAGACTATGTCTAATTGAGATGATCTCATCGCATCCTACTATACATGGATTGCATGTTCAGTATTAAAATCATTGGAAGGGAGAATTTTTTTAATGATCATCAATTGGGTCATGAAGACCAATTTTATGCCTCTTGAATACCCTAACATAAAACAAACACAATTTTAAGGGACATATTACAATGTTAATGCATGATGCTGGATGATCTCCCACATGTACGTCTACCCCAATATATAAGCTGAGCTTAGAATCCCGATGGAATAGTTGTGTGTCGATTTCGTAAGTCAGTCTACAATATTCAAGCTAACATCATGGCCAATCAATGTCTTTGGAATCCCAAACCATGTATACATTAATATACTATAACGTTTTAGATATGGGATCTCGAGAGGATATGTATATTCTATCAAATCATGTCTCTCATACTTCATCTTATGACAAGTTGCAGATCAAAATAAATATATCGAATCACTCTACCTCATTCCATTCTCAAAAAACTACCATTGATGGTCCTTGAACATAATTACCACACTATAATGTACATCCAACATGGGATGTGTGAATCATCCTCCTCACCTCATCAAACTACTTGATCAGAACCACTTTCCTTATATGGAAAAGATTGTGTTTATCCCACTCTCAGAAAATCCATATTTTGTATCTCATAATGAAATATTTTCATGCAGAACCTCACATTAGATGTCTCCCTGCTAATCCGATATCACATGTTGAAGAAGCAGTGGATAAAGAAATATAATGATAGTAAAAACATCACCCCAATCCTCAACCTGGTCTATCAGTAAAGAAACAAAATAATTAGCCATCTCCTATACAAAGCACGAACAAGACTTCTTGTAGGGGGAATATGACACCATGTTTCTCTTCTCTCTAGTATAGTATTTTTTAATGTCATATTCTTATTGCATCTCCTACCAATGAATATTTCTAACGTTATAATATATATTAGAAATATTGGATCTATGGATCTTATAGTAGATGTATACAACAAATATCTAACCTATGATATAATACTACAAAATTTTTAGAGAGAAGACTACCGCAACGATCTCTAGGTAAGAAGATAAATAGTTCTACTCATTTGGCATCCAACATATCATCCAATTTATGTCAACTACCTTCCAATGCAGTGTAACACATCCACAAATATCTTGAGAGGCATTAAATACACTATTCAATCCATTGCCTCATTTGTTTGTATCAATATAGGATCCATCATAGATATATCTACCTCAAACTTCTGTTTGTACCTTCCATGCTAAAAAAGATACACCGCTTTAACATTCTCTTGAGTGGATTGTAAGAAATAATGACATCAATCATCAGAAGGTACATAACAAAACCATTTTTAGAGTTGAAATTTTATATAAATTGGAACTCATGACTCGAAGTATGGAACATTGATATCTTACCATATTGTTGGATATCCATGAGTAAGTATATGATTTTCCACATGATATTAATATGTTCCTCCTTTAATACAGTGTAAATGAGTAAGTCATCAACATAGAAAACAAATAATCATTACACATAATCCTTAATGAAATGGTTCATAATATCCCTAAAAATTGTATAGGATTGATCACATGAAAAGGAATCACGAGGAACTCATATATTATATTGATAACTAGAAATAATTTCATTAGAATATCATCAATGTAAAAAAACAACATGAGGTTTCCAGAATATAGATCAGTCATTAAGTAACAAAATTCACATATCACATCATCTAAGAGGACATAAATTGTTAAAATATGTACTTTTTTACATTAAATTGTGAGGTGATGATAATCAACAATTTGAAACAAGATATCTACCACCATTTCAACAATAAAAACTATATCATGATAGGTGACACACTTTTTCTAAGTAAACCAATATATTAGAGGTCCTAAAACTACACCACAGTACTGCAGAAAACGTTATTTACATCACCATTTTTTACGTCTGTTATATATAAACGATGTGATAATATGTGAAATGTGGTTTTTATGTCGGTTATTTTATAACCAACATAACAAATGCGGTGAGTATATTTTTAACATCGGTTATTTTAATAACCGACATTACAAATCGCTCGTGTTCGGTTTTTACGTCAGTTATGTTATAACCGACAAAAAAAACCAAAGCACGGGGGTTTTTACGTCGGTTATTTGATAACCGACATAAAAAACAAGATATCTACGGGTTTTTTATTTCAGTTATCGCATAATCGACATAAAAAATCACAGCGCATGGGGTTTTTTACATCAGTTATTTGATAACCGACGTAAAAAATGAGATATCTACACTTTTTTTTACGTCGGTTATAAAATAACCAATGTAAAAAACCACAGCGCATGGGGTTTCTTACGTTGGTTATTTGATAACCGACGTAACAAATGACATATCTACGCATTTTTTATATCGGTTATCAAATAACCGACGTAAAAACTGTGATTTTGAGGTCTTTTTTACATCCGTTATTCTATAACCGATGTAAATAAATCTGTATCTGATACATTTCTAACGTCGGTTATTATATTAACCGACATTATAAATGTAAAAAATAATTTATAACGTCAGTTATTAAATAACTTAATTATAAAAACATTTAAAAAATTAACAATCCCCGGGGATTGTCATTTACGAATTTTCGTTCGACAGTCTGGCAGCTCGTCTCTCTCGCACGATAAACCCTAATTGGCTCGTCGATCTCGCTGTTAAACTCGTTTTTCCTACAATGTTTATCATCTTTACTCTCCTCGGATCTATCATCTCAACTCGAAACACTCATGTAAGTCTTCGATGAATTTATTTCGTTCGTTTTTTTCCGGATAGTCTATATTTATGTTTTGCGATTTTTGTGTGCTTTTTTCGTTCATTTTGTGTGCTTTCAACTCGTTCGATTTTTTTGTTCTTTTTTTCCTGGGTCTATCATCTCAACTCGTTTTGTGTGCATTCAACTCGCAACACAAAATTCATTCCAAAACCCCCATTTCATGTAAGCCTTCAACTCGCAACACTATATTTTTGTATGCTTTCTTTCATTCGTTTTTCTTACATCGTATATTTTTTGAGGTCCCAAATTTTTTTTGATGGATTTGGATATGTATTTAATTTTATATATTCATTTTATCTTGAAATTGGGTGATTTTAATGTGTGACTCTTAGGTTAATATTTGGTGTATTTTATAACCTATGAAAGTGATTCATTAAGGTTGAAAGGGGAATCGAATTATGGTTTTTAATTCTTTGTTGTCATGTGGGCCTCGAAAGGGGGGTTTTGAATGGGTGTTATGTGTAAAACCTTGTCACACTTCTTGAAGGTGTTTTATGAAAAAGTTTGTTTTTCATGTGTATTGTTTGTGATGTTATTTGAGGTAAATTATTAAAATATGGGGGTGGTTTAATAAAGTTGTATTGAGCTGAAATTTATATTTTGGATTTGTATTGGTATGATTTTTTTCTTGATTGGGGGTTTGGAATGTCTTTTGTGTGAAAAACATGGTTTTTACTCTTGGGATTGTTTTATGAAAATTGAAAATGATTTAGTGAGTTAAAAATGTGATAAAATGGTGTAAATTCAATATTTTGGCGATGTTATTCACCTAATAAGGGTTTTTAAAGGTAAAAAGGTGATTTAAGATGTCAAACATTTTTATAATGTTTTATAAATTGAGGAATTGTTTTATTAAATTGTGATGTTGGTGCGAAACATGTTTGTGGACTATTTTGTGTGACTTTTTTGATAAACTAAATTATGATATTAGTTCTCGAGAAACTTGTGATGATTTGACTAGTTTAATATCAATGATTGTTTTTAATTATCACAAGATCATTTAAGTAGCCATATTAAATGCATGTGTTTTTCGTTGTTAACCATCCCTAGTTTTATATGTAAACCATTGTTTGGGGGGTTTTCCGGGGGGTGGGGGGTGTCCAGAGGGTTGGGGGGTGTCAAGAGAGGTGTCCAAGGGGGTGGGTGGGTGTGGGGGCTTTCCAAGGGGGTGGAGGCCTTTCCAGAGGGTTTGGTGGTTTTCCGGGGGTGGGGGGCTGTCTAGAGGGTTGGGGGTGTCAAGGAGGGTGTCCAAGGGGGTCAGGGGTGGGGGTGGTGTCCAGGAGGGGTGGGGGTGCTGTCTGGAGGGGTGGGGTGCTGTCCAGGGGGGGCTGTTCAGGGGGTGGGGGTTGTCCAAAGGGTTGGGGGTGTCCAGCGTGATGGCCAAGGGGGTATGGGGTGGGGGTGGTGTCCAAGAGGGGTGGGGGTGTTGTCTGGAGGGTTGGGGGCTGTCCAGGGGGGTTGGGGCCAGTCCAGAGGGTTGGGGGGTGTCCAGGGGGTGGGGCTGTCCAAGGGGCTGGAGGCCTGTCCAGAGGGTTTTGGGGGATTTCCGGGGTTGGGGGGCTGTCCAGAGGGTTGGGGGTGTCCAATGGAGTTTGGATTTACATTGTGATTTTCTCCATCTGATTTTTTATTTTAAATATGATTTGATTCTCAGGTTTACTCCATTCTCTCTAATTCTCTATCAACCATGTAGGCGCCATGGTTTTCTTTTATTCAATGGAATTTAAAACTGTTATATCTATCTATATTTTGTTTTAATAATAATATTTAAGCATATTTTTTTAAATACGCATAGATTTGTTTTATATTTCAAAATTCTTTTACATTCAAATTATGACATTTTTCATATAAGATTATATTTGTCTTATCTTAAGAATATATATATTTTTGATATTTGTTATAGGTAATAATGTGTATATGTTGGATAACGGAACATCGAATGAGCAATGAATATGAGGAAGGTGTTCATGCCTTTTTGGAATTTGCTAAACGAAATGTTCCATGTAGTGACATTTTTTTCTGTCCATGCCTGAAATGTTTGAATATGAATAAGTTGAAAAGTAGAGAGATAAAAGATCATCTGATATGTCATGGTTTTAATCTGAGTTACATCCCTTGGATTTGGCATGGTGAAACTGGATGAAATTTCACTGATGATGATGATGCACAAGATGGTAACTCCGATGGAATTGAAGAAATGATTCACGATATTGTAGCAGAACAAATTAAGATAGAACCGACAGTTGCGCGTCTATATGGTGATTCTGAAAACCCATTATATCTTGGTTGTATAGATTTTACAGTTTTTTCAGCGGTGTTATGATTGATTAACCAGAAGGCAAAACATGGATGGAGTGACAGATGTTTTACAGAGCTACTACAATTTATGAAAGACATTCTTCCAAAAGATAATGATCTTCCAGATTCACATTACAAGGACAAGAAAATATTATGCCCGACGGGAATGGGATACAAGAAAATATATGCCTGTCTGAATGACTTCATTATATATAGGAAGGAATATGAATTTATTACAGAGTGTCCTAAATGTGGGACATCACGATATAAGGTGAAAGAAAAATCACAGGCTGATGTAGAGATTACAAAGCTCCCTTCAAAGGTATTTTGGTATCTTCCTATATTTCATCATTTCAAACGTTTATTCGCTAATTCACATGATGCAAAAAGGTTAAGATGACATGCTGATGAGTGGGTATGTGATGTAAAAATACGTCATCCATCTGATTTTCCACAATGGAAAAAAATTGATGCGCAATATTCTATATTTTGAAATGAAATTAGAAATCTCAGACTAGGGTTGTGCACAGATGGAATGAATCCATACTGAACCCTCAGTAGCACACATAGTTCATGGCCTATTTTATTGGTAATTTAAAACCTATCTCATGAAGTTTGTTTGAAGCGCAAATATGTCAAGTTGAGTATAATTATCTCGGGTCTAAAGCAACCCAGCAATGATATCGATGTTTACTTGTCACCATTGATTGATGATTTGAAACTATTATGGGCTGATGGTATTAATGTGCATGATTCTTATAAAATGGAATATTTTCAACTGCATGTAGTGATTCTATTCACTATAAATGACTTCCCAACGTATGGAAATTTGTCTGGATACAGTGTTAAAGGGCATAAATCTTGTCCAATTTGCGAACAACAGACGTCATATTGTCAATTGCATCATGGGAGGAAAACAGTGTACATGGGTCATCGAAAGTTTTTGCCTATGAATCACCCTTATAGAAGACTAAAAAAGGCATTAAATGGCTCAAAAGAATTTGATACTTCTCCAAAACCTTTATCCCCTGATCTGTGTTTTGAGAGGTTCAAACTCTTGATGTGACATTGGGAAAGACACAGAAATCTGGTAATGATAGATATATTTGGAAGAAAATATATATATTTTTTGAGCTACCATATTGGAGGTATCATGAAGTTAAACATAATATTGATGTCATGCACGTGGGGAAGAATATCTGTGATTGTTTGATTGGAACATTGTTAGATATTAAAGGAAAGACAAAAGATGGGTTGAACGTAAGATTAGACTTACTATCAATGGGAATATGTTTTGGAGTTAGCTCCCACTCTTAAAGGAAGACGAACATATCTTCCCCAGGCTTGTCATACATTATCGAAGAGGGAGAAAATTAGCTTCTGTCAATGTCTTCATGAAATCAAAGTGCCTCAAGGTTATTCTTCTAATGTAAAAAATTTTGTCTCATTAAAGGACTTGAAGTTGATAGGTATGAAATCAAATGATTGTCATGTCATGATGCAACAAATTCTACCAGTTTCATTGTGTGGAAAATTTCCCATTCGTGTCATATTGACTATAATAAAGTTGTGTTATTTTTTAAATTCAATTCGTAACATGGAGATTGATGTGAATGCTTTGAACATTTTGGAAAATGAAGCAATTTTTATACTTTGTCAATTGGAAATGTATTTTCCTCCATCTTTTTTATATATAATGGTGCATTTAATGATTCATCTGGTTCGATAAATAAAGCTTTGTGGACCTGTATATCTTCGTTGGATGTATCATTTTGAATGGTATATGAAAATATTAAAGGGGTATGTTAAAAATCCATATCGACCTGAAGCCTCCATTATTGAAATGTATATTTCTGAGGAGGTAGAAGAGTTTTTCATGAGCTACATGGTTGTGGCACAACGCATAGTTTTGCCTCTATCTCTCCATGAACGAGTAAATAATGAGGGAAAGAGGATTCATGGCTTAAAAGTCAAATCATTGTCAGCTGAACAGATGAAGAAGTTAGAATCATACATCTTGAATAACATAGCTGATGCTCAACCGTATATCACATTACATATTAATGAGTTGAAACAATGTTATCCAAAGAAGAAATAAATGTGGATTTTGAATGAGCACAACAAAACATTTTTGTCATGGATTAAAAATACTTTGCTTGGTAGACCAGATGTTTCAGAGAAATTTAAATGGATAGTGGGTGGTCCATGTTTAAATGTGATAACATGGTCCGGTTATGACATTAATGGTTATACATTTCATACGAAAGCCCAGGACAACAGAAGTGTAGTTCAGAATAGTGGTGTATTGGTGTATGCAGAAGCGATGCATTTTTCGAGTGCTAAGGACAAAAACCCAATTTCTGCATCAAGTGAAAATTATAGAGTGATTGAAGACATGTGGGAGGATGATTACTTTACAATTAATGTTCCTATTTTTAACTGTAAATGGTTTATCGGTAACAACAGTGTCATACACGATGAATTTGGAATGACACTTGTTAATATGAATAGATTGGAAGACACACCTGATTCTTTTATAATGGCAACACATGCAAAACAAATTTTCTATGTAGTAGATCAATCAGATATGTAGTGGGATGTTGTTTTAAAAGGGAAAAGACAATATGTTGGTGAGGATGAAATTGATGATGATGCTGATTTATGTGAGATCCATACTTCCATGGAAAGATTAACAGAACATAATGATGAGCATGTTGAAGTCATTTTTTGTTCCATAAGGAACGACCATGATGAAGGAATTTGGGAAAATAATCCATCTGTACATTTCTAAAATTACAGGTAACATATGTTTATTTCGTGTTTATATTTATTTTTTTCATAAATGTTAGATATTGTAAGTTCTTTATTTATTAAAAAAATTTTTAAAACAAAATAAGTATAAGTTTCTGTTTGTATTAAGTTTGTTTAGTTTACTTTATCATGTTTATAACCATTACATGAATTATATATCTATTATTTTTGTTCAGTGACAATTACTTTACCATGTTTACCATGTTTACTAGGTTTAGCATGTTTACCATCTTGACCATCTTGACCATCTTGACCATCTTTACCAATGTTTAACATGCTTACCATATTACCAATGTTTACTATTACGTAACTTAGTACACTTTTCTATTTTCTGATTACAGTGGTATTAAAATATTAGAATTTGTATATTTGTAAGTTCTTTATTTATTAAAATATGGTTTAAAACAAAATAAGTATAATTTTTTGTTTGTTTTATGTTTGTTTAGTCTACTTTATCATGTTTATAACAATTACATGAATTATATATCTATTATTTTTGTTCAGTGACAATTAATTTACCATGTTTACCAGGTTTACCATGTTTACCATCTTCACCATCTTGACCATCTTGACCATCTTTACCATTGTTTAACATGCTTACCATATTACCAATGGTTACTATTACGTAACTTAGTACACTTTTCTATTTTCTGATTACAGTAGTATTAAAATTTTTGAATTTGTATATTTGTGAACAGACGTTTGTTTTTTTGATTTGAAGGATAATGACAGATCATTCAGTTGATCAACCACATGATTTTGGAGATGAAAATATTGCTGGTCATACCTCTGGGGATGAACATTCACATGCTCCTATTAAGACAAAGTGTTCAAATGTTGGTAAACATGGGTGCACACATTTACCAAAATTATCACTTGCTCGTACACACGATCAGAGGATAGTTGTTGAGTTTGATGATGATGATATTCCTATAGGTCTGAATGCAAAAGATTATAAGAGTTTTGTAGGAAATCAGGCTAAGAGAAAAGTAAACATTCTATATGATGATTGGAGAAGTGTGGATGAATTGATAATCTATCAGTTATGGGAGACGATTTTGGTAAGATCTTTTGTCATTGTTTTACTATTATTTTAATGTTTCTAGTATATATAATATTTTTATCCTCTTCTTTATCAGATAACATTTGATATTCCTGACACTGGAGGAGTCAGGAAGAAATGATTATCTTCGGCTGCTAGGAGATGGAGGGATTTCAAATCAACCCTCTCATCTGATTTCATTTATGGTCATAGGAGTCATGACAATCCATGTCATATATATCCTTTTACAGATGAAGACACATGGAGATAGTTTTTTGAAAGTAGAATAAAAGACTCATTTCTGGTAAGGGAAATGTAAACTTTTATAAAATTTCTTATATAAATGATTTTATTAGTGTTTTCTTAATGATTTCTTATTCAAAAATTACAGAAACAAGGAATGTTCATCAGGAGATCCAATTTAAAAATGTATACCCTCATAGTTTATCTTGGGGAGGGTATGCATTATTTGAAGAACAAATGATGGCGGAAAAATTTCAACAACTAAGAGCTGATTCTTCAAGCTCTAGAATGGTGGAACCTCCATCCCCTCCATCTAGACTTGAAAAATGGAAGAGAGCTCAGAAGGGAAAAAAGGGCAATATCTTTCGGAAGAATCGAGAATCGTAGCTGAGAGGATTGTAAGATATCTATTTTATTTATTTAAGGTAACTATTTTCTTCATATAATTTCAATCATTACAGAAATGTTCAATTAATTAATATAGGACTCTCTTGAGCAGCAGAGTTCATAGGAGACCTTTACAGCTACTAGGAGGGAAGATATTTTATCTACGGCATTGGGAAGGCCCGAACATCCTAGTCGTGTAAAAGGATATCCGGCAGGTGTATCAGTAAGAAAAGTGTTTCTGTGTTCTTCAACTTCTAACGTTGAGGGGGTTTATAAAAAAATAGTATCCTTGGAGGCTGAAGTTCAAAATATTAATGCGACGATGGAGGATAATATTAGAGCGTCGGTGCAGTCTATGTTTGCAGAAATGAAAAGACAATTTCAAACTGCAGCTCCCACTCCTCCACCTCCCCCTACAGACCCCATTATTTATCCTCCACCTATGCCAGTAGCTTCTACTCCCCCACATCAGCCTGTGGACCCCATGTTTTATCCTACTCCTCCGCCGCAGCTTACTACTTATTGCAAGTTGTTTGTTGATGATTTTAAACATCATATAGTATCATATGGGTTGGTATAATTTATAGGAGATACAGTTCATCATCAACAATTAGAGGTAGAGAATCATAGGTTCACTTTACATGATATTATAGATAGATCATCTAGGGTACTCATACCTACAGATGAGGTGGAAAAAGTTGGACAGAGTATCAGCCATTTTTTAATTTGGCCATCCAGACTTCTTCGACTCATTACCATAGAGGTATAAATGATATATCTTTTATTTTGTTTTTTATTAAAGTTGTTTCATCATTTGAAAACTAATATATTTTTCAATTTATTTTTACAGGAATACTTTAAAAGAAAAAGAAATACTGTATAGACAACAACAAAGACAAATGGCTATGACATCAGATACACATTCTAGTAGTCTTGACAGATTGTCAAGATATTCAAATTTGATGGCGGGTTAATATGAGTTTCCAATGGAAGCTCTTGTTTGTGGAAGTGAAATAAGTGTGGGGATTATGAACACTGATATCTTGGAACTTTTTACTGGAGATAAGTTGGGTATCAACGTGGTGAAATTCTTTTTCATGTAAGCCTTAACACCTTTTCCCTGCGTTATATTTATTAAAAATGTATACTTATATATTTTTTGTATTAGGTATCTTTATAAAATTTGTTAGAGGAATGAGCTAACAGATGTAATTGGATTCATGGACCCGCAATTGATTTCCCCTGAAGTATTTTCATTAAATGAGGAACAAAGAATGGATTATATTTCTGAAAGACATGAAAAGAATATAGTCACACAATGTTGGATGATGCCTTTTTGCGAGAGGTATGAAACACATTTCTCTCATAGAATTAATTATATTTTAACATAAAAAACCACTAACATTTAATTTCATTTTATCAGTGATCATTGGATGTTAGGGGTTTTTTTTCCAAGGGAGAAAGCACTTTATTGGATATTCTCTGTCCATGGTTATGTGCAGGAATGTTTTAAGATTATATTGGAAAAGTAAGTTTCAATTTCTCAATAGTTTTATATATTATAATGAATTGTAAATTTACCCCATTTGTATTATTTTCTAACAGTGCATGGGCCTACTTTCGAAAAAACAAAAAGAAAAGGAATGAAAAGGTCAAATATGTAAATGCGAAGGTAAATATCCATTTATAATTTTTACTTTTTGATTTATTATATAAAATTGATATATTGAATTTCCACTCATTCAAACAGAATTGTCATGAACAACAAGGCCTCATCGAATTCGGATATTATATGTTAAGATTTATGTATGAAATAATAACAACTGGGACATTTGTGAATTTTGACAGGGTATGATTTCCTCTTAAACGTTACCATAATATTTCAATTTGATTTATTCATTATACACGTTAACTACTTTCCTTTTCATTTGTATATTTTTGATGACCCTCAAACATATACTGCTGAAGACATCAAACACATACAAGTGGAGTGGTAAAATCATTTTACAGGTCTGATTTAATTTTAGTTGTTTGTAATGTAAATTGTAATTTTGAATATTGTCGTTGTAATTGAGTATTTGGTAGTTGTTTAGGTTGGATTTAGTTTTTTTTAAGTTGACAATGTATTTTTTGAATGTTATATATGTGAATGATTAATTTTTCTCTACTTCTTGTTTTGGTCTACTTATGATGGTTTTCCTGGTATGGATATTGGTCTGTCGGGGAGGGGTTCCAAGGGTATGGGGGTGTGTTCAGTGGGGTTGGGGGTGTCCAGGGGTCTGGGAGGGCTGTCCGGTGGGGGTGGGGGGGGGGGCAGTCCATGGGGGCGGGAGGGATGTCCAGGGGTGTGGGAGGGCGGTCCAAGGGTGTGGGCGTGATGTCCAGGGGGTGGGGGGGGGGGTTGTCCAGGGGTGTTTGGGGATGTCCAGGTGTGTGGCGGGGGCTGTCAAGTGGGGTGAGGGGGTGAGTGGGTGCTGTTCAGGAGGGTGGGGGGGGGGGGGGGGTTGTTGAGGGGTGTTTGGGGTTGTCCAGGGGTGTGGTGGGGGCTCCAATGGGGTGGGGGAGGGCTGTCCAGGGGGTATACAGGACGGTGGGGGGAGGGCTGTCTAGGGGGTATACATGAGGGTGGGGGCTCCAATGGGGTGGGGGATCCAATGGGTGGGGGAGGGTTGTCCATGGGGCATACATGAGGGTGGGGGCTCCATTGGGGTGGGGGAGGGTTGTCCATGGGTTATAGATGAGGGTGGCGCTGTCTAGTGGGGCAAGTTTTATATGTTATCAATGTAAATGCTTAAATTTCATCTCCTTATGTTTTTGTGGTATGATTTCTTGATTTGTTTTCTGGTTTATTCTGGGGGAGAGAAGATGACCGCATTCAATTTTTTTTAAAAAAAATGGCTTCCACGTCCGTTATTTTATAACCGACCTGATAAAGAAAACAGGAAGGGTTTATCACATCGGTGATTTCATAACCGACGTGATAAAGAAAACCGGAAGGGTTTATTCACATCGGTGATTTCATAACCAATGTGATAAAAAGCCTGGGAAATGGTTTATACGTCGGTTATTTAATAACTGACGTGATAAAGAAATGGTAAGGGTTTATAACGTCAGTTACTTAATAACCGACGTGATAGAAGTCCTGTGAAAGGGTTTATATAGTCTGTTATTTAATAAGCGACGTGATACAAGGCCTGGGAAATGTTTTATCACGTCAGTTATTAAATAACCGACGTGAAACACGGGGGGGCTGGGTTTATAACATTGGTTATTATATAACCGACGTGATAAACCCCCCACCCCTCTGTTTATCATGGCGGTTATAGAATAACCGACGTGAGAAACCCCCCCAGACCTGTTTATCATGTCGGTTATTCAATAACCGACGTGAAACACGAGGGGGAGGGGGGGCTGGGTTTATAACATCGGTTATATAATAACCGACATGAGAAACCCCCCCAGACCGGTTTATCACGTCAGTTATTCAATAACCGATGTGAAACACAGGGGGGGGGGTGGGTTTATAACGTCGGTTATATAATAACCGACGTGATAAACCCCCCACCCCCAGTTTATCATAGAGGTTATATAATAACTGACGTGCTAAACCAATACGGGGGGGGGGGGGGGTTATCACGTCGGTTAATAAATAACCGACGTGAAAAATGATTTCCCAAGCCTTTTATCACGTTGGTTATTTAATAACTGATGTGATAAAGCATTTCCCATGCCTTTTATCACAACGTTTACTAAATAACCGACATGATAAACAATTTCCCAGGCCTTTTATCACGTCAGTTATTAAATAACTGACGTTATAAAACCTTCCCATTTTCTTTATCACGTCGGTTATATAATAACCGACGTGATAAACATCCCGATTTTTATTTTTGACGTCGGTTTTTAAATAACCGACGTAAAAAACGTTATTTATAACATCACCCATATTAACCTCGGCTAGAAACCGACGTAAGAAATTAAAAATAACCGACGTAAAAAACGTTTTCTGCACTAGTGCCATCAGCTCCCGAAGCTTGTTAGGGTCCATATGATATTCATAATAATAAACCCGTTTGGTCTGAAGGTTCATGTAAAACTAGTATTTGGTCTACTACTATTAAGATAGTCCCTATAAAAAATATTATATATTTTTTCCATGTTGTCCTCCTATTATAATGGAATCCCTATTCGAAAGAATAATACTTACAAAATGACTAATATATTTAACTAATGAGTTTTGTTTACAGATTCTAAATCACATGACCCATTTGATCATCTATGATATATTTCATGCCTAAAAAATATAATTCCATTCATTTAATCTAAAAGAATATAAATCATAAAAATTTAATGTCAATATGGGACCAAACCATAGACATCCAGTCCATATTGATGAAAAAAGTGTACAGTTTCTTCATGGCCAGGAGGATCCATGAGAGGCTACATACAACAAGTTCTTTTTCACTTCATAAAAATAAGATATATATAATATTCACACATTTTCAGAACCTATAATAACATGATGGGCTGTGATATCATTAGTGATACCTGGAACTCTCATGAGGGATAATTTGGAGAAGAAATTACTTATGAATGTTTCTAATAGTTCAATTGAAAGAGTATAAAAGGAAAATATAATTATTCAAAAAATTGCATGTCTTATATGGTTATTAAATGAAAAATCCTACACCCCCATGATCATGAATGGAAGAAATCTATTCTAGGTGTTGTATTACAGATGGGGCTGAAAGCATCTCATTGGGTCACATTCAACCATTATATACTCCCTTTAGTATTATGCCAACTCCTCTTAATTCACCACTACCATAGGGGCTACCCTAGACATTCCTAGAAGGTCCTTGATCATAATTTAACCTCTCAAAAGGTGTTCCAACAACAATATGACTTCCCTCATCATCATGTCGAACAATGAAACATTTTCCCATGTAATTTGAACTATAATATGCTTATCCATGTCCATATTTTAGATATAGTAGAGTTTTACATAACCACGAACCATATATCAACATTCATAAGTCCTTCCATGGGATGGTCAACTACACTAATACCGTAATTAGTGATTCCCACTAGCTTTAACGCATGAATCAACCACATGATGTCCACAGATGGATCCCACCACTCTACATCACCCATCTAGAAAGATCTCTATGACCAAAACACACTCCAACAGTCCATTACAAGTTGGTATAAATAAGGAGACTAGGATTCATGGGATATATAAACATATAACCTATTTAAAAATAATTTCTGGGATGAAACGATATCACATCACATAATGGGAGTAACACTCGCAGTCAGTTAAACTCAACGAGTATTCTACAACTATCATATCACTCTACTGCAGCTAATGTAGCACTTTAATATTTGAAAATTGAATGAATAAGGGGTATTAATGGTCATAAAACAACAGTTGGGATTCTTAAGAAGAAAAAATCATCTCATAAGGGGACTATCTCATTACACTCCACCAGATTATAGATTCACAATTGAATAGGCTTTTTCCCAAAAAAACATGTAATCAGTCAGTGTTTAGAAAATATTGAAGACATAGATAGCAGAATCAAGTATATGAATCCTTACACATTGATCATACTCTCTTTAAATATAAGAAATATTCGATATTATAACATTCCAATGTTCTGTGACATTCTACCTCTTCCTCATGAACATCTATTATTATTTGTTAATCAACATGTTTGTGTTCTACTCCCTACTAACATTGAGTAAACACTTCATGATATAACTGTTGAAATAATTCTTCATCACACAACATATAGGTATCAAGATCATGTATCGGTAACCTAGATGACTATATTAACTGATAAATCATGAAATAAATCAACATGTACCAATGTAAGATTTTCATATATACACAATGATCGTACTGAATAATGATAATGAATGAACTGAATTCTATAATTTTAATGTACAAATTAAATATTAATAATTATGCTTCATAATTCAGGATGAATATTAGGTAGTTAGAGTCTTGGTTAATGGATACATCAACCAATTCACAAACACTATATTCCTTGGTATAATTTCCACACACGAGACACTACATCATAGATTCCATTAGTTCATAAACCAATCCTCACAATGTGTCTATCTCTATATTAAAATAGGGACGGGACACCATTAATACTACTATATCAAGACAAACAACTTGGTGGTCTTCCGAGTGGGTGAAATATTTCTGTGAAAAAAACAGGCCTACTTATATTAGGCTAGCGGTTATTGGAATGCTCTAAGGAGGAAACTAAAATGTGACTACATAGTCATCAGTACTAATAATCACACAAACATCTCCTTGTAGAATTGAAAATGAGTAATAAATGAAGATAATTTCTAGTGTATATAC
Organism: Viscum album; assembly: GCA_963277665.1. Classification (NCBI taxonomy): domain Eukaryota; kingdom Viridiplantae; phylum Streptophyta; class Magnoliopsida; order Santalales; family Viscaceae; genus Viscum; species Viscum album. The sequence continues at coordinate 1,808,926,373 of OY728136.1, read as the reverse complement.
TTGAATTAAATAATATACAGGGAATACATCAGAGTATGACATTTTAACTCCAATGTTTACTATGAAGGAACATTCAACATCACCTAGAAATGATGGTTGAACATGAAAATACCAAGAAAGAGGAAAACTGAAGAGGGAACAACTCTTGATATCTTGATGCATCTAATAAACACTCAAAATGATCCTATGTATCACTATGATCAACCAACGACTCCATATATATTTTTTCATATATAGAATGCACAATATTCATTGGTAAATCTCATATAGGTCTGAGTATATATATTACCCATATGATAGACCAAATCCAAAAAAAATGGGTAATTGAATGATACAATAGAAATATAATCAATTCAAACAATGTGGAAAATAGAACTAAAAATATTTTCTTATAAATAATACAAGACAAGAGTTAAAAGATATCTCAATCTCCAAATCATATCAAACAATCTGGAGTCTATATAAAACTATAATGTTCTTTTCACAATTCCCAACATCTCTCGTATTTATAATATGAATCCATGTGGAGGTCATTCACCTCACCATTATGTTTCACAGTCCAGGAGAAATAATCTCAAATAGAGGAAATGTTCCCCAATATTTTGGATGGTGGTGTACACCAATTAGATAGAGGACCTACACCCTAGTACGTTAGTGGCTTCCACATTGTAGATAGAGGTCACACTCCCCAGTGCACTGAGGTGGAGGGGTACTCACTATAAAATGGTCCAGTGACAATGTGTGTAAAGGGATTCAGTAGATAGATAGTGTTCTCAAATAGTAGTGCATCCGGGGGTTCCACCCAATATATAATAGAATCTAAGGCACCTGCGCACTGGTGTGTCCAAGGCTTGTCAACCCAAACTTATCTCTAATGGTCCCTCCCAATCACTGTGGTTGGTTAAGTATCGCCTAATGATTATTTCTACTCGGAAAACATCTAATAATATATATTATGAAAGTACAATGGATTCTCTATCATTATAAATGAAAAAAAATCATTATAAGATACCCACTAGATATATTAAATTTGGATATGTAGGGGGGACATTTGGTAGAATTCATCCAGAGAAGTACATGACTTGTATATGGAGTCACATAATGTGTGACCATGACACACTATCAGGTCATGATATCCAAAGGAAACATCTTGAGAATCCATTTAAAACTTCATGGATTGTACAGGTGGTACCTGACATGTCTTGTCTATATGGACCCTACTCGGGCCCTTCTAGCTCATGCCTTTGTACATGGATTTGTAAGGGTTTCATAGATATGTCTGAGTACACGGTCATGTCGGCGTTCAAAGTTCATGACCAAGGGTGTGACCATTACCGTGCCTGTGTAATCCATATGTACACTTATATTCACTAGTATTGGGTCAGATTTCATGTGGATTGGTCCATACGATGTGTGATACTTATCACTAACTGATTCCCAAACAACTGTAGTCAAGGGACTATAATGTGTGTGTTCTTCTAAACTATATGTCCTGTAGTAGGGTATTTTATAGAAACCCTAGTTTATTATGATGGATCCAATATATTACATATCTTTTAAATAATAATCCATGTGATATTTTGATATTGGTTAGGGGAGGTGGTTGTCTTTGTACATGGATCTCTACCCTCCAATGGTCATAAATCATAAATCCATTCACTCATGAACAAGACAATATGCCTCATGTCACCATTTTGGATCCCAAATCCATGGAGGAATCATATGTTACCTAAACATTCTCCAAATTTATTCCCAAATAATGATATTAATTGTTCCCATGAACACCATCACTACGGGAAAAATTGGCATTTGCAACGGGGATAATTCCCGTCGCAAATAGTCCCGTTAGAAACTTATTTGCGACGGCGGAATTCCCCCATCACAAATAAGTAGTTATTTGTGACGGGTTAGCTTTCCCCGTCGCAAAAGGACTGGCACACTCTGCGTGCCAAATTGCGGGAAAGTTATTTGCGACGTGCGGTTACCGCCCGTCGCAAATAACCGGCGGCGGTAAAAGATATTTGCGACGGGAATATACCCCCGTCGCGAATAGTATGTTGGCAGGTTATTTTTTGCGACGGGACCCGTCGCAAATAACTATTTAACCGTTGACCGTAATAAATGAGGGCTAAGGTATTTGCGACGGGTACCGTCGGAAATAATACTATTTGTGACGGGTATCCCGTCGCAAATAGATCCATCGCAAATAATCTATACTATAAATACCCCCCATTCGTTTTTTTTCATTTATTCTCAAACTCCAACTTCTACTTCTCTCAAAACTCTATTTTTAGAGTTCATCGTTTCTTCAGTTTAAATTTTTTTTTCGGAGTTGATATTGATGTTTTCAACAACGATCACATATCAACCTCAGATCAATTTTAAAGGTATTTATGTTCACTTTAATTTAATATTTATTTTAAATTTTTTATTAGTTTCAATTATTCTTAATTAGTTGTAATTTAATTATGTTTACATTCTTTTGTTACATAATAAACATAAATTATTAGTATTCATTGTTCATAGTTAATGGTAATTAGGAATAATAAGTTATAATTTCCAATAATTAAGAATAAATGCTATTAATTAGTAATATATACCAATAATTAGGAATAATTAGTAAAAATTACTAATAATTAGCAATAATTAGGAATAATTACCAATAATTATTAATAATTTCCAATAATTAGTAATAATTAGCAATAATTAGCAATAATTAGCAATAATTAGCAATAATTATCCATAATTAGTAATAATTACCGATAATTACCAATAATTAGTCATAATTTACTAATTACCCATAATTATCCATAATTAGTAATAATTACCAATAATTAGTAATAATTAGTAAGAATTACCAATAATTAGTAATAATTACCAATAATTACCAATAATTAGTAATAATTACCAATAATTATCATTAGTTAGAAATAATTATCAATAATTACCAATAATTACCAATAATTACCATTAATTAGTAATAATTGCCAATAATTAGTAATAATTAGAAATAATTACCAATAATTACCACTAATTAGTAATAATTAATAATAATTACCAATAATTAGTAATAATTAGTAATAATTAGTAATAATTACCAATAATTAGTAATAATTAGTAATAATTAGTAATAATTACCAATAATTAGTAATAATTACCAATAATTAGTAATAATTACCAATAATTATATATAATTACCAATAATTATAAATAATTACCAATAATTAGTAATAATTTCCAATAATTAGTAATAATTACCAATAATTAGTAAAAATTCGTAAAAATTAGTAAAAATTAGTAATAATTAGTAATAATTAGTAATAATTAGTAATAATTCGTAATAATTAGTAATAATTAGTAATAATTCGTAATAATTAGTAATAATTAGTAATAATTAGTAATAATTACCAATAATTACCCATAATTACCAATAATTAGTAATAATTAGTAATAATTAGTAATAATTAGTAATAATTAGTAATAATTAGAAATAATTAGTAATAATTAGTAATAATAAGTAATAATTACCAATAATTCTTAATAATTACCAATAATTCGTAATAATTAGTAACATTTAGTAACAATTACCAATAATTTGTAACAATTACCAATAATTAGTAATAATTACCAATAATTAGTAATAATTACCAATAATTAGTAATAATTACCAATAATTAGTAATAATTACCAATAATTAGTAATAATTACCAATAATTACCAATAATTACCAATAATTACCAATAATTACCAATAATTCGTAATAATTAGTAATAATTCGTAATAATTTGTAATAATTACCAATAATTAGTAATAATTACCAATAATTAGTAATAATTACCAATTATTAGTAACAATTACAAATAATTAGTAATAATTACCAATAATTAGTAATAATTACCAATAATAAGTAATAATTACCAATAATTCGTAATAATTACCAATAATTCGTAATAATTACCAATAATTCGTAATAATTACCAATAATTAGTAATAATTACCAATAATTAGTAATTATTACCAATAATTAGTAATAATTAGTAATAATTATTAATAATTACTAATAATTAGTAATAATTAGTAATAATTAGTAATAATTAGTAATAATTAACAATAATTAGTAATAATTACCAATAATTATTAATAATTATCAATAATTAGTAATAATTACCAATAATAAGTAATAATTATTAATAATTAGTAATAATTTGTAATAATTAGTTATAAATCATAATAATTAGTTATAATTAGTATCAATTACCAATAATTACCAATAATTAGTAATAATAACCAATAATTAGTAATAATTACCAATAATTAGTAATAATTACCAATAATTATTAATAATTACCAATAATTAGTAATAATTACCATTAATTAGTAATAATTTCCAATAATTAGTAATAATTACCAATAATTAGTATTAATTACCAATAATTTGTAATAATTAGTAATAATTACCAATAATTAGTAATAATTACCAATAATTAGTAATAATTACCAATAATTAGTAATAATTACCAATAATTATTAATAATTACCATTAATTTGGAATAATTACCAATAATTTGGAATAATAACATTATTACATTATTTGTATATTTTATTATTAATATTAAAATAATATAATTTTCTATTTTTATACAATTCTAATTTCATCTGTGTGTTTTCTGTCTCCACATGTAATATTTGCATTCTTTTTCAAAATTATCAACCTACTCACCAATGGAGAGGTGAAAGTGAATGAAAATATTACATGGGGAGACAGAATGTAAAACACACAGATGAAATGAGAATTGTATATAATATAGAAAATTATATTATTTTAATATTAATAATAATATATAATAATAATGTTATAATGTTATTATTATATGATTAATATTTATGACAAAATTATATTAGTATTATTAAAAGAATAAAAATCAATATAATATTAAAATTATCAATATTTGTAACAAGTTTTGCTTTATTCTCAACATATTCAATCCTTGCATGAGTGTCTTTTCTAAAAAATTATTCAAAACCAGTAATGCTTTTATATTTTATATAAAAATATGGAACAACGAGGTCGTCAACAGTCATTATTAGATGACCGCATATGGATAAATCAACGTAGAAATCCAAACAGTTCTGGTTTAAATCCATTATATATAGAGGGTGTGGAGACTTTTTTATCATTTGTGGCATCAAATCCAGAATTTGTTTCAGAAGGAAAAATAAAATTCCCTTATAGAAAATGTGCATTGAGAATGTTTGACACATTTGACAAAGTGGGGTGACATCTCTTGCGTTTTGGTTTTCAACCAGATTATGTTTTTTAGTATCAACACGATGAATGCAGTTCTAGAGTAGGTGATACCAACTTGATTCCAGATCCATCCTGGTTTCAATATTTAGTACATGATGTTGCAGGTTCATCTGTTCAACATACAGAAACTCTGGATGATATAGATTCAAATCATGAGTTGGCACCGTCTGAATTTTAAGAGTTGTTGAAGTCTACTAAGGATGCATTATATCCTGGCTGCAAGATGAGAAAATTAGAAGCAGTTGCAAAATTTATGGCTATCAAATCAGATAACGGAATGTCAAACACCTTTTTTGACCAGATATTTTTTTACTTAAAACACTGTTACCCGAAGGAAATGTTTTTCCTGAAAATTACTATGAGAGTAAGAGGCTGGTTCGAAATTTGGGACTTACTTGTCAGAAGATTCATGCATGTTCAAATGACTGCAATTTATATTCTGGGGAAAATGAGTCGTTGAATAGTTGTCCCACATGTGGGCAATTGAGATATAAAGAAGGGAAACATGGGAAGTCTGGTTTGATTCCTGTAAAACAGTTGAGATATTTTCCTCTTACATCCAGACTTCAGCGTTTATTCATGTCTAAGAATACAGCGACAATGATGTCATGGCATAAAGCGAATATTTTAACCGATAAAAGCTTGAATCATCCAGTCGATGGTGATTCATGGAAACATTTTGATAGAGTGAATCCATACTTTGCTTTAGAAGCTAGAAATGTTCGACTGGGCCTTTCAACTGATGGTTTCTGTCTGTTCGGATCTTATGGTAGTATTATTTGTTTTCAAGTTTAAAAATTTACTACATATAATATATTCAAAATTTTAATTTTAAATTGCAACTACAGGAGTCATATGAGGCCGCAGCGTCACAGACCCGGTCTGAGAGTCAGGCCGAGTCATCAGATCAGACCACTGGCCGTCAGTTTGATGAGGCGGCAAGGATGCAGGCCACCCAGTATGCCTTCGAGAAGGGCCGGGTAGTTGGTATCAGCTCTCGACTGACTCCCGGAGATTATAATGGCAGTGCTGCGATGTCGGCGTCCATCTCGAGAGGAGCTCGTGCATCTTCTTCTGCTACACAGTATGAGGATCAGTTGCGATCTCAGACTGCACTGATAGAGAGTCTCCGACAGGAGCAGGAGCAGATGCATCAGTAGTAGCAACAGCATGAGGAGGAGCGTCGACACCAGCAGCAGCTGTACGAGGAGCAGATGAGTCGGTGGCAGCAGCAGCAGGAGCAGATGAAGTACATGCACCGACTCGCTCTTGATTTAGGGATGAAGTTTCCTCCACCAGCATCTGCAGATCCCCCCTCCCCCCTCCTCCACATTAGAGTTTGTTTTTATGTTATAAAGTTTGTTAAATAAAAATATGAATTTTTTTATATTCGTAGTTTATGTCTCATTATAAAATATTAATAATATTATATTTTGAAATAACAATATTAATATGAATAATAATATTATTTATATTTTATAATATTAAATTTTATATATATATTAAAATTTTATAATATTATAACTTAATTATATTTTTTTGTAATAATTGAATTATTTTAATATTTGAATGTAAAATAATTCTATTATTTTTATATTAATTAAAATAACTTATTAATATTTTTTTTTATTTATGAATTATAATTATAATATTATTATATTAATTGAATCATTTATTAATATTCTATGATTTTTTTATTTTTGAATTATAATTCTATTATTATTATATTAATTAAAATAATTTATTAATAATTTATTATTTGTATTTGTGAATTATAATTCTATTATTATATTAATTAAAATCATTTATTAATATTTTATTATTTTTTATTTTTGAATTATAATTGGATTTTTATTATATTAATTAAAATAATTTATTAATAATTTTTTTTTTATTTTTTTATAGTAATTGTGGTGGGATACTATGGCCGTCGCAACTAGTATTATTATTATATTCATTGAAATAATTTAATAATAATTTTTTTTAAGAAAGTATTTGTGACGGGCCCATCGCAAATACTTTTTTAAAAGTTTTTTTATAAATATAAGGAGTAATATTTCCGATGGGAAGGATCCCCGTCGCAAATAATGTCTTTAGCGACAGGCCCGTTGAAAACAATTATTTGCGACGGGATCCCGTCGCAAATGACCTGTCGCAAATACCTGTTTTTCTAGTAGTGCATGTATCTAGGGTTTCTGATGCACAATATCTTGCCTTGACAATTTCAGCCCACATCCTCATTCGCCAACAATGATGAACACGAAGAACAAAGAAGATTAATTATCATGAAAAAGGTGAAAACATTAATTGGTTAATGTTATTTTGATCTATGAGATTTTTTAATTGGTTTCATGTTGTGGAATTAGGTGCATCAATCAATAAAAATAGTATTTTTTTTATTTGCGACACATGGAAAAATAGAAAGCACTGAAAATAATAGAATATAAATAATCAATGACTTATTCATATAATAATTTTATAATATTCATGAAATAATATTCTCTACACTAATTAAGGATCAGTATTTTTGGAATATCGTGTTTACTAGCGATGATCAAGAATCGTTGCATTCATATCCTACCTCTTTATGTACATTGATATAATCATTGATGTTCTCTCATCCCAATCCACAACGAATAAGGATACTACTCCTTTATATTTTTTTAGGGTTATTAAGATAACCCTAGTGAAACATCATAAATATTTATTTATAGTTGTTGGATAGTTTATGTCATTGGATTAAAATAAATAATAGTGAATAATTTATTTTATTAAATACTCCATCAAACAATAACCTCCCATGGAACATCTGATGCTGAGAAACTATATGTCATGCCATGGGTAGAACCCATTTTCTATATTCAATCATGGTATTATATTTCTCATATAAGGTATATATTAATTGAAAATACCATTATTAACAATACATTGTTATTACGTTCATTAAAATGTATTATAGTATTTAATATGTTAATTATAGGTTTCCAAGTCACCCAAATTGAAATGTCCACTCCTATTATTAATCCAAATATATATATATAATGTAATATTTAAAATAAAATGTAATAAAACTAGTTTCACTAAATATATAAATATTTTAGTCTATTGTGGTGGTGAATTGATTATTTAAATAATTTGTAAACAATTAAAATATAAAAATAAAGCAAGTGAATATATATAACACTTACGATATATAGTTCTACTCAACTCTCAATAGCCTCCAATACTCCTCATTAGATATGGATTACAACAAGAGATTCATAAATTTGGAGAGAATGTAACAAAACATTAAAAATTCCTTTTCTATAATAAACAGAACCATCATATTCATTCATTCCATCATGTTCTTTAAACCAAAAAATACATTACCTTTAATGAAGGTACAACCTATTAAAAAATATATCAATTTTGAGAAAATATTCAAAATTCATGTTTCAAAAATTACTATGAGTGAATTAAAAAATAATAATTAATTAAAATATGGAACTATAGTAAAAGTATTTTTGTTCAATATTTTTTTAAAAATATAGTTCACGTGAGTAAATATTCAACTTATTTTTATCAATCTGTTATTTAATAGTGACCTTGCAGTCTTTTATTATCTTCCATTTGTCAAAAACTCATATTCAAGGGTTTTCTTCATTTATTAAAAATATGTAAGGATTTAAATTTATGTTGATAGATGAATTATTTTGGTTTTCATACAATATTTTTCAAATTATTCATTGGTTTATTTTCACATCCAATAACTATGATGAATTTTTCATTGGATATAAGATCTAGTTATATAATAATCCCTAATAAAGTATAATATTATTCCATATTTTGTAATTTAATATTGTATTGTAATATAACAAAGGAATTTTATTGTAATTTATTAAGTAAAGTATATCATATTTAGCACAAATCCTTATTTGTCATGTTAATATAGTTTCCACTTTTTTATTTTGTTTATGTAGGTTCTTACACAAATATATTATTTTTGATGTTTTATAGATAGAATTTTCAAATACTAATTTATATGCATTCCTTTTCTGCTTTTTAGAAATAGTGTGCTTGAATTGAAAATCTATATTGGAATTAAATTATATATTGATTTTATTGTGTTTCGTTTCCTAGTAATCAAAAATATGAAATAGTATTTGAAATGAATAAGGATTGAAGACAAAAAACACCACATCTACACATCAGTTTTTTCTTCTGGTGGGGATAATGGCTTCTACTCTGATTCATCCACATTATTTGGGTGGATAAGAATTGATTCCTTAATGGAAACTATACACCATGATTTCAACCCCGTAACTAAAACTATCCAACTATAGTCTTTATCCATGATTTCTATCAGACCTAAAGTCCCATATCTAGATTATAGTATTAGAAATTTTATAATAACTTATGTGGATACTACCAAGTATTTTTTCCTTAGGAAGATAAATTACTCACATCAATTTAATTTTCATCAACCCTAAAATTAATATTTTTTATGTTCATCTTTGACACATTGGATTTTTATGATCATGGGCTTTCATTCGGTTGGAGTCTTATCATTTCATGACTCAATTTTTAGATTATATTAATATATTATTGTATTGGAATAAAAAATTATTTTTATTTTATGGTTTTAAATTCTACCACATATTTTAGAGACATAATATTCATTTTCAGTGATATCCCTCATCTACAGGGATTATAGTGTTCCATTTTGGTTTACCATATCAATTCCATAACACGATGATTCTAAAATAACTTTGGGTTATGGATATTACTATTCTATATAAATATAGATTAATGTCATAATTAAATAAAATAATTTCCCAATGAAAATAAGATTAATTATATGTCCCCAAAAAACTAGTTTGTTTGACCATTTTTGAGATCAGAACATGCTATCATTTCTTGTAAATTGTGATATTTGAATCATTGGCCGACTAATGACCCTACTATGAGAATGCAATATTTCACTGTACATTATCCATAAATAAATATTATAATTAATAGTTTCCTTCCAGGAAAATACAAAAAAATGACAGAACATTATATATTTTAAATATTAAATATGATAATAAAAACAAACCCTTTAAATAGTTTCATATACATTTAAGTAACCAGATCAGAAAATCAAAAAATAATTAAGAAGAAACAACATCTAAGAGAATATGACTTTCTTATGTAACTCATTCCTATAAAAATCAATGGGATTTAGGTTCACAAGGGTTTTACTTAAAAAAACCAATCTAGACATGAGTAATTACTTTTTTAGGGAACCCATTTATGGGATTTTTTCAATTCTATATGAATTTCCACATGATTAACAATAGGTAAACCGCCACAAGAAATTACAACTAGAGTTTATCTGATGCTAATGAATTATACATATATCATATGGTGTTATATATTTAGAAATTATTATTATACCACAATGTGATATTATATATTTATATATATATTTATATGTTTTTAATTTTTTTAAAATTATTTTTCTACTTACAAATTTTTCTGATATAACATTCATTTTAATATTTTCACATTATTTCAATGATATATGAGTGTATAAATTTAATAAACAATTTATTTATGAACACAATGTGATATTATATATTTATATATATATTTATATGTTTTTAATTGGTTGGTCCGTGCTCATCATTCTTTTCTCAAAAGATAAGAGAACACCAAATAAATTCCCCTACATGGATATTTGACGTCGCACGTCGGGTGTCGTGGAGAACGGCGTCGCGGGGTCGGACGTAGATTCTGTGGACGTCGGGGTGCGTCCGAGGAGGAAACGTCGTCTCCTCACATGTTGCTATGGATGAAGAGGATGGAGAACCGTGGACGCCGAGTCGTTCTACGTTGAAGGGAAGGTGTTCTTCATCGAAGAAGAACCGTTCTTCGTTGAAGATGCGACGTTCTTCGTCGAAGGAATGTTCTCTTCTTCTTCACACCAAAGATCTCCCAAAAACTCTAGGACTTTGCTAAAGTTTTCTCACACACCAAAAGCTCTAACTCAAAATAATATCCCATGATATTATTTTTATTCACACCACCAAGATTTAAAATTTAAACCAATCAACTTAATTAAACAAATGGAGAGACTCATCTCATTAATTAAGGCATGTTGGCATGAATTAATGGTGGAAGGAAAAGGTGAAGAGTTACACAGAATAAGAGGAGTTAAAAAAATTAATGGAAGAGGAGATTAATGGGGAGTTAACACATTAATAGAAACAGAGTTTAAGGGGGGTTTTAGAGTTATACATTTAAACACAAGGGGTGTTAAATGGGGGGAAGTTCATTGGGGTTAAATGGAAGGTGAAGGGTTGGGGTTTCATACGGACCCCACCACCCTTGGTAATACCCTATCATGGGAAGTTAGGTGGGGTGTGGCCCCACCTCAAACTTTTCTATGAAGAAATTAACTTCCACATAAAATAAATTGTAACACTAAAATTTATTTAAGACTTATCGAATCCCCAAAAATTAACCACCTCATGAGACAAAACACAACTGCGCTTAAGGTCCCCTTAAGAAATTATCGGCACTGCGAGTTCATCAGTGCCCTCGGATTTCAATAACAATCACCAGTTCAAAAGATAGAAAAACCCGCTCATTCATTCACTGAACGTACCGAGCCAAACTTCGGAAAATGATTCCAAGCACACCACGCCTCGGAATCAGGTTCCGTCAGAAACTGCGTTCTTGTAAAATTCAAAAGAAAATTAAGAAAAAAATTTCCTTGAAATTTCCGGGTCTTTACATTACTCCCACTTTCAGGATTTACATCCCCGTAAAGCTTGAACACAAACTAGGGTCACAAAGCGGTATTGAGTACGCATCTGAGCCTTCCGCTACCATGTGCTTACCTAGAGATTCACGTACTGACAAAGAAAGCGCACCCAAGGAATTGACCTTCCTCGTAGGATCCGCTCCTTTCGATCCACGATCCCCACTGGAACCCCCGTGGAAGTAACCCCTTCACCATCTTCCTGCTCATGGTCGATGATATCCGAAGGGACGAGCACATATCTCCTCGATTGAGATACTTGGAAAACGTCGTGCACCTGGTGCAACTAAGGTGGATGGGTCAACAGGTAAACCACCTCGCGTACCCTGTTGAGGACCTAGAAAGGTCTGTTGAACCTCGAAGATAATGTGACGCCTTGGCCACATCTCCGTAAACCTCGTCGGGGTGAGACTGTATAAGGACGTGATCGTCATCTTCGAACTATAGAGGTCTCCAATTCCTGTTAGAACTGGAACTCTAAACGACTTCTGCCATGAGGGTAAGGTTGACCGACTCAAGAGTGATCGGTTGCACCCTCTTGTGCATGAGTTTATCCTATGCTGCCTGGGGTTTCCTTTTCACCGACTAAGGAACACCCATTCCAACGTCATAGTTAAACCACAACCTTTTTGCATAATACAGTCAATTTGTGTATGAACTGTGATTGCCCAGTACATACTCAAACCAACGTCGTAAGGCCTCGACGCTGCCACCAAGAGATTTCAACCGAAACTCTCGCCTCGAGGGTCTGACCACACTGTCGGCGTAAGTGTGATTATCGAGTCTCCTCCCAAGGTATCTCCAGACATGAGGGTCATGTCCACGACTTACCGGAAACTCTAGGTCTGGGACAAGATTTGTTAAAGAAAGGAATAATTCATATCAACATCTGTTACTACAGCAGCTATTAGTGGACGTAGACTATCCCTTGAATCATTTTTTTAGAGCCATTGGGTCACTCTCCCTGATCACATGTAAATACTCTCTTCCTCCGCCCTCCAGCTCCCTGAGCATGGCGAGGATAACTAAGGCGGGTGGTTGTAGCATGTTAAGATGTACACCACCTCATGCTGCTCTCCTAGCTCTGCCTCCATGTCTGCTGCTTCTCAAACTCCTCTCTGTTTAAAGCTTCCTCTTCTTCAAACATTTAACACGCTCGAGTCTCTAAGACTGGCGTCGGTTTCCTGTTTCTTACTGCACCATGTAGTCTTCATCCGCTCCTGGATGATCTACACCTTCTTTTTCTACGATCTGAAGAACTTATAAAATCTCTCCTTTGCCGAAAAGAGAAACTCTGTCTCATCCCCCGGATGAACCATGCCCATTTCCTAATACAGTCAATCCTGACGTGAATGATGTATTCATGCCATGGATTACGTTGTAAGGTTTCAACATTACTACCAAGAGATCCAACTGTCACTCTCGCCTCCAAGGGTCGAGTCACACTGTCGGAATCCGTGTGAGGTCACTAGGTCTCCTCTAGTAGAAAACTCGAAAGTGAGGGTCAAGTCAACAATCTTAACCAGGACCACTCAGTATAAACCAAACAAAGGATAGGAAAGAAAACATTTCAAAGATAAGTGTCTTTTTATTATTGTAGCTCATAGTACAAAGACATGAATACAACAGCAACATGGAACTAGAAGTACAAGCGACGTATCCACTAGCTCCGCTCCTGTCCACCTGCTCCCGAAGCTCTATTTCCTTATCCACTGCTCGACTGTTGCTCAAGCACCCGCCGCTGCTTCTTCCTCAGTGGCTCCTTTAAAGCCTGTGGATCAACTGTGCGGGGGGTCGGACAGTCACATGCCAGGTGACCCATCTTGCTGCATTCATAACACTTACTACTCCTCGTACGGCTGGCTCTAGTCCTCTTGGAGCTCTTCATCATCTGTCTACTACCCATAGATGACTTGGCTACTGATCGAAAACCCTACGACAAAGGCAGAAGCTCCTGTACAAGCTCGGGGTGTAGAGCTACTAGCACAAACTCAACCCTGAAGAAGGACTCGAAGTCTTCCCATGTGAAGGCCATCTCGTCACAAAACTGGAACAAGTGGCTCCACCACCTACCTGCTGCTGCCTGAAGAAGGATAGCAGCAAAGATCACCATGAAGTCTGCTGGCGTCCCCACTAGCTTGAAGACTCCCACCACAGCCTCCAGCCAATCCTCAACCGCCTGTGGGTCCATCTCTCCCCGGAACCTGGGTGGCCTCTGGCATTGGAACTCGTGCAGCGCGCTCAAGTGGCGTGCATCGCCTACTGCTGGGGCTGGTGGCATAGGTGGCCCAACGTATGGTAGTACCGTTGGTGCCTCCGCTGGTGCCTCAACTACAAGAGGGCCCTATACCGAAGCCTCGTCGCTCGGCAGGCTGTCAGTACATACATCCCTCTGGGCTCTAGCTGGTCGTCCGTGAAAAGGCATTATGAAAGAAACAACATGACACGGTCAAAAGATTATACCTGGTGAGCTGACCTGGTTTGAGATGACATTTAAAAACTTCTGGAAACACACATGCAATCTTTTTTTTCATGCACAAAGTCGGAAATCAGTTGTCAGGGTCCTGGTGTATGGATACGTCGACCGCCCACACCAACACTGGACTCCCTAAACTGAAAACCACACTCGATACTCTTAACACTATTGCTTCACAGAAAGAAAATATCAGAGTTATAAGTTCTATGGTAGAACCGAATCCTCCGATACCAATTTGTCACGACCCATCCTCGGGGCCCGTGTCATGACTACACCAAGCCCACCTTCCATAGGCCAGGGGATGGCGACTAGCACCAAAGGCGTAAATCCCAATAACTGGGAAGGCATTGCCTTTATAAAAGTAAACAAAACACCATAGAGTACAAGCGGAAGAAAAACACTAAGTACAAAGAGAAGTGCTGAAAGGTTAATGGGCCAGAATACAAACCCAAATGAAATTACAACTACAACTGAACAAAGTACAACAGCTGGAAGTACGGAACCGACTCTTGGGTCATCCTCCTCAGATCCTACCTGAAGGGTAGGTACAGATAGCCTCCACAACACTCTTGCCCGTCGACCTCCTTTGAGTGTGGTCTCACCGTGAATTCCACCTCTAGATACTGACTCGTCGTGTTGTCCACCTCCGGGTACTGACTCATCGTGTATTCCACCTCCGGGTACCGTCCAGTCCTCAAACACTCGGCCTCCGTCAGCACTGTCCATCGTCTGCAACCAACACAACGAGGTGCGGGCATAACCCGTGCAGGGGTGAGTATAACGATACTCAGTAGGGACCCCGAGACCCTCAAGGTCTCACTAAAACCAACATGGATAACCACAAAGAATATATCAACAGATAACCTCTACTTAGGTATATGCCCATCCATATACCAAAGTTATCAAGAAACCCATCTCAATCATGAGGAAAACACCAAGATCATGAAATCAACGGATAACCACTACCCAGGTATATGCCCATACATATACCTAAGTTATCAAGTGACCCATCTCAATCATGAGGTAAACACAAAGGTCAAAAGTCTCAGCTCAAACTAGGATTTTCATTATCGAAACTGTAACTGCTGAAGAGCTCCGTCTCTAGAGTGTATAGTGGTCATGTCACGACTCCGAGGTACTGCTCACTAACCTAAGACTGCTGAGGTACTCCTCCTATCGAGTACCACGGGTCAGCCACCCAAACAAAGTAGTGCTTCCCGCCAGGGTATTCCACCCAAACACAGTAGTGCACACCCCCTAGTAGCATGCAGAGGTACTCTCCGGACGAGTACCATGGGTCTGCACTGTCACACAGGTAGTGCTCCTTCCGCCATGGGTCTGCACCTCACAATGTAGTTCTCCGTCCACTGGGCTTGTCGACTCACTCAAAGTCGAGTCGGTCAAGCAGTCGTCAGGTCTCAGTCGGCTACACGGTCTCCGTACTCCGCACGCTCGTCTCCAGGAGGGTCCGCTCCACGAGCTACAGGTTAATACTCTATGTATCTCAAAGTCCCATGAATAAGTATCTCAATGGACCGCCTCTTCATAGGGGTCTCAACGCAACAGACGGCGCGTCAATCGGACGCCCGGTCTGGGAGTTATTAGCCTTTTCGTCCCAGGGGCCTGGTTGGTTTCGAGTGCGAACCAACCCGGCCGTATCTCAATTGTACCCCGAAATCTCATAGGGTATACTCAAAGGGACCGTTTCTCCACGTGATCACCAGCGCCGCTAACGGTTTGTCAAACGGACGTCCAGTCTGAAAGATAACAGCTTTTCCTTTCCAAGGGCCCGGTTGGATTTCGGGTACAATCCAACTCGGCCACTATCCAACAGCAACCAAAACTCGGGCGAATCATGCCAAAAGATTCGTGTCATCAAAATGAAATCAACGAGATAGACGACACGTCAATCGGACACTCGGTCTATGAGTTATTGGCCTTTTCTTTCTAGGGGCTCGGTTGGTTTCAGGAGCGAACCAACCCGACCACACTCCGGCGGCATCCGAACCTCAAGTGGAGTAAGCCAGATGATCCATCTCACTTAGAGGAATCCATCAAAGTCGAAGGCACGTCAATCGGACGTCCGGAGCTCAGGATATAAGCGTTTCCGCTCCGAGGTCCCGGTTGGTTTCGTATCCGAACCAACCCGACTGAACCCAAGGTATTCCGAAACCTTGAGTTTAATATACCAAAACGACCGTCGCGATCCAAGGGTCGCATCGTCGCGGACAGTTCATCGATCAGAGGTCTAATGCTCAAGATATAAGTGAAAAAACCTGAGGGGTCCGAAAACAGGGGGTCTGGGCCCGGACCGACCCGGCCCAACCCCCCTGGGTCGGCCTGAACCGGGTCGAACCGACCCCTGTCCGGGTCCGACCCGGATGGCGCGACCCGGCCCGGTCGAGGTGGCTCGGCCCGGCCTGGGCGCGACCCGGCCCGACCGGTGGGTCGGCTCGGCCTGTTACGGCCGACCGGAGCGGAGCGGGGCGCTGCGCCCGCGTGAAGAACCGCGGCCCCGCGGTAGGGGCCGCCCGCGCCAGTGGACGCGGCAGCCGGCCGCGTCCCGCCGCCCCCCTCCGGTCCTGCGCTATCATGGGATAGCGCTCCGCCACCGCGGATTCAGCCGCGGCGGAATCTTCCGGCAGTGTTCTGGGCGCCGCCGCCCCCGACGGCTGGCACCACCGCGCCGGCGGGGGCTTCCGCGGACCACCAGACACGCTCCGGTGATCCGATTCGCATGCGGTCTTCGCAAGTGATCATCCTGGGACCCGACCTTCGCTGCAAAGAACCCACAACACCTGTGCGGCTTCGTTTGTCATTTTCCAGCGCGGCGCGACTGCGCAGTGGCTTGTTCAACTTCATCGGCACGGCGCGACGACACCGCGCTTCTTAGCCCTTCCTCATAATTTCCGCGTGGTGCAACAGCACCGCGACGTGTTTCACGTGCCACAAAAAATTCAAAAAAATGGGGGGAAGGAGGTTCGGCCATGTTCATGTGGTCTGACCACCTCCCGTTATATTGATAGCAAGCGGCCATCTATTAGAAGTCGACGTACGACAAGAAATAATTCACAGACAAAAAAAAAATCCTCAACATCAATCTGCATGAACGAACGATCCGCAGATCAACCTGGAATTGGTTGGTCCGCGCTCATCGTTATTTTCTCAAAAGATAAGAGAACACCAAATAAATTCCCCTACTTGGATATTTGACGTCGCACGTCGAGTGTCGTGGAGAACGACATCGCGGGGTCAGACGTAGATTCTGTGGACGTCGGGGTGCGTCCGAGGAGGAAACGACTTCTCCTCACTTGTTGATATGGAAGAAGTGGATGGAGAACCATGGACGCCGAGTCATTCTACGCTGAAGGGAAGGTGTTCTTCATCGAAGAAGATCCGTTCTTCGTCGAAGGAATGTTCTCTTCTTCTTCACACTAAAGCTCTCCCAAAAACTCAAGGACTTTGCTAAAGTTTTCTCACACACCAAAAGCTCTAACTCAAAATAATATCCCATGATATTATTTTTATTCACACCACCACGATTTAAAATTCAAACCAAACCACTTAATTAAACAAATGAAGAGACTCATCTCATTAATTAAGGCATGTTGGCATAAATTAATGGTGGAAGGAAAAGGTGAAGAGTTACACAAAATAAGAGGAGTTAACAAACTTAATGGAAGAGGAGATTAATGGGGAGTTGACACATTAAATGCAAGGGAGTTTAAGGGGGGGTTGTAGAGTTATACATTTAAAGACAAGGGGTGTTAAATGGGGGGATGTTCGTGGGGGTTAAAGGGAAGGTGAAGGGTTGGGGTTTCGTGCAGACCCCACAACCCTTGGTCATACCCTCTCATGGGAAGTTAGGTGGGTTGTGGCCCCACCTCCAACTTCTCGATGAAGAAATTATCTTCCCCATAAAATAAATTGTAACACTACAAATAATTTAAGACTTATCGAATCCCCAAAAATTAACCACCTCCTACGACAAAACAAAACTGCACTTAAGGTCCCCTTAAGTAATTATCGGCGCTGCGAGTTCATCGGTGCCCTCGGATTTAAATTCCGAGCACCGGTTCAAAAGATAGAAAAACCCGCTCGTCCGTTCACTGAACGTACCGAGCCAAACTTCGGAAAATGATTCCGGGCACACCGGGCCTCGGAATCAGGTGCCGTCAGAAACTACGTTCTTGTAAAATTTGAAAGAAAATTAAGAAAAAAATTTCCTTGAAATTTCTAGGTCTTTACCGCATCTACATCATTATTTCGATCCTACAAATGAATGATCAAAGGGATACTCCAAAATGCATGAATTTTATGTAGAATGATTAGAAAATTATCAAAAAGGTACCCTAATAACAATAAATATGTTTATGAGGATGAAAATGAAATTCTCATGAATATGTATTTAGACTAAGTCGAAGGTAAGAAAATTTTTATGAAAATTTTCATAAAAAAGGAGAGTCCACTGTCAAATGAAGATCATAGATCATAATAATCATACATATAATATTTGTAGGATGGAAAATTCCTTGAATGAAATAATATATTGAATGTTGTTATATAGACCCAAAAAAGGAGAGAGAGAGAGATAAATTCAATGGAGTATTCGAACGAAGTGTTATCCTTGAGGTTATGTTAGTAGTAGTTCATGAATAGATAAATGTTTGGAGTGTAAAAATAATGAAATACAACATATTGTTTTGTAATAAAAAACACACTATGAATGAGAAATTATAATATATTTATATGATGATAGATGAAATTGAAAATCATTAGACATTATTTATAGATAACTCAGATACAATCAGTGAATAGAATCTCAATGTTGAAGATCAAAAAATCGTGATCGATGGGATGAATAATAAGGAAAAACATCAAGAAAAACTCATCATAAATATTGAGGGGGATATTGTTAGCATATGAATGATAGAAAAATATTTAGAGAAAATATTTAATCTTGTAATGAATGTCACAATGGAAGTAGAAAATGGAAATGTAGAGTCAAATATATCTAGTAAAATAGACAAAAGAATGCAAAGAGAACATAATGATAGATCTGAAAATTATATCGAGTATAAGGATTGACCAAAAATAGATATAAGTAAAGGTAAAATTCATTCCACAAGAACCAAACCATGATTGAAGATTGATTTGTTTATGAATTATAATCTGATGATTCCTAGATCCCAAGGAAAAAATAGTAGAGCAGCTGTGAAACCCAAGAATGAAACCTATAATTTATTTTATTGTTTTGGAAATATAGGACACTAAAAGAATGTTAGTTCCATAACTACGAGTTATATAGGGTAACAATTCAAATATAGATATTAATATGAAATTAAATAATCTATAATATCATTTAATGTTCATTGATATTCATATTGAGGTTTTAGAAACATGTATACATATTTGTCGTCAGCAATCCAATGTAATGTGCTGAATCAGACAAAATATGTTCACAATAAGTAGTTAAATTAATCATCAAATGAAATGAATTTTAGAAAATGATTCTCATATATGGAGGATGAAGATAGTCTATCATACATGGATAATGATCCCGATTTCAAATTATTATTAGGTATAATGTAAAAAACATAGATCAAAAAGAAGAGAGATAAAAACCTAGTAGTTAAAAGGATTGATTTTAAATCCTCAAGATCACATTGGAATATATAAATAAATAATGAACCACTGAAAATAATCTCATAAGGAATGTATTGTAAAGTGTGGTAATGATGAAGTCCTATAAATTATTGTGTCATGAAGAGCCATGTTTGGTGGAAAAGAAATATCAAATGTAATTTCCATGGAGGTTTAAGGCCTCAATCAAAACATGCAATGTATATGACAACTACATGACATAGGAAATACCATTAGTTTTTCAAATAAATTATGTATCATTAAGGTATAATATGGTGAATTTATTTTTCATGGAGAATCATGAAGGGGAATCTCAAAATTGTATAGATAATATGATAGGTGTTTTTTTGGAAAGGAAGAAAGAAAAATATCTAGCATAACGTCTTAAATTATTCGATAAATTAATAATTAGAATATATTTTGATATGTGATTATTCTAGAAAAATATCAAGGATATCACAAGAGAATACACTTAGATGTGATTATTGTTAACATGGACTGATCAATTGAAAGACATATTATAAAAAATAGAAAAGCTAAACCAATGTGATTGACTTGGTTCATATTGACTTTTGTGGACCTATTTCACCAAGATTTATTGATGGGAGAAGATATTATGATCACATCATAGATTATTTTATAATAATTCCATGGGTTGTAGTCAGAACTCACAAATATGAGGTGTTCAGTTTCATGACAGCATATAAAATGTTAGTTCAAAAGATTCATGGTCAAAGAATATAGTATATCATAATTGATAATGTAATAGAGTAAAAAAAATAGCCATGTGGAGGATAATATTGTGACACATGAGATATGAAACAAATTTTGAGCACCAATAATCTCAAAAAAAAAAAATAAAGAAGTTGAGTGAATAACTGGTACTATCAACAACATGGCTTATACAATGATCATTGATAAAAACATCTAGAGATGTTCCAGAAGGATGCCATAATGAAATTATTCTAAATATAAAATACTGTAATATTATATAAAATTGAATATATTATTAAATATGAGATATTTTTTGGAATAAATGCAATGTTGAAGTACTTTAGAGTCCTCAAATGTATACATTTCATTATCAATTAGGAGAAATACATTAAGTTTTAATCTTATAGAAATGATGTGATAATAGATATATACTAAAGAAAAGGAATATCATATAAATGTTTCTATTAGTGTTTGGGAAATTATTTTCATGGAAATTATGTAATTATAGTAGTGAAGGAGAAAAAAAATTATGGAATACATGATCTTTCTTATGAGAAAAGTGTGGAAGAGATAAATAGATAAGAGAAGGTCCAGTTGAAGTGGCCAATTCAGAAGAAGAATATAATATTGAAAGTATGATAATAAAAAATTAAATACAAAAAGAAATATATGAAGATCTTAAATTAATAGACACTATATAAATAGTGATCAGAAAACAACCTTATAGACAATGAGGTGGAATAAAATAGAGAAGAATAATTCATAACACTTGTAGAGGTTAAATGTTTTGAGGAAGTAGCTAAATATGTAACCTGGAATCATGATATGAATGAACAACATGTCCAATTTGGGAATAAAAAACATGTTGTATTGTTCTAAGGCTAATAGATTATATTTTATTCAAAACTAAATGTAACTTTCAAGAAACAATGAGTGAACATGGTGCAATGATTCGAAAAAACCATGATTAGTGTGAAAATTACACATCCAGATTGAGGTTATCGATGTTGATGAAGAAATTGATGCTATTTCAAGGCATGATACAATTATATTATTCATAACTATATATTTGAAATAGAAGTAAAAATTGTTCATGGTGGTCATCATTATACTATTTCTGAATGATTTTTTGGAAGAATAATTTTATATTAAACATCTAGATGTTTTTTCTCATTCATAACAGTGAAATAAATGTTTGGGTTTAAATAATTTTCTATATGGGTTGATGTATTATCTAAGTGCATGGTATTACATTCTAGATAAATTTTAGACGAATATGGGTTTTAAACAATATGGAGTTGATTAATATATATATATATATCAACAATGATAGAATTCAAATTATGATGGATCATATATATGATTATTACATAATTTTTAGTGGATCATATTAAGAATATTGTAGAATGTCTATAGAATTCATTAAAATTGAATTTGAAATGTCAATTATTGGCAAAATTATGTTTTAACATAGTTTATCAGTAAGACAAGGAATGAATGGAACATTAATTTCTCAATCTAAAAATTGTAGGGAGGAATTGAGAATATTATTATTGGATAATTATAAGGAAATGACAAATTCAAGGGCTACCCGAATGAAACTTTCTAGTGATAATAATAGATGCACGGTTAATATCATATAATATAGGAAAAATTATCGGAAGTCATTTGTACATTACAATTAAAAGACATTATATTGTTATTCAAAATTCTATGAAATGAGAAAAATATTAATTCTAATGGCTGAAACATCCTTGATGTAAAAACTAATGCATCCGTATTTCAGTGGTATTTTTTATTTTAGTTGGCTAAATAATAAATAATCACAACATGAGTTGTTTGTATTTTCATATAATTATTTGTTAAGATCAGAAGATGATATAAAATCATCATCATTTAGTATATTATTTCATGGTGGGTTGTGTTTTTTTTTCTAATAGTGAAATTGGAGTTCATTTCAATTTTTCTTGTAAAAGTGTAATATATTATTGCTAATGAAGATTGCACTCAATTATTTTGAATGAATATACATCTTGTGGATATTTTAGTATAAGTGAAATATTATATTAAAATATAGTGTGATAATTCATGTTGTATAAATAATTGTAAAAAAATCCATCAATCATCTACAAAGTACATTTAAATCTAGTATAAATTTATCGTGGATAAATTCAATAAAGGTCTTTTGATGTCATAGATTATTTATATAAAACTAAAGGGTAATTATTTAAAAATATTATGTTACCCAAAAAATAATTTGAATGTCAATGACAGAATCTTGGAGTTCATTTGAATCATCACACATGAAAATTTTTGGATGTGGGACCCCTATCTCTAAGTTATGTTATTTTTTTTTCACTAATCTGTTGATTTGTGTTCTTTAAACGTTTGGAGACCATAATGATGTGACCATTTTGTTATCTGAAGAAAAAGAATAAATTATGGATATAAAAATATGAAAATGTATTCAATAAGATAGTGTGAGAATTTGATAGGGGTGTAACTAAATTGGGGGAGTTTTATAAAAAATTATGCTAAAGATGATCGGTTAATGGTTATATATCATGATACATGTGGTTACTGATGAAATAATTTGAGATTATTTGAATGGAGTGACTAATTTATGAACATTCCATTCTAATATTGTAAAATATGATGAGCACATCTCATGTGGTATTATAATGTGTTGACTAAATTTTTGATCTCTATGTGAATCAAAAGAATAGAATTTTGATATATTAAGGAAAAATGATTAATGATGTATTAAAATTTTAAGAGTATTCAACAAACCCATAGGTGGATATTTTTGTAAATATTTATGCAAGGACTCATCTCAGTGTTTCTAAGGAGATTGTATTTTTTGTGAAATCTATATGACAGTAATTCAATATGGTAGGTTTTTTTGAGGTAAATGTTCAAGGTGACAAATTTTTCTTGTGTATTCAAAATTGTTGGGAGTCAATAGAAATATTTTATTTTCGGTAAAAATATGGTTATCAAAAATACCGTATACATACCATAATTTGCAAACTGCGAAGCTTGGAGTTCATTGGCCTTATAGTAGCGCACCTATTCTATGCATTCTAAAATGGAGGTACCCAATCTATGAATCATGAAATGCGAACCACATAGAGAAATCAGTTCGTGGGAGGATCTATATTGATGTGTGGCTCGTAATTTATGGATGTGAGGTGGTAATTTAGGGATACGATTTTTTTTTGTTTTAGGATGACATATCCTGCTGAAATAAATTGTGGCACTATGCAGTCATCATAATTGTTATTGGTTCTCGAAATACCAAATCAGAGTTTTGGGTATTCGGGATTATAGTTTTTTTTATTCATTTTCCAATATAAATGATATAAATCACATCATCAGAATTATATAATTTCATTAGAGAAAATCATTATATGAAATATTTTAAAAAGAGCAATGTAGTTTTTGGTGGATCAATTCTATGAATTAGATAGTTCGCGGGAACAAATCGATAAAAGGGGTTTATAGGGCCTGATAGCACAAAAAGGGAAAGGGACTAAATAAAAAAAGTGTTTCGAGAAAAATCAGCCATCTGAAAAGCAGGGTATGTCCACTAATGGTAAAAGAGACCTAGAAGCACGTGTTCCTGGTCATTCAACATATATCATTATATATTCCAATTAGTTCAAAGATAATTCATGCAAATTTGCTGAGGGAGAATGGAATTTTGTGAAGGGACTATAAAAAATTATATTGTAAATTTTTTCAATATAACGTAATGTGGAATTATGGATTTCATCTAAAGGGTAAAAATTATACATCATGCAACACTTATATTTCTATGAATCACTTTTGTGGTTATTTAGAACAACATAATAATATTATATATGAGCAGTGATTAAAATATATTTGAGAGATATGTGATCTTTAAAATTATGATTGGTCGTAAACCTAGAGGAACAGTGAGACTCCTCTGATAATTTTAAATGTAGTGAGCCTGGTTATAGAACTGATCAATCTGGAATCTTGTATTCTGGATGTGAAACATAATGGATTTGGTACATCATAAAATAGTCATTGTGTGGGTATTAGATGTATCCCAGTGAGCGTAAACAACATAAAATTGATATGTATCATGAATTATTTGATTTATGTTAAAACTTTTATATAAAAAATAGATAGAAGAGTGTTTTATTTTAGTGATTTTTTTATTGTTTTATAGGTAATGTGCCTTGGTATAGAAGCTTTCTATAATTTACCCTACATTCTATAAGTAAAACATATTTTTTTTATTATATCAAGAAATTTTTATTGTATTAAAATATAATATGTCCTACTAAGGGTAACCAACCTAAAATTGTTGGGTATCATGAATTATTTCATTTTTGTTCTTTCATATCTATAAAATAAAGAGAGAAGAGTGTTTTCATTAATGGTGAAACCTAATATGAAAGGGTAGATATATTGATCATTTGAATAATGATTCACATCACTCTCAGAGAATTTAACATAGAGGGGATAACATTTTATTATATCAAATTTTATATTTTTGAACATAAGTTACAGTTTTCATTGAAAATTATTTTTAATAATTTACAAAAATGATTTTTAAAAAATAATAATAATGATCTACTATCTGTTTAAATTGTGATAATAATGAACAAAATCACTACTCATATGATACTAGTACAAATAGATAAAAATATAAGAACAATATATAGGAAATGGTTAAAAATTAAAATATAAAATTCAAGATAATGATTTCCAATGATGTTTACAAATCATACTAGGTATTAATGTGGTTATGATGTTATTTCAGAATATATTTATGCCTGTTATATTGGATGTTAAAAAACTTTTAGGGAAATCAATAGAAGAGGCAAGGGTTTCGTCATCTTCTTATCAACTAAATAGAATATTTTTGATATTATCCATAATTATTTCTTTTAAATTGTGTATTAAATAGAAAATTTCATTAACATATTAATATATCTTCTATTTCAGGAGAATTTAATTTTAGTTTATTGGTCATCATCTCATAATACTTTGATTCTTTGGATATAGTTTTCGTAAGACATTTATCGACTCCATTTTAGATTCATTTGGTCACAGTGTTTATCTATTGAATATATTTTTTCAAGAAACATTTATCCTAATATTACCATGTTTTTTATGGTTATTATTTTGGTTCTATTGAAATATATATGTCAACATCAATAAATATATTGATAAAATATATTCAATAATAAATTTTTATTTTTTAAAGAATCACTCAGATTATTACTAATGAATCTTTTGTTCCATTTTTATTTTTTTGTCCCATTAATGTTATACGGTCTTTTTGAGATTGATAAGATGGATTAATTTATATTATTCTCATAAATCCATTTAACCAATTTTAATAATAATATTTATGTACCCTTTTTTATGAGGGAATTTAATCAAAGGAATATCATTATATTAACAAAAGGTATTTCCATCCGTTCAGAAACAAATGTTTTATCTTGTAGCCAACATTTAGTTTTATAACCATTATTTTTTCTCAGAAGGATATTTTCTCTATAAATATTTTTATTATGGTTATAAAAAGTCTCTTTAAAATATTCTATATATATTGGAATTAATTTTCATACAATCTCTTATAATAATGTTTCTACTTGTATGTAAAAAAATCATTTTTACATCTATTTTTTCTATGTTTAATATATAATTATGTGATGTTTTAAAAATTCTATATATGTTATTATTATATAATTACATTAAAAATATATATTTTTATTACAAATAATCAGTTATGACTTTTTTATTTGATTATTTTTAAAATATTATGAAACTAATTCTTCTTCCATGTGTTCAATAGGCTATTTTATGATTGGTTTAAAATGAATATATATGTATGGATGATAATATGTGGTATAATACCCCATACATAAACATTAATTAATCTTTTTTTTATGTCAATAAACATAAATTATATTACTTTTATGATCTTTTTAGGATTAGAGTTTTATGTAAATTTTTAATAATTCGTAGAAAACAAAACCATTGAAATTTAATATTAAAACTTCCAACAATATCAATCTATTCTATAAAAATATGTTAAAGTGAAACACGATTACTTATTATTATAATCGTAATTCTTCTCTGATAACATACTTGACTCAATTATTATTTTAATCACGATAAAAAAAATTAAAACATGGGATGAGCAGAAAATTCATAGCAAGGGATACATAGTGAAGGAAAATTTCTCCATTTTGATCACATGGAAACCATGAATAAAATATCATAATGTAAAAAATCTCTCCTTAATGAATTAGTAAATATTCGTTGCATAATTTAATTTCATTTATTACCATTATTGTTACAAAAATATTACCATGAAACCCATATAAATTATCTTATAACATATAAAGATAACTTGAGACATAATTATACTTAAATCTAATAATCATACGGTTGGCTTCCAAAAAAATCAATAAATGGGGTAGCCATGCTCCGACACCCAAACCCAAAGCATTGGAGGTGATAACATAAACACCCATAAAGGGTTTATCATAGAACGTACCATATTTGGTTTATCACATAACCACCCATCATTTGTTTATCACGTAACCACCCACCAAATGTCTAGGTACCATTATATAATTTTATCACATATTTGATTGTAATTATAAACATTTCACTCAAAATACATCCTTTTAAATCCTAAGAACTCATTTTATGATATAATGAAACCATTATTCAATCCATTATAAATTAAAATTTACATGAAATTATAGTATGGTATTTATTTTTATATTAAAAACATTTCGGCGTGTATCAGATTCGAAATACAAGAATGATTACAATGGAAATATGTTGTTTTTACCACATTCATAAAAAAATTCATTTTGTGAACCACTGAATGAAATTAAATTTCAAAGTGGTTTATTATAAACATTATTAATTAAGTCGGTGTATAGTATCATAACGAGGCTTAATGAAAGGAGACTGAGACGAAGTCCATTTCATTTAGTTTGATTCTTCACATATGTTCCTAATTCATCATGAATAATAAAATTATGTAAATTTATGAAATTTTGAGATTATTTTCATTTTTATTATTTATATAATATATCTTATTAAAATTTTATAAAAATTACCGAATTTATTATGTTCACCTCAGACGTTTTGTCGATATTTTGTACTAGAGTAAAAAATAACATTGTTTGATGTCTCTTGTCCATGTGGTCATAAATCCATAATATATAGAATAATACTCATGAAATAATAATAAATTTTATAATATCAATTATACCTGAAATCCTTTTTATTAAATATAAAATATTAGAATTGTTTTATTCATGGAGATGGTAGGTCGTATGTGCGCATGTGTAATGTTTCCATTTGTCATTTATTGTTATGGAAATAAAGTCATTGTCATTTTATAATTATTGAATAATAATAATATTATAAACATATAATAATAATTTAAATATACGTATATATAGCACACATGTGATGAGGATAGGTAAAATCATTCACCACGCTTCGCAGAAAAGATAGTTCACACATACGGACAAACGACGTTATCGTTTTTTTCTACATGGATAATAATAAAAAAATTATTTATTATTCACTAATAAAAATTTCAATGATATCATTTATAAACATTTATCACATTATTTTAATAATTATTGATATATGGTAATGAAAAAAAACTATATTGGTTTGCGAGGTGGTAGTCTGTTGTACACACAAACGAAATGTTCATTTCCGATTTGATGAAATTTGGGATGGATATGGGGGATTTTATTACTAGAATATCATAAAATAATATTTAGGATAATTTATATATTATTTCATAAATTAATATGAATATTTAGATTATGTGGATGTAAAAAAAATTGAATCACTTATAAAAACAGCTCTTCTTTTTTGGTTGATCACCATTGTAGAACACATTAACACCACTTTGAAATGTGTTCTGCATTAAATAAGGCCTCAATAATTATTATTTCGATTTTAGTAGGGGTTTAGGATAGAATATCGAAGAATAAAATGGAATCTGGTGTGTCTATATTATGTAAGAGTGGGTATATTTTATAGGAGAGGGGAGGGGCACCCTTAAAACTCATAAAATAATAAATTATTATAAATTCAATTTTTGTTATAAATTAGCCAAAAATTATTTATTTAAAATATAATATAATTTTTTGTTAACTAACAACTATAGAATAAAAATTTGTCTTTTAATGAATATTTTTTAATCCTTATCAATTAGTTTTAACTCTTGTTTTACCATATTTAATCATTCTGTGATAGTATGTTATTTACACTGTGTGGTTTAATGTACTTACCATAACATGTTAAATGAAAAAAATAATTGAGACTTATGACATATATGAATTAATAATCCCCATTTGCATGAATCAAATCTTTTTAGGAAATTAATACCATTTAATAAAATATTTTTTATTTTAAAATACAAATAATGAAAATTTTGACACTATTCATTAGTTGAAATTACAAAATATCATAACTGGATGATACATTCGAACAATATATTTTAAACAAAAAAAAAACATGTAAAAATTATCCCTTAAATTCAAAGATTAAGTTATTTATGTTTAATAATATTTATAATATCAGTTATTTGATTCTAGGATTCATTAAGAAATTATTACATCATGTTTATGTCACAATTTGATTTAATTATTTATTTCCTTAATATTATAAATAAATTAACATGATATAGATATTTTTTGTCATTATTTTTATGATTTATAGTCAATGATATACACTAAATAACTAGAAATTAAAATAAACTAGTTAAAATAAAATAAATAACATTAATAACTATTCATTGAATATAATATTAGAAAAGCATTGAACACATCCAAGTGTCTCCACATGGTCCAAAAATAGACCCAAGGAGGATCATGGTTATGATACATTTATAAAATTAAATTAAAACATGTTTTACTGTAGTTTTATAATATTATGAAATTATTTTGACATTTAATAACAGATTTACCATTAACTATGGTAGTTAAACTAATTACTAAAGATAGTACTCATAATATCCAATAATAAAAAAATTACCAATTTTCATAATCTAGACCTTATAATTCCAAATATTTAATTCATTATTCCAAATTAAAAAACATTTAATATTCGGTGCGCAGATGGAATTACTCATGCATTCTGGTGAAGAAATGAAGGGGGAATTTCTCGTGATCAATCCTATGAGGGAAGATATTGATCAAATGATGGGAAGATTAGTTCTAGAGGAAATTACCTGAGATAAATCTGATTGGATTGATAAGAATGACCACAAACTGGTTAGAGGATTTAATGTGAAGAAGATTAGTAGATATGAGTATATGAAAGATTGGGATTATCTAGCATGACATAATGAAGAAATCCTGGAGGCCGATCCAAACTACCAGGTTAGTTCCTTTTCCTGGAATCTGTTTAGGGATATTGATTCCAATCTCCTTAGACTTGTGTTTAATAAGTCAGTTGTATCCTTTAAATCTTGATCTGTTTTATCTGTGAGGGTTCTCACATTCCCCTAAAAAGTGTAGGAAAAAATTGTTAATTTGTAGGAGGTATAAAATCGTAAAAAATAATCAAATTATACATTAAACCAATTAAATATATAATCTACTAATAAAATTATCATAGAAGAAGATGAAGTGTTGAATTAAAATATATTATTTTCACTATTTATTAAAATATGAATTTAATCAGAAAATTACCAAAATTTAATCCAAAGTAAATATTGAAGACCCGACTCAAAATAATAAACATATATTTAAATTAGATCTTATAAAAGTGTCAACTAATATATTTAAAATGTGTTCTCCCTCATACGGTGTTAAAATTATTTTTTTAAATACATCTTCTATCTGAAAATTTAATTTGTTCTTATATCATGTCTACAGAATATATAAGATGAATTTTAAACATTACATTAAAAATAATGCATATATATTTAATTAATAAAATCTATAGATATTGATTTTATTATTTTATAAACCCACTTATTTTAATTTAAATAGTTTTCAAAAAATATTTCCATTTATATAAAAATGTTTTTATATTCATTAAAAAAAATATTCAGAAATGAATTAATAAAATACATGACTAATAAATATTCTCAATAATCAATAATTTTTATAATTCCCTCCATTTTAACACATAGGTTATAATGTAAGATAATAATATTTTGTTGTTCTCTTATGTTGTATGTGGAATTTATGTATTCTATCAAACATATTTCCTCATATAAAAATATATTAGAGCTACACTCTATATCACATTTGGAAATTTCAACCTCACAATTTGAAATTCTGTTCAACAACTATGTTATACATCATCAAAATACCATTTTTTTATTCCCACATCAGTTAAAGGGTCAATAAAATAGCCACTATAAAAAATGAGTGGACCATACAATGGTCACATGAGATAACACATACTACGATTCCATGTATGAAAACCTTGATATAAAAGGAAAACAAACAATCATGTTCCGATGGAGAGTGATAGAAAAAAAAACATCAGGATATAGTTAATAGTCATAAATCTACAAACATGAGAAATGTTATACATTATTTTATTTTATTGTATTAAATGTAAACATAAAACTTTTATTGTTTTAAAATCATTTTGATAATGTTGAGGAATTATTTGACAATGTATAATAAGAACATAAGGAAATATACTTACACTACAAGTAGAGTTTAATCCATTAATCAAATTCCACCACAAAATCATCTTTTCCTTCTAATGGTGAGTTTATAAGATGAATTTTTCACATCTTATGAACAACAATAAACTTTTAAAAACACCCATCAACCAAAAATGATTAACTATGAATTTCTTGTACCTTTAAAAATTATCCATACCCAAAATGGTTATTACATGATAGATTTATTTAACCTAAATATAATAATATTTCATAAGTATACGTACTACTTTTAATATCCATATATTGAGAGTAATATCCAATGATCATCAAAGACCATTGAACTAATAACATTCCATAAAATTAATCAACACAATGAAATATATCATTGAATCCAAAATTTCAAATGAATTTGATTACCTAATTAGAAATGTAAAATATTATCAATTATCCCCAAATAACATGAACCAATCATAATTTCTTATAATATAAAAAATTATCTTTATCACATAATCTCCAAGATTGGTCAATAATTTCCATAAATAACTCAAATCACATTAAGTCCACAATGAAAACATGGATTCTTCCAAAATAAAATTCAACCATTACTCCAACATAAA
The DNA here is from genome assembly GCA_963277665.1 of Viscum album. Taxonomy (NCBI): domain Eukaryota; kingdom Viridiplantae; phylum Streptophyta; class Magnoliopsida; order Santalales; family Viscaceae; genus Viscum; species Viscum album. The sequence continues at coordinate 1,808,894,174 of OY728136.1, read as the reverse complement.
ATCACATTGTATTATATATTCCATAGGAATATAGTGTTCCTAAAATAGTAAACATATTTCAAAATAAAATTTTCCATTTAATCTAGAAATTATTTTTAAATTCAATGAATAACAATTTGTTTAAACATATGTTACCGAAATATAAATATTCTTATTCCATAATCTCTTTTATCTAATAAAAAACATATACTAAGCAGGAAATCATGTAGGCTGGTGGTTGGTGAAAAGGCTAGGTCACACTTTGGTTATCGGTTCGATTCCAAAAGCCCTTACCAATGTAATAGGTTGTCAAACAATTTTCATGTTTTCATTTCTCTAAATGTTATATAATTTTATAACATTCAAAAAATGATATAAAATCAAAAAAAATTTATCATAACATATTTTAACATTAATTTTTATCTCAGGCCTTTAATTTTACATCCAAAAACATAATAAACCATGATTACTTCAACAATAAATGTCCCCAAAAATACTATCAACCACCTTAAATATTTTTGATCATAAAGGTGCTAAAGGGATTTATATGACAATGAACTTATGATCATCTTGAAAATTATAATCGCATATGATATACCTTTTTCTAAATAAGTCATGCTATTATATAATTTTTTCCAAACCATCATATTATAACCACTATAAGGGAAAAGCCTTAAAAATATATTATAGTAGTGTTTTTGAAATATAATTCAGATTTGAGGATCTGTTATGTTTAGAGATTGATATAATTTTTAAAAAATCATACATAGAAAACTCATACATTACATGCGGACACATATACCTAGTATCCATTTTTTCCCTAATGGAACCCCTTTTAAAATAAAACAGGATTCCATTTCCAGACAACAATTCAATACATTCATCAAGGAATCTTCTTTTTCCTTGACAATCAAAAGACCATTGAAAACCATTTCAAAACATGGGATGACTATAAAAAACACAACAATGGATACACCATGAAAGAATTAACAGATATTCATGTGAAGACATGTGAAACATGAATAATTTATCATTAAGTAATACTATTCATCTTTATGAGTTATTAAATACTATACAATGAATATAGGTTCTTTGATTTCCATTTTATAACCTAAATATTACCATTAAACAAAGAGATATAAACATATAAATCATCTGTTAACTTGTTACATAATCATACTAAAATATAATAACAAGACTTTCGACATCCACACATATCACAACATGGAATACCCATATGGATGACATAAATACCATATCAATTAGGGTTTATAATATAACCAATTATGCTTGGTTTATCATAGAACCACCCGTCATTGGATTATCACTTAACCACCCATATTTGGGGTATCATGTAACCACTCGTCAAATGTCCATGTACCATTATATAATAATAACACATAAATGATTACAATTATCAACATTTCAATCATAAAATTACAATTTTAATAAAATAAAAAATTTCAATATATAATCAATCCATTCATAAAACAATTATCAATTCCAAAATTACAAAAAATAATAATATGGTGTTTATTTTTATTTTAAAAAACTTTTTGGCTTGTATTGGACACCAAATACTAAAATTTCCAAGGCAGTGTAAAAGATCATTGTCACATTATATGTTAAATAACATTAATTTTTTCATTTTATAAATAATTTAAAATTAATCTTGTAAAAATAATTTTTTTGGAAATATTTTAATAAAATTAAAATTGAAATAGGTCTATTATACCCATATAAAAAAGGTTGTGTATACATTCAAAATATGCATAATGAAAGAATATAGGGATGATATTCCACACCTTAATTTTGATTCCTCATATATGTTCCTTAGATTTACAAAATATTAATCATTGTATAATTTCTACTTTCATTATAACCTTTATCATGTTTATTATATTGTGTATATCACTTATTAAAATGTTATAAAAATAACATAATTCTTCAAGTTCATATGAGATGTTTTGTCAATATTCGATACTTGAGTCAAAAATATACATGTCTTCATTTAATTAGTCCGTGTGGTTATAAGTCCAACGTATCTAGAATAATAATCATGACATAGTAATCAATTTTTTTAAATCAATTATACCCTTTAATCAATTAATTAAATATGAAATATGAACAACATTACAATCATGGAAGCAGTAGGTTATACCAACACGTGTGTAACATTTCCAATTTTCATTGATCATTATGGGAATAATGTAATTGTAATTTTATGATTGAAATATTATAATAATAATACTAAAATCATAACAAACATTTAAATATATACTTATATATATATTATAAATGTGATCTGGTAAATAAAAAACGATTTGCATCGCTTCATTGAGGTGATATTTCAAATGTCAGCACAAATGATGTAATCATTTTTATATTCATGGAATGTAAATATATTTGATATATTATTATCTAATAAAATTTTGTTGAATATAATATCAAGACAATGATTACATAATTACAATTATTTTTTATTTATGGTAATGAAAAATTAACCATATCTGTAAGCAAGGCGGTAGTCTACCGTACACACAAATGAAATATTCACGTCCCATTTGATGAAATTTGAGATGGATTTATGAGATGGTACTTCAATAATAAATCTATTTATATTGAGGATACTGGATTTGTTATTTTATCTTATATGAAATTTATTATGAGTATGTGGAAGAAGAAATAAAATTGGAACACTTCAAAAAATGATACATCTTCTTCAGTTAATCATCTATGAAGAAACCCTTACAACCTATAAAAATTGTATTATACCTAATATATGTCCTAATGAATGTGGGTAGGGATTATAAGAAGAATTTGGGGTAGATATTGGCTAATATATATGGATTTGTAATGAAGATTATTATAGAAGAGTGGGTACATTTTTTTAGGAGAATGGAGAGGCAACCCGAAAAACTTATAAAATATGAAATTAATTTCAATTCATATACTGATTCCAAATAGTTCTGAAATTATATTTTTTAAATGAAAATATTATTAAGTTGTAAATAAAAATCATAAAATTAAAATGAGACAAATTTAGAATAATTTCTTATCATTTCCTTTTTCATTTAACCCTTTTTTATTCTTTTTAATCTTACTGTGTTATTATGTTATTTAAAATTTGTCGGTTAATGTAATTACCATAACATTTAAAATGACGCAAATGAATATAATTGATGAAATATTTGGGATTATTATAACCATATTAATTAATATGAGATTTTATTAAATTTAATATCCTTTAATAAAATATTTTATAGTTTAAAATACCAATATATCAATGTTGACAAAATTAATTAATTGATTATAAAAAATATCATAATAAGAAGATAAAATAGAACCATCAAATTTAATTACTAAAAAAACCAAATTATACCTAAAATTTGGGGATTCCATAAATAATGTTCGATAATATTTATTTTAATTTTTATAATATCATTTACTTGATTCCTTAATTAATTATGTAATTACTATATCATCTTTATGTAGCCATTTAATTAATTTATTTATTTATTAAAAATAAAAAAAAATTTCCATTATATAAGTAATGTTTTTAACATTATAATTTTTATTTCTAATCTAATATATCACTGTAATGACTCCACATTAATAACAATACATTTTAAAAATAAAAGTTAAACCAAAATAACTATTCATTGAATATAGTATTAGAAAATAATAAAATTAATCCATGTCCCTCCACGTAACACCCCCAAATGATAAATGGTTAAATGGAAAAATGATCTGACACATGTCAACAAGGTGAACCTTCCTTTGAGGGAGCCTACATGATTAGAACTCCACAGTTAAGTGTTCTTGGCTTGGAGTAGTAAATAGGATGGGTGACCTTCTGAATAGATTCCTAGGGTCTGTGTCAGTGAGGAAAAAACACAAATTAAAGGAAATTTGTTGGTCTGTGGGCATAGTCATTAGTCAGATGACCCATTCGGGCATGTGGGTGGACCCTTGGGTAGGGACCACGTGTCTGCGGGGCAACTGGTGGTTCCTGGTGAGCCAGGACCAAACGACCATGTCATGGCGGGGTGGTTATGCTGTCCCTGGGACCTAGTTGTTAAATTTCGTATTAGAGGTGGTACCCAACCATATGTGTGGAGCACTTCATGGGTTGAGATGTAGGTCCCCAATGAGGATGTCATGCTCTAAAGGGGGTGATTGTAACACCCTCGAATGATAAAGGGTTAAATTGCTAAATTTTATGAATAATATCAACAATGTAAACCTTAATTTTTGGGAGCCTACCGGATTAGATCTCCATAGATAAGTGTGCTTGTTTTGGTGTAGTAATCAAGATGGGTGACCTTATGGGAAGTTTCCCAGGGTGTGTGTGAGTGAGGACAAAACACACTAGAAAGGACATGTGTAGGCCTGTGGGGATAGTCATTAGTCAGATGGCCCATTGAGGCATGTGGTTGAACCCTTGGGCTTGAGACCACTTGTCTGTAGGGAAACTGTTTGTACCTGGTTGGGCCAGGACCTGACGACCATGTTATTTCAGGGTGGTTGGGCTATCACTGGGACCCAGTTTTTACATTTGTATTAGAGGTGGTACCCAACATTATTTGTAAAGCACTACCTGGGTTGAGATTTAGGGCCCACAACAAGGAAATCATTTTCTAAGGGGGGGGAGGATTTTAACACCCCCAAATGATAAAGGTTAAATGGATAAATGATATAACTAATGTCAACAGGGTGCATCTTCATTTTCGAGAGCCTACCTGATTAGAACTCCACAGTTATGTTTTCTTTGTTTGGAGTCGTAATCTATATGGGTGACCTTCTGGGATGTTTCCTAGGGTGTGTGTGAGGGAAGAAAAGACACACTATAAAGGAATTGGGTTGTCTTGTGGAGACATTCATTAGTCAGATGACCCGTTCAGGCATGTGGGTGGACCCTTGGGTGGGGACCGCATGTCAGCAGGGAAACTGGTGGTACCTGGCGGGCCAAGACTAGACAACCATTTGAGTGAGGACAAAACACACTTGAAATGATATTTGATGGCCTGTGGGGACAATCATATGTCATATGAACCGTTGAGGCATGGGGGTGAACCATTGGTTGGGGATAATAGGTCAATGGGGAAACTGGTTGTACCTGGTGGACCAGGACCCGACAACCATGTTATGGAAGAGTGGTTATGCTGTTTCCAGGACTCAGTTGTTTTATTTGATATCTGAGGTGGTACCCAGCATTATGTGTGGAGCACTTCTTGGGTTGAGATGTAGGGCCCACAACGGGGACATCATGCTCTAAAGGGGTGGGGGTGATTGTTACACCACCTAATGATAAAGGGTTAAATGTCTAAATGATATGACTATTGTCATAAAGGTGCGTCTTCCTTTTCAGGAGACTACATGGTTAGAACACCACAGTTAATTTTGATTGGTTTGGAATAGTAATTAGAATGGGAGACCTTCTATGAAGTTTCATAGTGTGTGTGTGAATGAGGAAAAGGAACACTGGAATGGACTTGTGTTGGCCTGTGGAGATAATCATTAGTCAGATGATCTATTTAGGCATGTGGGTGGACCCTTGGGTGGGGAACTTGTGTCTGCGGGGCAACTGGTGGTACCTGGCGGGCCAAGACCTGACGAATATGTTAAGGCAGGGTGGTTGGGTTGTCATTAGGACCAAGTTCTTACATTGTGTTATGGCAATCCCACATCGATGGAGGAGGAGCACGAAACACCCATTTATCAGTTGGTGTGGATACCTCTCCGATCATGAGGACTTTTCATAGGGGGTGCTTGAGAGCCAGAACCCATGGAATAAAAAAATATAGTGGGGAAGGCCAAAAGTGGAAAATATCAACTGGTGGTACCTGGCAGGCCAGGACCCAACGACCATGTTAAGGTGGGGTGGTCACGCTATAACTGAGACCCAGTTGTTACATTGGGTTATGAAAATCCCACGTCGAAGGAGGATGATCATGAACCACCAATCTATAAGGTGTTGTGGATATATCTCCCATCATGAGGCCTTTTCCATTAGGGTGACTGAGGGCAAGAACCTGGGGAAACAAACCATGAGGGCTAGGCCCAAAGTAGACAATATCATTATCGTGGGATTTACTGGGCTGTTACCAATTGTATTAGAGATGGTTTCCATTTTAAGTGCCAGCAATGACGTTGGGCCCTTCTAGGGGGTGGGTTATGGCAATACCACATCGAAGGAGGAGGATCCCAAATCACTTATTTATAGGGTGGTGTGGATAACTCTCCCATCATGAGGCCTTTTCATGGGGGGTTCCAGAGATCTAGAACCCAGGGAAAAAAACTGTGCAGCCTAGGCCCAAAGCGGACAATATCATGATCGTGGGTTGCACTGGGCTGTTACACATCAAGTGGTCCTAAAATAGACCCAAGGATGATCATGGTCAGGATAAACGTATCCATTTAAAATAGGAAATGTGTTAGGGTAGTTTTATATTATTATTATATTATTTTAACCTTTAATAATAGATTTACCCTTAACGATTATAGTTAAAATAATTTCTAAAGTCAGTATTAATAATATCCAAAAAATTACCTATTTACATAATATAGACCTTATGATTTTGAATTTTGAATCCATTTTTCCAAATTAAAAACACATAAGATTTTTTCTATGATTTAAAATTAGTCCACCGATTCTCAAAACCTAAAATTTGTTTTTATATAAAAACATGTAAACCCAATAAAAACATTCATGTTATTTTATAACTATTTTTATTGTGATGTTACCTCTAAGAATCAAATATGGAATAAACGATAAAAAATAAACTAATTATACATTAAATATAATTAAATATATAACATACCAATATTAATAACTTAGAAGAAAAGTATGTTTTGATTTAAAAAGCAGTATTTTTTACTATTCATTAAAATATTAATTTTATTAGAAAAAACAAAAAAGTAAGCCAAAGTAAATTTTCATGTCCCAAAATAAAATAAGAAGATTATATTTTCTAAAATACATAATATATGTGAAAAAAGTAGATTAAAAATGTGTTCCACATCAAAATGTTGTGCAACCTATTTTTTTGAAAAATACTTCATTTATCCAAAAATTTGAATTTTTTTATATCATGTATAGAAAAAATGTAGCTGAATTGTAATAATTACATTGAAAATATTACACATATATTTAACTAATATAATCTATAAATACTTATTTTATTTATTTTATGAACTCTCTTCGTTTTAGTTAAATAGTTTTCATAAAAACAATTATTTTATAATTTTAATGTTTTATATTTTTATTTAAAAATAACTAATCAAAAAATAAATAATTAAATACATGTGTATTAAATATTTTCATTAATCAATTTATATTGTTTATTCCAACCATTTTATGAGCTAGGTTATAAGGTAACATAATAATAATTAGTTTTTCTCTCATGTTTTATGTGGTGTATTGTGTATACTATCGAATATATATCCTCTAATAAATTTATTTTAAGTTACATTCTCAGAAACTTTTAGAAATTTTGTCCTCAAAATTTGAATTTCATTTTTAGTAGATAAGGTATTACTCTAAAAGAACTTTTATTTAATTCACATATTAGAAAAATGATTAATTAAACTACAACATTAAATGAAATAAGGGACCACACAAAGGCCACATGAGATAACACATACATGGATTTCATGTACGAAAACATTATTATTGAAGAGAAAATAACAATCATTATTTGATAGAGAGTGATAATAAACTTGATCAGGATAATGTTAACGTTTAGAAAACCACAAACTTGTGATGTGTTAAATGGTCTATGATTTTGTGGTAGGAAAAGTAAATTTATTTTAAAAAAAACACATTTTTATAGTGTTGAATAATTATTCTACAACGTAGAATAAGAAAAAAATAAAATATACTTACACGAAATGTAGAGTTTGATCCATTAATCAAATTCCAGAAAAAAAACACATATTTTTCTTAAAATGCTATGTATTTATGGGGAATATTTCATGAATGAAAAAATAATCATCTTTTAAAAATACTTTCTAAGCATAAATGTTTAACAACCAATTTATTCTACCTTTAAGAATTATTGAAATTGAAAATGCTTAGTACTTGATTATATAATTTCACCTAAAAAGAATAATTCATTATAAAGAGATTTACATATTTTAATCTCTAAATATCAATAGTAACATTTGATGCTCAAAAAATACAATTAAACAAATATGATTCTTTAAAATCCACCTAAACTATTCAATAAATGATTGATACCCAAAATTCAAATGAATTTTATTACCTATAAATCAAAGATATATTTTAACATTTATCATCTAGTTACATCAACCACTCTTAATGTCACATACAAAAATTAATTTAATATAATCACAAATTCTCCATTATAGATTAATCATTTCCATAAATAACTAATATCACTATATGTCTACAATGAAAAAATAGATTATTGAAAAATAAAATTCAACCACTGATCCTAAAATAAAATCTCTATGTATTCTACTTTCTATTGGCATATAGGGTTCCCAAAATATTAAACCTCATCGAATACATAATTTATAAATTATTCCATAAATAATTTTCAAATAATGTGAATATCCATTTGATAAAATAAATGTTACCGCAATAAAATATTACTTTTTACAAACTAACATTTTATAATAAAAGTCATACTAACAAGGGAAATCATGTACAATAGTGGTAGGTGATAAAGTTATATCTTACTTCAGCTGTGGGTTTGATTCCCACAGCCTTTCCCAATGTGATGTGTTTTCATATGGTCTACATGTTATCCTTTTTTCAAAAACAATAGAAATTTATAGAATTTCCAAGAATGAATAAAATCCCCCAATATAACCATTTTAAATTTTAGCCTCAATGTTTATCTCATGCACATCATTTGTCATCCCCAAATGTAATAACCCATAATTACCACAAAAATAAGTGTCCCCAAAAATACCATTAACGATAATAAAATTTTGGATCATAAATGCTATATAGATATTTATAAAACATTGAACCTAAGATCATCCAGATATTATAATCTAATATAATATCCCTATCTCTTATGAAGTCATCCTAATATATATATATATTTTCTAAATGATCCTCTAATACCAACTATATGGACTCAATCATTAACATATGTTATTGTACTGTTTTTTAAGTCTAATTACTAATTGATGATCATTAATGATTATAGTTTTAGGGAATTATGTAAAACTATTACATAGTAAACTCATTTATTCGTTGTGGAATCTTATACTCATTTTTCGTATTTTTTTCACCAACGGAAATACCTTTAAAAGAAAATATGATTTCTTTTCAAGACACATATTCAATTCATTGATCACAGAATCCTAGTTTTCCTTAACATTTTTATGATATTAGAAAAATATTGCAAAAACATGGTATCACAATAAAAATCATATTAATGGATTCAAAAATAAGGACAACTCATAGCCAAGTGAAAACATGTAAACCATGAATAATTTATTGTAATGTAACACTTTTCATCTTTACGAAGTAGTAAATACATAACACTAAATATAAGGTCATTTCATACCTTTTTTAACAAAAATTTTACCATTAAACACCTTGAAAGAAACATATAACTTATAATCTGAATTTCGACATAATAATAATTAAATTGATTGACAATATCTTCGACTTCCACACATATAACTGCATGGAATACCCATACAGCTGACTTCCATTCCCAATGCAATGGATGCTATAACATATCCAACTGTCCATGGTTTATCACAAAACCACTTGTCTTTTGTTTATAAACTAACCATTAATTTCGGGTTTATCAAGTTACCACCCATAAAATTTCCATCTACCATTATATATTCATAACACATAATCAATTTTAATTACCCCTATTTCTACGATAAAATTACATTTGCAATTAAAAGAAAAAATATCATGATATGCCTTAATGAAATGATATAAAGGCAAATTCCATTACCTTAAGATTGATTCCAAGTGTATATTACTGGTTTTTACTAAATTATAAACATAGATTAATTTTTAATTCCATGATAAAATTTATCATTTTTATTATTTCATTTATATCACTTATTATCGTGTTATAAAATTTACATAATTTGCCATATTCTTATGAGTCTTTTTTTCAATATTTCATACATGAATCAAAAATGAACATGGTTTGATATAACTAGTCCACGTGGTCATAAGTTAATCATAGTTTTATTATGATTTATGATATAATAATCATATTTTTATATAAATTATAACCTTAAATCCATTCATAAAATTTGAAAAATGAATAACTGTACAATCATGGAGATGGTACGTCATACATACGTGTGAGTAACGAAACATTTTTTCATTGATCATTATAAAAATATGGTAATTCTACATTTTATCATTAAAAATTGATCATAATATTATTTACATAAATGTAATAATTTAAATATAAATATATATTTTATACATGATATGCGATAAATAAAAACGATTCACATCGCATGGTGAAGGTGATAGTTGAGACGTACACATGAACGATTTTAATGCTTTATTATACCTAGAAAGTAAGAAATTATTTTATATATTATTATCGGATAAATATATCATCATTATCATATTTAAAAATTTAATACATCATTATAGTCAATCTTGATATATGGTAATTAAATAAGAACTATATCGGTTCGTGGGGCTGTAGTCCTCTGTAAACACGAATGAAATATTAATATCCCAATTTTGGAAATTAAAAAAAGATTTATGAGATGGAATTTCAATAAAAACATATCAGTATATTCATGATTCTGGAGTTTTTCTTTCAAATTAGTAGAAGAATATTTTTATTTAGTTGAAGAAAAAATAAAATATGAACACCTAAAAATGATACATCTTCTTCAGTTGATCACCTTTGAAGAACACCTTAACACCTTTAAAGAGGATATTATGCCTAAAAGTAGTCCTCAAGAATGAGGTTAGGGATTAAAAGAAGAATTTTGATTATATATTTTCCAAACAAGAATTATTTGAAAGTGTGATTATTAGAGAATTTTGGGTATTAGTTTATATGAGAGGACGGTGGCCCCCTAAAAAACTCATGAAATATTAAATTTATTTAAATTTACTAACTTATAAAAAATGGTCCCAAATAAAATTCATTTCTAAGATAATATAATTTTAGGTAAAATGAAAATCATAAAATTATAATGATATATTTTTTAATTATTTTTAATACGTTCCCTTTTGGTTTAATAGTTATTTTAGCCTTCTTAATCTTTAAGTGATATTATGTTATTTACAATTTGTGGGATAATGTAATTACTATATCATGTCAAATGACACAAAAAAGTTAAATTGATGAATAATTTGGATTATCATAACCATTTGGATGAATCTGATATTTAATGAAATTTAATAAAATTTAATAAAAAAATTATATTTTAAAATAAAAATAATATCAATTGTGACATTATTCATTAGTTGAGTTTCAAAAATATCCTAAGGGGAAGAAAATATCAAACATAATTTTTAATTAATAAAAAATAAATAAAAATTATCCATCAAATTATTCGATTCCACAAATAATGTTTGATAATATTATTTTAAAATTTTTAGTATCATTTACCTGATTCTTTCAATAATTATGAAATTACTATATCATCTTTGTCTTGCCATATAATTAATTTTCTTATTTCATAAAAATGAAAAATAAATCTACATTATATAGGTAATATTATTAACATTAAAATTATTATTTATTCTCAGAGATATCCATGTATAACTCCATATTAAAATACCTCATGTTCTAAAAAATAAAGTGTATCCAAATTGACTATTCATTGAATGAAATATCATAAAAGAATTATATTCATCCTTGTGGCTCCATGTGGTTCTAAAATAGTCCCAAGGATGATAGTGTTAATGAAAAACTCATAAAATTAAATTATGAAAATTGATATGTTAGTTTTATATTATTATAATATATTTTTTACATTTAATTACATGATTTGACCTTAACCGTGTTAATTTTAATATTTCTGAATTTATTTTTCATAATATCCAAAAAGGTAATATTTAAATAATTTTAATCTTTTGATTACAAAACTGTAATTATGATTTCAAAATTTATAACACATAAGTTTTAGTAATTAATTTAAAATAGTCCCCATTGTCAAAATGAGAAAACAATTTTAAAAAATAAAAACAACCAAAAAATTGATGTGTATTGATATATAAATTCAACATGAAATTACATAAAAGGAACAATATTTGATTAGAAGATAAATACTATTATTAATACAATTCAAAACAATATAAACATATAATCTATCAAAATAAATAACATAGGAAAAAATGAAGCTTTTAATTAAAATATCGTATTTTAAAATATTCATAATGATATGAATATTATCCAAAAATAACAAAATTTCATCCAAAGTTAATATTAATGTCCTATAACCATATAAAAATATGATTTTATCAAATTGAACTTATATATAATTGAAAAACTATATTTAAAATGGTGTCTCTATCCAATGTGGTTAATAATATTTTTTTAAAACAGATCTTTTATCCAAAATAATTGTATTTTTTATTATATCATATCTATAAATAATATAATATGATTTTTATTTATTACATTGAATATATTTAATATATATTTCGTTAATAAAATCCATATATAGTTATTTTCTATTTTATAAACTCAGTTATTTTAATTTAAATATATTTTCAAGAAAACATTTCATTTTAATTTAAAAGTGTTTTATTTTATTTTATAAATTATTTATTAGAGAATAATTAATTTAATACAATTATAAAAATTAAATTCATAAATCAATTAATATTGTTCATTACATTCAATTTAACAATAATGTTATTAGTTAATTTCATAATATTTAGTTGTTCTCTTATGTTTGATGTGAATTATTATGGACGATGTCAAACATATTGTCTCCTGTTAAAAACTTGGGATGTTACATTTCCCCCATTTTGTAAATTACATCCTAGAATTTTGAATTTGTGTTCGGTAACAATGTAACAACTCTTAGAAACACTTTTATTACATTCCAACATTAGAAAAAGGATTAAAAAAACATCCACATTCAACGAAAGAATGGACCGTAGGAAGGCAACATGACATAACATTTAATAGTAATCCATCTTGAAAAAATGTATATGAATGAAAAACTGACCATCATCTTTGGATGGAGAGTGATATAAAACTAGATCATGAGAATGTTAACAATAAGAAGAACACACACATGTGGTGGGTGGAACGTTCTTTGATTTAAAGGGAGGAAAAGTAAACATAAATATTTTTGTTTTAAAATCCTTTTAATAAAGAAGAAGATTTATTTTAATACATTGAATAAGAACATAAGTAAATATACATACATGAAATGTGTATATTCATTCACGATTCAAATTCCCCCAATACTCATATCTTTCTCTAAATGATTATTATTTAAGATTAAATTTTCACACTTGATGAACTGTAAAAAACTTGTTAAAAATATAATCAACGAAAAAAGGTTTAGAATCTATTTTTATAACATTTAACATTAAGAATAAACAAAATGGTTAGTACAAAATCACATAATTTCCCTATAAAAGAATAATCCTTTATAAAGATAATTATGACTTTTTGGGTAAAAAATTCAACTATAATGTCCAATGTTCTACAAAGACGATTCAATAAATAACAATCATTAATCATTCTCAAATACAAAAATATTATGATTGAAACCCCAAATTAAAACGAATTTTATTACATAATCATACAACATAAATTGTAACATTAATCTCAAAATTACATAGACAACTCATAATGTCGGATACTAAAAAGTAATTAACCGAGTTTCATATTCTCTAAGATAGTTTAATCATTTCTATAAAAAACCAATATATCTCTATATCCCCAATAAATACATAGACTCTTCCAAAATCAAATTCAACCATCACTATTTAAATAAAATCTGATAGTATACTATTTTCTATAGGCATATATGGAATCCCTAAATATAGATAGTCTTCAAAATTAACATATGTCACTTAATCCCATTATAATTTTCCTATACTAAATATATATCAATTTAATTAATTATAAGTTCCCAAAATAAATTTTTTCTTATTATATTATGTTTCTTAAATAAAAAGAAAAGGTCATGCTAGGGAAATCACGTCGGCTAGTGGTGGGAGATAAAACCCAATCCAACATCGATAGTGGTTTTAATTCACACATTCTTGTTTGAAATAATGGTTTGTCCTATGGTATTTGTGTTTTCCTTTATTCAAAATAATATAATTTTATAACATTCCCAAAAATGACTTAAAATCATCGAAATAACAATATCATATTTTAGCTTCAAATTTATCTCATGCCTTCCATTTTTCATCCGAAAACTAATAACTCGAAATTTAGACAAAAATAAATACACCCTAAAACTGTTAACAACATTAAAATTTTGGAAAATATATCTTTAAAAGGGCTTTAAAAGGAATTAAAATTACCATCATACTGACAATTAAAAACTCATGTGATATCCCTATCTCTTAAGAAAACATCAAATTCTCTAAAGTTGTTTAAACCATCCTCTAATACCAACTATATGGACATAGACATAACAATTTATTATTCTATTTATCTGAACTATAATTCACATTAAAGGATCATTAATGATTTTTTATTTTGGGAAATAGGAAAAAAATAGTACATTGTAAACTCCAATATTACATGTGGACACTTATACATAGTATAAATGTTTTTCAACAAGGGAATTTCGTTAAAAAATAAAGCAAGATTTATTTTAAAGACACATATTATATAATTTCATCATGGAATCTTCATTGTCCATAAAAATCGTTTGACCAGAAATTTTTTTTTCAAAACTACGGATGAGAAAAAAAAGTGAAGTAAGGGACATAGAAAGAAGGAAAACTGTTAGCCCGGTGAAAACATGTAAACCATGAATAATTTAGAATTAATTATTTGTTATTTAAATTAAATTTCTTATAGATATTCAATAATCATTCCCTAATTTTGTTTTATTATATCCATTTTATTTAAAATGACTATTATGTTTCCATTGCATTGATAATATAGTCGTCGAACAGTGATCACATTACTAGTATAAATATAGAGTTTTACAAAAACATTTGGAACATTCAAAGGATGTGGTAGACGCAACTAGTAGGATTGAACCCTATGAATCCCATTTGTTAAAGATTCCAATGGTGAAACAATTTATGGGATATACCATAGTACATGCCAACATTTAGATAAAACAACTTAATAACGATAAAAATAACATAGGTTAGAATTTCAAGCACATTGAGATCACAACTTAAACCTTCTTCACTGAACAGACCCAAGAAAGCCCCATCATCCCACACCTTACTTTTAGGGCGTATGATACCATAATAAAGTGTTATGTAACAATAACATATCATTATGATTATTTACATTATTATTATTATCATTATTATTATTATTAAACACGTATTATATTATTTCTAGTTTGTAAAAGATATTTAAAGAAAAAATTGTATTTTTGATTAATAAAGAAATTAAATTAAGAAATTTAATTTTAATGAAATAATAGTGTAATTGAAATAAATAATATTCTAATAAAATATTATTATTTATTTAAATTTATTAAATATAATATATTATATGATTTTTATGAAGACATTTGTAATGATTATTAAGGCTTAAAAACTGTTTTCTATTGTCAAAACACATCAATATTCAATAAATGTGTGTTTTTTTAAATATAAAATAAAAAATTTAGAAATTTTTTTATATAAAATTAATATTTTTGAATAAATTTTGGATATTAAAAATATCTTACAAGGAATTTTTCATAATTTTCTGACATAGTTGAATTTTTGGTAATAATTAAATATTGTATAAAAATAAAGTGTGTTTTATAAAATTATAATTACCCAATAGTGATTTTATTAATATTATAAAATGGATATATTGAAAAATAAATGTTTTTAATTTAATATAATATAAATATATATATATTTTTGGTTTACTTTTAAATGTTTTAGTGAATCCTCTGGGGCTTACGAAATATTTTAAATTTTAAAATTATTTCCTTTAGATTTTGACTCACCTCCACATAAAAAAAAGAAGTATTTTATTATTTTATCCCCTTTTAATTATATAATAATGATTTCAACTTCATGTTTTTTAAAAAAAATTTAATTCCCTTGGGTTGGTTTGGGGATTTGATAAATTTATTATGTAGTGTCCAAAACTGAAATAATAATTAATTATCCCACCTTTGCAATAAAAACTCAACCATGAACCCATTATCATTTACTAAAACCCCTATAATATTATAAAAACTATTAAATATACTCCATAGAGTCCATAAAATTTCCATCATGCTCCATGAATCCTCTGCCAAGCCGTTGGGA
The DNA here is from genome assembly GCA_963277665.1 of Viscum album. Lineage (NCBI taxonomy): Eukaryota > Viridiplantae > Streptophyta > Magnoliopsida > Santalales > Viscaceae > Viscum > Viscum album. The sequence continues at coordinate 1,808,877,793 of OY728136.1, read as the reverse complement.
ACACACATCTATGTAAGTGATCTTCCACCGTCCTCTTTTATCAAGCATTCCCTTCTTGTTATGTTTTTAAATATAAAATATTTCTATGAAGTGTTATAATGTACCATGATACCCCTAATATCCATTTTATTTTATAATTATGATATATCCCTTTCAATAGGATTAATCTCATATATCATTGTTTTTTCACACTCGTTACAATACAAAATTTCAGTAATAGATTTCTCTCTTCTCATTTACTTTGAAGAATTTCATTTGTATTATGCATCTCAAATACCATTTAATATGTTTTTACATTATTATCCATGATCCCCTTCATTTTCCAAATAATTTATAACTAATTATATACACCTTTCTTTCACATAATCCTATTTTATGAATTCGTATTTGATGTCATTATGATGCCGAAATTCGAATACAAATTTTCCTTGCAATATCATCAAGTATTAAATACCATTCCTATTTATCTATCAAGGTTCATCATTTTAATGCTCATATAACTATTTTTTGGGGACTTATTAGTATTTATTTCACATTTCATGACCTTGAAAAAACTTATAATGTTTAATTAATCAGTGTTGTATGATCTATGTGTCACACTTATGCATGAAATGAAATTATTACGAAGGGTGTGCCCTGATAGTGCTACAATGCAATAGAAAATCATTAGTGTCATGATATACAATTTTAAATCTGGTTTTACTAATTATAATTCGTTTTAAATGATGTTTTACTCGTGATAATTCATGTTTAATGAGGGATTTATCATGAAAAATCCATGCGCAATGTGCCTTGGCTCTTGATTATATCATATTATATGTTTTCTCCAAATTTACCATGTTATTATACTACATATCTATAATTCCTTTATTTTAATTTTTCCATTATACTACATTTAAATTATTATTATCATCCTCATTTCATTCCAATTTTTCTATTACTGGTCTGTGTAACGCACCCCATTCTTATGTATGTTTAAACTTATCCCCTGAAATGCTAACTATGATTGAATGTTGTGGTCATGAAAAGGATGATTTCAATAATGATGTTTTATTTCGTATTTAATGTTATTATTTACTGTTCTTCATTTCCCAACACTCTGAAACATATCATCATTCAGGTTTTATTAAGTGCATGTTAAGGTAATAAATCATGTTTAAATTAGAAATAAAGGGCAGGGTTGTTATTGTTTGTTTCAAATGAAATGTTTAGATAATTTTGAGATTCAAATTAGAACTATCTAGTGAAATACGTAGGGATAAGTGTAAGTATAATAAATGAATCCATAAAAATTTGATAGTATATAATAAGTGGATTATTAAGAAAATACATCCCTATTTGGATACAAACAAGTGGAGGTGGCTCTGTCATAGATGTATCTAAGGGTAAAACATGAAAATGCTGCTTGGTGATAGACTCCAATGATAATTTGTGCATTAAAGCAGTTTTTACAGAAATATTTATTAGACACTCTCAGGAGATATTCTTTGGTAAACGCATAATGATAGGAAGAACCATTATTACGGGGAAAACACTGTTAGAATTTATGTTAGGAAGTAGACCATGGATATCACAGGTAGAAGTCTTGAAATTCATAAGTTTAGTAGATAACTGAAAATTTGTTTTTTATTCTTTTACATTATTTGCAATACCCTTTATTTGTTTAATAGTATTAAATAATCACCCCTATTTTATCATTTAATCTAACAAATGGTATGTAATATGAAGAATCAGGTTGACAACTGATGTTGAGATTAATGCGATGAATTCTCTAATGAGATACAAAATACAATGGGTGTGGGAATCATAAAATTTTTCAGTATACTCACTCAGTTAAATCTCATTTTTAATATAAACATATATATATATATATATATATATATATGAAATTCCAACCCCCAAGAAATAGAAACTCTCAATCGAGGTTTTAATCATACAAAGGCCTCATACATTCAAATAGTAATAGGATCCCTCAATCCCCAAAAGAGGATCAATTCCATTGTTATTATATTCTACATCCTCCATGGTTTTATAAAAGGGATGGTTCTACTGGATGATTATTATGTATAGGTTGAAGCTGATCAATGGTAAATATTAAACAAAAATACAATTCCTGATCAAGCTATCAATGTGATGGAAGAAAGGATTTCTAGAAAATGTTTTTCGATAAATATTCTCTATGAAAAATTATGTTTAAAATGGAAATAGATTTCTCTGAACTCAATAAAAAGGATGTAGAATATGAAGAACACTTCCTAAAACTTTCATGGAATGCCTCTGGTTTTGTTGTCACCCCTGTATGCATGGTTGACCGATTCCTTGATGGGCTAAATCCTAGCCTACAGAAATCATGGAAGATCTCTAACTTTGATAGCGATGGGGAAAATGTATGATGTTCCCTTAATGTCGAGATGGAGATTAGAAAATATCAGGGGTTTCATGGGGATTATAAGATGAATATGTACATTAATTCCTCTGGTCTAGTGGATAAATCCAATGGTGTAAGATATTATTGAACCTCATTTGTCAAATGTGTCGAAATAAGAAACCTAGAAATTTAAAAGGGGGATCATGTAAATGTTATAGGTGTGGTATAGAGGGAAATGTAGCCAATAATTTCAAAAAATGTAAACCCCTCAATGTGAAAGAGGAATGTAATACTTTGGTCTACCCTTTGTATATTGTTCACAGCCAAAAATATAGGGAACCAGGGCACATTGCAAACCAGTTCCGTATGTCATGTGTAACTGGAGGTAACCAACAAAATCCATGTTGGAAAGAAAGATATTTTTCCATCACTACTATGAAATTTAATCCATACAATGATCCAGTGATTGGTACGCTGGTAATTAATTCATGAATTGTGAATTTATTTTTTGATTCAGGTTCTGTGAATTATTTTATATCTTGAATGTTAAGTAAAACAATATAAACACCACAAAATATAAAAAAGTAGTGATGTTAGTGAAATTATAAAATGGGTAAATTGGTGAATCCTATGTAATAACTCATCCATTGCCACAATTTCACGATTAAACTTCCCGAGAATCCTCATTATAATTATCTTATTAAAATTTAATGTAATTAATTTCATGGATTTGGATTCTATATATAGAGCCAACAAAAATTACTGTGAAAAGTAAATCACTATCCATATATTGAATAAAACCCCCATTTCTACACATGTTCAATAAAGAGGATGAATCTTTATTAAAAACGTCATATCAATAATTGTTATTACTTCCCTATAAGCATATGTATCTTTATTGGATTATTAAGACTATGAAAATAACCATTCTTGAAGACATGCACGTTGTGATGAAATTCATTGTTATGTTTCTTGAGGAATTGCATGGTCTTCCTCCATTAATAGATGTTGAATTATCTATTGATCTTATACGTGGAGAGATTCCAATATCACAGAACTCATATTTAATAACCTTTGTGGGGCCTCATAAGAAAATGAAATAATAATAGAATAATCTGGATAATGGGATTAAACACCCAAGAGCAGCAACATGGTGTGCACCAGTCATCTTTTCCATGTTGTATAATTTTTTATTATGACATTGAATTAATTATATTGAGCTGAAAATGTCACAATAAAAATAGTATCATTTTCTAAGAATCCATGACTTATTCGATCATCTATGTGGATTAGAATACTTCTCTAGGGTGGATCTGTGGTCAGGAAGCTGCAATGTTAGTGTGAAGAAAGATGATATCCAGAATATATCAGTTCAAACGAAGTACGGGAATTATATGTTCATATTGAATCCTTTTAGACCCACTACTACTTCAGAAATATTGATGTCGTTGATTAATATAATCTTTAGATATTACCTTGACAAATTTTTGGTAATTTTTAAAGAAAATATTCCAATATAATCTAATATCAATGAGGTGCATGACGAGTATATGAAAACCATGTTAGGGACCTTGTGAATGGAGATTTTCTATGAAATGTACAACAAGTGTGAGTTAGGTTTAAAGGAAGTATCATTAATGTGGAATATCATCAAAATAAATGGGATAACCATGGATCCTCCCAAAAAAATTAATATGGGGATTTCCGAGACAGACATCTGTGATTGAAAGACATAACTTATTAGGGTTAATTGGATATTATCACTAATTTGTGATAAATGTATCAAAATATTCCATCACAATTACCACGATAACTCTTAAGGGGTTCATGTTTTATTGGAATTATTAATATGAAATGTTATTCATGGGGTTGTTGAAGAGGCTTATCACTACCCCAGTGCTCAAACTACACTCAAATGGGGTGATTTCATTGTCTTTAGTGATGATTCAGAGAAGATAATGGGTTTTTTCATGATGTAGAATGATGATGTGATTGACTATGACTCAAGTAAGTTGTAAATTAATGATAAACCTATCCCACACATGATATGTATTTGGACGTTGTGAACTTTTCTTTGAATATATAGAGTAATTATCTCTTTTTGGATTGGTGTGAAATATATATAGATCCCAAAAGTAGCAAATATATACTCACAATGAAATATATGAATATTAACTAATGGAAATGGTTTGAACACATCAGTAATTAGGTTTATTTAATCCATTTCAACTCCTGGAAAGCGATCAATGTGGAAAACTCCCTACGTTGAAATAATCGAGCAATTGAATCCTAGATGAGAATTGAAAATGGTCCAATATATTTAGATTTGATAAAGATGGGAATGGTAACAATAAATAAGGCGCCATCAACTTTTTTTCAATAATTATTATTTAACCCTATATTTTCTAATGGTTAATGGATTCAACAAAAATAATGTAGGAATTCAAAATCAAGAGGAAACTATTAGAAATGTTAAGACTTTGATGATTGTTCTCAATGTAGAAGTAATCATGATGTTTTTTGTCGAGAATAATTATTACATCAAATAATGTGATAATGTACGACCCATTGGATGATGAAAATTGTTATAATTCCTCCATTCACTCAGGAAACACCATGATGTATTGAGATATCTAGGAGGAATATTGGTGGGATATCATAAAGAAAGAGATTGCCAAATATTCATCAATTCTATTAGTATCTCTAAAATTGAACGGTGAGAGGTCGTAGTCTAATGGAATTATGATACTATTATGTTTACAAACACATAAATAGGAAAAAATCACCATTGTATTTGTCACCGAACATCTGAAGATATCTATTATAAACATTGATATCTAGATTCTTGTTGATCATCTTACGAATAGAAAATAATTCAATTAAATTATAGGGAATTTCCAAATATATAAATTAGAATGGATGTAAATTAGATTATTGGTATGGATTCATGGTGTACAACTATAATTTGGGTCAGATCAAGATCCATAATTCACCTCAATCTCTTGGAAGACTCTCCAATATTCTATGAACAGTGAGCTGAACATCATCACGGCCACAGAACTTTCATGATGTATATTTATTCAAATTGATCTAATGGATATAATGCTATCTGGGTAACTATTGATCATCTGAGAAATATTTCACACTTCATTTCAATTTTAAGTGTTTTCTCTCTAGATCAATTAGAATATATATTCATCATATAAGAGGAAATGATGCATAGAGAACCACTATCAGTTGGGTCTAATTGAGGTCCATGATTCCCCTCAATCTCTTGGAAGAGGATCACATATGATCTGAAAAATATGATATACATCATAACTGCGTATAACCCTCAAACTGATGGAAATATCAACAGTCTATCCAAAACACATGAGAAAATGGTGAAAGCTTTGTCAATGGACATCAAAGACATATGGGATCAACATATTCCTCTCACTAATTTATATTAATACAATATGTTCCACTAAATAATCCTAAGGAGACATTATGAATCCCTATATGGGGAGTGGTGATGAACATTGACATGTTGGGTTAATGATGGTGAACAAAAACTTCTTTGTCCAAAAACAATCAATGAAATGGCGGAGAAGGTTATGACCATCCGACAACACCTCGAAGCATCCCAAAGTCGAAAAATGATCTATATTGAAAATATTTTATTAGACCATGAGATTGATTTTGAAGAAATTGTATTCATCTATAGAACTCCATGTAATATAGTTTTGATATTTTGGAAGAATGGAAAGCATAGTCCACGGTATATCTTCACTTTTGAGATGGATGATCACATCCGAGATGTGTCCTATCAAATAGAAATCTCGGTGAGTCGGTCTAATGTACATTATGTATTCCATGTATCACTCCTAAGGATGTACATACATGACCAATAACATGTACACAATTAAGAGGTTATACCATTAGTTAATGACATTTTCTATGAGTAGATGTTGGTGAAAATCATAGATCAGAGGGAAAAAGTTCTACAAAATAAGGAAATACCCATCATCATTGTGCTATGTAGATAAAATGTGTTTGAATAAGAAACATGGGAACTAGTGGAATTGATGAGGTAGAGTTCCCCACATCAATTTTTTCGAGGGAATCTGAAATTTTGATGGTGATATTTCTTAAAAGCGATGTTTGTAACTACATAAAACCCTTATGAATAAAACTATCATTCATTTAATTAAATATATAATGGATATATAAAACACATGAACTCTTTTTTTCTTTTATTATATCCAATTATATTTAAATTATCTTCAATTATCCCTTCTTTTGATAATATTGTTGTTGAACGGTGATCACAATAGTAGAATAAATATAGAGATTTAAAAAATGATTTTGGCACTGAAAATGAAGTGTTTGGCTCGACCAGTAGGATCATAAACTATGAAGTGCATTAATCTGATATTTTTATGGTGATGGAATTTATGGTCTTTTCCCAAGACCAATCCCAATCTGAGATCGAAAAGAATAAGCATGAGAGAATTTGTTTCTGAGAGAAGTTTAATATCATTGAGATCAAGATCCTATCCATGTTCATTGAACATCCCAATGAATGCCCTACCAACGAACACCATAACTATAGGGTGTATTCTGGGGTAGTAAATGGATGTATTACAAGACCCTATTATTATCATTATGTACATTAATTTCATTATTGAAAATGTAATATACATTCATTCTATTATTTTTATTTTTATATGGTTTAAATGCAAAAATATTAATTTTTATTAATATTAAAATACAATTAAGAAAAATATTTTTTAAGATTAATAGATTTATTGAAATATAATATTACAATAAAATAATATTATTAGATTACTTTAAAAAAAAAATAAATTATTGTATAATTTTTATGATGTCGAAAGTAATTATTTTATGGCCTTGAAATAATTTTCTGTCAAAAGTAGTCAAATTTTTTAAATGTATGTTTTCTATATTAAAAGAAAAAAATAAAATATTTTGAAAAGTATTAAAATAAAATTATTCATATTTTTTTATGTATGATTTCTAAATAATCCAATGGTAAATTTATCAAAATTTTCTGAGATAGTCGAATTTTGGGGGGAAATAAAATATTGTATAATGATACAGTGTATTTTATGACATCCCAATGACCCAATAGTTATGTAATAAAAATTATAAATGTTTTCTTCCACCAAATACTTTTTTATCATTTAAAATAATGTGTTTTTATATTTTTTAGATATATTAATAAAATAACGGTAATCATCCATGACTTATAAAATATTATAAGATTTTAAAATAATTTCCATCAGTGTGTACTCATCTCCAGATAAAAAAAGATTTATTTTAATATAATATGTCCATTTCCTTATAAAATAATGATTTCTACTACCATTTGGCAAAAACATATGGGAAAATCCATGGGATGGATGGTGGTTTTGAATATTTTATTATATAGTATCCAAAAACCATAATAATAAATAATTCTCCACCTTTCCTATATAAATGCTCACAAGAACCCCTTCCTCTTCACTCTAACTACACAACCCTCTTCAACACTCTTCTATCTACATATTAGAGTCCTCCCAATATGCCCCATATCTTCCAAGAAGCCTATCCCAAGCCTTTCAAATCACACATCTATAAAAGAGATATTCTACACTCTTATTTTATAAAGAATTCATTTCATGTTATGCATTTTAATTTAATTATTTCATAATGTTGGGATATAATGTTCCTTGATCCCATTAATGTCCTTTTGATTTATAAATAATTATAACTTCTTTCTACTCTAATTAATCACCCTATTATCCTTTATGTACTCAAGTTACTATGTCGAAATTCCATAAGGGATTTTTCTCTTCTTATTTTCATCCCAGAAATTCATTACTATCATGCATCTCGAGTTACATTTCAAATGTTGGTATATTCTACTCCATTACCAATTACATTCCATTTCATCTATAACAGATGAGAAAACCCTTTTTCTCTCATAAAATGATTTTATGAAATTCTATTTGACGTCGTTATGCTGTGGAAATAACACTATGATTTTCCATGCCGAAATCAACGGGCAGTGAATTATAAATACATTTCTCTATCATGATCATACACATTTTATCAAATATACATATTAGTTGTGTATTATATGTTTTTATTGCACATTACATGATCTTAGTATAACATGTTTTGTGAGATGAATTTCTATTGTATGATCTATGTAGCACACTTATGCATGGAATGAATTGATTATGAATGGTGCACCCGAATTGCACTCTAATGCATTGGGTAATGTTCAGTATCATGATTCTCCATTTACAATTTAGTTTTACTCTTGATAACTCTTTTGAAATGTGTAACACCCCAAGCTTCTACGGTACGCTTCTCTTTGAATAATGTGATAGCGTGTGTTGTACGCAACACCGAGTTCTAACACACCATAACCAATCAAAAAAGCTGTTATGAAAATTAATATCTACCTTATGAAATTATATATATTTTATATTTCAAAATGGACTTCATTTTTTGATTCGGAATATCTAATTTAGCCTAAGGTGAAATTTTGGTACTTTTCGGATAACATTTATATTTTGATTAATAATGAAAATTACTAAATTTTAATTAAAAACAACTTTTTTAATCAAAATAATTAATAGTGATAAATTATGAATTTGAGTGGTTTTAAAGTATATTTATAATATATTTTTACCATTTAATACAATTTTGGTCATTTGACATAATTTTACAATTAAACCAGATATAAACAAGTGTCAATCTTTTGATAGTTATTATCTCTTAAAACCACGCTTTTTGTTTTAACAACGGGAATTAATTTGAAATTAATTTCTGCCACTTCTGTGTTTTGAATTTGGAAAAATGGATTCCATATTTTTAAATCAGGATGTTAAAATTGTGTAAATATGTAACTTTTATTTTTATACATTTTGAATAATTACTTCGGTAAATATTTTATTTACCATGGTTAAGGATAAATCCGGTAAATAAGGGTTAAAAAAGTAATATTATAATAATACTAAATTACCCTAAAACGTGTCCTAGCCTTATTAGTTGATACATGTTCAACCATAGGAATATTTGGATCGATTTTGGGACCCCATGGAGCCACTGGTAGGTGATAGGGACACTTAATTTTAATTAAGTTAAAATAAGTACAAAAATGACACAAGCAAATATCTTTTAGAAAAGCAATTTTTACATACGGTTATATATGTTGGATTTTCGACTATAAATATTTATTAGAAATCTAAAATGAGTTCCTACATAATTATATTTTATTTATAATTTTTAGACTTTAAATAATTTAATTTATTTATGACAAAATTATGATGCAGTAATTACCATAATAGTGACAAATTAAAATAATTGATATTATAAATACCCAAATAAATATAATTTCAGACTTTTAATGAATTAAACTAATTTTCATGGATAATATGACATATTAGGATTTATTTAATTGACTTTTTTCGAAGTAATAATTTTATTATGACTTTCACATAAATCAACTATTGAATAGTGTCAAAATTGACATAAAAGAGTTTTTTAAAACAAATATTATTTTATTAATTGATATTAAATTCCTAAAAATCTAAGGTTCGGCCAAAATACTTATAACATGATATTTATATCATTAATGGAACACTTGGGGGTCTCTTGGATGTATATAGTAAGTTTATTAACCATATAATATAACAATACAAATAGACATTGTAAAAGTGAAACTAATTAACGTAGAGTTAATACTTAATAATAAGGTTAATATAAGTACCCAAACCTGTCTAAATTCTATTAGTTGAGTGGTGTTCGACCCATACCCACCTTAAAATTTAATTAATCCACTTTTGATCCATTATAAACCTAATATGAATTTATTATAAATGAATATTTCTAGCTTTTCCAAAGGTTCCCCTCACCCCTCTTATAAAAGGGCACTCCTCCTTCTCATTTATTCACACCTTCAAAGCCTTTTGGGTCTGCCAAACTCTGCCCAAATACTCTCCCAACATCCCTCAATACAACCTAGAGGCCTTAGTTTGATCATAAAGACAACCTATGGAGCCGTTTTGATCAAATCAAAAGGAAGAACCCGAAGAAGAGGTAATGTTTTCACCACCCCATTTCAAGTTCTTTTCTTCTTCCACTTCTTCATTAATTGTTATTACCATTATAAAATAATAACTCCAGTATAGTATATATAATGTGATGTTATTGTAAATATGGTAAAACAATATTCAGTATTCTATCCACCCTTTGAATAACATGTCACCATACGTGTGTACGTACGGCTTACCGTCTCCACGTCGTGGTGTAATTGTTATTCAATATATTATTATTTGGATGGGTATAATAATGATGTGTAAATCATGTAAATAATAAATATAACATGTTAATGATTCTGTATATATGATATTCCATCCATTTATATATTATTTTAATATCAAAAGAATGATATTGTCGCTCGTGCGTACGTACGAACTACCGTCTCCACAAACGCGATGAGATTCATTCTCCACCGTATCCATTCAAGTATAATTATCATTTGATGATTTAAAAATGATGTTTAAGGACTTGATATCATTCTGGATATGAATAATATACAACTTATCCATTACAAACATGGCTTACGTAACAAAACATATAAAAGAAAATGAGTAAGTTAACACCTGAAACAACTATAATACTAAGATATTATTAACAAATAAATGTTAAAAGAGAATATATGATATCATATTAATGTATAAGATTATTGTATAATTTAATAACAATTATTTCACCATTATACAAGAGGTTAACCTACCCCAACCAAAGAAAAGTACAAGGTAAGGGTTATTTCACAATCTATTCATTATCCGAGGTTGTTTTTACATAATAATCTACTGGGATCTCTTTATCATCCACATCCATGTTTCTTAAAATTGTATTTCAAAACATTTTTACTATTTAAAAAAATATGGGTTAAATTCATTTATACCCTTGTTTGACTTTTTATAAGAGATTTATAAAGGAATCTTTCCGTCGTTTTCCAAACAAGGTACTTTTAACCTTTTTGACAGAATTAAGGTAAGAATGTTTTTTTAACTTATACGGAGGGTGTGGTTATTTTCCGTCATTATAAAATTGTCGAATCTTCCCTTACAAGAATATAAGAATATTTTCAAAGAAAATGTTTTATTTTATAAATATATGAATTTTAAATTATTTCAAAAATAGAAAGAGATATTTCTCTAAAAAGACTTTTGATTTCATCTATGTCAACATCCTTTGATGGATTTTACGCTTATTTGAAGTTGATTTATTATGATACAAAACTTCTATATTGTATTTATGGTTTTGTGATATGTTTGACTATGGATGTGCTATATTTATACCATTCATAGTTTATGGTGAAAGTATTGACATTTCTTATGCTAGTTTTGATATGAATGTGTATGTTATGTTTAAACCTTTTCATATGGGAATGCATTGGACTTAATATGTGACGGGTGGAGCCCGCTATAGCTCCTCGATGCATCGGTAGGTCTCATGAGACAAACTATTGTCTTGTCACAAGGCATGGACAAAATATTATTTGTAGTCTTGGCACAAGGCCTTGGCTATGTGGTTATGATAGTCTGACATTATGCATTCCATCATTATGAAAGTGGTTATTGATATTGCATGTGATTATTCGATTAGTAGAATATCCATGTGAATAAGTAAATGGAATTACTTCATTTTATTTTTTCTATACTAAGTTTAAGTTCATGTTTAAAAGGATTTTTTTTATACATTTCCTTAAATGTTTATTCTTATTTATGAAAGTTTCTGCTATATTGTTATCCTTAATGGGCATTTGAGCTCACCCATTTTCTATGTTTTATTTTTCCCAGGGTATGAAGATGTAAATTATGAATTACCTATAGGGATAGTATATGGGGATATGAGTGTGGAATATGATGAAAAGATGATGTTTTAGTTTTCATTTTTATGATGTAATGTAAGACTTATGAATATATCTAGTGTTTCCAAGTCCACTAAACCAATCGGTCTTTAGAGATTTGATCCTTCTTTTGATCATGCCAATGTTATGTAATAATGCACCGACTCTAGGTAACTGGGGACAGGGTGTTACAGTTGGTATCAGAGGAAGTTTAGTACAAACCATGGAAGCTAGATTTAGATAAACTCTGATTAGAGCACGTAGACCTAAGATGAACTTTGAGGATTAGTATAGAAGAACTTCCTATAATTTTGGTATTGTAGAGATTTTGTGAGATTTCTTAGCAATGCATCCCTATCTGGATACGAGCAGGTAGAGGCGGCTCTGGCACAGATGTACCTAGGGGTAAAACCCGAAAACACCGCTTTGAGCTAGACTCGAACGGGAACTGGTGCATGACAACGGGCCTTGCTGCACTCTTGGTTACGACACTCCTGGGGGATATGCTTAGGATAACTCTCATTTTCATTACAAATCATTATGAAGGGTTTATGAGTATATAATTTTCAATGAATTTTTTTTATGATTATGGATTATATCCATAAATAGTTCTATTTATGTTAAGTGTTTTATAAGAATGGGATTATGTATTTTGATTCATAAAAAATCTACTTTATGTCATTGTTTTGAAATGGCGCCTAGTGGAAGAAATGGAAACTGTATCAATGCACGCACTCCATGTGGGGATTTCCCTCCTGGTCAAGATAATTATAGTGGAGCTGGTGATGCAACTGGTGCCAATCAGCTAATCACCATACTGGGAGAACTCACTCAGGTTATGAATAATAACCTTACCCGTATGGAGCACCCTAATCCGCAGCGTGGCGGATCAATGTTAAATAGATTCATGAGGCAACAACCAACAATGTTCAATGGGTGTACAAATCCCTTTGTAGCTGAGAAATGGATATTTTCCCCAAAGAAAATATTTCAGGAATTGGGGAGTAGTGAAAGGGAAAAAGTTATCATGGTAGTTTACCGCCTCACTGGAGATGCTGATCAATGGTGGTCATTGATTCAAAATATGAAGGAAGATGATGAAGTATCAAATATGGAATGGAGGGAGTTCAAATATCTGTTTTTAGAAAAATATTTTCCTCGCGACCACCGAGCAGGTATGGAAAGGCAGTTTCTGAGTCTAAGACAAAAGGAGGATGAGAATGTCGCAAAGTATGAGGCTAACATTACAAGGTTAGAAAGGTATGCTGAAGATTATATATGTAACCCATGAATTAATATTTATCATTTCATTGATGGGTTAAAACCATTTCTCTGTCGAGTATTAGTATCATAATCTTTTTCATCGTACGAAGACATTGTCTCATGTGCTATCAAGACCGAAAAGGAATTCTCTAAGTCTTATGACTTTAAAGCAAAACAAGAGAAGAAGAGACCTGCTGATCAATCAGGGAATGGAAATAAGGAAAAGAAGGGAAAGTTTGAATATCCATTATATGGTAAATGTGGTAAGAAACACCCCGGTACTTTCTTGAAGAGAACAAGAGTCTGTTAGAAGTGTGGTGAAAAAGGCCACCAAGCTCGTGATTCAAGGGGAAGAAGGAAGCTACCAATTTTCAGTGCTACAATTTCATAGAGATGGGGAGTTATGAAAATAAATATCCTAAGAGTCAGGAGAACATACCTTAGAAAAGGCCAAGAGATCAAGGCCAAGCTTATGCTATCACTACTGCTGAGGTAGAAGCTCCAAAAGATGTGGTGGCAGGTAATTTAATGGTTTCCTCAAGTTCAGCACATGGATTATTTGATTCTGGATCATCGCATTGTTTCATATCTTCCTAGTTTTCTATGAAAATTAGATTTTTACAATTTGATTTAACAAGGGAGTTTTCAGTTAAAACTTCTAAGGGAAGTATCATTGCAACAAAATTTTGTGAATCAGTCCCCATTAGAGCACATAAATGTTCTTTATCTGCTGATCTCGTCGTCATACCTATGATTGAGTTTGATATAATCCTCGGTATGGACTGGCTTTCGGACTATGATGTGAATATTTATTATAATAAGAAAGAGGTTAAGATTCTTGATGATGATGATAAGGAACACCATATCTTTAGAGCATAATTGTCACCACCTAATTCTTATTTAGATCCACCCCCAGTAGCTCAACTAAATTCAATTATTGGGGAGGAAGAGAATGACATAACTGTGGGCGAGGAAAGGAATGTTAAAATAGAGGATGTACCTGTTGTGAAAGAATTTGTAGACGTATTTCTGGAAGATTTATCTGGACATATCCAGAACAAGAAGTTGAGTTTTCCATTGATTTAATTCCGGGATCAAGGCCTATATCAAAGACCCCTTATAGAATGGCCACATTAGAATTAGTTGAACTAAAGAAACAAATAGAGGAATTGAGTAATAAGGGATTCATTCGCCGTAGTGTTTCTCTATGGGGAGCCTCTGTTCTTTTTGTTAAAAAGAAAGACGGATCTATGAGGTTATGTATCGACTACAGGAAGATCAATGCTATAACAATAAAGAACAAGTATCCCCTACCACGCATTGATGATTTATTTGACCAAATACATGGAGCACAATACTTTTCAAATATTTACCTTCGATCTGGATACCATCAGTTGTGTGTGAAGAAGAAAGACATTCCAAATACAGCATTTCGAAATAGGTACGGGCATTATGAGTTTATTGTAATGCCTTTTGGATTGACTGATGCACCCTCTGTATTCATGGATCTGATGAATAGAGTTTTTAAGGAGTATCTCGAGGAATTTTTGGTGGTATTTATTGATTATATCTTGGTATACTCCAAAAGCTACGAAGATCATGAAAATCACTTGCGCATTATCCTGAAGACTCTGAGAAGACATGAATTATATGGAAAGTTTAGCAAGTGTGAATTCTGGCTTCATGAGAATTCTTTTCTTGGCCATATTTTCTCTAAAAATGGAATCTATGTTGATCCTTCTATGACCAAGGCAATCCAATAATGGCCAGAACCTACGAGTATAACTGAGGTATGTAGTTTTATTGGTTTGGCAGGTTATTATCGACATTTCGTCCAGAATTTTTCCCGATTGGCTAACCCATTAACAAAGCTCACACGTAAAGGGGTTAAATTTGTTTGGACAAAAGAGTGTGATGAATGTTTTGAATAAATGATGAGAAGATTATTCAATGATCCTATATTGGCTCTACCATTGGGGAATGACGGGTTCTTTATTTATAGTGATGCATCGAAGAAAGGACTTGGTTGTGTCCTTATGCAGAATGATAGAGTTATTGCCTATGCATCACGACAGTTGAAAATTCATGAAAAAAACTATCCTAATCATGATATCGAGTTATCTGCTGTGATCTTTGCTTTAAAGATATGGAGGCACTACCTCTATGGTGAAAAATGTGAGATTTATACGGACCACAAGATTTTGAAGTATATTTTCTCACAAAAAGAACTCAACATGAGGAAAATGAGATGGCTTGAATTACTCATGGATTATGATTGCACGACACACTACCACACAGGAAGGAAAACAAGGTGGCAGATGGTTTTCGAAGAAATGATCATGGAGTTTTGAACAATATGAGAATTGAAAGGGATCCAATTTTCACGGATCTAGTGAAGATGGACTAGGAATAACCATGGAAGGAGAAACATCAATGATTTTTCAAATGGTTTCCAAACCATCCTTACTATAAAGGATTAAGAGTTCTCAGACCGATGATGATGAATTTCAAAAGAAGATTAAAGCTGTGAATGATGGGAGACTGAGAGAGTTTGTGTATGAAGATGGAATATTGAAATTCGGGAAGAGACTTTGTGTTCCCGATAAGCAGATCTAAAAAGGGAATTGCTGGATGATGCTCATAGTTCCAATTTCTATATACACCCCGGGAGCACTAAAATGTATAGATATTTGAAGGAACATTTTTGGTGGGACAATATGAAGAGGGAGATTGCTGATTTTGTGTCAATATGTATGGTTTGTCAACAAGTGAAAGCTAGAATGCAACACCCTGGAGGAGTCATGCAATCTCTTCCCATACCGGAGTGGAAATGGGACAATATTACGATGGAGTTTGTCATGGGGCTACCAAAGACTCCTAGAAAGAATGATGTAACATGGGTTATTGTTGATCATCTTACCAAGTCAGCACATTTTCTTGCTATAAGAGAAGATCTACCACTGGAAAGTCTAGAAAGACTATATATTAATGAAGTTGTGGACTTCATGGAGTACCCCTATTGATTATTTCTGATCGTGATCCCCGTTTTACTTCAAGATTCTGGAAGAGTCTTCAGAAATCCCTGGATACTGAACTTAATTTGAGCACTGTCTACCACCCTCAGACAGATAGACAATCAGAATGGACTATTCAAACCTTAGAAGACATGTTGAGATCCTGCTCACTTGACTTTCAAGTTATGTGGGATCAGTATTTACCTCTGGTATAATTTTCCTATAAGAATAGCTTCCATTCTAGTATTCAGATGGCACCATATGAAGTGTTATATAGAATTAGATGTCGCACACCAACCTGTTGGGATGAAGTTGGTGAAAGAAAACTTATAGGTCTAGAACTGGTGGAGGAAACGATGGAAAAGGTGAAGGTAATGCAAAATCACATCAATGCAGCTCAAAGTAGGAAAAAGAGCTATGCCGATAATCGAAAGTAGGATTTGGAATTTCAAGTTAGTGATCATGTTTTCCTGAAGGTATCTCCATGGTAGGGAGTCATATGTTTTTGTAAAAAAGGTAAATTGAGTCCCAGGTACATTGGACCTTTCGACATTATAGAATGAATTGGGGTTGTAGCTTACCGATTGGCAATGCCGCCAAGTCTCTCCAAAGTTCACGATGTGTTCCACGTATCTCTGTTGAGAAAATACATGCCTGGCCGAACGCATGTACACACCTATGAACAATTAGAACTGGAACCCGATCTGTCTTATTGTGAGGAGCCCGTCAGGATTCTTGATACGAGATAACATGTAATGAGAAACAGGACGATGCGTCTGGTAAAAGTTTTGTGGAGAAACCATAAGATGGAAGAGACAACGTGAGAACCCGAGGAACTTATGATGAAGAACCACCCGAGTCTTTCCATGTGATAAGTATTCTAGAAATTTCGAGGATGAAATTATTTAAAGGAGGGGAGAATGTAACACCCCATGCTTCTACGGTACGCTTCTCTTTGAATAATGTGATAGCATGTGTTGTACGCAACACTGAGTTCTAACACACCATAACCAATCTAACTAGCCGTTATGAATAGTAATACCTACTTTTTGAAATTATATATATTTTATATTTCAAAATGTACTTCATTTTTGGATTCAGAATATCGAATTTAGCATAAGGTGAAATTTTGGTACTTTTCGGATAACTTTAAGATTTTGATGAATAGTGAAAATTACTAAATTTTAATTAAAAACAACCTTTTTAATCAAAATAATTAATAGTGATAAATTATGAATTTGAGTGGTTTTAAAGTATATTTATAATATATTTTTACCATTTAATACAATTTTGGTAATTAGATATAATTTTACAATTAAACCGGACATAAACAAGTGTCTATCTTTTGATAGTTATTATCTCTTAAAAACACTTTTTTTGTTTTAACAACGTGAATTAATTTGAAATTAGTTTCTGAAACTTCTGTGTTTTGAATTTGGAAAAAAGGATTCCATATTTGGAATCAGGATTTTAAGATTGTGTAAATAGGTAACTTTTATTTTTAGACATTTTGAATAATTATTTCGGTAAATATTTTATTTACAATGGTTAAGGGTAAATCCGGTAAATAAGGGTTAAAAAATAATATTATAATATTACTAAATTACCCTAAAATGTATACTAGACTTATTGGTTGATACATGTTAGACCATAGGCATCTTTGGGTCGATTTTGGGACCCCGTGGACCCACTTGTAGGTGATAGGGACACTTAATTTTAATTAAGTTAAAATAAGTACAAAAATGACAAAAGCATATATCTTTTAGAAAAACAATTTTTACATAGGGTTATATATGTTGGGTTTTCGACTATAAATATTCATTAGAAAGCTCAAAATATTTCCTACATAATTATATTTTATTTATAATTTTTAGACTTTAAAAAATTTAATTTATTTATGACACAATTATGATGCAGTAATTACCATAATAGTGACACATTAAAATAATTTATATTACAAATACCCAAATAAATATAATATGAGAATTTTAATGAATCAAACTAATTTTCTAGGATAATATGACATATTATGATTGATTTAATTGACTTTTTTCGAAGTAATAATTCTATTATGAGTTTCACAAAAATCAACTATTGAATAGTGTCAAAATTGACATAAAAGAGTTTTTTAAAACAAATATTATATTATTAGTTGATATTAAATTCATAAAAATCTAAGGTTTGGCCAAGAAACTTATATCATGATATTTATATCATTAATTTACCACTTGGGGGTCGCTTGGATGTATATAGTATGTTTATTAACCATATAATATAAAAATACAAAGAGACATTGTAAAAGTGAAACTAATTAACTTAGAGTTAATACTTAAAGATAAGGTTAATATAAGTACACAAACATGCCTAAATTCTATTGGTTTAGTGATTTTCTACCCATTCCCACCATAATATTTAAATAATCCACTTTGGAGCCATTATAATCCGAATATAAATTTATTATAAATTAATATTTCTAGAATTTCCAAAGGTGCCCCTCAAACCTCTTATAAAAGGGAACTCCTTCTCATTTATTCACACCTTCAAAGCCTTTTGGATCGGCCATACTCTGCCCAAATAAACTCCCAACGTAACTCAATACAACCTAAGGGCCTTAGTTTGATCAGAAAGCCAACCTATGGAGCCCTTTTGATCAAATCAAAAGGAAGAACCTGAAGAAGAGGTAATGTTTTCACCACCCCTTTTCAAGTTCCTTTCTTCTTCAACTTCTTAATTCATTTTTATTACCATTATAAAATAATAACTCCATTATCTTATATATACTTTGATTTTATTATAAATATGGTACAACCATATTCAGTATTCTATCCACCATTTGAATAACATGTCACCATACGTGCGTACGTACGACTTACCGTCTCCGCGTCGTGGTGTAATTGTTATTGAATATATTATTATTTGGAAGGGTATTAAATGATGTGTAACTCATGTAAATAATAAATATAACATGTTAATTATTCTGTATATATGATATACCATCCATTTATATATTATTTTAATATCAAAAGAATGATATTTTCGCTCATGCGTACGTATGGACTACAGTCTCCACAAATGCAATGAGATTTATTCTCCATCGTATCCATTCAAGTATAATTATCATTTGATGATATAAAAATGATGTTGAAGGACATGATATCATTCTAGATATGAATAATATACAACCTATCCATTACAAACATGGCTTATGTAACAAAACATATAAAAGAAAACGAGTAAGTTAACACCCGAAATAACGATAATACTAAGATATTTTAAACAAATCAATGTTAAAAGATCATATATGATATCATATTAATGTATATGATTCTTGTATAATTTAATAACAACTATTTCACCATTATACAAAAGGTTAACCTACCCCAACCAATTAAAAGTACAAGGTAAGGGTTATTTCACAATCTCTTCATTATCTGAGGTTCTTTATACGTAATAATCTACTGGGATCTCTTTATCATCCACATCCATGTTTCTTAAAAATGAATTTCAAAACATTTTTAATATTTAAAAAAAATATGGGTTAAAGTCATGTATAACCTTGTTTTACTTTTTATAAGAGTTTTATAAAGGAATATTTACTTCATTTTCTAAACAAGGTGATTTTAACCTTTTCGACAGAATTAAGGTAAGAATGTTTTTTTAACTTATACGGAGGGTGCGGTTATTATCCACCATTATAAAATCGTCGAAGCTTCCATTACAAGCTTATAAGAATATTTTCAAAGAAAATGTTTTATTTTATAAATATATTACTCTTAAATGATTTCAAAAATATAAAGAGATATTTCTCTAAAAAGAGTTTTGATTTCATCTATGTCAACATCCTTTGATGGATTTTACGCTTATTTGAAGTTGACTTATTATGATACAAAACTTCTATAATGTATTGAAGGTTTTGTGATATGTTTGACTATGGATGTGCTATTTTTATACCATTCATAGTTTATGGTGAAAGTATTGACATTTCGTATGCTATTTTTAATACGAATGTTTATGTTATGTTTAAACCTTTTCATAAGGGAATGCATTGGACTTAATATGTGACGGGTGGAGCCCGCTATAGCTCCTTGATGCATCGTTAGGTCTCATGAGACAAACTAGTGTCTTGGCACAAGTCCTTGACAAAATCTTATTTGTAGTCTTGGCACGAGGCCTTGGCTATGTGGTTATGATAGTCTGGCATTATGCATTCCATCATTATGAAAGTGGTTATTGATATTGCATGTGATTATTCAATTAGTAGAATATCCATGTGAATAAGTAAATGGAATTATTTAATTTTATTTTTTCCATACTATGTTGAAGTTCAAGTTTAAAAGGCTTTTGTTTTAGTTATACATTGCCTTAAATGTTTATTCTTATTTATGAAATTTTCCTCTATATTGTTATCCATATTGGGCATTTGATCTCACCCCATTTCTATGATTTATTTTTCCCAGGGTATGAATAAGTAAATTATGAATGACCTGCAGGGATAGTATGTGGGGATATGAGTGTGGAATATGAAGAAAAGATGTTGTCGTAGTTTTCATTTTTATGATGTAATGTAAGACTTATGAATATATCTAGTGTTTCTAAGGCTACTAAACCAATCGGTCTTTCGAGATTTGATCCTTCTTGTGATCATTCCAATGTTATGTAATAATGCACCGAATCTAGGCAACTGGGGTCAGGGCGTTACAAAATGAGATTTTACTAATGATAATTCATGTTCAATTAGGTTTTAAACAGTCTAATACATGTGCGATGAGACATTTCTCATGTTAATATCAGATTGTATATTGTTGCCAAATTTTTCATTTCACGATTTTAACTCTTTATCATTCCTTTATGTTCATATTTATATTATGCTCCATTATAATTCCTATTATCTATCATTTTTTTCATCATTTTATACCATTTTTATTACCTTACTGGGCATTATATATCACCACATTCTTATGTATGTCTTCATGTTATCCCATGAAATTCTATGCATGAAATAATTTTGTGCTCATGTAAAAGAATATTTCCATATTGATGTAGTATATCATGTTTTTTGTTGTTATGTAATATCCATAATTTCATGATACACTATACCACTCAATCTTACATGTTGTATAATATGAATGTTTATATAATAAATGATGTTTAAATATGAAATAAAGTTAATTATTTTCATAGTTGGAATCAAATGACATGTTTAGTTATTTAGGGGATTAGGATTTAAAAAATGTAGTGGAAGCCTTAGATATAAGACTATGTATATGGAATGAATCATAAATTTTTTTTACTATCGAGTATGTGGTTTATTATAAAAATAAATTTAATGTGTATATAAACATGTATAGGTGGATCTATCACAAAAATGTGTAGGGGTAAAACATAATAAAATAACTTTGAACTATAATCAAATGGGATCTGGTGTGCAACAATAGTCTTTCCTGCACTCTTGCATCGACAAACATGGGGGATAAGCTTTGATATATTCATAAGTATTGTAATTACCATTATATGTGGGTAGGGGGAAGTAAATTAGAATATATTTTAGGAATTTGACCTTCTATAACATAGATCGAATCTTGTAAATTTATAAAATCTTTTGTTGAATGTAATTTTAATTTATCACAATAATGTCAAATGTTTCCCCTTTCTGTGTTTAATGGTATAAAATATTTACCCCTAATTTTCATTTTATTCTAGAAATAGATGGTAATATGAGGTACATGACTAACAAATGATATTAATATCAATGTGATGACTGCTGTACTGAGATCCCCAATCCAATCTAAGAAGGAAAAAAACTATGTCATGATACTCTCTCAGTTATGTCAAGTTTCAAAAAAAAACCTAGACCAAGAGGAACATCCATCACCCATTGAATGAACAAGTCCAAATCCAGAGCTTCATGAGACAAAGGCTACTATATTAAATTAATATTACGATCCCTCAGTAATAGATAAAAGGATAAATTCCATTGAGAATACATTCTAGATCATTCAATGTGATTATCAACATATGGTTCTTCTAGATTCTTATCATATGGAGGGAGATGCTAATAAATGGTGAACATTGATAAAAAATATAATGCCTGAGGAAAATATTGATGAAATGAAATGGAAGCATTTCTAGAAAATTTATTTTGATAAATATTTTCCTTAAACCCTACATCATTTATTTTAATGTGATTTCCATTCCATCACGAAAAAGGATGAAGAATATATTATGATGTACAAAGAAAACTTTACAACAATTACACGGTACACCTCTGGTTCTTTCGTCACCCATGAATTCAAGGTTGACCACATCTTTGGTAGGAAACTTTCTAGAATACAGAAAGCCCTGAGGATCCATGACATTGATATTTAGGGGGAAATTCATTAATGTTCCCTCAAATTCCATTTAGTGATTATAAAATATCATGAGTAAAATGGGGATAATATTTTGAATTTAAAAATTAATTCTAGACATTCGTTTGATAAATACAACGATTATATGAAATTCATGAACCCCGCTTCTCAAAATTGTAGATAAAATAATCGTGGATATTTTCTAAACGAATCAATGAAATGATATTTGTTTGGGAGTGAATGAAAAATGGATTATAATTTCCAAAAGATGAAACCCCTAAATGAGACATTTGAATGGAATTATTCGGTCATCCCTTAATGCATAATTCATTGTAAAAACTGAAAATAACTAGGGAACATTATGATCCAATTCCCTACGAAAGGTTTAATTGTAGGTAACCGACAATATCCATAGTAGAGAGTCAGATATTTTTCCATTACAACCAATGATGTGAATACTGACCACGATGTGCTAATAGGTACACTAGTTAATCATTCAAGAATAGGAATCATACTTTTTGATTTTGATTATTTTCATTCTTTTTTATATCCGAAAATTTTAGTAGAATAATCCAAATACCACAAAAATTTTTGGAAGCATATATGTTGACGAAAATGAAAAAAGGGAATGTTATTGCATCCTAGGTATATATTTCCAACCCTATCACAATTTCTTGATTGAAATTCCCAATGAACATCATCATACTCTCTCTACTATAATTTGGGAAAATTATTGGCTTGGATTGTATTTACCTATTTAGATCCAACATAAATTTCCATGTGAGGGATATCACTAACTATAAGTTGAATCATCCCAGATTCTATACAATTTCTAGAGGGATGATGAATTTTATTTAGCACCATCATCTCAAGAATGGATATAGTTGAACTGTGGGAACTTGTCCCTTTCAATGATGATTGAATCTATAGAGAAAAACATCCTCAGTGTTATACATATTTTTCTGGAATTCAATGATGTATTTCTTGAATAATTTTAGTGTCTTCCTCTTATAACACATATTGAATTCTTGATTACTATTTTAATTGGGGCATTACCATTATCCAAAAATAAATATAGAATAGATATTATGGGGCTTGACGATCTAAATGAATCATCTAGAATAGAATCTGGATAACAGGATCATACACCCATGTGTTTCACTATGGGGTGGACTAGGCCTATTCTTCCAAAAGAAGGATGAGTCAATGTGAAATTGCATTGATTATCATGAGATAAGTAATTGAGTAAAAAACTAGACATGGGTGTGAGTTCAAAACGGTGAGACATCTGATGTACAGTGTCTCCAGAACTGTTTTATATTTATTTTTCCAAATATCCATATTTTTATAGTTTCTCTAATTTAACGCTTTCATTGATGTGAAATGAATTTATGACCTTCTATTCAGGGATTTACAGAAGAATAAAATCCCATAACTCCTATATTTTTTTTCCTAAGGCCCTGGATAAATTTACCTAGTAAAACCTTGGGTGTTTAATATGATTTGATTTTAATGGAAAATCCACTGTATCTTAAACCACTTCTCTATTAAATCTTTTAATGGGACAAGATATATTCCTACCTTGTTCTTTCTCCTTATTCATGGGTTTGAGATGCTCGAACCATTCCATCCTTCCACTAGGAATCGTGAGATTAAACTTTTCCTACAGGATTGGCTTCGCCCGACGTTCTTCTTGTTGTAAGTGCACCCACTGTTTTGATGCAACTAAGCAGAATTCATCGATCTCCGACATAAGGTATGATTTATCATCGTTCTTTTGGGTTATCATTCTCCTGTTTCTCATTTCCATTTTAAGGCATGTGACCTCCATTCTTGTAATGAAGTTTCTTGGGTTTTGGTTTGTGTGGTCATTCCAGGACATCCTCAAGTGGATGTAGTTGTCACGGGAGGAGGTGATTTCGATCTATTGTGTAGATTGTTCTCATTTAATGATATTTAAATAATTTTTTAATGTATGGGCTCAATAATTCTCTTTTATTATTACGTGAAACTATAGAGTTATCATGTTTTAGCCACGAGATCACAATGGAATTGACATAATAAATTTTTGAACCAGATAAATAAATTGATATCAATCTTATGGTATTGCCTCTTATTTTTTCTAGATAGTGTGTTATACATGCTTGATTTGTTTAGCTATTAGTTCTTGAACAAAAATGGTAAAAAAATACACCGGAATTATTTGATAATTGTATGGATAAAGATAAAGAGAAATGTAAATTAATATAGTTCTTATTGTTTTATTTTTAGATTATAGTCAAATTGGTGATGTAAGAATGTATAATTTATTTGTGATATCTTAATATTTAGGTTTCCCGAATATGGAATCGAAAAATAATAAATCATTTAATTCAGGATGGATTTATGAAATTATTGTTTGATAATTCCTTAAAGGGTTCTGAGTTAACCTCTTTCTAGTTCAATGGCCAAGAGCCCAACCTATATGATTGTTGTTTTCTTGATATTAGTGTTGTGATGTGAGCCCTGATTGCTAGAGTGATATGTGGGGGCATGGAGGCCTACTGTTTTTTGTAGTAGTTGACACAGATAGTGGTGATATGCATTGGTTTTTACATATGAGTGTGAGGGAGGACACCATGGATGACGAAATGGGTTACATGTGAATGTTTGGTTTTCTTCTGATTCTTCTTGGTCGTTAATCTGTTTTACATTCCCCAATTCTCAAGGAATCTGGTCATGCATACCCTACTTCTAAAAGGGGCGAAGATCCGCAGGGTATGCAACATGCTTTATGTGTTTATATTCTCAAGAGAGGATGGGTCTACGCTCTTGTTATAGGCGACAATGACTCGACTGGTAGTTAATCTACTCACCGTGTTGAGCCCCTTTTGTATTGAAGTATAGATTTTTTTTCATGAATGCTTGTAAATATGGGAATTTAATGCTAAATATAAATAATTGAATAAATGATGTTAACCCATGGGGTTTGGAGCATTGTGGGGTGTAATAATGAGGATCTAATTTGAAGGAACAATGTAGTTTGGGTGTGATCCAAGTGAAATTTAATCTGGTATTTTTATTGTTTAATTAATGTTAAAAGAATATATTAACTTAAAGTGAAACTGATAAAAAAGGAATGAAGTGATCTATTAAATCTCATTAAATGATTGTTATCTTATAGGATACCTACTCTTAGAAGTACCATCCCAGAGTCCGACATACATTAGCTGTATTTTAGTCTAAGACTAGGTTATTCCCATAGTGTTGTTGTGAGCTATAGTATATTATATACGTTTTGTGTTTCTATATACTACTCCACACTGTCAGTAAGTTCAACTGACACCCCAGGGATTTTGAGCCCTGATGGGTGTTTTCCCCAACATTCTTGTGGTAGGATGGATGTCTATCTTCCGTCTTTGGCCCCACTCTTTTCTCAGGGTAAGTACTTGTGCTGCTAGACACATTAGTTAGTTTTCCCCATATATGTGTGTAGAGTTCAGTAATGGATAATGGTTATTCACAAACATATATTCTAGATATAGTTTTCTATGGACTGTTATTGGTGTAACATGTATAAGCTGTGATGGATTGAGGATCTTTACTCGGTGTATGGGATGAAATGTCTTGAGGTATAATAACTGATGTAAGATACATGTTATGCCAGCTATGGTGGCTCACAGAAACTACCTAGTTACTTTTCATACATGGGCATTGTGGTTTTTTTGCATAAGGTGGATGTTGTGGTTCTTCTCCTAGGTGTCTGCGGGCAAGCCATTTTGGAGATAGATTCTTAGGACATGAGACGTTTGGGCAAATTAGTAAACCAGTGGGGAAGTTGTAGCGGGGTACCCATGATGTTATTTATTATATATTATACTATTTTATGTGTTACTTTTTGAGATTATCCATGGTGAGGCAGGGAACATAGTATACCTGTTTATGTGATGAGTTAGTTTCACTTGTTGTTCAATGTGCTTTATCATGCATTATTTACATACGCACCAGAGTCTTTGGAGAGGATCCTACTGAGTATACTATTATAATCAACCAATGTATATATAAATTTTTTTTCAGGTTACTTGGATCAGGTTGGAGATCATGTTGGTTACTACTAGCTTGCGGTTGCAGGAGCTATTCGGGGTTGTGGTTGCTGCTTTTTTACTTTCTTTTTTTATACTTGCAGTTTTCCCCTTTTAGTTGTAGTAGTTTTTCATGACATTACATATGTATACATGAGATTTATTTTTTCTTACTGGTTGAGTTGTAGTTGGTGGGTGCTTATGTTATCACTTTCTTCTTTATGTTTCTCTAAGAGGTTAATGAATCCCATTTGTGTGTTCGCTAAACCCTTAGTGCTACTCGCCAACCCGGGGCCTACTGGAGGCAGGACTCGGGGGGTGATTATCTCCCTTCTCACATTACTGGCCCAGGAGGGGTACACATAATGGAGATAGGGTCATGAAATGTTACATTAAATATATTATCATTATAATAATATTTTTATCAAAAAATTATTAGTTTAGTATCAATGAATAGTATCCCCAATCATACATAAGAAACATCCAATGATATCAACAAAGTAAAAAAGTTGATATTTGAATATCTTTTAAAAAATTTACTCGGGAAAATACCCTTTTCCCTATACAATAACATATTCAAATATTTCTCCAATAATAAGGGAATAACTACATTGAAAATAAAATATTGAATGCTTTTATGGAAGATATAAAACCCATGGTGGTAATGATGGAAGTGAATTAATATAATACTATAAATGTTAAATGAAAACATTTTTTATGTCAATTCTAACCATTTCTGGAAAACAAAAATATGATTCCAATAAGGAATTGAGTAAAAAACTAGACATGGGTAAAAATTTTCTAATTAATTATTCCAAAATATATAAAAAATTATTGGAAAACAAATGGATCGAAAATTAAATTCAACCTATTTGATAGACAAAGTCAATTTCCCTTAAAAAATATTCTTTCAATGACATGACTTCATAATGAGATGTAAAATAAAGGAAAATATATATTCTATAGAAATAGGCACAAGAGAGGGAAAAATTATTTTTCATGAGAATTATATCGTGAAATATATTCATTAAAAACATAATCATACTAATATAGTTGAACAATGATATTATATTATACATCATTTAATTATTAATTATAAATTTAATCAGAAACCCCATTGATAAATGATCATTACATAGATATAAAAATCCCAACAACATTAATATGAAGCATGAAAAAAATATATTCATTGGAATTATATACAACAAGTTAAAGAAACACTTTTTGATTATGGAATTTGTCCCACATAGATAAATATGAGATAAAAATACATTTACCTGAGTTATATTTACTTCCCTGAGACTCTATCCTCCTTATATTTAAAGGAGAACCTTTATATATAATCTAGAGGATACTAGGGATTGAATTTTCAGAAGGAAAAAACATATAGAATACTGAGGTTTTTGTTAATTGATTTTGATAGGGGATGGTCAATCAAATATGATCAAGGTATTTTGAAGAAGGTAAGGGGGTGATCTATTCTAATCGATGAGAGGGGGACTCTTGGAAATTAATAAAATATTTAAAAAAAAGACTATCCTAAAATATTCCTCTAATAGGCTAGTTATCTAATGATAGTATAGGATCATGTGTAAATACCATCATCCAAAAACATTTTTATAGGTTTATTTTGTGTTTTAATTATTATTATTTACATTTTACCCCATAGATAACATGATTGTACCTTAACTACAATATTTTACTTTTCACACTTAAATGGTTGTAATTTACATATATGGTAAATATTTTCCCATAAAGCACCAAGGGATTAAATTTTAACAGCTTTATATCTAATATTTCCGCTTTTATTTTTTATAATGTTTTAATAATTTGATAAAATAATATTTTGATAAAATATATTTATGATGAATTTTGAAACAATATAAAAACTTGAATTAAAAGAGGTAAATAAAAATTTGGAATTATAATATAATATAATATACATCAAATATATATAATATTTATCTTTTTAATTCATGGACTGATATAACTCACTCAAAATAAATTAGTTTTAATAGTTTGAAACCATTTATTTTATTTTTCCATTAACTAAATAAATACTATATTTGAATTGATAAAGAATTTATTTTAATAATATAATCACTAAAAAATAATCATAATTGTTCATAATGAATATAAATTCATTATAAAAAATTTTACATTTTGATTCATTCATAACTAGTTTTTGACCCTATGTGAAAATATATGAGATATTTAAAAATAAGAGAGTGACATTTTGATTTTTTTTTTAAATGCTATAAAGGTAATTTTTATAGAAACATGTCCACTAAATAATAAATTTCAATCTTAATGTTATAATGTAATAATTCCATTCATCTAGTAACAATGAGGATGAAAATTTTTGGCCTCATCAGGTAATTTTTACATAGATTTAATTTATTTACAATTTATAGAGGTGATAAATTGCAAGATGATTACATTTCATATTGAAAAAATTATAGGGTAAAATTTATAAAATTTTAACAACATAATTCAAAATATTGAATCTAATTTCCAAGAATCATTTTATATAACTAGAATAAATAATTTTAATAATAAATGAAAATGGAAATGAAATTTAAATTTTACAAATATAAAATTTAATGCATTAATCGTCTGTAATTATTATCCCATGAATAAAAATATATTAACTGAATGCTATTTTTTGGTTAATATATAATATATATATATTTCATTAAATTCATTCTAAATTTTTTATTATTATAATTTTTTATGAAAAAAATATATTGAAAAAATTAGTTTTTTTAAAAAAGTTATTTTTCTTACTGTCAATATTTTTATTTTTTTGTTTAATTAATTAATAACCAATTATTAAATAAAAAAATATATTATTATTAATATATTTAGTCTTATTCATAACCGCCAATATAGTTGCATGAAAAAAAAAATCATAATAAGAAACAAAAATTTTAGTGTATATTATGGTCCCATTATACTTGATGATGAATGTAATACATCATATTGAAGAAATAAAATTATTAAAATAGATATAAATTCTATTATATATTGGTGTTACATTATAACCCTTATAAAATGAAGTTCAATATCAAAATTTATCACCATAATACAAATTAATTAGGATATTTAATTTTCAATATATCATCAGGTTATTATGTGGCTTCTTAGAATTTATGATTCCTCTAGAGAACATTTTATAAATGAGTATTATTGTTCTTCCAAATAATATATATATATGTTCCACAATTTATAATAATTTTCATTCATAAAAATGGTCCTACTCCATTGGTAAAACCACTTGGATTACTATATTTGAATTATCATGTATGTACTTCCATAGGAGAGATATATGGATCACATCCTGAACATGATAGAGCTTTGAAGGAGGAGACACAATATAATCTACCACATATACTAGATTAATGATAAGGAAAGGAATCATATTCCTTGGTTTAACATTTCCTTTCATCCCTAATATCAGAACCTTATTGATTGGAGAAATTTTATGAACAAATGCTCACTAAAATCGAAATCCAAATTACATAGACCATTATCACCATAGCATTTTAATAGACAATAAGATTCCTCAATGGGTTGTTGAATGGAATCATATTTCAAAAATATTTCATTATCCAAATCTGGTCCCAATGTATTTATTTCTCTAAATTCATAACATTGTGTTAGTGTTCTCCGGGTATTTCCATTGAGGTCTTCATAATGAGCCATTATGAGTGCTTTAGAAAATTCTGTAGTATATATAATAACAAACTAAATGGGGGTTTATTACCCAAAAATTGAAATCCGTAGAATGTGATCTAAATATGTCTTATAGGGTATAATTTATTTCTCAGACTCTACATCAATTAAATTTTGTTATGATGTGCTAAAATTTATCTTTGTATATAGACCCTAATGAATACTTTTCAATAACATGCTTGTAAAATTGATATTTTGACATGAAATAATGGAATGTGTTACTCCATACAACGTTATAATATCCACAATGTATATTCGTGCATGTTGACCCTTGAAGAAATATTATTTGATAGTGATTAATTTTAATAAATTCATAAAGAAATCGACAAAAACTGATATTTCATTATTCTATTTAAAATTTTTTGGGAGTTTGATGAAAAAATAAATGGTGGTTTTTTCCATTTATTTTTGGAATGGGTAATGATTGTATCATCACATTATAATTTTTTTAATGTTTATTAACAATATTATTTAAAATGAACAGAGTTACAAAATCTTAAATATCTATCTTTAGTGAAACACACTATAAATATTTTATCATATAATTTTACATTTTCATACATCTATAATGAATAGAGAAAGATGAGTTGTTATCCAAATTCAATAGTTCCTTCTATAAATCTATTATGGAAGAAAAAAATAAAATATCCACAAAATTTGTAAATCTATCCAAATTAAGGTTAAACTATGAATGATTTGTACTAATATTTTCAAGATCTTCATCATTTTTATGCACATCATTAATCAACTCATAAATATATGGTAGAATAATCATTTGGAAATGACATGATTTCTATCCTTCACAATAAATTTCATGATTCATCCTTCAAAATCCATAAAATTTTGGTTATTTTGAGGTACTCTTAATAGATAAGGTAATATGATTCTTCCAACTCAAATCATTAACTGACATGTTATCTTCCTCATTGTGGTTTTGAATTGGATATCCATAATCATCAATCAACTCCAACCATATTCTCTAGCACATATTCAGCACTTTTTATATCAAAATATACATTATAATTTTTTGAGTAGTATATATATCACAATATTCTACATAAGGATAATTCTTATTTATGAATAATGAAAAAAATTAAAACTAATTAAACGAAATAATTATTTAATAATTTTTCAAATAATCAATCAATTTTTGTAGGGGAAAGTAAATAACCATATAATTCTACAGGAGAAAAAATATATGTACCTTCATTTATTGATCAATAACTATTAAAAAGTTTCATCAAATATATGGTAATATGACCATTATCTCACTACAATAATTTTCATCAATTCATTGAAATTTAATTTCGTTCCCGACAAACTAATGATATTATATCACTTAAGAGTTCACAAGGTTACTTTATTAAATTATTTAATGAAATTTCCCACAAAGCACCGATAATATACTCCAAAACCTAGAAAATGACGAATCATTTTCACATTGGTTAGTATGGGTGAACATTTAATAAAATATACTTTTATGAATATTATATCATACTATCTAATGAGATTATATGAACATGAATAAAACATTAAGATTCCAAAATTCAACATAATTCATTTTGAATAATGTGTCTACATCTTTTGGTCCATAAACATAATTATCAAATATTCTTCATTATAATACATTCAAATTTTAAAATATATTTATATCATATAAATAAATTGATCAATGAAATATCTATAGAATATATTCATTAAATCCAAAAATCCATTAAGGGTATTATAAAATATAAAATATATTCAAAATATATTCAAATTTTCCATAAATTGTATGGAATGTTTTGTGTATATCCTCTTTACTAACCCCCAATTGGTTTAATCCAAAATAAATATCAATCATTGAAAAATATTTGTCTTCACACATTTAATATAATAATAAGTAAATAATAAGTACATGATACTTGTTCTTGAATTTATCTTAATCATATAAAGATAATCAATTTAGAGTAACATAGATTAATTTTTCATATTGAATTATAAAACACGGGCACCCTATGTGTGACAAATTTTTCAGAATGAATACTCTATCATGACTCTGTTGGAGATTCTTCTACAATTTGTACAACTCAATTAGGTAAATTCTATAAGGATTAATCTAAATATGTTTAGCACCATGTATATGTTTTATTTTTTAACTCACATCATTGATTTGATTGAATACAAGGAACTTCCTCCAAAAAGACATCAATGGACTCCCACATATTTCAATTATTTTCTATGTCTCTCCCCAAACTTTTGAGATGAATCCCTATATTGAATAGTAATCAATAACCATGTAATCTATTTATTTTAATCATTAGAAAAACAAATTCATTACATTTATTGACATTCATTCATTATTTGGTAATATCAAATTTAATTTATCTTCCTTATAAATTGATGTGGAATTATTTTAGAGAAATCCAATTTATTGACCAGAACATTTATAAATAAATTTCATTTAATTTAACTAAATATTTTAGTGATATAGAAAACACATTCACTTATTTTTATTTATTATATATAATTGGTTTTAAATGAAAATTTTGTATCCTTAACAAAAGAAGTGACGACCACAAATAGTAGGATCATATCCTATGATTACCATTTATTAGAGCTTCTGAGGGACATACCATTTTTGGTATTTTCCATTAAATAATCCAATTTTGATATCCAAAAACATTATCATGAGAGCAACCATTTATGGGAGAAGTTGAATCTCATTGAGATCACAGCCCAAACCATGTTCACCGAATGACCCCGAGAAAGCTCCACCATCCTATACATTACACATTGGGAATATGATGGTGTAATAAGGAAATATATAAAAATACCATAGAATTTTGTTTATCTTCATTTTTTTATATAAAATAATGAATATATATTCAATATATAGTTGTGAAATTGTAAATGATTTTAAAATAACAAAGAAATTTTTTGATTAATATCAAAAATTTTATTATGATATCTATTTGTAAATAATTATTTTATTTTTTTAAAAACTAACATTATAATAAAATATAAATAGTAAATTACTTCCATTAAATATAAATTAACATATTATGAAGTCAAATGTCATTTTTATTAAGCCTTGAAAACTATTTTTGTCAAAATTCGTCAATTTTTATAAAAGAATGTTTTTATTTTTGAAGTGAAAATTTACACAATAAGAAAATAGTTTATGTAAAATTAATTTTATTTTGGGAATATGGATGTAAAAATTAAGCTTTTGTGAGATTTTTATATTTTTATGAGATAATCAATATTTTGGGTAAAAACAAAATACCGTTTAAATACACGGTGTGTTTAATGACATAATAATAGACCAATAATGAAGTAATAAATTTAGTAAAATTGATATTCTTCCAAATAATAGTTTTTAATTTAAAATAATTTCATTTTATATTTATTATATTTATTATGTAAATCCATAGTGAAGGCACTAAAACATATAATATATTTTATGATTTAAAACCATTTCCTAGAACGTATGACCCACTTCCACATAAAAAAGAAAATATTTGAATATTTTACGTCCTTATCCTTTAAAAATAATGTCTACATATCCCCTTGGATAGAAACCATTACAGAAAACTAAGGGATGGTTTGAGTTTCTGAATATTTTACTATGTTGTGTCCATAACTTAACTAATAAACAATTCTCAAACATTTCCTATATAAACCAACAGAGCACCATATAATCTTAACTAAAACTCATTTAAGGTCATATAAACTCTATTATATACTCCCTAGAGTCCTATAAAGTCTTACCATGCTCCTTATAATCCTCTCCTATGCCACTCAGATCAAATATCCATGTAATTGTTCCGTCCATTATCATTTATATCCATGTTTCGTTATATTGTTACACCCATTTATTTTCATTTAAAAATGATAGGGTATATTTTTTCACATCCCCCATATATCCTTATTATGTTTTATTGAGGAGATACCCATTTATATGAAATTTATCACTCCCCTTTACACCTGTTACCATGTCCAAATTCTGTAAGAGAATTCCCTCTACTAATTTCCATTCAATGATTTCATTTTTATTGTGCTTCTAAAATACATTTCATATCTTGGTATATGTCCTTAAATATAGTTTATTATGACCAATTCATGAATATATGAATATATAACGCTTAATATCTCATATTACACTATTTTTGTATTTCTATATGATGTCATTATGCTGCGAAAATTAAACTGCAAATTTCGATGCCAAAATCATTGTGTAGTGAGTAACATACCAATTTATAAATTAAGGGTATTTTATAGTATTTACATATAATTATTTATTTGGGAAATACATGTAGTCATTACACATTACATTCTTGATTAATAAGTTATTATATTGGTTGGATCAATGTTATATGATTTACGTGGCACAAATAAACA
This sequence comes from Viscum album, assembly GCA_963277665.1. Taxonomy (NCBI): domain Eukaryota; kingdom Viridiplantae; phylum Streptophyta; class Magnoliopsida; order Santalales; family Viscaceae; genus Viscum; species Viscum album. The sequence continues at coordinate 1,808,842,706 of OY728136.1, read as the reverse complement.
TGATATTGAAATCATTATGAAGGGTTAACACTGCTAGTGATCCAATTCATTGGGAAATGATAAGTATCATGATATGTCACGTGCAATAAGTGTTTAATCAAGGTAATTAATGTGAAATGAGGGTTTACTCATGTTAATTCCAATGCAATGAGGGTTTAATGATGCTATCTCAGGTGAAATGAGAATTTTCTTGTTCTAATATCATGTTGTATGTTTTTGCATCATTTCCATGTTATGATTATCATGATTTATCATGCCTTTATTTTCATATTTTTTTGACATCCATTGATTTTCATATTGAAAAATGTGTATATTCTTTCCAATGTTATGCCCTATTTATTTCGTTACATGGATTTATATCTCATCCTTTTTGTATGTATGTCCTAATGTTATCTAATTCAATGTTATATACGATGGAATATTGAGTTCATGTAAACGATTATTTCAATAAAATGTGTATTTAGTTTTTTATTTTGTTATGTAATGTTCCTATTCCACAAATATAATATTCCTATCCATATTATGAGTTCTATTAATTGAATGTTATGTAATAAATTAGAAATAAATATGAAATGAAGAGAAAAGTTGTTATAAATGATATAAATGGCCAGGTTTAGTCATTTTTCAGATTATGATTATCAAACTGTAGTGAAATAATTAGGGATATGACTATGTATAAGAAAAGAATGTCAAAATTTCTGTGAGTATATAGTATATTCTCCACATTGAAAATAAATCCCCATATGCATATGAAAATTTAGAGGGGGACTTGAACATATGTATGTAGGTGTCAATCATTAAAACATTGCAATTGGCTAGAGATGGTCGGGAACTATTGTAGGAAAATAGGAATTGAAACACTCTTTGTTTGACACTCCAAGGGGTATTCATTAAAAAATTATTAAGCACAGTATGAACCATTATTAAGTAGTGAAATACCATTTGAATATTTCTTAGGAAATATGCTATGGAGAATATAGATCAACGTCTATAAATTCATATTTTTTGGAGATAACATTAATTTATATACTATAAATTAAATATCATGGGAGTCAACTTTACGTGTTTTCAGGTTTAAAATAATTACCCTGAATTTTCATTTTATTCTACACAGTGTCCTATAATAGGTGCAATCGGGCTAAGAACATTGTAATGATCAATGTGATGACTGATATAATTAGAAGCCAAAATTTACTCGAGTATAAAAACTTATAGTCACGATACTCTCTCATCAAACTCAGTATTTGAATATAATATTTAATCAAGAGGAAATTCTACACCCCTATGAAAGAAAAAGATGAAATAGAGAGATTCTTGAGTCAATGGTATTCTACTTTCAATGGATGATATGGTCCCCTAATCACTATACAAGGGATCATCTACATTGAGAATATTTTCACCATCCTTCAATGATCCAAAAAAGAGTAGGTCCTTCTAGATATTTATTATATAGTGGTTGAAGCTGATCAGTGGTATAAATTAATAAAAATTCAAGTCCTGAGGAAAATATTGAGGTGAAGAAATGAAAGGATTTCTAGAAATTTTTCTCCATTAAATAATTTCCTCACACACCATATCATATGATGGAAATTTATTTCCATTACTATATGAAAAAGGATGAAGAATCTGTTGGAGTTTAGTAAGAAATAATCACAAGACAAGAATGGTATGCCTCTTATTTTTTCGTCACCCCCGAATTCTAGGTTGAACAACTCTTTAGGGGGATAAAACCAAAGTTATGGAAAACCTCAACGATTTGTGACATGTATAGCTATGGGGAAATTGTATGTTGTTACATAAATATTGAGATGGAGATTAGTGAATATCATGGTTATCATGGTGATAAGAATTAAGAAAGTGGAATTTAATTCTTGCATTATAATGGTTACATCCAACAATGGTAAGAAATTATATCACATAGCTTTTCAAAAGTAAAGAAAGTGTCACCCATGAAGTTGCCTAGGGTGATCATAGAAATGAAATTTGTGAGGAAGAGAGGGGATATTGGTGAATACCTTCCAAAAATAGAAACCCCTTATTGTGAAAAAAGAAATGAATGATATGGTCAACCCTCAGTACGTTGTTAGTTGATACATCTTCATGGAACTAGGGAACATTCCATAATAGTGCCCAAAGCCAAGGGTAATTGCAGTTAAGCAACAAGCTCAAAGGTAGCAAGGGAGAGATTTTCTAAACACTACTACTAATGTGAAGGCCGATAATAAAGTCGTCAACGTTATGCTGGTGATTCCATCATGAGTAGTGAACATGTTTTTTTATTTTGGTTCTACCCATTCTTTTACATAAAAAAGCTTAGTAGAACAATCCAAACACCGTCACAATGCATGGAAGTAGAGATGTTGGTGAAAACAAAAAATGGTGAAATTATTGAATTTTATGTATAAAACTCCTCCCCAAAAACAATTTGTGGATTGGAAATCTTAGAGAACTAAATCATACTACATCTAGTGGAATTTTATGCAATTCCATGCATGGATTGGATTTCCATATATAGAGCCATCATAAATTTCTATGAATTCGAAATCACATTCCATAAGGTGAATTGACCTTCAATTATATACATATTACAGGTGGAGGATGATTTTTACTTAGAAACATCATCTCATGAATGGATATTAAAACACTATTTTATTGCATATATTTCTCATGGGATTGATTATACGGAAAGAATCATCTTCAAAGACATTCCTATTGTGAGGAAATTCAGTAATGTGTTTCCCCAAGAATTTTATTGTCTTACACATACAAGAGACGTTTAATTATTGATTGATCTTATAGATGGGGTTTTCCAATATCAATAACTATGTATATAATGGATGTTATGGAGCTAGATGATCTAATGAAATGATTAATGGAGAATCTGGATAATGGGTTTATAAGACAAACTGCATCACAATGGGGTTCACCAATCCAATTATATAAAATTAATGATGGGTTAGTGTGCCAATGCATTTATAATCATGAGCTCAAAAAATTCATGAAAATGATCATGTATACTTTTCTATGAATTGATTGCTTGTTAGATAAAAAATGTGTATCACATCACATCTCCAATATGGATCTATGGTTGGGAGATTACAATGCTAGGGTGACGAAAGATGATTTCCCGAAGAATCTTTTTATACGAGGTATGACTATTATGTGTTCATAGTGATTCCATTTGGAATAATTAATTAACTATCAATATTTATGTATTGAGTGAATAGAGTCTTTAGAGATTACCTCAACAAATTGTGGTAGTCTTTAAAGAAGATATTCTAATATACTCCAAAACCAATGACGACATTATGGGAATTTCATAACTATGTTAGAGAGTTTTTGAAAGGATAATCTCTATAAAATGCACAAAAAGTGTGATTTCTAGTTGAAATAAGTCAAATTCAAGGGGAATATCATCACACGATGTGGGATATATGTGGATTATTCCATAAAAATCAATTGAGGGATGGCTAAGAATGACATATGTGATGGATATCTATAGCTTCTTAGGGTAAACTACATAGTATCATCGATTTTTTAGAAATTTTATCACGATTTTTGATCCCTATATCCAAGATATCATAGAAGGGTGTTATTTTTTCTTCAAAGGATGAACGTGAAGACTGTTTCATGGAGATAAGGAAGAGGCTTATCACTGCCCCAATGCTTACACTACCCATATGTGAGGATATTTTTATAATATTGAAAAAGAATTCAATTATTGAAATGAGATATGTGTTGATTCATATTGAAAAATTCATTTCATATGCCTTAAGGCACTTGAATATTCTTGTGAAAAAGGCTCCAAGTCATAATTTCTAGTTTGATGTTCATATCTTTTTGTAAAAAAATATGGAAGCATTATCTCTTTTGGGAGAACTATGAAATATATAAAGATCAAAAAATATTAAAATATATATTATCATAGAAGGAGCTGGATATTGGAAAATAAATAATGTTAGAGAACATTAAGGATTAGAATAGGTCAATCCATTACCACTCGAGAAATGTGAACACGGTGGTTGATAATCTACGTTGAAAATAACCAGCAATTAAATCTGTTATGAATATTGAAAATGATCCAATATTGGAAGATTTTATGAACATGGAGATGGTAATCATAATTATGGGAACATCATAAGTCAATTCACAAATGATTCATCACCCTTATCTTATGAAAATTTTAATGGACACTCAAAAAGATGATGTTGGAATTCAGAATAATTTATAAAGAATCAGAAAATGAAAATCCATGGACATTAATGTTCAAGAAAAATAAATTATGATATTTGGGTCGAGACTATGTATTCCATCAAATCCAATGTTGAAGAAATATCTCTTAGATAATTCAAATAGTTTAGATTTCAGTATTCACCCAGGTAACATGAAGACGTATCGAGATCTCAAGGAGAACTATTTTTGGAAAAAATGATGATGGATGACATAAAATAAAAATCAATGTCCAAGTTATGTTAACAAGTGAAGGCTAACAGGGTGAAGTCTACGTGGTTGATGAAACTATTTATCCTAGCAACATAGAAAAGGGAAAAAATCACAAGGGGAATTATCACTATACTTCCTAATAAAAACAATGGAAACAACGTTGTAGGGGTTGTTGTGGATTTTCATAAAAATATTTCACTGTCACAACCCATCCCTCAATACCCATTCCCTGACTACCCAATTGCCACCTTCCATATGTAAGGGTTGACAACTAGCACCAGAAATGTGTATCCCTAATACAGGAAGCCATTGCCTTTTAACCGGTACAGACACACAGTACCATAACACAACAAGAAGCAACCACGATATAAACAGCATTAGTAAAAGTGTGTTGAATGTAAATTGGTAGGAATACTAGCCCAAATAAAAAAGTCATAGTTCCATTGGAACGTAAAAATACTACTGAAAAGTGAAAAACAGCTAATAGATGGTACAACAAGGATCCAAATAGATTGGTAGGTACAACTCACGATCAATAGTCCCTGCACCACATCACACCAAATGATCCACCTTCGAACATCATCTAGTCCTGACTCCCTCAGACATGATCAATGTTCTACATTGGCTGCACAAGACATAATAAGGTGATGGCATAGCCCATGTATGGGTGAGTATAACGATAATCAGTAGAGAACTTGAGACCCCCAGAGGTCTCCCTGAGTTCCTAAAAGGGAAAACCACAAAGCAAGTCCTCCATCTCAAAAAAAAAAGAAATAAAAATCATTGCAACTTATGTATATTCCAATAAATAACCTTATGTTTTCAAATCATACTCATCTAACACATGTGGTAAGAATATCACAATGGTATCACCACAAATATAGAAATACCACACAGGTAATAACATGATGAGAGACGTACCACACAGGTAACATAAAAAAGACAACACTACGAAGGTAGATGAACCAAATAGGTAACACCATGAAGATAGAAGTATGGCATAGTTAACACTTTGAAGATAACACCATGAAGGTCAAAGACTGAGATCATAATCATGTATAACTTATGTACACAAGTACAGATGAATAGTCGTAAGCTAGATCATCTTATTATGTTAAAAGGCACTTCTTCTGAACCACACATGATCGAAAGGTAATAAATCATGCTGACCCACAAAGGATCTAGCCTACATAGGATCGGTGTTCACTAACCCACACAGGATCCCTATGCATTGACCCACACAAGACTTGATTGATGCTAACCCATAATGGATCAATAGTTTCTGAAAAATATACGATCAATATTCTTTATTCATGTAACAATATAACACAGGATTCCCATAACCCGATGCACTCGAGTTCTGAAGAATCTTCTCCTCGAGATATTGATCATACGTCGACCACCACTAAGATCCACAAAGTAGTAACTCAAAGGACTTTTATGTCGTAAGGGTTCCAACGTTCCATACGGTGTGTCATTTAGATTATCGGTCTGTGAGTTATATGTGTTTTAGTTCTGAGGTTCTGGTTGGATTCCGGTTCAATCCAACATATCCTTACTCCATATGTCTCCAAAACTGATTTTCAGTATACCAAAAGAAACATATCTATCTATGAATCCCAGTTCCATATATGTTTCTTCAAATCAAGGTATGGTTAAATAGATATAGACCTTTAAATATTGATATGGTCAAGTTGGACATGAGCCTAGGCCGACCCGTTCATGGTCCGACCCGATGGGGCTGGGCCACAGCTGGTTCGACCCACTAGGTCGTGGTATAGCCTGACCCACAAGGGGATGCACAACCTGCAAGGTGGGTGAGGCCCAGTGGGCATGCGGCCCTGCCAGGTGAGGCATGACCCACGGCTGGGTCGAGCGGCGCTCAGTGTCGGGGCCCGCCCTACCCACTACCCGGGTTAGTGACCCTCTGATTTTACAAGCTGTAGCGATGGCTGTTTGGTTACATCCATTTAGGTGGTGCCATGCGGAAATGACAGGAGGCTTTAAGGACACACTGGATCTGGTCTTGTATCCCTTCGTGGGCAGCCTATGTCGCATGTTTTCTCCCACGGAACGTGATGATGCGCCGCACCACCACCTTACGTCGGCCGGTGAACAGGCTGCCTCCCTCGACCTGTCACAGCTGACGAGCCATGGCCTCAATCCCTCGATGGCGAACTACTCACGCTGCCCCCAACTTTCACATCTGGCCAGCTTTCCAACCACATCCTCCGACCGCTGCGGCTGACAAGACACGACCAGCCAGTTCTGGCCTCCTCCTTCATCCCTGCTGGCGCCAATCGCCAGTACCGCTATGTCGAAACACTTTTACGAGTCACCGGGAGAGCTCTGGTGCCAGGTTTCTCCTTTCGAAGGTGTCGTTGAACATCCGGGGACATCATCGTTTCTTCTAGCCCGTCAAAATTTGGTTTTGTCCATCCCAAAGAATTTCCCTTTATGAAAACATAAATTAATCAAGATAGCACATGGACCATGCCTTGTTCATTTGGCCCATGCCCTCTGTGTTAGGTTGATATCAATTGGATAGAATAAGATTTAACAACTCCATAAACTATAAGCAAAAGTAAACCCTACCTCATGAACTATGGAGAACAACCTCAACTGAGGAAGTTTGTTGGTGTTCGGATTTCCCACAATGGGTGTCCAATGATGCTGCTCATACATCGTACATTGGTTCATGGTTCGGTGTCACCTGTCATCACCCACTAGAATCATCTCTGTCCCCCGTGGGTTTTTCATCACATAACCTTATCACCAATTTGTTTCTTGGTGAAGTAATGCATATAAAACTCCCCAAATATATATAAATATAAGAGGGGGTGGTGTCTAACACTCGTGCGATTTGTGAGAGTCCATTTATTGTGAACCTTCTTAATTACAATTGATTTTGTTACATAGTATTTGGAAGGTCAATCCATTTAATGGATTGCCATGTCATTGGTCCAACGCCGCCTCTTGTCTGTTTGAAGAAATGAATGAATAAAATAACATAGTTATTTTATATATTCTTTTATAATAATTAAAATATCTATCTTTTTCACCAGGCCTTCGACGGTCGAAGTGAAGCCTCACTTTAATGAACCTCAATACTATGGATTCTACATTGCCCTCATAATTTTAATATAATCACCATTTCAAAAGTTAGAAAACACCAATCGTGTGTTAACTAAATATTCCTTATAAATTGTTCAAAAATTAATTCTGGGTATACTGGGCCTTAGAATCATGCTTTGTCCATATTTTCATACTAGTATTAATTTTGTATAAATAAAAAAAATTGCATAGAATTTTTGGTTTTTACATTCACTCCACCTTAGGTATTTTCGTCCCTGAAACCCACAACATATATTAAAAAAAGATGGGGGTACTGAGCACGAATATGAACCTTCCGCTCCCATATGCTCTTTCGAAGGTTCCCATGCTGCCTGCAAACACACAATAGAGGTATCGACCAAAAATGAAGGACATGCTCTTGTTGATCCTCAATCTCTAATGGATCCTCCGAAAATGTCTACCATCATCAAATTCAATATCTATGGGGTCGATGATGTCAGATGGGTCATGCACGTATCTCCACAGATGGGATACGTTGAAGATATAGTGCACCCTCTCCAACCACGGTTGATGTTACAAGAGGTATGCCACCTATAATACCCTATGACGTATCATAAATGTTCTGATAATCCTCAGGGATAACTTACCACCTTTCCCAAATCTCCACAAACCTCATCGAGGAGAGACCCGTTGGAAGACATGGTGTCCCTCCTCGAACCCCAAAGGTATCCTACTACCGTAAACACAATTATTCTATCAGTTCAATGTAGTCTTCATCCTATCATGAATGATCTGCACATTCTCAGTGGTAGCTAGTACCATCTTTGGAACCATATGTACTAAATCCCATGAGTCAGTTTATCTTAGAATTGATATGCATATTTGACCGTACAAGTCATCAAATGGTGCCATACCGATATAGGAGTGATTGATTTTGTTTTACATGAACTCCACCAAGGAAATGTGATCCTTACAACTATGACCAAAATATCAGATGCCAGCATGATGCATGTCCTATAGTGTCTGAATGGTCAGCTTTTTCTAACCATCAGTTGGAGGATGAAAGGTTGTTCTCAAATGTAGTTGAGTCCCGAATGCCTCCAGCAATCCCTTGCACAATAAAGATGTAATATGTGCATCACGTTCAGAGATGACCATTGATGGAACCCCATGAAGTAATTATGTCTTTAGTAAATTAAGGAACCCCAATCCCTATACTTATATATACTCTCGAATGGGTAATAAGTTTCCCTAATTTGTGTGTCGGTCAACGATCACCCAGATGAAATCATTTCCCCTGGACGTACATGGTTGTCTTATCATGAAATCAATGGAAATTCCATCCCATCACAAAGAACATGATGCGTAAAATTAATTCATGAGAATGAGGAATATCATAATAATAAAATCATGATTAAATATAGGTAAATGTGTATATGACATTTAAATGAAACATTTAGAAGAATATCACTAAAGTTTATCACTAAGGTGTCATCAATGAAAAATACCATGATTATTCACCATGTTATGGAAAACTTGTTTTTTATAGATATAAAATTATTTACACAATTTATTTGAGTGATATAATGTTACATACATCCTATGTAATAATTAATGTGGGATACAAAGATCATAGTAAATCTACTTGTTTATAAACTTTGGATAATAATGGGTAAGATTATTATCAAAATCATGAAATATAAATGTTTTTAAATAAATGATAATTAGGTCATTATTTACCCACAAAAAGTAAATGTGTGTCTAATATGTTTAAATAAATAAATAAATAAATAATTAATACAACAAGTTGAATTTTAATGGAAAACTAATAGGTTTGGGTTTTCACAAAATGAAAATCAATGAGAATTTCTCATTTAATCAATGGAAATATGAGACGTAAATTATGCAACAATATTAGTATGAAGCGTAGTTGTTGAAAAGGATAAAATGACGGAGAATAATGTTCCCTAATAAAATAATACTATTATTAAATTAATTGGATAATATTTTATAATAAATAAAATTGTATGTAAACTATAATACATATCAAAAAATGGGAACATGAATGGAATGAGAAGTGGATATTTCCCTTACCTTGAAGAATTGTTACTAAAACATGGGATTTGAATGTTATAGGCTTAAAGACACCAATGGGGGATTATTGGGAAGAAATATCACCATAAAATCATGGAGGATTTATATAAATTGATGTTTAATGGTTTAATGGATGTGTTTTTAGAAGAATAATTTAGGGAATTTCTTAATAATTTTAAAATCGTGGTATCTAAAATCTATGTTGTAAAAAATAGAATATCATTGGCTTATATTTGGATTTTACACATGGTTTTGGACATTTCATTCAGAATATATGTTATTATTATCCACTAGAACCAAATAACATTTTTTCATATCCCTTTTGATATTGAAAACATTAATTATAAACAAAATATTTCTTTTAAAATACAATTTCGCATTTTAGTATTCAGAATGCAAACTTATATGTCTTAAAATTGATTATATTATATTAAAACACATAATGTTAAAAATTAACATATATTTAGTGATATATTATTTTTAATTAATCATTACCTCATTATAATAAAAATATAATATCATTAAATTTAGTAAAAGCCATTTTTTTTAATATTTAGGATAAAATATTGGTATTTATAAAATTATAATAAAATCACTATAACATAATTCAAAAATGATAATTTAAAATATAAATTTTATTTCTCCATAATAACTATATAAAAATAAATTTTTTTAACTTTTAACAATTTAAATTTGTATATATTTAAAATTGTAGTATTAATGGCATAAAAAACTTCTCACACATTAAAAATATTATAGTCTATTATAAATTTATATTAACATTTATATTTAGAAAATAGTTCTTTTAAAATAATCATTAATTGAAAAAAATATTATTCTAAATACCATAATTAATTTATAATGTATATATTTTCTAGAAAAATATAACATTTTGTTGGCATCTAAAATTCATTTTTTTAGTTGATCATAATTAATATTATATTAAATTTAAAAAATATTCCTAAAATTTAATTTATGGGATAAATATTTTATTATAAAAATAAAATTGAACATTATGAATCTAATACAATGACACATAACCCATTTTACTCCCTCATATACCATGAAGGTGGTGTGTGTGATTATATTAGTTTCATGTGGTGGCTCAGCTAACAACCACCAAGTGGTAATCTCCAATAACATGAGATTTTCTAATCTGTGATTTTTTTTCTAATCTCAATTGTTCAATCTCAGATTGGTCATGGTATAGGAAGAGACCCAATGACACTACCTCGTCCAAATGATCAACATATGACATTAAAATAGAATGACACCACTGGTTGAGGCCATGGATTCACCATTCTGTATCACTAACCATTTTTCATTAAAATAGATAAACAATAAAAATAATTGAAAAATTATAAACCAAGTTTATATTTTTAAATGTTAATATTTAATACTGTTAATATTGAAAAATGGTTATATTTGATCGATGGTAATGTGAAGGTAGAATCCCAACAGTCACATTTCACATTATAGCCATTAAATATAACATCATTCATTAAATAAAAATTATCTAAAATTTTCCCCTAAAGTTATTTTATGATTTAAATAAATTAATCTTTTTTTAATAATTTATTTTTCATTTATATATTATTGGTTATGGGGATAATGATTCTAGCATAATGGGGAAATCCATAGTTTTCCATTTTTTCATTCTATTTTATATTTTTATCAAGTAGTAACGTTAAACATTTTAATGGGATTCATCGATGAGATATATAAACATCATTATTAGTGAGATGATTTTTTTATTATAATTATTTATCATGTGTATAAAATTATATAATACTAAACATATAATTATTTTGGAAAGAAATATTATTTATAAATCAATGTATTTACATTATTCTCCCTTATGAAATTTCATCCTTGAAATTTCAACTCATTATCATATATTATAATATGTTATTGTTGTTCTACCTAAATGTGTCCAATATATCCCATGTTTAGTCTTTATATTTACGCTTCCCCCACATAAAAATTTTCATTATGTGTATTCCTATTGTGTATAACGTTGAATCTGCAGGGTAAGACCACCACTAAATCCTATTCAAAAGGGAGTTCGGGTTCGTGTTGTACCACCATTAGATTCCTTTAATGTGATAAAATAGGTATGTATATCCTCTAGATTGATACATTAAATACAAAATGGACTTGATATATTATTGTTTGGTGTTCTAGATGATTGTCCACTAGTCCTTTAAGATCAAGTATTTCAAAAGGGATATTGCACCTATTGAAAAGATTCACATTCTTTCTAAATTTCATTACTCACTTCCCAGGTGATATCGTAATGAAATATTATTATCCAACATCAATCTAAAAATCACTTAAATGGAATTAATATAATCTATAATTTTCGTTTTGACTATCCTTTAAATTTTATTGGATTACATGAACCATTTTATTGTATCTTGGACATGTTCAGGTCCATGGTTCTTTTTTCCACCAACTTCACCCCAACAATTATATGTTTTATATCTCATTATATAGAGGGATTCGTATAGTTACAATTATTTCTTGAGAAGAATCTAATGTTGTATGAGAACATAACTAATGGGTATTGTTGATCTAATCCATCCTTAAATTTTAATGTTCATGTTCATGTAATTTACTCACGTTTTTATTATCCCTTTTATAATGGACATTAATTTTGGAGGGATGGGTTGTAATGGAATTCAATTCAGTATTCGTAGAATGTTGAAGACTATACCTGAATTTTTATTTTAACCATGGATGATGATCATAAATGATTTAATGTATTACCAAATTCAGCCATACTACTTTCTTTACATATATCATGTCATGATGGTCAATATTGAAAACCCCTTGAACATAGATGAAATCAGAAGATGTCATCAGTTGATCCATTATATCCTATGTCGCATTGATTCTTTTGGATATTAGTGGTTAAATAGTGATGATGTACATTGTGATAATTTTTAACATCAATATTGTTATAGTTTGTAGTTGAAATATCACTTTAGGATTCTATTTTTATGCCTCAAGTTGATACAACACCATGTACCTTGTTTTGTAGCCATAAATGTCCCTTTTCATATTATACCCCCTAAAATTATCATAAATTTCTCAATAGATTTTTATTTTTCTTGGATGTATATATAATGAATATCTATGTGATTCATCCATAATTTTTTATCAATGGTATATGGGGAAAACTTATCCTTGTATCAAATTTAGTAACACCATATTAATAAATATTGAACCTAGGAAACAAATCATTCATAATTTCCAATATATATGTTTTTATCAATTGAAATTATCTTTTGTCACTAATGATATTAACTATAAATAATGGTTTTGAAATATTTAGGGTTAGGGTTAATGATGTCCCTTACATTATGATTACCATGTCAGATATTTCTCCGGCCTTAAAAAATTTATCTCTTTAAGTCCTCTACATTTTCAATACAACATGGTCTGTATTTATTATTTAATTTGTTACAATGCTTTATATTTTGGGGTGATATTGAATGGAACAGTAATATAATTTCATAATTTCCTTAAATATCAATTTTATCTTTTGACATTTCATATCTGTAAATACATACTTCATACTATCATATTTTTTATAAATATCACATTTCTCCACAGAACTAGAGTTCCTCAATATTTTCAAATAAAATATGATTACATCTCACTCTTGTATATGTTTAGGATAATTATTCTCATCATTATCTAACTATAGATATGCATAAGTAAAAAAAATTCATTTTTATAGAGGACGTATCCATGCACTTTCATTGATGCATCACTATAAATAAAAAATACATTTAGATAGTGGGTTGTGTAATCATAGGTGAAATAAAAATATGTTTTCTAGTTCATGGAATCTTTTTTCACACTCCTTTGTCATGATTAAATTATTCAAATTTTAATCTAACATTGTTAGTAGATTATACGTCCTAATTTTTTTATTCAAAAAACGCCTATAATATCCTACTAATCAATGGAAACTACAAATCTATGTTACTATTGTAGGATGAGGCCACTCCTCTACATACTTTTTCATTATATTGTAAAATAATATTCCTTCATCTGTTACAATGTTCTGTAATAATGTTACTTCATTTAACCAGAATTCCCATTTTATATATTTTCTTTAAAGCTTCTTCTTCCTCTGTCTTTTCAATATAATACATAGCAAATCTCCATGGTCCTCACAGCTTTTGGAAAATATATTTATAGCAACAATAATAATTTCCATGAATTTATCAAGTTTGTAATTAATGAATGTATTCATAAAATCAATAATTATAGTGGGATAATTAGTTATGTAGATGGGAACAATAACAAAATCAAAATTCCCATATCATCGTTGAATGTATTTTTTTTTAACATATTCATTAATCAATATTACTTGTTGATTCCTAGATTGGAGGTCAATCATTGAGAATATTTGACCCACATGAAGTTGATCAAATAAATCATCAATAATTGGTAGATGGTACTTTTTCTTCACAATGATCCCATTTAATTATCTATATTCAATATATATCCACATTGATCAAAAATTTGTCTATATAATGTGAATAGGTACTCCACAAGAGATAATCTATGCTGGATAAATATATTTTAAAAATGGTCTTTCTGTTGATTACTTAATTCTTCCGACACCATGTTTCAAATCCAATATGAGCTCATTGATGTCATCTTGGATCTAAGAATGATTTCAATAGATAACTCTAGATCTATTCACGAGGGACTTCTAGGTAACTCATTAATTAATACATTAATAGTAGTGTTCTACACACTATTGATTCAAGTATAATCCCACGAAAAATCATGACTAACATCATTACTTCTAGAAGCTCCTAGATTGATTCTATATTATTTTCAAACATGTGTGAAATAATGGAATGTGTAGAACTAGAATAGAACTATGTACATTAAATCTTTGAGATAACAAATAATGTACATTAAACAACATCATTTTTATTAGATGCATGCTATTTCTTCATTCAATTAACTTATCGATTACACAATTCCTCATATATCCTTCCATTATTCTAAAAAAAATATTATGTGAAATATGTAACCATTTGGAATTTTATAATAATTTTTTTAATTATTAAATAACAATACATAAATATTTTTATAATATCATCTATTTCCATTTTCAATTCATCGGTCATAATGGTTCATAAAAGGATTCTGATTAGACAAAAATATCCGCTCAGAGGATCATACATGGGGTCTACAAATTCACAGTGTCACACACCAGTTCCAGAACATGTCAAGATCAATGAATCATTTTTTGGTGTTTTCCTTAGGTACATAGGTGCGAGATACTCATCTAATGGTGTTTTCCATATAGGGATGAATTTTGATGGAAACCAATAAATTATTACATACCAAAATATTAAAAAAATACAATATTTATACTTGTCCATATGGTTCTACAAATTGTATTCACGACATAACGTCAAAAAAATGAAACCATCCATTGATACTAACTATGGAAACTCAAATTTTTATTATATTAATATTCCACACATGTGACAGAACAATGGTCATTTAATTTTTAATTTCATTGATATATGGTAAATATTACAAAAATATATATATTAAATCCACATTATCACATCTTTATGGTTTCATCATATGTTACATTTACTACATGTCATATCCTGGGGACATAAATAAAAGGAATGAGGAAATCATGAAGACCTATACTAGAATACAAAAGGTAGAAAAAAAGAATTTGGTCGTGACACATGTGAATAATAACACAAAGAATAAAAATTTGGAATGAACAAGTAGAATATCACAATAATATTAACATGAATAATAACATGAAAATTTGGCTAAACATTTAAATGAATCATTCATAAGTGTATCATGAAGTATTATAATTTTTTTTCTGAAATGAATATTAACATCGATAATCACCATGGTATCGTTAAACATGTCATATTTAGATGTTTTATTATTTACAAAATGAATTAGGGTATTATCAAGGAACCCCCTTAATATTAATAAATTATTTGGATCCACACTTATTTTAATAATTTATTTCAGTAATAACCTTTAGAGAATCAGGAAGGAGTTTCATATCAAAATAATGTCTTAGAAAATTTCATGAAGACATGTTCAGTACATCCTTTTAATACCACGAAAAGGTAATATGGCTTTAATTTATATAGATAAATGAATAAATAAATAATTACTATAACTAGATGAATACCAAAGGTAATGTAATAGGATTGGGTACTCGTAAAAAGAAAATAATTGAGAATTGTTCACATAAAAGAATAAAATTTGTAAAATAAATTCAACACATGCATGGTATAAAACATGATTTGATTAAAAAGGTAATATGAAGACGTACGAAGGCCCAAAACTAATAAAATAATATTTTTACATGAATAGGATATTATTGGAAAAAAGTGATTAATTTTCAAATATAATACACACCATATAAAAATAGATCATGAAAAGAATGTTATTTTTTGACCACCCTTAACTTGAATAGTTGTTCCTAATACAAGATGATAAATCCATGGAAGATTGAGGATACCATTGGGGGAATCCATAAGAGGAAATATCAGTAGATTGTCATGTTTTATGGATTTGGAGTAAAGGGTAACAATGATATGGGTGGATGTTTATATATAAATTGGAGGAATTATTTAATAATTTCCAAATATAGGTGTGGTAATTCTAGGTTGTGGAAAATGAAAAACTATTGGATTACCCATAGATTTTTCACATGATTTTTGGAACCTGAATAACAGTTTCTGATATTATAAACCAACTGAACCAAAAATAATTCCATAATTTCTCATTGGACACAGAACATTAAACATTCCCCAAAATAATGATTTTAATATCAAATTTTCCATTGTAGTCCATGGAATATCACTTACTGGATTAATAATTGATTATAATATATAATAATAATTAATAATAATAAATAAAAATATATTAATTCATGTATTATGTTTAATTACTTAGTTAATTTATATGACATAATTTTGAAGCCATAAAATAAAATTAAAACCCAAATATGTATTTTTATTATTAATGAAGAAATAAATTATTTAAAAAATCTCTATAAATGAACCGTAATCAAATTTCAATAATCCAAATACATATATAAGTTTTATTTTCCATTATAATTTTATAAATATTAAATATTTATCTTATTAATATAAAAATTTATATTTATCATAAAATAAATTTTTTATGGAACACTAGAAATTACGACACATTTATAAATTTTATTGGAACATCAAAAAAGTAATTCATCATTTATATGTAAAAAATTTTTATTTTATTTTAATATTTTATTTCAAAAAATATTATTTAGAATAATATTTTTCATTATAAAATTATATATAATTTTAATAAAAAAACAATTATGTTTTATTTTTCTCTAAAAACCAATTTATCATATCAATCCTAATTAAACATATATTTTATTGTCAAAAACCAATGATAAAATTTAATTGTGAAAATAATCATTTTATTTATACCATTTAAATTACCCTTTATTAATATATGGAAAATTAAAACAACCTCATATTACTATTGTTTATGCCCTTGGGTTGGGGTGTTTGATGGTAGTAGATTCATGTGGCAGATCATCTAACATCGACAGGGTGGAAATCAACATTAATTTGAACTTCTCCATTAATTTTTTTTACAAACATTCAATAATGATGATCAGATTGGGGTTCCTAAAGGGTGTCTTCTATTGATGCCACCTACCTTATAATTTCATTTAAATGGTCTTAATAATGAAGGAATATACCAGTCTAGGCCATCAATTCACCATTTTGCATCAATTATTCTATTTCATTACTATATATAAACACTAATTGAAATTGTAAAATTATAAACCAAAGTTATAGATCCTAGCACTCATATTGAAAAATGGTTATATAATGGTAGAATCTCAACAATCAAATTTCTATTAATACCATATACATAAAATTTCATTATTTCAATAAAGCATCACTTCAATTTCCCCTCTAGGTGATATTTTCATATCAATATATATTGTTTGTTTTACTAATATTATTTTTCATTAATATTGTATTATCCATGTCGGTGATGATTATACATGATTGGGGAGATTCATATTTTCAAATTTTATAAAATATATATTATATTTTCTTCACGTTGTAATGTTTGGTGTTTAAATTCATTTCGTTTCATAATAATGTAATCATCATTTTTATTGAGATAATTTTTTGTTGGTTTCTTATAATATTATATGGGGATAATATAATATTATTTTCAAAGAACATTTATTCAAGAAACCAATTTCATTTAAAATAATTGTGACACTAAAAATATTCAAGAAGATTATGAGAAATTATATGTGTTCTATTTTTGTGATGTTTCATAATAGATGAAATAGAATCCAAACTATTATTCGAGGAATGAATGTTCATGTGAAGGAAAGAAGTATAATTTAATTTAGAGTTGATATTTTATCCATATTTTTGTAGATAAATAAATTATACTTAATAAGATTTCTTGAATTTAAAGACCAGTCAAGCCATAATGAGATTCTTCTATGTTGGATTGATTCTTGTTATGGAGGCCATCTTATTTTAATGGAACTACTAATCCATTTTTAGCTGAGAAATGGATTATGTCTCTTGAAAATAGGTTATTGGATTTAGATTGTAATGAATATGAAAAATATTATTATGGTTGTATATTATTTCAAATGATATACTAAATAATTTTTGAAATTGATCTACAACACTTAAAATACTAAAGAAATTAAAATATAATAATAGATAAAATTTAATTTTTTTTATTTAGAATTACATCCCAATTTAAAAGTGAGATAAAATTATGAGTATGCTCTTCAAATAAATGTATAATATATATGAATGTGATGTGGAGTATAAGGAAAAAATTACATAAGTATATACATATTTTTTGAATATAATAGTATTCAAGAAATAAATATTGAACATTATTTTTATGGTATTGAGGTAATTCTATAAAGGGTACTATTTTCTCAATTATTCATAAAAGAACTCGATTTGTTATAATGTGTCATTATGATAAAGAAGGAATTTTCTAGATACTATATCATTTAGAAAATAAATAGAGTATGAGGTGAGTTAAGCACTAAGGATACGTGAACACATCAAATATGAACAAGGGAATGAAAAAAATTCCAACATTTAAAAATTTTATAGAGAAAAATTCAAGGAAATGCATGAATGGAATATGAGAATGTAGAAAGTGTAGACATAATGGAAATATTAATAACGAATGTATTGTAATAAAATAAACCACTTATACCCTATGAATCAACTATAATGTGGTGGTTTATTATTCAAAATTGTTCCACAAGAATCAAAGAAACGTACCATAGAAGAATACATGGAGATAATGAATAATATGTAATTAAAATAGCTAATGTAGATGTATGGAGTTATGTGGTGAGAGTTACACTTATCATCAACTCTAGATGTGAGAATATTTTTTGTATTTTAGTTTTAACCCACTAATATATATCTAAGTATTTTTAGGGTCATCACAACACAACCTCTATGATTAGATGTTGAGTAGGAATTGAAAATCCCTAAAGAAAGAATGATTTCATTTAATGTATATTTCCAAAATTTCTTAGATTTTTGTGGTAATTTGCATCATAAATATATTTTTATTATTCAAAAAGTTGAAGTTGATATAATTTTGGTAAAATATTGTCAATTTTAATTTAATGGTCACATCAACTGTCGAGGAATAGTGGTTAAATTTGATATTATAGGTCAAATTTTGAATGTATATATGTTTGAGGATGAACCAAAACACATATTGGAGATGACATCTAGCGTTATTGTTTTTTACATATTAATGAGGGATATTTATCTCAGATGGTTTGGGATATACCCAATATTGATGATATTCCAATTGTTCATATGTTTAGTTATTTTAATCCTACTGATTTTCCATTTCTTACATTGAATCATGATTGTGTTTTTCCAATAGAAATCATACCATTCTGTACACCTCTTTCAATGACTCAATATATAATGAACAATGTAAGGTTTCCTGATTCGAAAAAGGTAGTATTTGAGAATATTGATAAAGGAGTTAATTGGAACATTGATTCACCATGGGGGGAACCAATTATCATTGTTAAGAAGAAAGGTGTTGAAATGTTTATTTTAATTAATTATGAGCAATATAAAAATATTTTTTTGATAAAATTATACTATACCCCATATTGATGCTATATTTGAATGATTTTGAGGAGAGAAATATTGTTCCCTAATGGATGTTCAAACTTTATATCTTCATCTTTGGTTAAAGGAGGATAAACCCAATACAATAATCCATATAAGGAATGGTCATTATGTGTTTATTCTAACTCCATTGGGACTTACCAATCCCCCTACTAACTAACTGGATATAATGAAAATATTCAATTGATATTACATTGGTATGATTGCATTTGTTATTATAAACAATATTCTTATATATTCAATGAGAATGGAAGACTAGGAATAATATTTGATAATTGTGATAAAGGCTATAAGTGTAATAAATTATATTCGATATTTTGTAATAGTTACTTTTTTATATAAGGTGCCTTATTATTAGGTCTTATAATTCCAACATATTTTTTATATAATTATAAACATCATTGTTGAATGTAAATAAAACAATTCCCATAAAGAACTATTTTAATGTATATCCATTGATTCCATGGGTTGGATGGATAATATAAATACATAATGAGAGATTTATCATGGCTGTATAACCTAATAACCATGATAACATAGAAGGAGGATTTTTTCTTCTGGATAGATAAATTTGAGGATAATTTCAATGAACTGAGGAAAAGGTTGTTCAATGCAACTATGAATACAATAACCTACGATGGATAAGGTATTTTGATAAATTTGATTCATTAATTTTTTTTTTTGAATTTTTACTTATTTAGAACAAGATAGTAATATCATTTGACTCATGATAATTTAAAAATCATGATAGAAATTACATGACCCAGTATGAGATCGATGATTTATAATGGGTTATGGAAGCATTTTTTTAGTTTGTTTCCAAATATTTTTAATAGTTAATGTGATAAATAAAATAATGATTTGTTCTTGAGAAACTATGGTTCGTTTGTGATCTTATATCCAAACATAATAGAAAAATAAAAGTCCCCATAGAATGTATAAATCCTGCAGTGTTGTGTATATAGTTAGAAAAATTATGTTGTGTGCTACATGGATCTATATAGATTATGAACATGTTCAGATAGTTTTAAAAACCATGAAATAAAACCCATGTTAGATGTGAAACCTATGTAGATGGATGCACATTTTATTGAAAAGTTTCTCCCCAAACTATGCAATCGATTACATTTAGATAGTATCTCACACACTATTTTCACACAGTCTAGACAACAGTGTTTCCATGTTGTGGGCCTCTTAATGTGTGCAATTTTATTAATAATTTAATATAATTATATAAAACATATATTACATTATTATTTTCTTATTTTTATAATGTAAGAGGTTCATTTTTCCTTACTATTTATCTCCTCCTCCATTAAGATACGTACATGGATTATTATTCCATGCAGGCTTTGATTCAACATTTGAACGTCTCTTTAGATAGCCACTGATCACATAATAATTTCTATAATATATTTAATTAATTGTATTAATCTCAAAAGTATTATATAGTTACATGATCAAATCACATATTTTTAGGTAATTCTTCTTTTGTTCCATTTTCTTTTGTTATAGATCAAACTAAAGACTGATACTGAATGAGTTCCCCACAATACGAACAATGTATGTATTCTTATATTTTTCCATTATGTCTTAATGAATTATAATATGTTTCATGTTTCCATGGACCATATTATGCATCCATTTTATAAAAATTTACATAAAACATTTTTAATCCCATATCTGTATTAGTGGTGACATAATACTTAATTTATTCATGTTTGGATAGGCCCCCATATATTATCTCCACCCATTTATTTGTGATGATGGAATTTAAATCATTATTAAAAAATAGTAAATCTAAAAAATTACTAATATATAGGTTTTTTGTGTTATCTATAACAACGATGACTATATAAAACTGAGTTATTGTGCGTGGAATTAATATATAATGTTAATAAATAATACAATGGTTACACCCATATTATAGTGAATTAAAATTGAGCAATAGACTATCGATTGGATCTTACTGAAGAATTTGGGTAATTATCACTATCATGATATATGGAAATGTAGAACAATATTTTTTATGATATACAGTCATGTAGACCCAAAGATTATGAGAAACGATCTTGTCTCCCCTTACACTGATAATGCTACCATATGATATATGGACATGATGACACTACCTAAATGTGACTCGGGCATGAAAACACTATTTTTATGATATGTTATTGGAAAAAATATTATTTTAGTATGGAAGATATGATGATATTATGGTTATACAATCATGGATACCCTATTATTTTTTCATAGGTATGGAAATCATATTTTAGTGATATTGGATTGGAAACTAGAATATTGTGGTCTAAGAATTTTGCCCCTATTTTTATGATATAATCATGGGGGGACTGATGTTATGATTCAATCTTGATGTATGAATTTAATATTGAAACCCTAATATTATGTTACATTAGTATAATTTTCCTATTGTTATCTTACATGGGCAGGATGGCCCTACCTATATGAGACTAGGAATGGTGACACTTGATAATTGGATGCCTCATACTATTACCCATGGATTCATGACTTATGACTAAGGTCTATGGTAGTTGTAGGTTCCATACATTATGATTTAGATATTAATATATATAAATATATAGGACATATATGTATAGAATGGGTTATTCATTCAGTGATTATCATGATTTGGATAAAGCAAGTCGGGTCAGCCTAGTGTCCTCCCGGTACTAGAGCCAATCGACTATAGATTTCATTAATTCATACCATTATATCTACACAATGATCTTATTATATGTAGATAATGTATATTTATATACACCTTTAGGTATGGACTACAATATTTATCTATCACCCTAACTAGACCACGATTGTACCCGAGTATATTTTGTGGACCCAAGTAGGGACATGGGAAAGAGACCAATTGTTAATGCATGATTTGATTATAGATTGGAAGCGAGGATGTAAAAGGATGATCTATTGAATATAAATATTTTAGATATATATATTTCCCCCTTTTTTCTTATGTCACATGAATGTTATTGTTTTCCATAATCCATGACTTCTTGTTTAAATTTTATTTATACATTAAATTATAGCAATTTTTATATGTTATTTTATGTTTTCATTGATGATAATTTACTGTATTATTAATAATTAACTTACACTATATCTAATATAGTTATTCTTTTATTATTTATCTTTTTATTTCTTATTTATTATACTGTAATAATGATGTTATATCATACTCATCATTCCATTTTGGACATTCACTATTATTAAAAAACCTCTGGAATGTGGGGAGGCACACATGAGGCAGTGTGACCCACTAGAATGTCATACCATTTATTTTATTCAAGTTTGTGTTGTCACAAAGTGGTATCAAAGGATTAATTTATTTAGAATTATATTTTGGGATGAAAAAATGGGACCTAAAAGTAGTAGGAGTTTGGTAATGAGTAGTTCCTAGGAGTAGTAAACCCTTGTACAGGGAAAATCCGAATTGACTTTGATAAGATATTGCATTCTGATTTATGACTTTAATAGTTAATTTAATTAAAATGTTGTTTTATGAAAATGATGTGTTAATGTTATTGTCATTATTTTTGAAGAATTTATTTTATCATTGGCCAGATATAATAAGGAATAATAAATTATCCATAATTTAAGGAATCATGAATTATTTATTTTTCATGAATTAGGACATTCCATATATACACAATATGTTCATTTCTGTAGATGGTTTTGGCATCATATTTCTATGTACATGAATGGTCCTATCATTTCATATTGAGACTTGATAACTGTGTGGTTGAAATTAAATTGATTGAATAACACAATTTAAGAGTTTTAGGGACCCTTATATATTGGACGCGGTGACCCACATATTCCAACATTTTAATGAAAAGTTCTATACCAATGTGGATGAAATTAAATTAAATTGAATTATAAATTTATATCATTGTTGTCTAACTTGGATCTAAATTTCAATATAAATATTTTTTTCATCTATAATTCGAAATTTGAACTCTATAAAGGAGTACCCTTATATATATGAACATATCATGACCCAGAACCAACCATCGTAGTGGTCTAAAAGTAGAATCTATTTTGTTATGTATAAGTATTACTATCATCCATACCTAGATCTTGAAGTACAAATAAGTGTTTTGTTCTGGTATGAGGATGATTTTTCTAATTATATTCTTATATAAATGATCATTAGAAATATCAAAACCTATCTAAGAAGGTTAATTATGTCTGAAGAGTTATGCCGCCATTAATTGTTATTGTAATGTTCATGGAGGGTGGTAATGACCATGCTGTAGAGTTGTTGGGTCTTGGGAAACTAGTAATACCTCTCGTATTTATACATGTGTATTGTTCTGTTGTCCTATATGTGGATGATGATGTATAGTTTCAAGGAGTGTTTATAGGTCTTATGAATACTTTCTATGGAGATCCATGAACAATAAATCCTATAGGGAGCTGATCCAGGAGTTTCAAGAACATAACATCCCTTCTTTTTAAGAGGATAATAGCATGTGAGATGCATAGTTGTTGATTGAGTGGTAATATTATCTATTTTTTAGAACCTTGTGTCATATCCTTTGAAAATATTGGAACAATGTACTTATATTGTATGTGGATGTTCCAAATGATGGTTGTATATTTTTCAACATAGAGGTTGGTATCATGATGTGATTTGGAAGGATTTATATTGTATCTTCTATGACCATTTATTCTAGGATACAGTGAGGAATTATTATACGATAATGTTAATTAACCTTTAGTAGTGTTTTATGTTCATTAGTGGCTATTAATTTTGATTAAATATGCTTATCATCCATACACATCTCAATATGAATGATGATCCAGTGAAGTAGAAATGGATTGAGGATATGATATAAAATTCATTCAAATCTTAAAAGAGAATTTTCAAGAAAACTACCAAGTTTGATATAGTAATACATCCTCTCAATAACACGAAAACAATGTGGCATGTTTATGGTTTGTTATTGGGATTTTGAAAACCAATATATGGATGTGGTTTGACTACTGGTCAAAAGGGAAAATTTGAGATATTATATGTGAGCATCAAAATTTATTTTAAACCCACTAATAGTTACATGTTTTTCACCAGTGTGGGAAGCCATGGTATAAGAAGACTATGTTTTATAGAGTCTATGTTGAGTGTATAGGATGTTGTATATTGGTTTTTATTTAATATTTTTATTGGAACATCACATTTATTATTTGTGGTATAGGATCCATGTAAGATCCACTTTCCAAAGTTTGATCAGGAAGACAACACTAGTCTCATTCTTAGAGTATTACTGGAAATACAAGAAGAGAAAGAGTTCAGGATCTAGATATCCATACATAAAATGCATAGTTCATGTGGATAAGAAAATTTTAGTGTAGTATGATTATATTAAAGGATAATCGAAGTGGCTAATTTTATTCATTGCAACTCATACCACAGGATCACTATTCCAGGACATATTGAATTTTATGTAATAATATATTATCCACTACTAAAATTTATGACTAATTTTATATGGATACATAACATTCCATTATCTATAAAGTTATTGTGTAAATCCTTGGACTTAGTTCTAGGTACGTTTATGGACTAAGAACACTTTTTGATTATTTGGTTATTCATTCCGAGAGTGTATACCATTGAATGGAATACTCCCACAAGGTAGGAAGTTGTCGCTCCTTATGGGACCTCATATTCCTCGAGAAGAAAGTAATTGGTTTTATTCTCGATATTATCGAGACTATGTTTGATGGATAAGATATAAGAAAAGTTTTCTTTTGATGATTTTTCACTTTTGATGTCAAGATAGATAAATCATTCCTGTTTTTAAAATACATGATAAATATGATGATGTTTTTATGATTAATATTTCATATGTATCATAAGGTTATTGGATAACATGTTATTCAATATAATGAATGAAATTAAGGAAAAAAATGCCTCAATTTTTTTTTTCAACTTTTATTGTAATGAATGATGATGTCGGAGGACATGGAAGTTACCACACATTCTTTAGAAAATTTTATTATTCTAATGGTTCTCAATCAATGACAATTAAATATGAAAGAAAATATTCTTTATAAAATTAATTTTTTTTTTCATTCGTAAGATGACGATGAAGTCAAATTTGAGTTCTTAATGAAACAATTGTGCAAGGTGGGCTCATTCCATTGTGTTTTCCAACTGTTTGGTCCACACAATCAAGAGTTTAGTGTATGTAAAATGATGTATTTTTAACAAAATAGTTCATGAAGCACAATTCGTGGAACATAAAGGATAGTTTTCTGATTGCAAGGGTGGTACATGGATTAGGGAAGGATTTTTGGAAAATGCAAAAATTACACAATGCCCAGTATTTAGACCACATAAGAGAAACAAATTTCTAGTAGATCATGGATCACAAAAAAGTTGGAGTTGTCGAGATGTCATCAAGTTGCTGTGAAACCTGTCATTCGTGGAATGGTGATGGTTATTTTGTTTTCTACAAAGGATGAAATGTGGAAGATAGACCACATAAGGAAAATATTTCATAAGAATTTCTTGATATGTGGTAAAGGTTGTAGCACATTAAAAATTTGGGTAAATTGGATTAAAAATATTTACTTATCTATTTTACTATATATTGAATGAAAAATCCTTCATTACAAAAAAAAGTATGATTTTTTAATATAACGTATTTACTTCATGGAAGAAATTTTCAATCTATGAAAGAGTTCATGAGGGATAATACCTCAATCCAAATAATTTCACAGAGTAATGATTCCCCTAAGGATAATGAAGTTTAGAAAAAAAGAAATAATTGATGACATTGAAAGAAATAGTCCATGAGAGAATGAATATTACAGAAGAATTTGTATTACACATATGTGTGACATAGAATTTTTATGTTGAATCTATTTACAGAGGCAGTACATGTTACATCAGTGCTATGTTGAGCAAAAACTATTCACAAAAGAATTGGTGGTTCGATAAGCAGTAATGCTACACGGTTAAACTCATTTTAGGGAGGATAAATTATGTACTCGAAGAATTCCTGACGATTCATGACGGAATTATGGAAGTTCATACAATCTTTAGGGTGGGAAAGAGAAGAATTGTTTTCAATGATCACTAGTTTAAAATATGATCTTGATGAACCAAAATAACAATTTCCATCATTATATTTTTATGAAGCACATGAACTATTGGATTATTTTAATAGTTGTAAAAGTGTTAAAGATAAGATTTTACTCTTGGTATTCAATATCATAGGATTATTGTCAAATGTATTGTGTCATTTTGGATATATTCCAAACCATTCCATGAATATATCAACTTTTTTTAGTCATGAAACTCTAAAATTATTGTGTTCATGTGGTTGTGTTGGTGAATTATGTTTAACAGGGATATAAAAATTCAATTGGAGATAAAATATTTTTAATAAGTAATGAAACCTAAAAGAAAAAGATTTCACTAATTCAACCCCTCTCCCTATCAGTGATACCGAGATTCTGACTGGGTAACATTAATTGGAAACAATATCCAGGTTCCCTTAAATTATTATTTAATAATGTTTTGAAGTGATTTTGTGTTTGAGAATATCGATATTTTGAACGATAAGGGGATTACGATATTTTATGGAATAAATTATCCTATGTAGAAAGATATATTTATGCATTACCTTATTTATATAGGATATGATGTTCTTAATGATACAACAGATGTATTTTCTCTTATTAATTTCAAGGTACCTAATACACTTGCTGAAAGAAAGATTGATGAAAATTATGGTAGAGCTAAAAATATATTATGATCATCACATTAAAAATGTGTGTTTTTAATATAATAATGAGTTTTAATATCTAAAGGTAACTGAGATATGCTGAAAAAAATCTATGATTGAATTTATAAAGATAATAAAAATAAAAACTATTCTAGAGGTTTAATTATGAATATTTGAAAATTTGATAGTTATAAATTTTTAAGGTCTTCTTTATCAAGGTAAAATACATTTTCTATACAATCATATGTCTTGGTGAACATTTTAAGGATTATGTAGTTTTCAAGTGATCTTATGAATTATAAATGACTTGTTTTATGCAAATTTTTCTTCATTTGAATATAAATACACTGACACATTATATGTGTATTATTTTCACAACACTGTCATAACTTATGGGATGATAAGGGATAATATTATAACGAACAGAAAAATATTGATAGTGAAATGTCTTTCAATGCCTCTAAGAACGAAAATCCCATAAAGGGTCATGATGAAGATAATGTTTCTGAATCTAACTCTGGAAAAGATGTATGTATAAATAGTGATGAAATCTTATCCTTGTTTTCTAAAATTGGAAAAATTGGTATATGTAAATGTAAATGCAAACATCAATTAATGTGTTAAGAATATGGAGATATTAGGCAATTTGTGTGTAATTTCCCTCAAGAAATGAAAAAAAGAATACCATGATGAATAAGAAAATGAGGAAATGTAGGGTTGGAAGATGTAGTGTGATAAATAAAAAATCAATTTTCTAGATGTATGTATTAAAAGTTCATGAAATAAAAAAGATGAATATTTTTTCAAATGTTAATGATGAAATAGATACTGATGTTAAATCAAAAATATATTTTACTTAGAAATATATAGAGAATAATTTTATTGCAACAGTGAATAATAATGATTTAAGAAGTAGCAGTTCTGATGAAGAAGAAACTCAACACAAATATAATCTAAAGGGTGAGTTTAAATAATGTCTGAGAAAGGTTGGAAGATGTAAAAATGTAAATATGAAACAGATAAATTAAAATACTTCATAAAAAATAATGAATCTATTATAAAATATAATTTAAATATGTTAAAAGTGATTTATGTTCAAATAAATATCTTGAGAATAAGAAGAGTTTTAGTGAACATCCCTATAAATATGAATGAATAATAAGAAGAGTTGGGACTCTTCCAGAAAAAATATTCTATATCTGAAAATTAGAATTTCTATTTCCAAGACACTAACTCCAAAGTTGGTGAGGATTTTAGTAAAAATTAACACTAAAAGTATAAAAAATGATACCATCAAAGCATTAAAATAATGATAGAATTGTTTCTCATGAGAATAATGTTAGGAAATTTTTGTATGTTCCCAAAGTTAACAGTGCTTAAAAATCAAAAGTATCCAAAAATAAACATTCTAGATAAAATATTAATTCATGTTCTAACATGTCTAAAATGAAATCTAATATGAAGAATAATGTTTTATCATAGAATATAAAGGATTATGGTAAAAAAAATTCTATTAAAAATATCACTGATAAACATAGTTAAAGAATAGTTTAATCCAATAATTTTAGAGAAAAACACTCTTAATATGGATAAAGTTGGTATTTTGGTGTATTATAAATCTAATAAAATATTTTTTGGTTCAACCAACATCAACACTACTATTAAAAAGGTAATGGGAGGCATGGTTTGAGATGTTCCAATCCACTGAAAATAAGAAGTATGAGAAATAAGTTAAAAAATCATAGAAGAAAGGTGTGAAATTTGAGATTAGGTTACAACCACTATAAAATTTTAGTGAAAAATGTGAACCACTTTGAAATCTTTATAAGTATTTGTTGTTTAGTTACATGCACAAAAAAATATTCATAAAAATACATTGAAGATGAAGGCGAAGAATGAAAATGAAGAAAAAAATTATCATTCTGTGGAATATAATTTGAATGATTTAAAAGGATAACAACCATGAATTTTTGATAGTGGATGTTATTATCATAATAAATAGTACATAATATTTTTCAATAATGTAAAAGACTCCAAATATGAACAAAATTAATTTGTAAATGATAAATTTAAAAGGGTCAATGGTGAATTATTGGGCATCAATGGGGAAGAAAATATGAAATCCAAGAGAACTTTATATAATGATTGGATGAAACACATTATTCTGAGTGACTCACTACATTTTGAGGATGATATCAAATTTATTTATTTATGAAATAAGGGTTTTTATATGAAATTTTATGAATAAGTTAATATTGCTTCATGTGTTCGTCATATAAAAGGAAACTTGTTTCATGTTAGTGAAATACAAAACTCTTGTTATTTGGGTATGGTGGAATAAAATCAATTGCGGTAGAAAACATAAGAATGGATATGTTTGAAAAAAATTATCATGTTATAAATGAAATAAATTTTCTAACATATTGATTATATGTAATGAATAATAGATTGGGGTTGTAGTATTTGATAGAAAGGTAAAATTACATACTCAGTGCCTGAGAATGTTTACATTTGTTCAAACATACAAATTTAAGTAATTTGTTTCAATATTTTTTGGCCTATGAGAAAACAATAAACCAATGGTGTTATGTAGTTCCTCTCATTCAACAATAAAACTATACACATTACATGTGTTGTGTACATGATTCATAAGAAAGATACTCTAAAAACATTTAATATTTTTAGGATCTATGCTAAGAAGGAATGTGAGTTTTGAGTGAAGACTTTGAGAATATATAATGGTGCTGAATATAAGAATGAATAGTTTAGAAATTATATTGATAAGAATGAAATATTTTAGGAGTTTATTCCAACATACACACCTCAACAAAATGGGTTTTTTGAACTAATTAACAAAAATAATATAGAAATGGGAAAAACATTGTTACATGATCATGGTCTCTCTCATTACTATTATTGGGGAGCCATGAGTGCTTCTATGTATATAAAAAACCTATGATTCTATAGGAAAGGATCATATATGACTCCATATTTAATGTTTTATGGTAAATCCACAAGTTTAAAACACTAAATAGTTTTTGGGGGTCTTTTCATCATAATTAATAAAGGTAGAAACCATGTAATTTTTTATCGAAGAGGTGAAGATGAAATTTTTCATTAATATGATCTGGAAGGAATAGGTAAGAGATGATTAAAAAATATACCAGAGGAATTTATGATTCTATTGAACTGAAATTTGTTGAAAATATTTAGAATTTAAATTATAAAAATGATGAAATATAGTTTGATAAAGATAATGAATGTTTTCTCAAAAATTCATACAATACAGATGGTGGTGGTAATCATACTATAAAAGATGACACAGAATCATCCATTTCAATTTATGTGGATGAAACTCATATAGCTTATCCTAGTAAGACAAATCCAGTGGAGGCTAAGAACATTTTTTGTGATCAACAACAAAATGTTTAAAGAAGATTAATTTCAATGGTTGTTACATGCACTTACTTGTATTCAAAAGTTTAGAAAAATAATGTGAATGAAGCCTTTGGGCATCTATAATGTGTTTAGGCTATGAGTGAAGAGGTTGATCTGATTGAAATTAATTATACATGGGAACTCATACCTGATATAGATGACAAAAATATTTTACTTTCAAAAAGGTTTTTTCCAGAAAATGATTAATAATGAAGGTGAAGTGATAATAAATATAGCCAGATTGGTTTACAATGGGTTTTGAAAAATTTATGGTATTGATATTGATGAATACTTTTCCATGGTGGAAAGGTTATAAATAATTATAATCTTTCATTCTATTTTGTCATAACATTGGTACAAGATATTTAGAATTGATCTTAAATCTACATTCTTGTATGGTGATCATAATGAGTACGTTTACATTGAAAAAACATGTCACATTGTTATTGGGAATAAATAATGCTATGTGTGAACATTAAAGAATTAATTTTATAGAATAAAACAATATCCATGAAAATTAATATACTATTTGGATATTCTCTTATGTAATATGAGTTTCATGATAGGAAGATTTGATATAACTATTTAATTAAAAAAATGTCATGGGTTTTCTCTCATCGTAATAGTTTATATTAATGACACTATCATTTCTAAAAATGATGAAAAATATTGTGAAATAACAACTAAAGAGATTAATATGTTTTTTGATATTTCCATGATGGGAGAAACAAAATATTTTCATGGATTGATAATTTTACCAATGCAAAAACACATTTCAATCTCTAAAAAATTATTCTAATGATATTATTATGATGTTTGTCACAAACCGAATAAAAAAATTCCACATAGATATTAGTGGGAAAAAAGTTGTTTAATGATAGGGAATTAAAACAGTTGATCAAAATTTGTTTTGAAAGTTTATTGATTTTTATAATATTTGGCAACCAAAATGCCTGACAATGTTTAGTTGTTAACTTATTTGATGTATTTTACAGTTCTCCCAATGAATCAAATATAATGGATGGAATATTAATTATCAAATATAACATAACAAAAATATATTTTTGAAGAAGGTATGATAGATTAGAAAATATTGACATGTTTAGGTATTCAGGTGCTAATTGGGAAGGAAATTCTTAGAATGGAAGATTCACAAATGGTGGAGTTTTCATTCAAGAAAATTGTTCTGTGAGTTAGAATACAAATAAACAAAATTCAATAACCGCAAGAATATTTTTATATGATTATAATGATGCCTCTCAATATAATACCCAACTTAAAAGGATGAATATTCACTTGGAAGACATTCTAGTTGAAGTAACATTACCCATTATTTTGGGATGTGATAATAAATGTACAATCTATCATACAAATAATATAGTATAACCTTATCATTCAAAACATATTGAAATAATTTTACACTTAATTAAATGGAATTTGGAGAAGAATCAATTAATGATATTGTATTTTCCTACACTAGAACATGTTACTGATGAATTCACAAAACCATTACCAAATGAACAATTTTATAAATTGAGGTTGAATATGGGCATCCAAAAACTTTTTCATCAATGTTATGGTATGTGTTTCACTCCAATTTACAATCTTACATTTGAATAGTGTTGTCATGGGGGATAATTATTTCCCAAATATATTATTATAGAAGCATTCTTACTGGGTGATTTTTGGGTAAGTTATGAATGTTTCATGTATGTCTGTGAACTATTCTAACCACTTGTTAGAGTGGTTGTTGGGAAATATTTGTTTCGTATTCCAAGAATGTTTTAGAAATGGAGAAATATGAGAAATATGGTTATGGAAAAAATGTTGTAGATTAAATTTGAAGTGGTATCATAGATATCAATTTTTGAATGTATGGTTATTTCAATCAATAATTCTTTTTTCCTATAATGATTTATCTCGTGTATGATTAGAAATGTTCCTAGGCAAGCCATAACATGATGTTAAAAATTTAACTGATGTTTTAATCTTGTTTGACCAAAAAATATATAGGGTTAATATTTGGAATGTGTTGGACATAACATATGTAAGAATAGTTTTCATTTGAAGATTTTTGAATTTTTTGTTTCAAAATGGATAAATAAATTAACATTGTAAAATCCTAGAAAAATTTGATGATGCTTTTATGAATTTTATTTCTAAAATAATATGAGTTTTTAGAGATCATGTGATGTAATTCTTATAGAGAAAATGTGATGAAAAAATTCTTCAAATCGATTTCATGATTTATTGGAATTAAATATTATGCTGCAGGATATGGATTCTATAATACATTCATTATTAAATATGTTTATGATAATTGTGTTTTATCAATGATTGTAGATTATGATATATAAGCTTAATGATGATAGAATCTACCTGTGGAATAAGATATATGATTATGGAAATGGAAGGTGTATTTGAAAAGTTGTTCATGAAACATAGTTCATTGCCCTCGATGGATATTTCATAGACCACATGGGAGATATGAAGATGGGAAAATTATTTTTAATAAATGAATTATTATGTGAAGCGTGGAATGTAAAAATTATAAAAGTTACAGTTCAAAGGTAGATCATGGTTCGTTAGAGTCTTATTGTTTAGAAAACATCAATAGTTCGGGATGAAGGTGGTCATTCACAAAATAATGATAGTAATTTCGTCTGCACTGATAGAATAATGGCAGTATGTGGACCACATATTGAAAAAGGCTCATGTTTCATACACAATACATGGTAATGGTTGAACCACATTGAAAATTTGGGTAAAATCATATTAGAGATATATTTTTTATATTTTTTAATATATAATGAATGCTAATACCTTCATCATAAAAAATATATATATTTGAATAGGATCATATATTCTATCAGAAAATGAAATTGGCTACAGCCAAAAGAGTTCTCGATGGAATTTTATGTGAAGGCAATATGATCATAGAGTAACGATTTTGTGATGGACGATGTAGTCCACATTAGTAGAAATGGTTCAGAAAATAGTAAGATGCGGTCTAAAGAAAAATTATTCCAATGTCAAATATGTCATGTTCATGTGGTAAAAGGAAGTAGGACACATAAGTGGTATGAGGAAGTGGTTTGTAGAGGTGGTATGTGGATCATCAATGGTAAGCATATGAGATACAGTTCATTGAAAAAGATGTGGTTTAAAAATCACTCACACTACATGGTACAACATAGTATGTTGAGGATACAAGATGTTTTTGAATGAAGGATGAAAGTACATGATGGACTCAATGATGTTCTTACCTTCTTCTGGGTAAGAAAAAGAATAATTGTTTTAAAAAAAAATATTTGTGAAATATGATAATGAAACCCTGAAATATTGATTTTCATTATTTTATGCAAGAACAAGAACACATGCAATTGGATTATTCTCAATGAACTACATGAGTCATGTGAAACATCTTACTCATTTTATTCCTCGTGAAAGGATTGTTTTTTATAGATCGCGTGGTTTTGGATTGTTTCCAAACCATACAATGGATGTAGCTGCTCTTGTTGAGTAGTGATCCATATATATTCTTATGTTCCTATGGTTGTGTGGGTTAATTGTGTTTAGTAGGGATTGGAATATTTAATAGTGTGTGAAGGTTGTTTTATAATAAATTAAAAATATAATAAAAATATATAAGGAAATCCCCCCTCACTAATTTAGTGATACTTAGATCCTGATTGTTTAACATCAGAAATAGACTTGCTGATCTTTTATCATTTCTATATTGATATATATCACCTGATGGTATCATTTTAATATCTAAAGGAGTATATTTAACTTGAAAATGGTGAATGGAATGTACCAGAATCTATAGACAGACTAGAGAATCATGGGAAACTTGGAGTGACCACCCAATTTTATATTCTTTATATCGATTAATATGTATTACATAAAACTAAATTTCATGTCATAGTTAATCATTTCAATTATATTTAACCTGATATATTTTACAAATTACATCATGGGAGAGAGGTAAAATTTAGAATTTATCTAATTCATGGACCTATACTGATATCCATTCCTCTATTTTGTATATCCACTAATGAGTTCTAGAATCATAGGTGGTTGTTTTAGGATCATTGAAGTAAAGAGTTTTATATGACCTTATACATCTCGCAATTGTTCACATGTCCTCTTATATTGGAACAGGGTTGGAGACCACATTCCAATAGTGGATTACCAGTAGTTGAATAAGACTACTGTGAATGGAAAATATAATTTTCTTCTTATGGATGATTTCTTCAACTAGTTCAGTGGAGTGAAGGTTTTTATGAAGATCGATTTGATGTTGGGTTATAAAAAATTTCATGTTAGACCTTCAAAAACCCCACATAAGTTTTCCATTATTTGGAAAAATTTTATTAATATATGGACATATCATTGCGACTCAAGGAAATGTGTTCCATTTACATGTATTTGATGAATCATGTTCTCCTTCCTGGTTTTGAATCATTTGTGGTGGTTTTTTTAGATTAAATCTTGGTGTATTATCATACATTAGATACATTTATAAAAACATTGAGATCACAATGATTTTTATTAGTGAAAACTATCTATATTTTAATATTATAATATTATACATTTATATTGATAAGGTTCACATAATGGGTCATATTATCTCTGTGGAAGGATTATTCGTTGATCCAGAGAGGTTGAGTACTACAGTTTTAAATGAGTATCAAACAAAATTTATTTTTATAGATTTTGTCTTGGTGTTATATATAAATTAATAAAATTTAATATAAGACTTATCAGGAAATTTTGATCTTATTTTTGGTCTTCTTAACAAGTATGTGATGTTATTGTGGTTTTGATAATGCGATAATTTTTTTAGGAGATGAAAAAATATATTTATACACCAATTATGGTTCTTCTATATCATGGAAATGTATATTCAGGGTAATGTGATGCATTAGACATAGATCTTGTTATAATATTATTGTAAGAGGATCAATTTTTTTCATATGAGTTACTTTAGATGAGACCTAACAAAAAAGTTACCTGATGCATGACCTCAATTTTTCTATACTTTTTCATGAATTTTATTATTAGAGGTATTATCAGGTGGTTGATCACTATTGTTGTATATAAAACAAAATAACCTAAAATTTATATTTATGTATAATTAATTGAATATTATATAGTGATGGTGGGTTGGATTAATTTTGTATTATGACTTTTATCTTAATTATATTCATTAAAACGGTAATGTGTTAGCCGACCCAGTGATTTGGAAATATTAGGCGCACAAAATTTAGAAATCTAGTGAATAATAGAAGTTAAGGGAACGTTATTTTAAATGAACATATGGTTTTATTAGAGTTACATGTGTTTTCTATATCCTTTAAAGTTACAAATTAACTTATGAATATGGTGAAGAGATCCCAGTTCACAGAATATGAGGATTTAGTCCTGTGCAGTTTTATTTATGGAGAAGAACTACATCCATAATATTCTATTTATGGAAAATACATTCTACATATAAATGAATGGATTTCAATTTTTACATACATTCAAGAGTATCTAATGTAGGAGTCTCAGGATTCGTAATGGGACGTGAACCCAGTAATCTCAATGATGTATCCTAATATACACAATATCTATTGGTGGACAAGGATGAAGCATTATCAAGATGGTATTATCAACATCTGCTCAACATGTCAGCTGGTGATGGAAGGGGACCAGCGGACCATTTGATTGATACATACATTTAAATTAACAAAACATAAATAGAATGATACGTAGATTTATTTGATGTTGATCTTTAGGTGGACTTTTCAATGTAGTGATGTTGTTTGGGTAGTCATGGATCAGCTGAATATTGTATCAACCTTCATTCCATTTATTGAGACATTTTGAGTAGAAATGCTTTGAATACTATACAACTTTTAGATTATACATTTACTCGGGGTCCCTCATACAATAATAACAGATAAGTATTCTCATTTCATGTCAAGGTTAATGAATGGGTTATAGGGAGGTTTGTGAAAATTGGTACTTTTGAGTAAACCTTTCACCCAAAACCGACAGTCAGTTGGATTGGATGATATATATAATAGAAGACATGCTCCAATAAATCATATGTGATTTCAATGTCTCTTTAGAAAATTATTTTCCTTTTTGTATTCAAATATAATAACATCACAGAGAAGACGATGCAGATGGATCCACATGATGCATAATATTGTAGGCTATTTTTTCACTCTTATCTTTCTTAGAGGTATGTGGGATAGTGATACTTATTCATCATTAATTGTAATATTCTTTATCATATGTATTTTTCATCAAAATAATGAATTTATACTTCAAAATCTATTCAATATACTTATTCTAATAACTTGAAATAACCGTTCGATTTTGATTTTGTTGAATGTGTTTTCATGCGGCTATCACCCACATTGGATCATAGATAAATAAAATGGAATGGGAAATTTTCACCTATTTTTCTTGGGGAAATTTGAGATTTTTTAAAGAGTCTGGCCACTAGACTATCAGTTTTAATTACCTCAGTGGAACTATTCCATGTAATACATCTTAATTTTTTCATGATTTGTATATTACCATGAAATCTTGTCTCATAGTTTTGATCCATAAGATGTTGATTTTAATGATGATAAGTGTTTTCAAGAGTATCCCAAATGAATTTTTGATTGAATCATGAATGATCTATGGAGATATATTTTCCCTTCATTTTTGGTAATATTATAGTATGGTTGTGTTCATCATGTCTCATACGAGTGGGAGGCACATGTACATTCTTAGTGCAAAGAATAAATCTCATAGGAGGTTTCACTATCCATAGAAGGGAAGGTCGATGAAAATCACGTTTAAGGGGTGATTCTATTTGATCATGGCTTTTAATTAAGGTGTGGAACCATTTTATTACATATTTATTCTTTATTTTTATCTTTTTAAATGTTTTTAATCACATAAGGTCATGTGAGGGAGAATCTAGGGATTTTTTAGAGAAGAAAACTACATCCTTTGGTGGTAGAATCACAAATTCATGGTATATAGAAACCATTATTCTAGGTCAAGACGGTTTGATAATCCAAGTTGGTTGTAGTAGGGATCTATATAGGGGGGAAAATAAATTATTCAGGGATTTCTTAATTTTTTCACTACAGTATATGAGGGATATGCACACTAGATTTATGGGGGAGAACATATAAATAATGGTTTGGGAAAATGATGCCCCCTACCATGGATCCCACTATCATTGGACGATAGATAGTGTATAGTTGGTTCATGGTCATGCCAATAATGAAGCCACACCATAAAGCTCATAAAGTGTTGGTTTGTTTCCATTTTCCACTAGCTTTATAAAATTTACCCTCCCTCTATATATTCATATATATAGATTTTAGGAGGTCCCTTCCTCCTCCAATTTGAGAGCCCCCTCCAATGAAGCTAGTTTTTAGGATAATTAAGTCATCCAAACATTTATTCATCCTTCAATCATCTAATTGGATAGAATATAATAAATTATTCCTTCCTATTATTTCATTATTCATTTTACCTCCTCTAAAGGAAATTATTTTGATTGAGGGATGTATGCCGCAATTTGAGGTCATTAGACTATTTAACGGTTTTCTTATGATCTAGAAGAAACTAATGTCTGATAACAAATGAATGATACTCTATAAGAATAAGCTACATGGGTTATTATTTATACTTAGTAATTGATGAATTATACTATGTTTAATGTTTAGACCTGTCAGATTCTTCATGTGTTCCCTTTGAAAACAAGTTAATGATGTATAGTTTGATATCTTATTCTGATTTGAGATATTACTCCCAACTATTCATCTTTGGATATACCCTATTCAATTGTGTCCACCCCTTGAGGTGTACTGGTGTAATTTCCATCGATATTGAAATGATTTAAATCATCATAGCATATTCTATAGGTATTTGGATAGATTTTAAATTATTATGACTATATTGTATTGAATTTATGTTACAGGTATGACCAAGTCATGTGTTTGAAATTTAGAATGGTCATTCCCTTATTAAAGTGAAATGTTATTGAACTATCGACTATCAATTGTCTCACACCCAAGGATTCAACTACTTATCACTATCATGATATAAGGGCATGATTTCCCTTGTAATTTATGATATATGGGAATGAATACAATATGATTGTGAGATATTAGAATTCCATACCTTACAATGCTAACCAAACCTTATGATATACTTATATGATGACCTTGACTTTACTTGATATGGACATCGGGACTCTTTTTAAATGATATCTACATGAAGAACCTATTTTGTGATATGGGAATGATGGACCTATTGTTTTGATGTATAAATGGTGACCTTATTGTTATGATACAGGGATGAAGACCCTATTATTATAATATCTGGATGGAGATCCCATTGTTATGATTTGATATAAGATAACTAACTATTAGGTTACATTATCATGACATCCCTACTATTATGATACATGTGCATGATGGCCCTACCGATATGAGTCTGTGAATGGTGACCCTTGATTCTTGGAAGACTCATGAAATTTAATATAGACAACTGTTTTCCATATCAGCTCTAACAAAATTATTAGTATCCATAAATATAAATTCAAAGATATGTACATATATAGTCTATATATATATATATATATTTTACCCATTCATAGATTATCTAG
Organism: Viscum album; assembly: GCA_963277665.1. Lineage (NCBI taxonomy): Eukaryota > Viridiplantae > Streptophyta > Magnoliopsida > Santalales > Viscaceae > Viscum > Viscum album. The sequence continues at coordinate 1,808,802,969 of OY728136.1, read as the reverse complement.
ATTATGATGAAGTGAGTAGTGTCATCCTGTTATCCTTTTGGTACGGAGTTGAAATTTACATAAATATTTTCATGTTGCCATTATTTAATGATTTCTCATATTATAGGAACTTACTAGATAAATATAGACATAGTTGTTAGTGGCCTATAATGATTATTTAAACCATGTCTATGTGATTGATCATATATAGATAATTTCTGTTGATGAAGGTAAGGATTGTGTAAAGCACACAAATTTTTAAGCATTATTTTATTATAATATGGGGTTTTAAATTACATAATAAAGTCATGGATTGAATGCTATTAGAGATATAATTTTCAGTCTTTTTCTTCTTATGATATATGTATTCGATTGAATTCCTTCTATTAGACCTTCCAATTTACATATGATAGTGACCTGACATTATATAATTTTTTTATATTATACTGGATGTATTTTATGTTGATCAATTACAAAATTTGGATTTGTTTCCTTCATGAACAAATTATTGAGTTATGAAACTGGTAATTATCTATTTATTTGTCCAATAATTTACTCTTATCATAAGGGTATAGTATATGCATTGTACCGCTGAGGACCCTAAGTGCGAGTTAGAATCCTCTAGCATTAGGGAAGTACACAAGAGGTCATCCGACCAACAATAAAGGTGAACCATTTTGTGGCTTATAATACACGATGTCCCACTCATTCTTTCATGTTGGGAGAAGTAATGTTTTTGTTATCAATTTTCCCACATTATCCATATGGTCAGATGTTTGATATATATTCTCATTATACAATCATGAAATATATATTTACAAAATATAAATATAATTATACCAGATAAGATAGTTGGAGTTGAATAATATTTTTAATTATTAAAATATTACCACCATAGGAAGGAAAACATGGTGGACGATGCTCCGAGTTTGAAAGTCCATGATTGTTTTTCCTTGTTTAGGATGGAATAAGAACAAATTTTGATAGATTTTTGAAGTTAGATTTCGAAATCCTTATGGAAGATGATAAATATTATTTTCTCAATGAAATCATCACCCATACATCCATTTTAATGTTAATAAGTTATATATTGATGATGATGAATTATAGAAGAAGAAGTGAAACATTCTTCATATTAGCCATGATCATGCTAGAATGATAATTTTTCATAACTGATTTTGTCTTCTATCAATAATGGAGTGAAAGAAGGATCTTCTAGATGAGTATATTAGATCCTTACTATTTTCCAACTAGAATAAAAATAATATATTGAAATAAGGAAGAATATTTCTTGTGGGACAACAAGAGAGGTGATATTATTGAGTATGCATCTTGAAAAATGCATCCCTGAGTTTCTATGAATCATATATATATATATTTAATTATTTAATTGAGATTGTTACATCCTAACCATTATAAATTAATTTAAGAATTGTAATAGTGAATATTCAAATAATTTTTATAATTTTGTTTTTAAATAAAACATATTTACAATATAATATATGATGTTTGGTAATGACTTTTTTATATGCTAAAAATATTATTCATTTTAATGAACTAGTATTAATAATAAAATTAATTAATGATACATTTATAAATATAAAATGATTATATAAACATAATTTATGAATAAATATCATCAAAATTACCATTGGGTGAATTTTATGGATTTTTTTTGAGAAACTACATATTTTTTAATAATAAAAAAATAATACTTTTTAGAAAAAAAAATTTCCTTTTTGTTTTTCTATTTATTAATGATAAATTATATTATAATTTTCTAAGGTAACATTAAATATATATTAAATCTATATATATAATTTAATCCAAATTATTCAATTTCAATTTAAAATTGAATACAAAATTATATCATACCATTGAAAGTTTTCAACATTAAAAACCTTAATTTTATCATGTATGTGGGATTTTCATTAATATTATTTTTTCAACTTCATTTAAATAAATTTAAAAAATAAAAAATAATTTTTTTATACCGTATAATATTTAGAGTCTAATAATACCATGTTATTTTTTACCAAAATGATTAGTAAAAGGAATGAAAATTAATCACATCGATTGAGGATAAATTTATCTAAATTAGGGACTAAACATAAAATTAAGGGCCCAAAGGACCTATAAACATTTCCAAAAGACATTTTATGTCAATAATTTTTCCATAAACATTCAATTGTTGTGAATTTTTGTTTTTATTACCTTAACCAGGTAATCACATGTGTACACCTATGTTTTTTCCAAAAAAATCCATGGGATTCCTTTTCATTCCCTATTAATGGCCACTACAACTCTGACATCCTCACAAGTCTAAAACTTATTAATTTCAACAAATACCTACTTTGTAATCATTCTATAAATCATCCATTAGTCCTAAAATACTTCTATACTATGGAAACCAATCCATTGAAGACTTTTATCACAAACTAAAGGGAGTTATTAGATTAAAATGTAACATCTTATCTCAGGTCCATTCATTATTTTACTTAATCAACCCCTCTATATATATTTATTCAATAATTATTTAAAAAAGCTGTATCCTAAATAAACTAGTATGTTTTTATATAAATTTTTTACACTCACATACACACACCTCTATCTAATAGGTAATAAACATATTGTTTCTTAGTACGTCGAACTACTGCCTCACAAATTGATGGTAGTTATTTTCTCAATTACCAGCTATAATGGTGGTAATTGTACTGAAAATTGTTTTTATATATGATATATATTATATTGTAAATTTAATTATTCTTATTTTAAAATTATTTGGAACATACTTTTTTTTCTTTCAATACTAATTTAATATGATATTTCATTTGAGGAATTGTGGACTACCCCCCCTCTAATGAGATAAGATCCATTCATACACTACATGGATTGTATTAAGGACAGTTTTAGTAAATTTATTTGGTATATATTATATCATTAATCTATATTAATAATGATATATATATGTACATATTTTACAATTTTTCTCTAAATAAGAAAATTACACAAAAATAATGTTCATTGATACATATGACCCATCATCTCCATAATCCATTTATAACATTTGATGATTATATATTTTATTGATTATTGTAATGAATATTAAATATATAAAAATTTTATTTATATCATTTTTTACATTCTTTGATCTCGTTATACATATAATGACCACCCATATAACAAATTAATACACATACGAAAAACAAAGAGAATATTACCTGGAGTGAACTATTAACATATGGTGTTTAAAAAGTTGTTAATATAAGGTCTACCAAAAAATATATATGGTATTATATATAATAATATGTTTCTTTAGAAGATTTATAATAAATTTACATTTATTATACTGGTAGTTTGAACATGTTCGACTAGTGTGAAGACATAAGGTAATGTGATTTCATAACAATAATTATTTCTGTGAGATACATGCTATATTCAAAACTCTTTAATTTTTTAGGTGTACGTAATTCCAATGAATACATTATATGTGTATAATAAATAACTTTATGGGTGTTAATATATCCTTTTTTTGAAATTAAATTATTCATTTTTATTTTTAAAAAGCTACCAAATAGGTAAATATGTTTTGTCTCAATTTTCATTATTTGAAACACATGTTCTTTTGCACCTAAACTCTTTTTCCAGGTGTATATTATTACATTTGACATGTAATATAATGAGTCTTCTAATTTTCAAGATATTTTATTCTGTATTTATATTTATTTTCTTACATGTATTTAATATTACCATATTACCATGTCATAAGAGTTTTATAGACATTCTCATCGCTTTTTACAATTTTTTTGTTTTCCCTTCCATTGATTAATTCTTATATTACATCTCATAAAATGTTCATGAAATTAATTATAATATGTCAAATAATGATATATTTATGTAGAAGTTCTATTTTCTACGGTTCAAAAATATGATAATTGATAAGTTGTTTTAATTAATGCATGACAATACCATCTCTTTAGTAGGAAATCAACACTCCATAAAATACATGTTTTCAAAAATGGGTTTAAAAGAATATTATACTAATATATAATGATAAATAAAATTAATTTTTTAGAATTTTTTTATTAACAATTCTTTCAATTTTATCTTTACATCACGTTACAAATGACACTATTTTATATCTTTTTTAACGTGCAAGAGGAATGTTCTTTTTTACATCGTATTTTATGAAAAAATTTATCTGTTGTAAATCCTTCGATGTTATATTTTCATTTTTAAAAGTAATTTTTTAAATAAAATTTATTGAATGTTATTTTCATATAAAATGGGTTTCAAAATGTTATTGATATTTTTCTATATGCTTTGATTGATAATTTATTTCAAGGAGTTTTCATTATAATTATATATGTTTTCAAGATTAATGGATTTCAAAACATTTTAAAACATGATTTAATAATTTTTAATCCAATTTTAATGAGAATAGTTTTAGAATAGTTCTCAAGAACTATATATTTTCTTTTCAATGTGTTTTCAATGAAATTATTTTTAAAACAAGGTCAATCCTTCTTTAAATGTTTTAAATGTTTTTTAAATGGAAATGGATTTTTAAATTTCTATAATATGGATTTATAATTTTCCAAGGAAAAATGTTTAATGAATATTAGATGACTTATTTAAAAGTTTTGAAGGGTTTATATAAAATTTTTTATGAAATTATTTTTAGTAATAAAAAAATTATGCAAAATTAAATTATATTATCCTCAATAAATGTTTTTTGAATTATATATCAAAATTATTTTCCCTCTAAGATGTCATCTGTTGATGTCACTCACCCCCTTATAAAAAAATATCTAAATGTTACATTCATATCCTTTCAACGAATGAGTTATTATTAATTGCATGGTCTTTAGGAAATATTTTTTCCATTCATGAGTTTTTTTTATTATAAAATCCATTTTACATTTCTGGATTATATGTTAATGAATATATTTTCATATTAATGGGTTATTATTTTTATTAAATGATTATAAAACCAATATCATTTATACATCTTATTATTTGTTTAGATAATTAGTATACCCATTAAACTACATGGGTTAATAAATAATTGTTTATGAATTTTTTTCACATGTCTGTATGTTTTAATTATTTGTTTTTTGGGACATATAACTCACCCCATTAAATTGGGGAATTATTTAAATCTAATGAGATAGAAGAAATTGATATTGGGAGTAATGTTTGACTACATTGATGGAAATGGCAGTGAACCATTACTACTAAGATGAAATTAGGAGTGGACTCATGCTACTAAGATTGACATGGGATTGATCATGACTACCATGATGGTATGAGGTGTGAAATCATGCTACAAATTTAGTCATCATTGTGAAATATGACTACCAAGATGATATGGGGAGTGAAACCATACTACTGTGATGGCCTTGTGAGTGGTACCTTAAATAATATGCATGAAATTGATTACATATTCACAATAATAGGCATGGGACCGATATCATGTACATATGTTTATGCTAGGACCGGATCAGAAGTCCTTAACCTATTGAGTGAACCTATTTCTACTTATATATGTTCACAATATTATATTCTTATGTGTCTACCACAATTAATAGTTTTATTTCTCTATTATGATTTAATTGACAATTTTTTATAGTCACAAATGATTCATGTCTTATGAACAACCAGTAATTATAATGATCTCTAATATTTAGGTTATGATATTCAAATATTATGTTGAAGTTCTATACCTTTTCTCATGTCATGCTTACACATTTCCCTTATTTACCTTTACTATGATTTTGAGATCACCCGTATCTTATGATTCCTTTCCCCAGGTTATGAAGAATTTTTTAAGGTAGAATTAGTAATGTCGGGGACCATTATGGTAGATCATGAAGGTTGTACAACATTATAAATGAAATTGTTTTTTCAAGTTACCAAAAAACACTTTACAATTGCGCTCCTCAGACATCTGTTTTTTTTAATATTTTGAAAATTCATATAAAATGATTATTATATCCACATATGTTAAGAATAGGTCACTATATGTGTAATAGTTTATTTCCTTAATAAATAAGTTCATTTTATAACTAATAAGTAATTTTTATCTCTTATGTAGCTTACATTGTTATACATTAAAGTAGGAGTGAAATTTTATGCAATATAAATCCCAATAAAATCTAACTACAATCTAAGAATTACGACAATTTTATTAAGATTCCTTAACTAATAATTGAACAAAATGTTGAGTTCCAGTGCTAAAAATCATACTCAAAAAAATTATTCAGATAGTACCAATAATCCTCTAGAATACATGTTATTTACCTTCTCTATGGATTGGAAATTTATTTTGGATAAAAAAGTTCGTTCAAAAAATTATTGAAACAATATATTTCACTCAAGTATTCAAATTTCTATTTAAGAATATCATTAAGGATGAATTTACAAAACTCCAATGTTTTCGGATAATGATTTAAAAATAATACTACATTGTACTATTCTGCATATGGAAATGATTGATAATGATAGATACATTTCACAACACATAAGGGTTTCTTAGAGATGATAAACCATTTTTTTTTAAAATAATCAGTGAGAGATAGAGTTAAATGAATTTTATAGGGGTTTTCTATGACTATCTCATTAGAATATAGATGTGATATATATAAATTAGTGAAACTTGATCCCAAGATCTACTAGTTCCTTCATCAATTAGGGATATATAGATACAATATCCCCTCAGTGGTCACATCCACCCAATATCTCTAAATTCCAAAATGTGTTCTCTCTCGTTATAATATATAATCATTATACATTAAATGTAATTATCTTATTAGTAATATTTCTTATTGAATACATTTATTCAAATGAAACCCCATTTGATATTATATAGCATAATGAGTAAGTGATTGAATACATGACCACTAATATGATAAATGTATTATTGTTAAATAATAAAAATATGGATGCTACAAGGGAACCTGAAAACGTTATGTGATAAAAATATCATCATTTTTTATCAATGTTATGGAATTTTAATGGAAAATTATTATAAGGGTGGTTGAATGTAACATATCATGATTTTATGATATATATTTGTATCTAAATAATTATATTCTTATACTACATTACACACATATAAATGATTAAATTGACCATAATGAAATATTAAAATATTTATTTTTCGAAATTATATCATTTTTTTCACCATGTCAAGATTTCAAGAGGTTGAAATTATAGTGTTTCTCTAAAAATATAAAATTTTCATTCAATAGAAAGATATAAATATTTTTGTAAACGTAGAACTCAGTTCCAATAGTCAAATCATAATTTTATATAAACCCTATTTATTTGTAAATCATATTATTAATTAGATTACAATAATCATTAAACCTGATTTTGGTAAAAGAATATTGTATATCAGAAAAGATCCTTCTTCAAAAATAAATATTTTTAATTGAATTTTTTGTTCTTATTTTAAATTAAAAAAATTGCAACCATAAGAATATAATTTGATAAAATGGATTCCACATTTTAAATAAACTATTTTAGAATAGTAAAATTATTTCCTTTTATTATTCCTCATTTTTAATTGTAACAATTCATATAATTTTTTCACCTCGATAAGTAAAAATGGGTAAAAAACATTAAAACGTTGGGATAAGTGTTCAAATTTAATCTAACACTATAAGATTTCCAATTATTTGAGTAGTGTTAAACCATATGAATCTATGTTTTAAAAATTTTAAAAAGGTTTTTTCTTCTTCGATATTATGCATTATATTTCTATTAGAATATGACAGAAACAAAATTCAAAAATCATGTCTTTAATAACATTTTTATTTTCTAATAAGGATAAAATTAATTAATTTATACTATACAATTTCATTTGAAATTTGAATTAATTTTTAATTGTTTTTTTATTGATAAAAAAATTACATTAAAAACATACTCAACAATGACATAATAATTATTCAATTAATATGAAAATAAATTAAATGATTTAAATAATATTAAATGTAATAAAATATGGATAAATTATTATTCTTCTAATAAATTTAAAGGACAATATATTATATTTGGGATATTTGAAGAGAATAAATTTTATATACCCCTTCTTCTTGCATTATATCATTTAAAATTAAAACAATTATGTCAAAAAAACATAAATGATAATTTAGGAAAATATTTTTTTAATAAATATTAAAAATATCATAAAAACCAGAATTTTGACAAGGGTGACTACATATGGGGGAAAATTTCATTCCTATGTGATTCATGAGAATAATTTCATAATATAATTAAAAGTATAAACCATTAATAATGAAATAATCAATATCGTTTTTATGATAGAAAATTGTTAACAATGGTGTTAATTAAAAAGATAATGTTTAAAATGATATTAAACGTACAGAAAAAATAACTAGTGATTATATATGTAGTGAATACATTATTTTAAATATATTACATTTTATAACAACATGGTCATGAATATAGCTTTATTAAATTTTAATATTTTAAAAAAATACAATAGTACCCCTAAACCCATATCAAAAAGGGAACCCCTATCTATTTTCCTTACAAAACGTTGATCTATATAGTTTGATGAAACCCAAAAAAATATCATATAACCTTATACATCCATTAATTATATGTTCTAGTCTTATAAACATACCAATCCAAGTATTCCTCAAAAAGGGATTTAAATGAAATCAAATGAAAAATATGTAATCTTCTTAACCGAATCTTTCAAGATATATTACTCTCTTAATTCACCAAAAATTATTATTACAATGATAAAATAATAAAAAAAGTTCCATAAATATATTTTAACATTATAATTTTTATTTTAAATCTATTTTGATTATCTATTACATTTCATTAAATGTGAAAACATATCACATGTGTATATATGACCTTCTGTCTCCATATAATTATGTAAATAATTTTTCATCACAACATTACATTGATTTTTAAAAATATATAACTAATGAAAACAAATGATATTCATGACATAATTTTTATTCCATAATTTAAATATCATATTTTAATTCTTACACATCCATCTATATAATGATGAAAATATTGCTCGTTAGTACCTATGGATTTACACCTCTATGAAGCGATGTGATCCAATTTTCATTTCCTCTTTCCACATATGGTAATAATGATATTTTGTTTAATATATTTTATATAATATTGATTTTATAGTGGCTAATAATTATTTATCTTTATTTCATTCCATCCATAAAAATGGGAAAGTGGTGTAGATTATTACAAAAAAACCTCCCATCTCCATGAACATTGCAATTCATTTTTTTCTATAACTTTTTTTTAATGAATACATATATATATATATATAATGAATATATATGATTCTTATACCATGATTAACATTCTGAAAACGAAGAAACCATATTCAATGTACGTGGACCAGAACCAACAAAACAAAATTCTCATGAAAAACTAACCATTTAAACCCTAATATAATGATAAAAATAAAATATTATTATCAAAAATGTGATTATAATTCATTATGAAATATTATATTATATAATAGATATGTATATGGTTGTTTTTTAATTATAATTACTCCAAAATTTACTACTTTTGAACATAAAATCACTTATGGGGAATGTCGACCATGAGTTAAGGGATCTCTTCTCAATTTCAACTCCATTTAGACATATTTGTTATTAGTCTCCAATTTATTTTTATGTGATGTACACAATTACCCATTTTATGTATTTAATATGAATATATATTCATTATTAATAATTTTTCAATTCAAATTTACTCATCATGGTGTTTATAATCTAGACCATACTAATTAGGTAAATGATTATTTTGTAGTCTCAATGTTTTTAAGATTATGATTATTTTCATTAAGGAAATATTCAGATATGTTATTTATAAACTTTTTCTATATTTATCCTAAAAATATTTAATGGTTTTAAATATTTTATGTTCAAAATTATCATTATTTTTAAAAATAATACATGAAAATATATTTTTAATATGAATATAAATCTTATTTTTCTTTTAGGTTAGGTTCATTTTACTTCAATTACTACATTTTTCAAAATTGTAATAAAAATGTACTATTTATTTGCTAAATTGTTTTAGTGTTGAAATTTAAATTTTTTCTTTACCTTATAAATTTTTTTAAATTAATCAATAAAATGTTTTTAAAAGTTTTTTTTGAGTTTCAATATAAAAAAGTAAAAATAGAATATTTTTAACATATACACATTAAACATATAATCAGTCCTCCATAGATATTTTAATCAATTTATCTTATTTTATAATATAATAGTTGTTTTACAGATAAAAATATTTAATGAAGTCTTAATTTAAGAAATTTCTGTAATTTTCCATTATCCAATAAAAGATATTATATAATTTGAAAACCTATATTTTAGATGAATTTATAGTTATATATTAATTTTTAGTAATTTATTCTTCAATAGATTTCAATTAAACAATAAAATTGATTTTATCATTTTAAATTTATCATTAGAATTGTTTTATATATCGATATTTTTTTTATGGATATCATAAATTCATAAGATGCATATTAAATTTATATATAGTGTTTTATTATGAATATTACATGATTGAAATTAGAAAAGATAATATTTTATAATTTTTTACTTAATATAGATATTTTACTAGAAATATTTTTTAGGAATTAAATTTAACACTAATTATGTATGGAATTCATTAGACATGAAATAATTTGTGGGTTTGAGTAACAAAAATCCCTACAATGTATAGATAAGCTGGAAGAGAAAAAATAGATATATGAACATACTAAATGTATTTATTGAGTATAAAAATTCATCATTTAAAATACGATGGAAGAAGGTATTGAGGTTAAAAATATCATGATTTACGAGATCATTATTTCCAAAATATATTAATTACATTATTGATAAATATATTAATATTATCCTTGTGATTAGTTCATTGAATATATCCAAAAATTAATTTTTGATTATTTTATTGATTCAATGAAATCATTTTTTGTTTAATTACATTTCGATATAGATTATTCATTTTTTAAATAATGATAACATCCTTTATATCTATCTTTTAATGGGAATATGATATGATATTTTATTACTTTTACTTTTCACTAGGTGTGAATATTTATATTATAAATAGCTCCATGAATGCAATAATGTTTATAATGCTATGTATTTTATATTTCCATTGTAATATGGGAATCATGTATATACGTAGTTCTTCATGATCACGAAATTTTTCTATCCCGAGTGATGTGATTCCATGTTTATTAAAATAATGAAAAAGGTACACATAGGCTCTGGTATACAATATTTGGGTTTTTTACTGCCCATATCCTTCAATCCTTTAGCAGATAGGGTTTCAAAATTGGGGATTGTAATGAACAAGAGAAACAAGATGGTGATGATACAAGTGGGTTTATATTAAATCATTAGGTTCTGATAAGGGAAATGATTAATAGGGTGAAATATAGTTATATGGGTAATACTCTATAATGGACATATAGGGATCTGGACATGGATATTAGGGATCCTGGTGAGTAGGATTAAAACTCTTCAATAACATCATTATTCAATATGATCAATCATCCATGACCACAATGTAATTGAACCATGTTAGATGATAGATATGTGTATGATGAATAGTAATAATAATAAAAGGGAATGAAATTTCATACGGTTGACCTATTTTTTATGCACTAAATGACTAATTTAGAAAATCATGGTTAAATATGTTAGATATTAACACCCAACCATGAAAGGTATTACACTTAAATGGTTAGGAAAAAACAAAATACTATGATTCTTATTTAAAAAAAATTAATATGAATTATATGTATATAAAAAATAAATTCATTAGTCATAATATAGATTTCATTAGTAACTTCACTAGTTAGTATTAAATAAAATTAGTTGGAATATTTTTATTTACGATGGAGAATATAAAGACCCAATATGTCCCTATATATTTACCTTAAATAAATTATAAATTAAACAGAATGTTTCAAACACTATACCTAAAAAATTAATTAGATTAATATAGTTATATGAATAAATATTATTTTTAATACATATTTGTTATATTATCTTGTTCATTTTAAGGTTAACATGTCACAAATAAAACAACGTATGTAAAAATGGAATATAGAACTGGGTGTCCCCATTACGAAATCCATTTTTTATAATATTAAAAGGTGTTAGCTAAAATATGTATTTTCCTAGAAAAATAACATTCCACAGAAGAGAAATTAGAGTTCAAGAGAAACTATATATAGGAGGAGTTCAAGCTCATTGATATTCAACAAGATTAATTCCACTGATCTTCCCATTTAAAATTCAAGTAGATCGTTCCTTTTGATTAGTACTTATGTAGAGTTAATAAGGGATTTTGTATGTAGAGATTAAACCTATATGAAAATTTAATAAAATGTATTTATATGAATAGATATATCCTTGATTTTATTTTATTTTGGAAAATAATTATATTAAAAACACAATATGATTATATAGATTATTTTTTAGAATTTGAAATTTTTGTTCCTGTAAATATGTTCATTTTGACTGAATAATAACTAGATGTATTAGTACTAAATTAATTTTTCATTCATATGAAAAATAATAGTATATATATTAGGAGATGTTTTTAAATAAACATATTTTTCAATGTATTTTTTGTTATAAATAAAAGGTTATAAGTTTCATAGAGATACTATTTGATATAAAATTATTATTATTATTTATCATGTTAATATTAGTTTATGATATTTTTCTAGATTTTTATAAAAACCATGATTTTTAAATGAATAGTTGAAATACAATTTTTAATATTATGATTATTCTTAAGAAATTTATTGTATATAGGTTTGATTTTAAAATTCAGTAAATCATTTTCAATAACTAAATATATATATTATAAGTTACTTACACATTTTTTTGAAGTTGTTATTTATTTATAATAACATATTTTATGTTATATTACTGAAATTTCTTTTTTTAATTATTAATTATAAATATTATATATATTGTATTAAAAAATTAATTTTTATTATTTATAAAAATTATTATCTTAGAATATTCATTTATAATTGGGAATCATTAGATCAAAATTATATAGCCATCTAAATTTTAATTTTTTGAAAATTTGATAAGTTACCATTTAAATTTTTTTTACCGTGGTGAGAACCAAAATTGTAAAAAAGATTTATATAATACATAAGAGAAGTAACACGTTAAAAACTTTTTTTTAGTTGAGATTTTGTGATGGTTTTTAATATTTTATAAATCATGTTTATATTACATTATTTATTTTTATATGTTGATAACTTATTTTAAATAGAACACCTATGTTTGGATGATGATTATAGGGGTCATATATCACCATCCAGTGTTGTGGTTTAATTTAACATTTCATGAGTTTGTAATGTGTCGAAATAATGAGTTTTTTCATGCATGATTTGGTATAGATGGTTTTCTCAAATTATTATGCAAAAAAATTTGAGGTTTTCACATACTCGTGGGAATAATGCGTTTTATCACAATGTTTATTATTTTATTATGGGTTTTTTTTTTCATTTTTATGTCGTTTATATAGTATTAAAAAATTTAAAAAATGCAATTTGTTTCCATTAAATTCCATGGTTCTATAATTGCATAATTCTTAAATGCATTCCACACATTTATATAATAGTCATATTTTTATGGATTATTGATTTTTAATTTGAACCACATCACTAATTTTATGGTTCATAATGATTTCATAATTTCATAAAGTTTCAATATCACACTTTTTTGTTGTCATATATAGATTATTTCTATTTTATTAAATAATTTATGTCCTCATTATGTTCTCTATATTTTTTATGATCTTACACATTCTAATATGGTTTTTCCATACAATTCTTCTAGCCTAAAAAATTTATTATGTTAATATTCCTTATGATTTATATGATTATATAATTTGAGATGTAATTATATATTATGGATAACCATGATAACATTGAAAAAATTACAAGTTTTCTTAATAATATAATTATGTATTTAAAACAAATGAGACAAAAACATTAGGTCATTGGGTGGAAAATAATGTTTTTTAGATTTATTATTTAATTCACAAGATTATTCTGATATTTTTTTAATATATTAGGTCTATTTACAAACTATAATCTTCTTTGAAACACTCTATCAAATAGTAATCATTCTCCTCATTTAAAAAAGGAGGTTTCCTTATAGATACCAATGAGGATTTTTTAAATTTTCATTCCTCTCCATAAAGTTAAAACCAAAAATATTTTCATAAGGAAAAATGTTGTTATGACGGTAGAGTAATCATGGAATTTGTGGAAAAATGGTTTATTGGTTCGAGATCTAATTACCCATAATCTATGGTTCTTATCTGTTATTCATCTGGTGGATTAATTTATCTATCTCAAATCTCACCAGTAAATCCTTAAAATTGGTGAACATGAAGGTTATAAAATGAATATAATATTTTTTAAAAAAAATCTCATATTACCATTCTTGATTTGTTAATATAAAATTATTTTTCAAATATGCACTCTGATTTTGATAATTTTGAATTCTAACCCGATTATTAAGTTGGTTGAGAGAGTCCAGTCACAATATATACAATAAGTCTATCGTTTTTTTGATGGTATGGGTTAATCCTTGAAGCATAATGTTATCATAGGTAGGTAGTTCACATAGAAGGGTTTCTCCGTATAATTTGTCTGAGATATCTCACTTGTTTGAAATATCCCAATATGGGTTTAAACATATAGTCCTACTAATTATGTTCATGTATACAAATGATTATCTAGAATTAAAGATATAATTTTATGTGATTGAGTGTATATGTGGTTAGAAAATATTGGGAACATGAGGAAAAATATTGTTCGGTTTTCCGAAATTGTGTAATATCATATGAATGATCAAGGGATGGTTTTGTCTAATAAAATATAGTAAATGAGAAAAGATAAAGAAAATATTCAAAATAATTAATTATTATGAATGATGAAATAAATGAAATATTCCTCAGAATTTGGCGGATATCTAGTTTTAAAAATAATTAAAACCACACTATAGAAAAACAACTCCAGTTAACTAAAACCAATCACCACAAGATCTGTGGGTAAAGGACTTCGATCACAAGATTCTATTTAGAATCACATCAATGTGTCATAGGAGGGTTGGGATTCTAGTTTGGATATCATGAATGATGATACATCCCCATTCATTCTTGAGATACCTATATAATAATAGGTTTTCCTAGAAAACATATGGATCAAGTATGTAGGCCTTTTTTTTGGAGTATGTTTTGCTAGTACATGAGGTTAGACCAACTAAAACATAAGGTTAACATTGAATGTGAATAAATTAAATAAACTATAAATAAAACCCCCATAGTTTTTAGTCATTATTATAATGTTACAATGGAATATATTTCTTCCAATCCTTGGTTTTGGTAAATATCACTGAGAGTACGTTTGTGAAACAATTTATTATCTTCAACTTATTAATAATTCCATGAGAGATATTTTTTAATCATTTTTAAAACTATGACCAACAACTTTGTTATTGTATAATGAATAAAAATCTTTTTTGAAATATATAGATAGATGACAAAGAAACATATATATTTCATAGAATACTAATCAAGTACAAGATGGAGTGGCTTGTCCTAAAAAATATTTTTTTAATGTGTATATAGATTCATAATACCACCATGGTTTTTATTATCATACAACCATGATATGAATCACCAATATCCCCGAATGTATCATAGTATTAAAAGGATAAAATTTCATTTTTAATCTACATTATAATTTTCGCTCTATATTTTATAATAGGGGATCTAGTGATATCATGTATATTTTATTTTATTCTTATCGGTTGGTTACTTTCTTTACATATTGATATAGTGTTAATAGAATGTAATTAAATTGTGTGATTGTGGGTTTTTGGTATTTATTTATGTATTATACACGGATCCTTCTAAAATATATTTTGGTTTTTTATTATTAATGAATGAAAATTTATCTTGTATAGAAAAACATTGTGGTGCTCAAATATTATTGGGATATAACTCAGTAAATCATAACCATATCATTACCATATTTGGGATACAATCTAATTTCTACATCAAAAGCAGACACTATAATTAAATTAGTTTATAGTTATATATTTTAATTCCTAGCACAGTCAAAAATTAATGAACATCTATATAAGAATTTAGTGACATTGAAAAATAATAATTAATATCAATGTGAAATTAAATCCATGAATTAAATAAACCATGCATCAAACTATATAAAATTATCTTTGGATATATTGTCTCTATTATCTCTAAAACATCCATTTATTTTAATGATATCATATCGTTTGACATATAATATTTATAAAGTATATTTTTTTACATAATATAATTTTAATACAAATACATCACAAAAAACAAAAAAAAATTAAATGAATAATATGATACTTATCAAAATAATTAATAATTTGGATCATGGATATGATAATTTACACCTACTGATAATGAAAAACCAAAAAAAATCAAAGTATAGTATGTTCTAAAAAAGAAAAAATTAGTATAATATTTTTGTTATTTAAATAAAAAATATATGAATCATCCATGAATCTAACTCCAATATATAATATTCCACTTTATAATTATTTAATTATATTACCCACAATCAAATATTTTTTAACAACGGTAAAATTTAATATGAATATTAAAAAAAATAGTTTACTGTCATAAAATATATGAGAAAATTTTAAGGAGTAAAATAATTATTATAAAATAGAAAAATATTTAACTTCATTTCTAATAGGATTATCTTCCTTAATAACAAATATTTTTCCGTATTTAGTGGATTTATATTTAAATTCAATGAAATTATAATTCATAAGAGGTATTATATCTCTCTAATTAGGTAGTATTTATTTATATCCAAATTGATATATAACTACTTCGACTATCTTTTACAAATTGACTAATAAATTCACTTTCGGTTCTTGTAAATTCATTTCAATTTCTGTTAATATACATGGACATACCACTCAAATATATTAATAATATGGAATTGATAATATAGATGAATTTAATAATATTATAGATTATTTGTAAACAAGAATATAAATTTATAATATTGATAGTGTAATCAAAGGAACTTATAATATATATATATATATATATTTAAAATGGATTTTTAGTATTTGGTTTATCAATATCATAATATTGAATAGTAACTCAATGAAATTATCAATTTTTATTAAATTCACCAATATTAATGATATATTCTCTGTAAAAAACCTTCAAACTAAATAATTATATATGAATCTTCCTTTTTATTCAAATTATACATTTCATGGTATCTTTTTTTAATCCAAATCATTGAATGAAATATAACTGAATTCAATAACTTTTAAAATTTTGAATTCATATATAGGTTTATATTTGGATGCATAAAGATCCTTCTTAGAAGTCTTCTGAGTGAAAATTTCCATTTTTGGTGATGATCATTATTTATATTGATATGAGTAAATTAATTTCAATGTATGATATACTTTCATTATACTATTTATAATTTTTATATGAATATTTTTATGATAAGTTTTGTTTCAAATTTGTTGATAAATTCAATAAAATGGTTGATGTTTTTTGGTGTCTTATTACTATAAAAAATGGATATAATGATTACTAAATCCATTCCCAATTGTGATTATTATTTTTAAATTAGAAAACAAACCTCTAAGATTCAATGATATAAATATTTTTATATTACATTAATGTTTATTTATTTATTATTATTATTGGTAAAATTTTTCTTGATCTGTGTGACGTGGTTAAAAATTTTCCATACATACCTTGGAATTATAATTGTAAATATCAGTTATAAGAAACCCTTTGTCTAGTCTAAATTATTATGACATTAAAATATAAAATATACATGTTTTGTGGGATGTTTTTATGTAGTTATAAATGAGGAATTTTTTTTTACCAATTTCTGGTTTTTTATTATAGAATTTAAAATTTACAGTGATTTATATTTGATAACAATTAGGCACTCAAAAAAAAACAATTGTGATTTTTAGTATGAATGGAATAACACATATCTTGATTTACATACACAATAATAAATGTTGAATCAATAGTAACTATTTTTAAAAAACATAATAAAGCTATGACATATTTTCAACAATATTTATACAAATTTCATATATATTTAGTTATAGTTTGTTGATATATTTACTTATTAATTTTATAATTTTGTATTAATTGGTGAATTTTAAATCATAGATAATTATCTAGATATTTTTCAATTATGCCAAATGTTAAATCTGAAATTTTGATGTAGGGAATTTTATTTGGGGAAACTACTTCTTCAAAATGGTGTATTTTTGATGAATTCATTATCATGTAAAATTTTAATTATTATACATCACACCCAGACCACTAATTAGTTTCGTAGATGGTAATCTATTAGAAACTCAATTTAATATTATAATATTCCAAAGGTTGTCGACTAGTATCTTGGGTCATGATTAGTATCATTGGGATATTATACCTCTATATCAGACGATAAATAGAATTACAAAAAACCAATTAACCTATATAATTATAAACACCCTTAATTGTTTAGAGAACCATAAAAAAATACAATGTAATGTGTCAAATGAAATGATGATGAAATTAATCATATAGAATCAAGGTCATTATGAATACATGGACTAAAGACACACATTGATATAACATAAATGTTAGTAATAAATAATAAATACTAGACTCTATTATATGTCATTGAGTTACAAAAAATCATATTATAACATCGATTAAAAAATATATTTTTATTTTCGATAACATATCCCTATTCCCAAATAGAACTAGTGAATTGTGAAGATATTCTTGTGTATCATGTTTCTTTGGTCACACGAGAATAGTTTGAGTAAAACTCAGTAGGTCAACACCAATTTATTAATATAACTAAATAATAAATGTATGAATAAATAAATTGTTATTATGTATATGCAAAAATAAATAAATATAGAGGAATTTAACTCAATTTCCTGAAAATGGTTTCTAGTTTATTTTATTTTTATATGATGGAATCACATCACAATGGTCAGAATAGTTAAGTTGTATTAGTGAACTAAATACATACATGAAATTTAAATTATATTTTAAATCTAAAAATACACAAATAATTCTATTTTAGAATTATATTTTCCCCTTATTGTGTCCTCAAATATTATTCACAAAACCCTTCTTAAAATCATAGAGAAAATAAATTATATCTAATGGGTGAGATTTGATGATCAATATGTTTATGAATATAGTATATGATATGAAACAATAATGAAAAATCAATGTTGAATGATAAATAGATGAACCACAATCCATTTAATTAATTCCATGATCATGATTTTGCTGTAAACATTTACTATTAAATAATTCCATATAAATAATCACAATATAATTAATTATAACTATGAATACTATTCCAAATATAATAATTAGATGTAATGTAAATAAGTGAATTCATAACTATTTAATTGATAATGATTGATATAAAAAACATTCTATTGTGGTCTTATGCCAAGACATATAATACAATCTAGGCCTTGTTCCAAGGAATATATAAAAATGGGAAATACCTTATCCAAACCCAATATAGTTTTCTAATGAAACCTACCATTGTACCGAGGTGCTATGGTGGGCCCCACACTTAACTTACTAATTCTAATGGATTCATCATTTGAAAAGTGGAAAATATATCTAAATAAACTATCTTATTAAAAACTACATATGAATAGGTATACATTTGAATAATTAATAAACATAAGAATAATCCTTCAAATGTAATCTAAATGGTAACAATATAATATATACCAAGTCAAACTATTATAAACCATCCATAGAAATACTAAATATGTTATAATTGGATTCTATCCCCATTGATGAATAATTAAAATCGAATTTCATATTTTTAGACGTAAATGATTTTGAAATATCACTTTGAACATTCATAGATGATAGTTACCATTATCGAAAATTAAAACATGTGTACATTAAAAGTGGGAAATTTAGAAAAATTATCAAAAACACTTTTTTGATTTCATTTTAAATACTATTATTATCCAAAATATAAGGAAAAATATTTCGTTAGAAAAACATTATAAAAATAAAAATTAATATTTGATGAAATGATTATCATCATGATAGGTAAATTTTTAAAATTTGAATTAGGTAGAAATAACATTCCTTTTCACTGTAAAAATGATTTACATGTGTGTTGTTGATAAAGTGGAAAGATGGTTACCTTAAAAATATTTTATAAAAATTAATATATGGGTTAAAATGTTATTAATGAATAAATTTTGTAATTGTAATACAGTATTGATTTATTTTAAAGAATAAGGTTCTGAAAAATAAATTTCATCCAAAAAGAAAAATAAAGTAAAATTTTATAAATATGAATTTTCCTACTCAAAAGATATCACAATGAGAAACATAAGTATACTATTACATGAAGGTATTCAATATAAATCAATGGTTGTAATTACAGATTTATTCTAAGATATAAATATCAAATAAAATCTCAAAGGGAGATATAAAAGAAAAACATTCAAAACTAATAATGGGATTGTTACATAAACACCTACCAATTTTGTGTCATTTGGGTCATAATACACATGAAAAAACTAATAATAGAGGAAAAATTAAATTCCATTATGATAAATGAATTCATGATATTAATTAAAAATGGTATATATGAATAATAGAAATTAAATAAGTCGTTAATATGGTGTATGTCCCATGAATTCCAAAGCGAGATGAGAAACTCTTACCTTGATAAAAAAAATCATGTATGTTATTTATGTTCCAAAATAGTAAATTTATGTTATTTATTTAAATGTGTAATAACCATTTTCATGTTCATTAGTCATTTTATTCATCTAATTACTATTTTTGTATTTATTAATTAATAAATTAGTTTTACATTGTATGGTTTGATGATTATAGTCTTATGTGTCAAAAATGAATATTGTTGATTTTTTAATAAAATTGACAATTATTTAGAAAAACCAACAATAATTATCATTAAATAGGTATATTTTTTATAGATAAATTATTCTTTCTAAATTAGTCATGATAAATGGATACGAAGAACTAATTACATTACAATCATGTTGCGGGCTGTTCGTACGTACAAATGAAAGACATATCCATTTTGAAGAAGCATTATTTAATTACGTTATGTATTATTTTATATTTTTAGAATATTCATAACTTTATTTATATCATATAATTTATTAAAATATACTTATATATCTCCAATGTGTCTTGGTGATGAATTTATGTTCACATTGCATTATGAAGTCCGGAGTCCACACATACATGAATGATGTTATCATTTTTTAGTGTAAGAAGAAAAATGATACATTATACACTAAAAATTTAATATGTCATGGATATAATTTTTATTTAATATATTCCATGTATATTAATTATCATTGTCAAAATTAACTTCAATTTAATTTGTTTGTGAATGGTGATTCACAATTCTTCTTAAGGTGGTAATCCAACGTATAGACAAGGGATATTATCTTTTCCATTAAAGAATAAAAAGTAAATATATATTTGATATAATTAATTAAGAGGTAAAAATATTTTATAAATATAATATATACACTTTATATAATTTATCAATCCGAACCATGAGTGTTGGTAATGGAGAAATGAATGACATTCGTTGGTGATGCAGTAGTCTGCCATACACAGGATTGATGATATCATTTCCCACTTGATGTAATTAATGATGATTTTATAACATTATAATGATATAAAAATCATATTCACATATGTAAGATATTAATTTCATACTATAATAATGTATTAAAAATAATTTAATGAGGTGTACGAATTAATAATGTTAAAAATGCTTATTGAAAAAAATTACATCTTCATCATGTAGCCTCCTTAGTTTCACAACAAAACCCTTCCTAGGATTTATGTATTAATGATCTAAGGATACTATGGTTATGTTATGGTTGTTAATATGTTATTTGGTAAGGAATTTTATCATTCAAATATGATTTTATTATGTGAATAATTTAGGGGACGAGTGTCCTTTTAGCTGTTAGGTGAGTGTTATAGTTTTAATTATTGAAACAAAAGGTCATACAAAATAATTCACAATCCGAAAATGGTACACAATGAATTATTATAGATAATTATTAATTATATGGTCTAAATGTTTCAAAAAAATTTATTTTAGGAAATTTCTTATGTCAATTGAAACATTTTCATTTTATTTTACTCAAGGTTAATCCATTTTTACAATAATCGTAATAAATTATTTTTCCGATCATTACAATTAATTATTTTCAAAAACTGTGATGACCATATCATATAATTAAAATTAGTATGATTAAAAATATGGAATCAATTCTATCATGTTAAATTTACATAATTGTAAGAATTAAATTTTAATTATTTTGGTTCACATGATAAGAAAGAAGGTTTTCTATGAGAATTCTTCAAAAGTATAGAATATTTATATATCAAAATTAAATGCATAGAATGTTTCCTGTGAAAATAATTGTATTAATATGTACCTAGTTGAAATAAGTTTACATTAAAACCAATTTAAAATTCAATTTATCTTTTTAATCAATTTAATCACAATTAGTTATTTTTAATTAAAATTCGACACTTTTAAAAATTCATCAAAAAATGAAACCTTTTACAAAAAAATCTATAAGGTTATTCATATGTTAATTTTTTTATGATGATGTCATAAAATTAATCTTTTTATCAATTATATTATATAAATTATTTTGATTTATTTTTACATTTTTGTCACAATGCATGACAATATCATGTTTCAGAAGAAAAAAATTCAGAATTGTAATTCATCCAATTGATTCTAATTTTTTAGATAACAATCGTATGTGTTTTAAATATATAGTTTACATAATTTAGTTATAAATATTAATTCAAAGAACATTTATTTGATAGTTCCTTATTGTATAATATACTACTTTTTATTTGAACCTAGTGTTCCTTTTTCTGTATTCTGTTAAAGATATTTGATTTTAAGATATATTCTTCTTGGGTTTTCTAAGGTCAGTGTACTGTGTCACAAACTCTATAATGTAAAATTTCATTCCTTTATATTTTTGGGTTTTAAAATCTCATAACATTAAATAAATTTTATCCAAACTATTTGATCTTACACACAATATTTAAGGGAGTGATATATTAAAATCACATTGTTGATATACCTCCTCATAAATAATAGATAATCAAAGATACTTCCAATAAGAGAGAAAGGGATGTAAAAAGGTCATATAGAATAACACATCTCTATGATTTTCATTTAGAAAACATTGATGTGAAATGAAAACATAAATATAGAAGATAATACTAATACCCATGGGTAAATAGAGAGATATATGTATATATATCATTGATAACTGGATATTGGGTGATCCTGATAATGGGAATAACCAAAAGGAAAAAAATATGTAATGTGTTAAAGGATAATTTAATTTATGGTAATTGAAGGTATTAGGATAATATCTTGTTTTAAATATCATATATCTGTGGTTAAATAATTCAATTTCCATATTATATGACAACATAGAAAAATACAGTTACATGATATCTGTTGATAGTAACAGTTCCATCCATTTAATGAGGTTCAATAAATTTCTAGTTCAAGATTTACTACCAGAAATGATTATTCAAGGAATTTTTTTATTAATAATGTAATAAAATTATTTTTAAACGTATCATAATATTCATAATTGAATGAAAATTCACTATATTGATCTCTGGGTATTTATATAATAACTAGTTCGTTACAAGTTATCAAATATGCATAAATCATAATATAGTGATGTAATAAAATAATCTCTTAAACCTCAAACAATTTTACACATAAACCATTTAAAAAATGGGTAAACATATGAACTATCCAAAATATTAATACCAAAGACATAGTATTAATGTAACTAAATTTATGAAATGAATATATCATTAATCCCTCAACAAACATGATTTATTACTTAATCCTCATATTCTAACCAGGTTAATACCATCATAATTTATTCTCTTGAAACATGATAATAACAAGAAAACCCATAAAACCTTATTAAATGTTTGTATTAATCCTTATTCTTAAAATAATACATTTATTTTTCGATATATTCAATAAATCCAAAATATATTTTTAACTCCATCAATGATAGCATAAACCAATTTGTTATGAAATCTATTACAATTTATAATGTAGTCATTTCTATCCCATTTATTTTATCCATATCAATAATAAATTTAGAAAAAATAATAATATCAATATCAAGAACACATTAAGGGTTATATTTTCTTACACAATGTTATTTACCAAAGATAAAATTTCTTATGAATCATTTTACTTGGTCATATGTACCGTTAATCGTACACTTTAAAATACATAATAAAATTTAATTTTTTTATAATTGTTATGCATTTAATAATTCATATAACCACGATATCATTGAGAAAATTCTAAAATTAAATAATTATTTAATATCATCACAATAACATTATTCCATTCAAATAATATGTTGTAATTGAATATTCTTTACTATGATCCATTAACAACTTTTGATGTATATTACTTGATGCTTTTGGATAATGTATTTTAGTTCCCCACCTCTATAATACTGAATCATTGAACTTTATAATATATGATCATTACAATTGAATTCTTGATCATGATTGACTTTCAATCCACATACTTAGATTATTCAAATACCATTCAATAAATTAATGTATTGTTTATTTCCATAATAATCACATATGGGAAAATCCTTCTATCCATTCATACATCTCTCTATCATTTCTACAATCACTATGTTCTTCCCTTGAATATAATAATTTCAACAACACTTATATAATTATAAAACATTTATTTTATGAAATTATACTATTTCCTCATATGATTAAAATTTTTTGGTGACTCATTACATTAAAAAAATTGTTCTTCATATCATCAATGAGATGATAACTCTTAGTAATTAGAATAAGTGAAATGATGTACATCACATTATTAATATAGGATCAATTTCAATGTTATGAAAAAAAAATTATAACAGTTAATTGGGAATTATAATTCATAATACCATAACGTGTGAAATACATAACCTAACTTGAAAAAATTATTCGTGGATAATATCATAAAAATAGATATGGTTTTTTGATGATATATTTATTTTAAAATCCATTATAATGGTTTTTCAGAGAAAATGAATTATGCTAAGGATAACCCCTGAGAGTTTCAATCCAATTGATTAGCATACACCATTTTCATTCACTGATTATTGATCAGGTCAAGCCCACTGCACCTTTTTTAGTGTTATTACCCCTCATTACATCAATTTCATAACCACAACAATATGTATAATTTATAAATACATGTATTTTTTATGATAACCAATAGAGTCTATTCTATTCAATTATATTATGATGTTATTCTATACTTATCAACTAATAAATTTATTTGTTTAAAATTCACAATCAATTTTTCCTTAGTAATATTTTAATATATTTAAAAAAATCTGATGATACCAACTATAGTTACACTAACCTTGGTATCAAAGAGCTAGTGTCTACTTTATTACATTGGAATAAGATTTTTGTAATCACATATTGATGTACTGAAGAGTATAGTAGTCTAGGTAGTCCTGTGACAAAATATAATGTCACGTTATATTATAAAAAATAATATACAAAATGATTTTTTTATAATTCCATTATTCCCATTAGTGTATCTCTATAAATCAATCCAAAAATACTTCCTCATATCCCGTTGAAAATAAATCATAATAAATGGGTGACATCAGATTCCCAATAAGTGTAATCTTTCAATATAATAAACGAATGAGTAATGAATACTCAATATGGAATGTTAAATAACTGAATCACATTCCATTTGGTACGTAATTTTACAATTACATTGTTAGAATAAATTATTATCAAATCATTCCATATGAACAATCAAAGGAGAATGAAACGTAACCATGTATATTCTAACTGATCTACCAATCACTTGGAATATAAATATTTTAATTCAAAATGATTTAATGGATAGTGATGGAAATATAAAAATATAATCAAGGCCTTCATCCAAGACAACTATTACTATCAAGTCCTAATTCAAGGATATCTATACAACAAAGGAAGGACTCAGCCAAAAATTCTAATTTTTAGTATCATGATACATAAAAATTCATCATGGTTATAAAATATGCACCACCCATCACTTACTATATCCAATTCATTCCACATATAAATGTCGTAAAACATACTAAACCAAAACATAATTAATAGATATATTTCAAATAAAATGTTAAAAATTAACCTAATCAATAAACAAAATTCATAAATCAACCATTGAAATATAAATTGTATCTGTATAGAAAATCCCTAGTAAGACTGATCATAATCCATCTAGATAAATAATAAGGATTGTGCAATTGGAGTATATCCCCCCTTAAATCATATGTATCATCAATGAATTTCATATAAGATAGAAAATGATGTTTATTTATCACTTGGAACATTCATTGGGGACAATAACCATTATTTGAAAACTAACCCTTTTAGATTTTTAATGGAAAATTTGTAAAATATTTTTAAAATACATTTCATTGAAAAAACCGATCAACGACAATGATTTTTTGGAATATTATGATTTTTTATATAAATATCCATATAATCAGTCTATGTATACTTCAAATACACGAATCTCGCGATATCATGTAATTCATAACATGTGGGATAAGATAAATAGTTTATTCCTTTTGTAATGTAATGTGGTCAAAATGATCTTTGTTAAAAAAATCACAATAATATTATTCTCATTATTTTTCATAAAAAGTCAAACATGGGTAAAAATAAATTTAATAAGTAATTTTGAGATATTAAAACATTTAGTAAAATATATTTTTTGTTTCAGAAAATTTTTTCGATCGAAGATGGAAATAATATAGAATTTTCATAAAAATATTTTCATAATAATTTTTTTAAAAAAATATAGTAGAAATGGTATTATTACTTTAACTAGATCATTAGTAACCAAATTAAGTGAAAGTAGATTTTTTTGATTCTAGTAATATAAAATAATTCTCCCAAGGGAGGATAAAAAAATTCTTTAATAGTGATATGTTTTTGAAATAATCCACTAATATTGTTTAATAATCCCAATTAATCTAATAAAATTATATGAAAAATCAAATACCAGATATATAAATTAAATTATGTTATAATATATGAACAGTTTATTATTTACACACAAAAAATTAATATTTGGTGAATATGTTGTATGTATAACAGAAGTAAAAGTGACATGAGAAATTGTTATATTGGGTCCAAATCATCTTGTAAATTCATTATTTATAGAATAAGAAATATATTTTAGTTAATTAATTTATTAATTAACATTTTATATATTATTATTTCTTATATATATCTTATTACCATTCTATATATGACTTATTATTGAACAATGTATACATTGGATGTTTCAATGATATTTTGATGTTGTTTCCAAATCACTTCGGTATGTTGACTATGGTAAATGAGGTCATAATTATGAATCATATAAAGAAATAATTAAATAATTATCATATTTCATATATTTATTCTACTTTTAAAATCACTCCTGAAATACTATTTTGAAAACTAATCTACATTACATTCATGGAGAAGGTAGGCCATACAAAAGATAAGTGTAACATTTCAACTTATTAATGATAATTAGAGAATGAAGTTAAATAAAATATATAATCATAGAATGATCACTTGTGAATATATATATATTGTTTATTTACAAATTCTTATATATAATCTATATACCGTGGTGAAAAATAGAGATGAATATCATTTCGTGAAGGCGGTAGATCCCACATACATGAACAAAATTATTAATTTTTTTAACAAATAAAATGAGCTATTATAATTTTACAATGATATATATTTCATAAATTTCATTACTATGTAATTAAAATAATGTATACTAATAAAAATTAAACATGTTTACGTCCTTTTTAATTGATAGTTAATGAATAATAACATCTCTTTAATAGGTGTTAGTCCTTAGTAAACACAAGAGATGTTATTGCATCCCCTTCGGAATATAATGTAATAAATTTAGATATTATATAATTACTTAAAAGTTATAATTATGTATTAAATAAAATATAAATAAATTAAAACCATCATAATACCAGACCTTGGAGAAATTTAATGAAAAAATGAGTTAAATCATTTGGTGAGACAATTGTTTTCCATACACACGAATACAGTTTTCATAACACATTTGATTGAAGATTTTATGGGTTTTTTAAAAAACTATAAAATAAATTTTTTGTTATAATTATTATACTATGTGTTTTATATCAAAATTGTGTAATATTTTTTTTATTAATATTTTAAAAAATATATGTTGTATAAGGATACATTATTTTCAGTTAACCTTTTTAGGTTGCAACCAAAATCAATCCTACGATGAATTCATTTGAAAAATAATTATTTTAGGAGGGTATTTTTTATTTTGTGAAGTTATATGGTGTTTTATTAAACTAAACAAATTTTTTTATGGTTTGAATAATATATGTGAGTGTGTGGACTTTTATAGGTAAGGTAAGTGTCAAAGTAGTAATTGTCAATAAAAAAATTTGTACCCTCTTTTTTTTAAGGAGAAAAGTACCAAAAAATGAGGAATTTTTTGGACTAATACATTATAATGTATATATATTTCAACTAAAAAAATTAAACATGTTTTAGGTCATTTTAACCCCTATCATTTTAGTTTAACCCTAGGAAAAGCTATTTTACATTAACTGTGATAAATAATAATTAATATTTTCAATACTAATTACATAAAAATATAATCTGATCATATAAAATAATAATAATAATAATTTGTATTAATAATATCTAATCTATTTTTCCAAATTTCATTCATGTATGTGGAAAATTTTAATTTAAAATAAATTTTTCAAATACCGCGGGAATGCAGGTTTACAAGGAAAAATATATAATTTTTTAATGTTTTAATATTGAAATTAAATATAAAAATTGTTTTAACACCTTATATTGGAATAATAGATACATAATTTATAAAACATTACATTAAAAAAATTTAATATATATTTTTACTTTATAAATAATTGAAATGAATGATCATTTTTAATTATAATTCAATATATCTACTACTAATTTAGAAAAGAATAATTTTATAAAAATCCAAATACATCACAATAAAATTATATGGATATTATGACATAAAAATTATTTTCATTTTATCAAAAAATAGTTAATTTTTTTTTTGAAACTTAATTTAAATTTATGTATTGGTTGGGAGACTAATCTATCTTAAAGAAATACAAGTAAAAAAACATTACTTTTTTTATTTAAATGATTATTATCAATGTGGTTAAACTCAATTAAAAATATTTCATTGGTTATTTAATCTCTTTTTTTCTTGTTACAGATGACATAGAATAATTTTATTTTACTTTTTTAGTTTTAGGGTGTTATAAAATCTAAAGTAAATTCACATGTTCTAACATAATATCAGGGATCTACTATACCTATTCTGACTAGTGATAGATTATCTTTGAGCACATCACATAAACTTTCCAAACAATATTAGGATATAAAATATCATAAATGGTACTACTAGTGGATCCATACAATAATCATAAGTTTTACCAATAGTGTTATAAAAAAACCACATCCATATGATTTGATCCATATAATTACCTAGGTTATGGAATGAAATTGATTACAATGGGGATAAACCTTATAAAACCATAGTATTTCCCAATATTTGATTATTTCCAAAAATTACTAAGTATTATAGTTTTATTAATACAACTATTTTCAAGGTGATGGAATAAATAAATTGTATAGTCTTGACGGGTGAATCCCATCATATCACACGTTTTATATAAGAATCAAAAAATACTTTAGGATTAACCATTGAATTTATACAATAAAATTCTCAATCGGAGAATAATAGGAGAATGTCCTAAGAAACAAAAGTTTGTTGGTAATATAGTCTTTATTAAAGGTCTTCCGTTAGAATATAGTAAACATTAACATAGAAGTTAGTGTTTCCCTCCCATAATATCCCATTAAATATGTATAACAATGGTTTACTATTCAAATGAACCCATCTTGAATGATGGGGTTGAAATATCAACTACACTACCAAACATTGTCCCTATATCCATATTTGGAAAGCATAATTGATTTAGGATCTATGGTTACACACTTAATCAACATTAATCATTCCACGAAAATCTATCTCAAGGGTATTTATATCATTGGGTTACCCACTGGGGTCCCTTAGGCCGCATCAGAAATTGATCCCATAAAATTTTCCCCCAATTCTGACTCGTATCACAGGAATAGACATTACACTCTAGGAGTAAATTATTTCTAAAATATGATTACCTTATCATAACCTCATTGTATTCATTGGATAAACATTATTGGAATCAATATTAATAGACAAGACAATAGAAATCCAAAATTTGTTGTAATCTTTGGTTGGCCCTCTAACATATCCTACCAATAATCTTCCCAATACATAACCACTCATGTACTTATAACCATATAGGGTAGAAATAACACCCCATGGTCATTATAAAAATCAGTAATGTCATAAGGTATCTCATAGATACATGATAATAAACTATGGCTATTCATCCCATTCTAACACTCCCATATACATTGTGTTGTCTAACGATACTATTCATATGACACAAAAAAAAGATCAATTAATATAATTTATACATAATATGGTACATGTGTCCCAATTAATGAATTTATAATCTACTTGTAACATCCCAAGTAAGTAAAGAATTATTTATTCTCATATATATGTATACTTATGAATTATAAAGTGTTTTAGAGGCTTAAAATGAGAATAAATCCAATCTTAAGCATGGAATACACTAATATTTTTAAAAGATTATTTTACTACCATTTGATGGAAAACCATTTTTAAATAAAACTTTTGACAAATTTATAATCTCTATTTTTCAAAATAAACTTATTATTTATTATTGGGATATTGAAATTTACTTTTGATAAATTGTTTCAATTTTTCTGACCTTGATCATTTTTAATTAATAGTGAAAAATACTGCATTTTACATCAAAACTGCTTTTTCATCTAAATTAATTTTATGGATAGATTATCTTTTTAATAGATTTTAAGGTGTAATTAGAATATATGTTTACCATTTAATCCAATGGTGGTTTTTATAATTAATTTCACTTTGGAATTGAGTATAAACAAGTGCCAAACATGTCGTATATATGGTTTCAAAAAAACCCCCTCTATTTGTTTTGACAATGGGAATTATTTTTAAATTCTATATTTGAAATTTTTGTTTTTGGAATTTGCTAAAATTTATTCCTTATTTATAATCAGAATGTCCAAATTATGCAATTAAGACTCCTTGGTTTTTGGACATTATGAATAGTAACAACGATAATTATCTTTAATTACCGTGATTAATTAGTAATCGGGTAGTTAAGGATAATAAAATAACATCATAATAATAAAAAATGACCCCAAAATGTGTCCTATGTCTACTGGTTGTGTCATGTCCTACCATGGGATTCCTTGTGCCAATCTTTGGGACCCCATGGAATCACTTTTTTGTGATAATGTCACTTTATCATTTTATGTTTTTTAAAAAGAATGTATAACCAGAGTCTGTATCACCCAAGTAAAACAATTTTAATTTTGTCTACATAAATGATATATTGGAATATAAATAGTCATTTTAAATATAAAAAGATTTTCTACATCATAGTATTTTTGTAATATTTTTTAAACATTGTATAAATTGATTTATTTACGACACTATGATGATGCAGTGATTACATCATTAATAAACGATTTAAATAAAATGAAAATATAATTTAAAATCTAACACATAATCTTGTCAAAAACCTATTGTATGAGTATACTTAGAACCCTTATCACCTTATCCTCTATATATATCAATTTTGGACATTTAAAATCAGAAACTCATTTTAATATAAAGTAACATTTATTGACTTTCCAAGAGTGCCCCTACTCCCTCTTATAAAAGTCCCCCACCTCTACCTCCTTACCCACACCTCTCAAGCCATTGGCTCGGCCAAACACTGCTCATTTAATCTCTCCACATACCTCTCTTATTTATAGATGCCTTACCTTTGGCAGGAAGCTCTTCAATAAACCCTTTTGGTTCAAACCAAGAAGAGTTACTCGATTTAGAGGTAAAGTTTTTTTTTTATTTTTTTTGTTTTATTTTTCTTCTCCAACACCATAAAATCTTCTTATTCATATATTTTGTAAAAAGAATGTATCTTAAATATAATATGATTTATTTATGTGAACGATTCGAGTTACACTTACACACACCTTCGTCTAATCGTTAAAGAACATACTGCTTATGTGGATGGTGAATTTCTACCTCACGAAAAAATGATTGTTCAATATTATTTTATCACCATTAATGGAGGCCATTAAGATATCACTATATTTATATATGATATATAATATGTTTATGTTTTCCTTATTCAAATTTATTTTTCATTTATGGCATACTTTATGGTATCCATTATAGTTAAACGTGATATCTTCATTTTAGGAAGTGCGGAATATTGCCCACTCAATGTGATTTGATTTGTTAATTCCATATATGGGATGTATAAAGGATGAAGTTAATGATATTATATTATATATTATACTGGAATTATAATATACCTTTATATCATTATGATTTCATTTCATTAAATATGATATATAAACGAACGTAGCGTCCAAACGTACGTACGACTTACCGTCTCCATGAACGGTGCATTTCATATCTTACCTCTAAATGTTATGTAATATTACAAATTCATTTATATACTAGATATATATGATATTGAATATATCTATATTATGAATATAATTCTGTATATAATGAACCACTGACTACATGAACAACATGTAAGTATATGAAGTCCATTTTTGGCTCAAGTACCAATGATCGACAAAATGACCATTATTAACATAAATAATTACATAATGTTCATAACATGGTAATAAGTTATATAAAAGGAATAATGAACTTGAAAGATGTTCTTAATCATGTATAAATTAACTCATGTTTATTATTCGGGAGATTAAAGAGTGATCGAGTCAAGTCGGACACGAGCTAAGGGACAT